>JALPQD010000222.1:2400000-3000000 GCA_023101885.1 Typhlomys cinereus | reverse complement strand
ACTCAAGCCTATTCCCCTATCAAGTCAATAAATGTAAGGAATTTCCTTTGCTCTGTGGGTTGCTATGGGAGTCTCTTAACTCAACTTCTCACACTTTGAGAGGCCATTGTTATCTGATCACCTGAAATAATCTCAGTACCTGTCTAAACTGAACCATCTCTCAGCCTATTCCTTCCATACCTAGCACACACAATAATAATAATACATAAAAATTTGAAAAACCTTATAAATGACTTTTTGATTAGAGTCAACCTAATTACACATAAATCTTTTCTTATGATTAATTTTTATAAACCTTACATAAATTTATATCCATGTTTCAGAAAAAAAAGGATGTATATGCATGTGAATACATTGTACATTCACTAAAAATAACATCTGGAAAACATAAAAATGGATAAAATTTTAATGATATTCTTATCATTCTCTATCTGTAGATATATTTATATAGCACTATATCTACATTATCATAAGAACTTTTTTGTTATAAACACAAATCTTGAACCTAATAATTTAATAAACAAAGATACTCTAAACCTAACATTGACTTTTTGTGAATAATACTGGATTTATATTGGTAAACTTGTGGTATACATACCAAATTAAAAATTAAAATATCCAATCTCATAACATTATTTAAAACAGAATGTATTATCTGTTCACAGTGAATTTATTTTAAGTGACAGTTTTATCATCCAATTGCAAAAATAGCCCTGTTAGCATTAACTTAAGGTGGAGTCTCTCGTGTGGAGCAGTGCCCAGAATCCATGCAGAAGTGTCTTTTCCCAGTAGGTTAAGACTTCACTTTTTTCGGGGCTGGAGAGGTGGCTTAGGGGTTAAGCCTCTGCCTTGCAGGCAGAAGGTCCAGAGTTTGGATCCTAGACCCCACGTATAGACGCCAGGCGGAAGTGGGGGGCGGCCTGCGTTTCTGGTCCTGGTAGGCGGAGCCTGTGAATCCCGGGGCAGAGTAAACAAGGAGGAGGTGGAGGCGTCTATGGTGGTTCCCGAATTTGCCCGTAGTTCTACACACACACATACACACACACACACACACACACACGCACAATGGAATAAATAATAAAAATTTTTTTAAATAAAAAAAAAGACTTTTCTTTTTTCATCCTTAAATTTTACATTTTAAATTTGCCTAGTCAAAGCTGTTTAGAAAATTTCTGACCATTTAACAAAAGCATCTGTTTAACAATTTAATCACACATTTAGATGCAACATATTAGTCATCTCTGTGCCTGGTAAGAATAATTTAAACTTACCTAGGTCCTGAATGTTACTGTTGGTTGGACTGACATAGTCTTTAATCCCGATAAGGAAAATTAGCAAAATTATCTCTGACAAACATGTAGCTCTATCATTTTATGTGGACCACAACCTTAATAAATATCTCATATTTACTGACTGTGTATGAGTATCCTAGAAAAGAAATACATAACAATAATCTAATAAAGATTGTTAATGTATACTATAGAAAGGCATTTTGATTAATATAAATCATTTTAGGCATCTCATTTCTATTATCCCTGACTGTTGAAAAATGAATAAAATAGGAATTTTTCCAAAATCTATTTTGGAAAAAAATCCTTATAAAATCTAAGTTACCAGCATAAAATTTTATATTAAAAATACTAGGGCTGGAGAGATGGCTCAGGGGTCAAAACCCTGCCTCGCAAGCAGAATTTCGATCCTAGGTCCCATATAAAAAAATGCCAGGCTGAAACAGTGTCAGCTTGTACTTCTGACTCTGGTGGATGGAGTCTGGAAAATCCCAGAATAAAGCAAAAGTGAGGTAGAAGCAATCCAGGATGATCCCCAAAGTCACTGTGGGTCCTCAACAGGGACATACAGTCCTCTGATGTGTGCTCCAGCACACACACACACACACACACACACACACTTTCCTCTTATGACCCAATGAGTGCTGCTTTACATAAAAATTGTATTTTCACCACGTAAAAACACCAGGAGTAAAACGGGGTAGCTTGCACTTCTGGCCCTGGTGGGCGGAGCCTGGGAAATCCTAGAGGGAAGCAAGGAGGTAGAAGCAATCCAGGATGATTCCCAAAATCACCCTTGGTCCTTCATAGGGACATGCAGTGTTCTCTGATACACACACAGACACAGATACACACAGACACAGGCACACACAGATAAAATAAATAACATATTTTAAAAATTGTATTTTCAGTAAACTTTTAAATATTTATTGGTTCTATAAAATACTTGCTTTGTATCAGATATCTTCTGATGTTGTATTTAAAGCATTTTAATATTTTATAAGACATACTAAATACACAACTTCCATAGATTTTTTTTAAAGAAGTTAAATGGACCTAAGTTTATAAAACAGTATTGCTTTGTTAGATCTTTGGATACTAAATCCAAATCTATATTTATGAGAAATTAAGATAGTTTGCTTTTATTTTAAATTTAAAGCTTAGTTGTAAATTTTTTTGTTGTCTCTCTTGTAAACTTCTAAAAGTTTTTTTGTCGTTTTTTCTTGTTTCCAGAATTAACATTTGAAAATGCTAGATCCAAACCATTCCAACAGGAAGCTCAAAAATGCCATTTGAATAACTACATTTGTTGGACCCTGAGACCCTTGCCCTAAAATTCACAAAGCAGGCTGGTTCAGGCCCACAGTATAGCCCTTGTTTGTAGTCATTCAGGCATCCATTGTTTATAGCCATCCAAGCATCCATTGTTAGTCATTGCTTAAAACTATGTACAGCCTTGAGCTTTTTACAGGTATTTCCCCACCCCTTAAGACCTCCAGCCCTTCAGTTCTGGAAAAGCAAGTTTGCCCAAAGGGGAATTCCATCAATGAAGGTCACCCAGAATGAACAGCCTGCGGTTAAGCAGGTGGACTGGAACGATCACCAAGAGCCAACTCCACCCGAGCTCTTGCCGACCAATGACTGTAAAGGTCATAGAAAATTCCTCAGTTAAGCAACACCCCCCCACCCCAAGACCCCTTAAAAACCCCTTGCCCGAGCTGCTCGGGGCCGCTTCAGTCTTTCCTGCGTGAAAGGTTGCTGGAGCCGCCCGGCGCGTCGTTAAATAAAACCTCATGCTATTGCAGCGAGAAGGGTCTTGGTCTTTCTCTCGGTGGCCTCGTTCCTGACTGAAAGACGGGGGTCTTTCATTTTGGGGGCTCATCCGGGATTCGAGACCCCCGAGAGATTGCCCCAACACCGGCCTCGGAGGTATGTGAGCGCTCCTGTCTGTCTTTACTTGTGTTTTGTTTAAGTCTGTGTCTGTTTGTGTTTGATACTGTGTCTGTTTGTTTCCTCTTATGAGGTTCGGGGTGGTCAGTAACTGCGAGACAGACGTGTCATATCGCAGAGACCGTGAGGGTCCCAGGGGACGCTCTGGACTCTCTGTAGGGGAAAGGACAGAAGTGTCCGTTCCCCATCTGGTTTTGTTTAATCTGCTGTCCGTAGTTTGTCTAATCTGCAGTCTGTAGTTTGTCTGATCTGCAGTCTGCAGTATTTGTGTCTTGTCTATCTTGTCTTGAATCACTAAAAGGATATTAGGAAAAGAACCCAAAATCTGAGTGTTGAGGTAGAAAATTTTGCCTGTGATGATAAAGAGTTACTTCAAATGTTCTAACTTGATTGGTTACTTGGATTTCTTATAATATGTGGGTTTTATGTTTCAAAATAACAAGCTGTGGCCACTATAAATTTCATTGCGCGCTTATGATCACATTTTGGTTTTTGACTCTGTTTACTATTTGGCATGCTCAATTTAAATGCACGTGCACACTTAGGAATAAATCATTTTGATAACGTTAAAAGGCCTGAGTACGTACTGACCAAAATATCTTGTTTTATCTTGAAGCTTCACAAAAAGTGGCATTGTGTTTTTACCTAGGATCTGGTAACATCACTTTTGTAGTTCCTTTAAAAGTTTGTTTTCCCATGAGTAATACCAACATATCTAACAGCCAGAAAGGAAAACTGATTTCTGAAAAATTCATTGGAATTCCTTCATTCTCCTGGTATGTACGAGTTCCCTTTCTTGGGGACAAATCTGCTTTCTAATTCCCTGTTCCCAGGTGTACTCCTGTGTTCTGCTATATAATGATTTTTAAGATAAGGTCTACTGCCTCTTTTAAAGGATATTTCTTACAGGATAACTAATGTGAAAACAGCAGGAAACCATCAAATAGAAAGAAATATATATGTATAGTACGTAGAGGTAAAGAAGGTTTTGGGATGAGATATGTTACTTAGAAAGTTAAAGTATGTGCAGGAGGTTTATGAGTTGGTTACTTAAAAAGAATGTTAAAGTATGTTGTGAAGGTTTGTGGGATGTAGAGTTATGAGAAGACTGAAAATAAGAGATGATGGTTAAAGAAAATATTATTTGTTATGTTTCTTCCATGTTATAAAACAAAAGATATTGAGCCTCAGAAATTAGAAATTAAGAATTAAGCTTCATGTATTCAAATGTATTTCAGTTGTCTGTTTAAAGCAGAAAATCGGTTACTCCAAAAATCCCAACTTCTCAAGGACAGTAGGAAGTTTATCAGTGGGGTCATAAGTGAAAACTGGAGAAGTCTGAGACCAGGGCCCTCCCTGCCCCCAGGGAGGTGGCCAGCAGGAGAAGCTGAGGCCCCGCCTCAGCTGCAGCTTGGAACAGACTCAAGGCCAACTAGGGAGTTTCTCTAAATCTTGGACTTTATGGTAAAAGAGACTGTGCTAAACCAACCTCTGCTCACCTTTTGGAGCAGGCCTCTCTTGGAGGGGGAGGAAAAGGGCACCTGCAAAATGGGGGAGGGAATGTTTTAACCTCTGTATGAATGTGTGAGTGAGTGTCGGCCTGAGGTGGGAAACCTGTAACACCTCTGGCTCGAGTTTGTAGTCCCACGGCGAGATCCCTAAGATCTCTTAAAGCCACGGGATTCGATTGGGCCAGTTCTGCGTTTCCATGGTGATAACATATGGTCTAGGGTGGGATCGGATTAGAATCCGATCGCAAGTCACGAAACAGCTGAACCCACTATGGCTAAGTTATCACCCATGACTGCAAAGAGTGTGGCCAGACTGGTACTTGAATGATCTCTCCTGGAGGGATTCCCAACCTTTGTCTGTCTGCGTCGTGTGGTGGGGATCAATGTGACTCTAGCTCTTGGTCTACGTAGTACAGTGGGGATCAATGTAACTTTAGCTTTTGTTAGTCAATGGAAGGGAATTCCTAAAAATGTTTGCCCTGAAGGAAAGTGTTTCAAGTCTGAGACAATGACTATGCTGTTTAAATAGCATAGGGAATACAGGAAGCTTCAGGCATGTGTGGACCATGGACTCTCCCCTTTTAGTGTCATCGGGTGGGGCTCTGGTGGCGTTGGGTGGAGTGCCCGGACCACACCACGGGCAGTGTCAGTGGATGTCTTTGCTGACAACACTGTGTATATAGTGATTATCAGAACTCTGCTAAGCCACGCGTCCTTTCCTCAAGTCCAGGTTCACTAATTGAAGCCAAAAGAGAGAGATTTCCCCTTCCTGTGTCCAGGGACTATCTAGAATTTGTGAATGCTTAGTTCTACCAACCTAAAAGAAGGTCAAGTCATAGCATATTCTCAGACATGCCCTGTATACATCTTAGACAAGAGATGATCCCAGGTAGATCTTTAAGTTATACTACCATCCAACTAGACAAACAAATGCCAGAAAGTTGAGAGACTATAGAGCTGGACCAAAAGTACCAGCTAGTAATTCGGGAAAAGCTTTGCCTCCCAATGCCCTCAAGACTAAGGTGAAACAGACAGGAATTTCATTTAGCTTCCATGTCAGCCAAAGTCCTCATCTGTCAGGGGGAAGTAAACTCTCATGTGGAGGACAACAGGGCTCTCATCTGTTGAGGGAAATAGGTCCCCATCATCTGTAAGGGAGAGGTTGGCACCATCAGGAAGCTTTCATTTCTGTCTTGTAGGTAGAATCCTTTGTTTCTGTTTGTCCTAGGACTTTAAAAATAGGACAGGTGACCTAGGACTTAGTATAAAAAAGAAAAGAAAGAGAAAGAACCAGAAAGCAAAGAAATCAGAACTTGACATTTGCCTTAGGGGGTAGGTTAAACAGGCACCCCAAGCAGATCAACCCAGGACCCCTCCCGACAGGGGAAAGGTGGAAAAAGATGCTTCGAATATGACCAGACTGGGCGATTTGAGACTGTTGTGAGCACAGAAAGCTTTCATGTGGCCTATGTCCCAACTATGGGAATTTCCACTGGAGGAAGATTGCCCCCTGAACCTCAGGGCCCAGGGGTCAAGCGAGTTCTCTGGTGGAGACCAATGAAATGGCCTGAAGCTCTTAGCTTCCCTCCGATGGGAAAAAGGAGTTTGCCACTGATATCCAGCAAAAGGAAGCCCAAAAGTGCCAGGTTGAGCATCTCGTGAGAACCTTGGGTTTAACGTGCAAATGGGAAGCCTCTTTGTTTCTATGTTAATAGACAAGGGAGCACAAAATTCTAGTGCTCAACTTCCTTCCTAGGCTTTTGTCAACTTTTGATTTTACTAAAATGTTTAAGATCAGGAAAATGACAGGCTCATTGCACTCACAAAGTAACTACTGAGATTCCTTATATGCTTAATAGTGATGCTTTTTAGGCATTCCTTTGTTTACATGCCTGAGTGCCCGAATATTCAAGGTTTAGGCTTAATAGAATAAAATAGTTTAGCACTGTTATAAAGTCATCCACGTGGCTCTGGTTTTAGACGCACCAAAGGTATTAAAAGAGAAAATCATGGGTTACAGAAAATGCCAGATAGCATGTAACAAAAGTCTGCAGTTTAAAGACCCTAAATGCTGCATCCTTATCCAACCATTCTGATGGATAAGATTCCAACCTGATAAGATATTATCTCAAGGAAACATTTTCTGGAGAAAAGACATGGCTTTATTTAGGAGAAATAAAAAACATAGAAATTGTCAGGTCTTGGTGTTTCTTCCCAGTTCAGGCCTAAAGCCTGTTCCCTTGGGAAGGTCACTGTAACCCCATGGGCAGGTGCTAGGAATTTCTTGGTATGTCACAATAACGCCCAGGGACAGGTGCTAAACATTCTTTCCTAGGTAATTTACATTTTGCCCCGGGCTGGCGTGAGCCCCCAGGCCGAGCCCGCCTAGACCCCTTCTGCCCCTGCCGCACCCCTCTCCACCCTGGCCACAGGGGTTTGGGCTCTGTGGTTGTTGACCTCCTCTACTAGAGAGATTAAGAAAACTGGAGTGGTGTCTGACGCCAGCTTGTTCCTGCTGCTTTCCTTGACAGTATTCAGCATCGTGAGTGTGACGGCCTACATTGCCTTGGCCCTGCTCTCTGTGACTATCAGCTTTAGAAGGGCATGATCCAAGCAATCCAGAAATCAGATAAAGGCCACCCATTCAGGGCATATTTGGAATCTAATGTTGCTAGATCCGAGGAATTGATTCTGCTCTCAGTCATGTGAACTGCACCATAAAAGAACTCAGGTGCCTTTTCTTAGTTGATGATTTAGTTGATTCTCTGAAGTTTGCAGTGTTAATATGGGTGTTTACTTATGTTGATGCCTTGCTCAACGGTCTGACACCACTGATTTTAGCTGATTTCACTCGTCAGTATTCCTGTTATTTATGACTGACATCCCAAGTGCAGATAGATCATTACCTAGGACTTGCAAGCAAGAATGTTAAAGATGCTATGCCTAAAATCCAAGCAAAATTCCTGGATTGAAGCACAAAGCAGAAAAATAAAAAGATGCTATCATAGGAAAAATTATTCTTTTAATAATTATATTGCTTAAGCCCATGCTGGGACTTATAAAATGTTGGGGACACATATAGTTAATTGTAAAATATGTTCCTTACTGAAATCAAAAGGAGCTCAATCTTTCTCTGTATATATAAAAAAAAAATGCAGTCTCTGTTACAAGTATGTGGGCTCAGCCTCTTGGCTATCTGGTGCAGCAATATAGACTGGCTAGATTTGGAAATACTGAGAGAATATTTATGTTAAGTGCCATTATCCTCAAGCAATGGGATAGGTTCTTGGAAAAAAATGTCCTTCCTAAAAGTAAAGCTGTCACAGAAGTTTCAGTAAACGGGTCCAGATTCACTAAGCCAAGAGAGTTGTTTTTGTTCTCCATTCTGCTGACTCCTTGCCTCACCTGATCCAGGGGAGCCCTGGTCTTGAGGCTGCAGCTCTGGCCTAAGGCACCCAAGAAAGACAGTTTATGCTATAGAATTAAAACCAGAGACATAGGTTGGCGAAAAGTTTAATAAAGTTTTTCCCTTGTCCTAAAAGGTTGCCTAAAGTTAAACTCAGTGCTTGACAGAGGGAAAAAGCAATGGCAAACTTAAGAAGTAAACTAAGAAAAACAGCAAAACTCCAGGTGTAGCTCCAGAGCAGCTCCATTAGCTAATCAATGCTGGCTTTTCATTTAGATCAGAGAAATGGTGCTACATCCCTTTGGTCCCCCAAAAGAAGAAGACTTATGTTGCTTTATTTTTCAGAATAAAAAAGGAGGATAATTTAGATTGCTCTGTACAAAGAATCAGTTCGCATTGTTTTGGACAGGTTTTAAAATATGATCTACAGTAGCCAGAGGAAAAAGGTCTCCTTGGCTTTTACACCTTGTAAATGTGTTCTTTTACTAACTCCTGCTTGCTTGTACCCACAGCAAGACTGCTGAGCTTGTTCGGTTTATCTCATGTGCCTTCCCAATTACAATGATCTGGTACTTCTATAGATTCTGGAGACTCAATTTGCCTGTGTTTTGTCTCTTTTAGACCAACCTTAAGGTAATAAAGCCATCTATCAAAGACCTCTAGACCAACCCAGCATTTCATAGATGAGAATGTCAGACTGCTCTTATTTCCTTCGCCCCGATTCAGCAGGAAGCAGCCAGATCGAATCATCGCCCTTTATCCCCAGAGCAGTCTGAATTCTCAAATAGGTTTATGGGAAAGTGAGGCAGGATTAGAGCAGCTATGCTGGGATGGGTCTCTCAAGGTCTTTGGAATTCTGAAGAGACGTCCCCTTACTGCTGGAATCGCCTGGAAAGAACACCCCTGCTGAAAAACTGACTCCAATTCTCCCAGAAATTTACCACGAGAACTGTGACTAACACTCCATGATTGGAGTGTGCCTATAGAAAAGGGGGGAATGTTGGACCCTGAGACCCTTGCCCTAAAATTCACAAAGCAGGCTGGTTCAGGCCCACAGTATAGCCCTTGTTTGTAGTCATTCAGGCATCCATTGTTTATAGCCATCCAAGCATCCATTGTTAGTCATTGCTTAAAACTATGTACAGCCTTGAGCTTTTTACAGGTATTTCCCCACCCCTTAAGACCTCCAGCCCTTCAGTTCTGGAAAAGCAAGTTTGCCCAAAGGGGAATTCCATCAATGAAGGTCACCCAGAATGAACAGCCTGCGGTTAAGCAGGTGGACTGGAACGATCACCAAGAGCCAACTCCACCCGAGCTCTTGCCGACCAATGACTGTAAAGGTCATAGAAAATTCCTCAGTTAAGCAACACCCCCCCACCCCAAGACCCCTTAAAAACCCCTTGCCCGAGCTGCTCGGGGCCACTTCAGTCTTTCCTGCGTGAAAGGTTGCTGGAGCCGCCCGGCGCGTCGTTAAATAAAACCTCATGCTATTGCAGCGAGAAGGGTCTTGGTCTTTCTCTCGGTGGCCTCGTTCCTGACTGAAAGACGGGGGTCTTTCACATTTTAGTTAGGCATGCCAGATAAAATTCTTGCATAATCAATTTTTTTGTTCATTGAATTGTATTTCATTTTGTTAAAGTCCTGGGTTCTACAGTTAACTCTTAAATACCTGCACATCAGCTAGAGCTGGCTAAGATAAGGGTCTGTACTCTCTGCTTTTTTTTAAATGAAGTGGGAGAAGAAGAGAGAGGAAAAAGAAAGAAAGAAAAGAGAAAAAAAGAAAGAAAGAAGAAGAAAGAGAAAGAGCAAGAAAGAGAAAAGGAGAACGAAAAAGAATGAAAGAAAACAGAGAAAAGCAAGCATTTCTTTTTTTCTTAAAAGAAAGACTCTTTAATCTTTTTTTCCCTTTAAAATTTTTTTAAAAACCCTTTTAGTGTTTCATACATGAATATAGTGAATTTATAATATTTAATCCCTAACCCAACCCCCTTCCTTTTTCCAATGCAATTCTTCTTCTCTGACAGTTTTCCTACCATCTTCATTTCTTTTTGTAAATGGCCCACTGAATTTCATTAGGGTTGCCTTTGATGCATATGCGTGAATACTTGCTAGGGCGTGAATCATATATCAGTGGGATATCACTGAGGAAAGCATTCCTCCTCCCCCCCCATCAGCATTAACTCTCATCAGTCTCCCAGAGAGTTTGGGGCCTCTTGAGATTTTTTCCCCTTCCATGATAAAATGTTGATGGGACAATCCTGTGCAGATATTGTGAAAAAAAAAAAAAACCTCAATGAATTCTGTCATGTTTATAAGAGAATATCTGATGGTGTCCCTTCATGATCTTACACCCTGCCCCCCTTCATGATCTTACAATCTTACCGCTCCCGTTTCCTTGATGTTCCCCAGGGTTGGAGTTAGGGGAGGTGACTTAGATGTTTTGTTTAGGGCTGAGCAGTCCGTAGTCACTTATTTTCTGCACTTGGTAGTTGTGATCTTCTGTAATAAACACACCTTCCATTGTAAAAGGAAGCTTCTAGGTTGAGTGCTAAGTGTTTCTCTAGTCGAGGGAGTTTTGGCAACTGCAGAGTAGATGATAGAGGAATAGAAGATTCCTATAGCTGTATTTTCCTGATTATGATCTGTTCCTATATCTGAGTTTGCTACTGTGCTTCCATCTGACCTGAAAGTCTTTTTGAAGCAAGTATTTCTATATATTAATGTAGTCCAAAAAAATTCTCCCAAACATCTGCATTCATATGAATACTTTTTTGTTATTTATTTGAGGGGTGGGGAAGAGAAAGAGGTGTGTACGTGCATGCTGTGATGCACAGATGGATGGCAGAGGACAACTTTTTACAACTTAGTTCTCTCCTTCCACCATGCACACTTCCAGAGATTGAACTCAGGTTGCCAGGTTTGTGGGCAGGCCGAGCTATTTCCTGACTTCTGCATACCTGGTCTAAAGCAGACATGTCAAGAACCGACATTTTAGAGCACAGTAAATTTTTAAAAATGCAAAAATTCAGCTATTTTTAAGAACTCCAGGGAACTGATTAAGTTTTGTCATATGATATTTTAGATACAAAATGGCACATAAAAGCAATTGCATTAATTCAGAGTGCACCTTTAGATAATGAATCATCGCAAGGTTACAAAAGATCGGTCAGCTAGAATTCTCTTTCTTTTTTAAAAAAATTACTTATGAGAGAGAGAGAACATATATGCTATAGCACACATGTGAAGGTCAGAGAAGAACTTTCAGGTAATTTGCTTCTTTCCATCACAGTGTTTCTGGTGATTAAGTCAGGCCCTCAGATTTTCAAGCAGGCACCTTGTTAACCCACTAAGCTACCTCACTGGCCTCAGACTTAATATTTTTCATGGTTACACAAATTTTAATAGAGATCTCAACACCCTTGTCTGACTGCACTTTATATCTGTTCACTGCTAGTTACAAACACAATTCAAAATTCCCTCCTTATTAACAGATGCCCAAATAGTTCAGCAGAACTCCAGATTTGCTCAAAAGAACTTGTAAAAACAAGACCTGACCCACAAATGACAGTAAACGAAGTTTTTCAAAATAACCTTCAGAAGAGCTCCAAAAAAATGTGGAAATCAAATTTCCTATTGGACAAATTGCAGAAATTCAAAGTAGTTCAAAATGAATCCAAACAGTTCAAAAGAATCTCCAAACTTACAAAGGAAAGGAAGGGTAAGGTCTGAGATTCATCATCCAGGAAGAATTTACCAAGGGTCAGACTTCTGGAACCTTAAATTCCAATTGTGTTTCTCTGTTTATTGAATAATGGGATAAATCTGCCAATGCTAGCCAAATGGAAAGAGCAGGGAAAAAATCTGGAACAAAATGATTTCGACAAGTGTGTAGAGCCATTTAACCTTTCTTCTCATCTAAAGTTGACTTGCTATGAATGTCTGACACCCAAAAGGTCTCTTTTCCCTCCTGTCAGGCTCATCAAAATTGGTAACAGGATTTTATAGTAAAAGCTTGGCTCTGCCAGCCCAAACACACTAGGTGTGCCATTAATTCCAATATTCTTCTGTAAGCTGAATAAATCTCATTTCTCCCTTAAGTTGCTTGACTTGAGTATTGTCTCACAGCAACAGAAAAGAATAGTAGGACAGAAATTGGCATGGAGGGCTGGAGAGGTGGCTCAGGGGTTAAGCCTCCGCTTTGCAGGCGGAAGGTCCCGAGTTGGATCCCAGATCCCACGTATAGACGCCAGGCGGAAGCGGGGGCGGCCTGCGCTTCTGGTCCTGGTAGGGCGGAGCCTGTGAATCCCGGGGCAGAAGGAGGTGGAGGCGTCCATGGTGATTCACGAATTCGTCCGTGGTTCTACACATGCACAGACACACACACACACACACACACACACACGCGCGCGCGCGAGCACATACACACGCACGTGTACACAGTTGAATAAATAATAATAAAAAAAAGTTATTATTAAAAAAAAAAAGAAATTGGCATGGAGAGTGGGGTATTGCTATGAAATTAAGATCATTTGGTACCACAATGTGAATTACTTGGAAGTTTAAAGAAATTTGTAAAGTCGTCGTTTGTGAAACTGAGAATTGGTACCCAGCAGTATGGTAATTGTTGTGATGTAGCTAATGTGCCTTTGGAATTGTTTGTTGAAAGAAATAGAGAATTTTGGAACTCATACTTGGCATCCTGGCAACCAGAACCAAAAGGGCCAAAAAAGGTCATTCTTGTAAGAGCTTGGAAGAGATCAAGTCTGTGAGAAATACAGGCAATGGAAGCCCAGCTTGTGATGGTCCAGAGGGGAACAAAGACTGTGTTCAGAACTGGACGAGTGGCAAAGGAACCATGTATTAGCAGAGAGTTTAGTGAAGTTTATCTTCATCCCGAAAGCTTACCTAAAGTTAAACTTGAATGCTTGGCAGAAGAAATTTCAAGACAATATAGTCCAATGAGGCAATATAGTCCAATGATGCATTCTTTTTAGCATTCTTGTTCAGAGTTATAAAAAAGAGCAAAGAATTAGGCAGAAAGAAACAAAAACTGTGAAGTCTGATGAAAAATAGTAGTGGCAAATTTAAAGAGCTGAACCAGAAAGAAGTAGAGAGCAAAATGACAACTGTTGCTAAACAGATTAGCTCCATTAGCATCTCAAAGTCTGGTCTTCATTTGTATTTCAGAGAGGCCCTATCCTGAGAGTAAGATCCTCAGAGAAGGATTCCACCCATAAAACTGCAAATCCTTTTGGAAGGAATGAGCTAAAAAGTGCAGCTCCAAAGGAAAGCTGTTTCTCCTCCAAAGCAAAGGCCCAAGAGAAATTTTACTTTTATCTATAGTCAGCACAGAGAAGCTGAACTAGCTGTGAGTCAAGAAGCCAATCTCCACTCAGATGTTATATCAGAATTTGGCAAGATCATCCACGTGATTCTGGCTTTAGAGGAATCCAAGATGCAAGATCCAGGAGGTCATGGATTCCTCCTCTGCTTTGAGAGACTATACCTTCCCTCTGGAACCGTAAGCTGAATAAACCTCCCTTTTTCCCTTAAGTTGATTGACTTTGAGCAATGGTTAAGAGTAACTGTTACAAGAGGGTTAAGGGAAGTTGGTGACCTTATCTTTGTGGAGGATTAGAGTCAGTTCCTCCAGATTAATAGAGTGTGTTCCTTCAAGATAATTCCAGAAGTGGGAGACAACTTTCAAAGACCATCAAAGACCTTCCCAGCAAGGCCCTGTTTTAAAACTACCTAAATATCACATTCACAGCAAGAGCAGATAGTATGCACCAATACTACATATTTCTTGCTCGTCTGCCATCTTGCTCAATTTCTTATACAGAGCAGTGTTATCCACAATGGGCAGATCTTCCCACCTCAGCCAAAGCAATTAAGACAATCTTCTACAGGTTTGTCCAGAAGTCTATCTTAGCTGTAATACCTCATAGGTGTGCCCAGAAGCCCAACTTCCCCAAATGTCAACTTGATAGTCAACACTATCAAAGGTTTTTTCCTAATCTCACCAGATCTTTATAGGAAGGGAATCCATAATATATCTGAGCAAGATAATAATATCTTTACTGTATACCAAGACAAACAAAACGAAAATGTGGAAACTTGTTTCCTGCCAGGCAAGAAATTTCTATAATCAGGCAAGGTATACTATACATGATTCCCCTAAATGAAAGGGATACCCTAATCTTCACTTATATTTTACAAATGGAACTTGGCTCCTGTTAGACAAAACAATTATGGAATCAGGCAACATGGACTACACCTGATTCTTAGGCAATACTTATAAAGCTTAGCTCCTGTCAGCCAAGGCAACTCTAGAATCAAGTAAGGCATGCTACATACACATGATCACACTTGTGGTACATGGGTCTCACCAGCCAAGATAATATTGGCATCAAACAAGGCAAGCTACATTTTGTTCCAAGACTCCTGAGTGAAAGAGGATGCCCCAGTCATTCACTGATATTTTGATAGTGCTCAAGTAGAAGGGATGCCTTCATCATGAGCTCCTTGTACTCTTTCTCTTGTAGATGAGAAGCTCCCCTTGGATTTGTGTCTTGAATCCTTCATAATAGGGATAAATCTGATCCCCAAACTTTAAAAAGAAAAAAGTAACTTGTTCTTTGAGGTTCATTATTTTTAATTTTTTGTAAGCAAATGGGAAAATGACCAAAAATAAAAGACTCGGATTTATATAAATGATAATATAAGTTACATGTTAGAGAATATGATGAATGACTGGTGATTTAAAACTTGATACCATCCTCCAGGTAGATATATTTTGTAAAAGACAAAAAATAATTAGATGTACCCTAAATTAGATTTTATGTCTTTAAGTGAAAAGCCCAAATTACACCAGCAATTTTATAAAGAATGTCAGACAGAAAAGAATCGGCATATGCAAGAAAAAAAATATAAAAGGTTATAGATATGAAACTACATTTCTGATTAAAAGTAAATGATTTTGAATAAAAAGAAGAATTTTACATGATGAAACACAGTGTTTTGTACAAGTAAAGAATTATTCCAAAGTAGAAATATACAGAAATTAGGACAAAATCAGGTTAAAGTAAATTGAAGGAAGATTTGAGGGAGTTAAGACTTAAGGTTGCATGGGGGCTGGAGAGGTGGCTCAGGGGTTAAGCCTCTGCCTTGCAGGTGAAAGGTCCTGAGTTCGGATCCTAGACCCCACGTATAGACGCTGGGCGGAAGCCGGGGCGGCCTGCGTTTCTGGTCCTGGTAGGGCGGAGCCTGTGAATCCCGGGGCAGAATAAACAAGGAGGAGGCGTCCATGGTGGTTCGCGAATTTGCCCGTGGTTCTACACACACACACGCACACGCACACGCACATGCACACACGCACAATTGAATAAGTAAAAAAATTTTAAAAAAGACTTAAGGTTGACTACAGTTAAAGATTATTAAAAATTATTTTTAAAAAGTTTTTATTTATTTATGTGTGTGTGTGTGTGTGTGTGTGTGTGTGTGTTTGTGTGTCAGAAGTACTATGTGTGCCTGTGGAGGACCAAAGATGACTTTGGGAATCATCCTGTATTGCTTCTACTTCCTTTTTGCTTCTCTCTGGGATTTCCCAGGCTCAGCCCATCAGGGCCAGAAGGACAGGCTGCTGCCGTTTCTGCCTGGCATTTTTAAACATGGGACCTGTAATCCAAACTCAGGACTTTCTGTTTTCAAGGTAGAGTCTTAACCCCTGAACCATCTCTCCAGTTCTTTCATTAAAAATTTTTAAGGCCAAAATTCAATACATTGATTTCAGTATTTAACCACTTTACCACATAAAACAACAAAGTTTTCTTAAAATGTTTATATGTTCTTGGTAAAGGGTACAGGAAAGTGGCTTGAAGAAAAAAAATTATATTTTAACAAGGTAACTATTTATTTATTTTTTCAGCTGGAATCCTTTTAATATTTAAATACAAAAAGTGAGCACTGACTTTTTTACATACATGCAGGTCTCACACAGCCAGAACGGACAGTGGAACTGAGATCCTGCTGTCCAGTCCTACCGTCCCGTTTGGCTGAAGCTACAGCGGGCTCGCTTCTTTGCTTTCCAGCACAGGGTCTCCTGGCATGTTTTTCTGTGCTACAGCTCTAATACATTTTGTCAGTTTCAGATTGTTTGCATGTCTCCCTGTTGTTCCATTCTTTAAAAAAAAAATTGTTAATGGTCAGGGGTGCTAGCTTTCCACCCACTGGCATTAATGTTTTATTCCACAATGGGACAGTGAGAACTTCAAGTTAGGAGCAATTCACTCACTACGCAGGCTAGGGCGGCCAGAGCCGGAATAACCGTCCACACAGCTGCACTCTGGTATGAGTGCGGACAGAAGAAAAAAGTAAGGATAGTATCAAGGGCACATTTGCAAATTGGGAATCTGCCCATAAGACAGTAAGGGTAGAGTACTCCCCACACCAAGTTTAACTAGATCAATGTGCCAAAGTTAAAAAGAAAAAAAAATCCAGACAATCAGCAATTTAAACACAACTGAATTTTCCAAAGTTCTTCCACCAAAACAGCTTAAAATATAGTGGAAACAATCTAGATCTTTCTAGGAAGTGAAGGCAGAGTTCCTGGCATTCCTCCTGATAGCCCTGTGTTAGGTCCTAAAAGTATCTGCCGCTGCTGCTGCTGCTGCCGCTGCTCCATCTGCAGCTTCTCGGTCTCAAAGACACAGGAAGAACCAGGATCATAAAGGACGTGGTTCCGATCCACAACGCTGCCCTGGAGAATCTGTACAGTTTTTGGGCCACAAAGAGGGAAATATCGAAGGTGGTTCCCGCCGCAGACCTGAGCCTCTCGGGGAACATCTCCGTCAGCCCCCACAGCCTCTCCGACAGCGTCTCATCTAACTCGTCGTCATCGTCCTCTTCCAGTTCTTCCTCGGTCTTCTCTGCATCGGCTTTCGGGAGCAACTCGTTGGGGGACAAGAGGCTCCCCAGCGCCGGCAGCGGCGACGGCGGCGGCCACGGCTGTCAGGGTAACTATTTATTGGCAGTAGACGTAGCTCAGTTGATAAAGTGCTTATCTAGCATACTCCAGGGCCTAGATTCTACTTGTAGGGCGTCATAAATCGGCACTTGGGAGGTAGAAGTAGGAGGATTAGAAGTTCAAGGTCAGTTGAAGTTCCTAAGGGACAATAGGACACTTCTAGAGAGATACTACAGTTCACAGAAGTCACCCATCCTCTTGACCAGAGAGGCTAAGGAGGCCTCAGAGGTTGAACTCTAACCAGTATACATTCTGCAAAGAGGGGGATCACTGTAGTGAAAATGTCCTCAGTGTTTCCCAGAGAATCCACATGGTCAGCAAGACTCTGACCCATCTTAATAAATGACACAAGTAGCAAAGAGAAATTAAAGGAACAATACCTCCTCTCAAATCCTTAATCCTCCCTGAGGGTTTGTAGATGTTTAGTGATTGCCAAGTGGAAGGAATAATTGGGTGCCACCTCTTTCTAAGAAGCTGTTGATAGTGGCTGGGTAAAGGGAGACATTTTCTATGATGGCGTGGTCACTGGTAAGTTGCTCATGCTCTTGTAAATAATCCCTAACTTGTGCTCATATAAGCAAAGCTATTAAACTCACTGGGTCACAGGGAAAATAAAAAGAAATAAAAGGAGGGGACAAATTAGGAAGAGGAAAGGGATCACCAGAAATGAGAGGGAAATAAAAGAGGATTCTGGGGGGGGGAGGTAAACATGATCAAAATACATTGTAAACGTGTATGAAAATGTTAATGGATCCTATTACTATGTACAACGAATATATGCTAATTGAAAAGATTAGTTTTTGATCATCTTCATGGTCTTAAATACCCAGCAGAGAGTATATCCCAAGAGTAAAGTAACTGGTAAGAACACAAAACAAAGAGCTAAGCTAGATTTTAAGAAGGAACAATGATTCAGTCATTATAGTCCTCATTTACCCCCAAGTATGGGGTCAATTAGTCCCTCCAACTATAAGAATTTGAAGGGCTTTCGTGATTTTCCTAATCATAAACAATATTTTCTCTGGCCTGAAGCCCAAGTGGGACTTTAGCCTCAAACCAGCATGTTCCTCCATTATGAAATTTTTAACTGCATGTCAGTTGCTCTGTAATATTAATAATATTAATATTAATAATAATAATCCCTATCACCTATATTTTATTACCCAAATTCCTTCTAATACAAATGATTTATGTTTTTATAGCTTGAAGATACTTTTTTTCATATTCCCTTAACATCTGATGATCAACTTCTTTTTTGCTTTTGAATGGATGAATGCATAAGACAACTCACTTGTAGAACATTTTCCTAGGATTTTAGGAACAATCGTCATATTTTTGGACAGATTCTAACTAATGACTAAAATGGCTTGACTTCAACTAAGGAAATGACCTTGTGACATGTAGATGATCTCTTTGTCTGTTCTTTAAAGGAAGCTCCAAACAAATAACAAAACAAACTTTAAATTTCCTAGCCAACAGCAAAACCATATTCTGTCCTTGCAAATCTTTTCAAAGTAGAGTTTATTTTAGCCAGCTGTTGTGTGCTTTAATTTCTCTTAAATACTCAAATCACACTGACCAATCAATCTGGCTTGGTTCTGAAATCTCCTTGGTCAGCTTAGATAGCATGTCTAGTTACTTATTGTCATTAGAGATTGGAGGAGGCGAAGTCATGATTTGTGAGATAGTTTTAATGATAAAGGGCCTTTCCCCCAGTGGCCAGCAGGCACTTGTAGAGCCTGTGGTTGGTCACATACCTCTTGGGGACAGAGAATAACTCACTCCCCTCTGTCCTTCACCCCACCCACAAGCCCAGATACTATATAAGCTCCACCCTCCCATTTGCCCCCCCCCTTTTTTCTCCCCTGGAAAATTAGTCCCTGTTGCCATGTAACCATGTAACCAATAAACTTTTTCATTCCTTGTCCATGACATGGCATATTTGACCTTTTTATCTTACAATTATGAAAAAGAATCCTTGATTTTTAAATAACTGAGTTCTCTACCTTCTAGCTCTCACATGTCTAACTTTTGGTTTTGAAACTACAAATACTAGGGAAACATTACTAAGGATAATTTAGTATTGCGATGGCTCTTATTTAGAATAGTCCATGGGATATTTCACTTGAAAAGGTACACTTGAAAATGATGGTCTTTAGGTCATAAGGTATAACTGAGTAGTAGAGTTCATGCTTAGCAAAACATAGGACCTGGGTTCAATCATGAGCACTAAAAAATTTTAAAAAGACTTCTGAATTAAGTCCACCCATGGAAGTGCAGGAGTTTTCGGAAAGACTTTGAACAAAATTTCTTATAACCTCTTTTTAAGAATTCTTTACAAAAGCCAGATAAAAAGCTTAAGTTGTTACCAGATGACACAAAGATTCTAAAGGGATGCTTGTGTCCTCTGCCAGCTCTGACTATTGGTCTCAAAACAATGGAGTTTGACAATTTAGATTTTTCCCAGGAATTTCACACTGGGAACAGAGAAAGGAACTTCACAGAGTACTGAAAATTGTTAAATCTGGTGCCTACCAAAAGAAATTTCACACAGCTCTATCAGTTTGTCAGACTACATTGCATGAGAGACTTAGAGTCAAAGCAATGATGATATAATAAGATGGACTCACATCTTGATCAGAATTTCAAGACCGTGTCCCTATTTAAATCCAGATCCTACATTAAAACCTCAGAAAGATGGATTTAGACATCACATATTCCTTTTCCCAATATGGGCTTAACCAAGTGACTTTTTAAAAAAAATTTGTGTGTGTGTGTGTGTGTGTGTGTGTGTGTGTGTGTGTGTGTGTATCAGAGGGCACTGTGTGTCCCTGTGGAGGACCAAGAGTGACTCCAGGAATCATCCTGGATTGCTTCTACCTCCTTATTGCTTTGCTCTGGGATTTCCCAGGCTCCCCCCACCAGGGCCAGAAGTGCAAGCCACTGCCATTTCCTCTTGGCATTTTTTTATGTGGGGCCTGGGATCTGAACTCAGGACCTTCTGCTTGTGAGATAGTCTTAATCCCTCAGCCATCTCTCCAGCCCCCAAGTGACTTTTAATAAGACAAGTCAGGGGCTGGAGAGATGTCTCAGGGGTTAGACTCTGCCTCGAAGGCAGAAAGACCTGCATTTGGATCCCGGTTCTAATCTAAAAGTTCTAGGTGAATAATGGTAGCAGTTTGCACTTCTAGTTCTGGAAGGCAAAGCCTGGGGAATCCCAGAATGAAGCAAAAGGAAGTAGAAACAATCTAGGATGATTCCTGAAGTCACTCTCTGCAGGCACACACAGTATCCTCTGATACACAGACACAGACACACACATGCACACACACAAACACAAATAGACACACACACACTCACCTAAGAAGAAGATAATATACATCTGTTTACCTCTTCATTTAATTATTGCCCCATCCGAAGGCAAAAGGAGACCAGAGGAGTATTACAAAAGTTAGGCCATCTGGCAATCAGGCTTTCTTCTTTTTCAGAGTTGTTTATACTAAATCCAGGCACATAAAATGCTTTGCATGCCATGATCTCAGCTACTTTGATAGGAAATAGAAGCTCATGCCTGGTGGTCTGCACCTGTAAACCAAGCACTTGCAGATGTCGGAGAATTCCTGTAAGTTTGAGGCAAGTCTGAATTATGTAACAAGTTTAAGACAAGCCTGGGTTATCAAATCACCATCTTGAAACCACCAAAAAGCAAAAAGACAGCAGAGGAAGAGGAAGAATCATTATCCTCAACTTACAACTACAACACTGGCAAAAAAAACAAAACAAAACAAAACAAAAAACCCCACAGGTAAACCTCAAGAACAGACTAAAGGAGATACACATCAAATACATTTTTAGAGAGAAAACCCCCCCCAAAGGCGTTTTAGAGATGACTTAAAATTAAGTCTATAGACTCTGTAAAATTCATCGCTATAAGAGGCAACATACCATGTTTTTTTCAGAAAAAACAGTTCCATTCTTTTCTTGTGATGCTCATATTATTAATTTTTCACCTAAGAGCCAATCACTGAGTAGTTCAAATTTAGGTCTGTCTGATAACAGTTGTTCTCTGATTGCCACATTCATGCTATAGAGCATCTGCGCACACACTCATACATGCACACATATATAAACACAAAAGATAAGTAATATAAAAAAGAAAATGTTTGATGTATTTTAGTCAAGGATGTATAAAGGAAAGGGCGCAATCATGTCTACATGATTAGTTTCTTTGCTTCTGGATATTTATCTCATAAAACTAAAACAAGCAAACGAACACACAAAAAACACTCAAGACATTGTCTAGCCTTGTTTTCACACAAAAAACACTCAAGACATTGTCTAGCCTTGTTTTCAAGTTATTATATAACAATGGAAAATTTGGTCAAAATATACTACAGAATCATAGTACTAAGAAAAGCATGATATTGGCATGAAAATAGAAATATAGACCAGTGGAATAAAACGGAGGAGTCAGATATGATCCTAAGGAGCTAAGGCCAAGTAATAATGGCAAGATAATGAACTCGTATGGTAGAGAGAGGACAGCCTCTTTCAAGGGAAAACTGGATATTCAATGTAGAAGACTGAAACTAAACACAGGTCTCTCACCCTGTATGAAAAGCAGCTCAAAATTCATTAGAGACCTTAATGTAAGACTTGAAGCTTAAACTATGAGAAGAAAAGGCCTGTATTAAGACCTGGATGCAGGAAACGATTACTGAATAGGGCTTCAGTAGCTGGGAAAGTCAAGTGAGAACTGGCGAAGGGGCCATCAAATGGATTTACATCAAATGAAAAAGCTTCTGCACAGCATAGGAAACAGACGGCAGAGTAAAGAGTCGGCCTGCGGAATGGGAGGAAATCTCCACCAGCTATTAACCTGAACGGGGGAGGGGGGTCTCCACACCAGCTAGCGGGCTGCACCGCTTGGATGCTCACCTTCTCTTGCAGCAAGTGCACTGGCATGTCGATCTCAGATAGATGCTGGAAACACCTCTCCCCAGGGCGGAGACTGTTCAATTTGAATTGCCAGGACAGAAAGCAGCCCTCTGTTTCAGACCTGCTTCTGCACAGCAAGCTGGACGTTGCTCCAAAACCCTTTCTGTGCCTTATATACAGGATGGCTGTCCAAGGCTCTTCTTGGGTGTGACGTCCCACTTCCCAGAGCGGTGGGTTTGAAGACTCTCTCTGATAGTAAGCGACTGGACTGGATCCTGGATTTCCTCATACACCTTTTGTCTGCTGCCAACCAGGAGCAAGGTGTTCATAATTTCCTGGCCTAAGTGGCCCTGGGCTGAGGTGAGAGTGGAAGAGGGCAAGAGTCATGTAAACCATACAAGGACCAAGATGGACGGGATGCTGCAAAATGGCCTCACCTCTGTGTTTACCCTGAGAAAATGCTAATGATGCTTCTATCAACTCTGGCCTTCTTCTTAGTCAGAGAAAAGTTGGTGCCACCATGATTCACTGTTGCCATTTCCTGGGCACAGTCTGCTGGTCCTTCTTGTGTCATTGGGTTCTCCCTCATCTTTTTCGGCTTCCTGGCCTCTGCCTGTCCCCGACTACCTCTGGGGCACAGAAGGAGGAGATTCCTGTATGGAAAAGAATGGGGACTCGATCCCAGTCCCTCAGAGAGAGTTGAGTTCAAGTTTAGAGGGACCACACACACAACACAAATAGTTGACTACCCCCTCACCCCACCCTCTCCTGATACAAGTCCACTCTGTCTTCCTATTCCTCCTGAGAAGAAAAATTTGGTCTCTAACCTCGGGTCACGATCCAAGGACATGGATGTCACCTCCCCCTGTCTTATTTAGTTAGTGCTGCTCAGGGCTCACGCTGGTGGCAAAAGTGATTCTACTACCTACAACTTCAGGGTGCTAGACAGAAGAGCCTCACAACATCTGCCGATAAACAGTTTTTTGTGGATTTGCATGTGAGCCTCCAAGTGTTGTTTTTGGCATGATCTTCCTGGAATCACCACCAACCAACCGCACCCCCATACCTATACCTCCAGAACGTTGTAGTGAGATTGCTCTGCTGGTCAAGTTTGAGTTTCACTTCGCTGCGTTTTGTTTTGTTGGCGCTGTAGATTAAACCCAGTGCAGTCTAATCAGATATTCAATCAGATACTTAAACCTCATCCCAAACCTCAAGTTAGAATCTTGACATTGAAATAGAAAAAGGCAGAAAGTATAGACAGGAGGTTTTTAACCTAGCAGCAGACCAAAGGACCACTTGCCACAAAGCAAAAAGACCAACGTTTGGATACCTAAATCCCATGTAAAATGCTGTGTGCACTGGCTTGCCTATATTTTTGGCTTTGGAAGGAAGAAACTGGAACTCCCTAGAGAAAGTTGGCTGTACTGGGAACCCCAGAGCAAACTAGCTAGGCACACTAGCCCTATTAGTAAACTCTAGGTTTGACTTGAGAATCTCTCTCAAGAAACAAGGTGGATGATAATTTCCAATATCAGCTTTCAGCGTCCATATACATGTATGTACCCACACATGTGAATATTGTTACACACATACACACACACACACACACACACACACACACACACACACACACACATTTTTTAAAAAGAAAGAATAGAGAACAGGTATTGCGTGGTCCCTGCCAGCCAATTCACAAGAGTCATTTTGTTTGTTGAAGGCCAGAGTTGATAGAGTATGATGTCCGTACTTAGAGGAAAGTGAGATAAGGAGTGATTAAACAACTTGCCCTTCATTGCACCGACCATTTGTGGCAGATCCAAAAATATTTTGTCAAAGTTCTGGAAACTGGCAATCTAGATCAAAGTTCTAAAAGATTTGTTCAGACTACAGGGATAGTCAAAGTAATCCCAATAATGTGATCGCAGCAGCATGATATAATACTGTAGAAGGAAAATGAAAAAAAAAAAAAAGTGTTAGGCCAAGATCTTACTGAAATAGCAGCCAAACCTCAAGCAATTCATTCTGTAAATTTCAATGTTGCTATCTATAAGATTGAAATAAGACAGTTTTGCAAGATTGCTTTGAATATGGTGACTTGTGATTGTTATTACTACATTAACATCTGCGCACCTTCATTTGGGTATTCAAATCACCCATGATTTTATCTGAATAGCCTCTTCCAACTTTAATTTTCCTTCCTGTTGTAGATAATTTAGATTTTCCTTATACTATTTTTTCCTTCCTTCCTCTCTTCCTCCCTCCTTTCTTCTTTCTTTCTTTTGTTTTTCTTTCTGTTGTTACTTGGTTTTATTTTTGAGACAGGGTCTTGTGTAAACTGCTGTGCAGTCCAGATGGATTTCAGTTTGTATTCCTTCTGTCTCAACCTCCTCAGTGCTAGATTACAGGTGTGTACCACCAAGTATTACTTTCTCACCAACCTTTATCTTCGATCTGAGTCACAAGGTGGAGGCATAAAAAAGAAGCCTTCTGACTTCTGAACATGCTCCTCAGTTCTTCAACTTTTTCTTTAATTCTACTTACCACATCAAAATATTATTCACGAGCCAGAAAGTTCTAAGTATATAACCAAGAGAAATCAAGAGAAATGTACACACGCCCACAATTCAGAATAGTCGGAAATGAAAATAATACAAAACATCAGTCCACAAACTAAAGGATAAGTAATAAGTAGTATATCCACAAGTGGAATATTATTTGACAAACAGAATGAAGTACATACTAAAATATAGACGAAAATAGAATGTTAAGTGAAAGAAGCCTGTCCCCAAGGACCACTTATTACATGATTCTGTTTATAGGAAATGTTCAGAAGAGGGAACTTTACAGAGACAACAGTCGGATTAATGATTGCCCAAAGTTTAGAGGGAGGTGATGATGGTCATGGAGTAGTAGTTAAAGAGTGCAGTTTCTTTGCGAGCTGATGAAAACATTTTTAAATTTTGTTTATTAACCTTGAAAATAAGTTAAATATCATTCACGACTTACTCTAAGTAGGCTTCTTATTTGGTGTAGAGATAATATCTCAAAGCAATTTCTGGGCCCTGTTGCTGCAGCCACTGCAGATCTTAGAACTGTCAGCTTGTTCAAGTAAACAAGCACTCTGAGATTCATTGTTATGCAACCAGCCCCACATATCTCTCCATTCACACTATGCGTGGCTTCATGGCATTGGGACAAGAGGTCAGAGCTGCAGAAACTGTTCTCACGACCCTAGACATCTTCGGCTATCTTATAACGGACTTCCTATGGGGAAGGCGGGATGGCGTCAGCAGTGCTTCTCTGCTCCTAGGTCAGCCCCAGCCAGTTCTCTGGGTAGGAAGGTACTGAGCAGGTGGTCAGGAGAGATGGTGCACAGAGACTCTCCTCCCTCTGTCTAGGCAACAGGGTCCCAGCTGGCTTGCCTTTCTGCGGCCTATTTTGAGCATCACTGGACTTCAGAAGAGATGGGGTAAGATCGTTAGCAACCACTTAGACACAGCTTTTGCTAAAGACCTCTGACTTCTTGCCTTGATCCACAAAGATAATTTAAAAGTGGCATAAAAGCTTAGCATCTCTGCTTTCGGTTTGATTTTTTTTTTTCCTTTACTTTCAGACTCCTTTTTAACTTGCAGGTAGGTTTGCTAATCATGTAAAGCGTGCCTCTATCTAAAAGCTGCTGATAACCTATTTCATTTCCTTGCAAGGCCAAAGGTACAAGGATCAGAGCAGCTATAGTTTTCTAGTGTCAGTATTCAGATAAAGGCACTAGAAGGCCCTAGTCTTGTTCTGAATCCGCAGTCACTTTGGATTATAGGAACAACATGGACCTGATTAGATCACCTCATGCCGATATCACCCTCATCTGTCAGGAATCCGATTGTCCTCCTGGGTGACAAAAACATCTCTGTGATGCTTTACAGAACAGACCTGAGATAATGACTGACCATACAGTTTGATTAGGCCTAACTCTCACCCTCCCCCGCCCCAGTCCTTCCTCGACTTAAAGCTCATGTTGGTGCCTCGAAAATGGGCCGAAATACTTAATTGCTGTTGTACTCAAATAACTACTTGTGTTTTGCATTTTCACCTTTTTTTTTTTTTTGCATTTTCACCTTTATATCCCTTTGCTATTTGTGACACAGGCTGCCAAAACTGTCATGTTGGCTTAATCTCTAGCTTAAGGCTCCTGTTACAAAATAAGCAAAAGGGCCTCCAGCACCAAGTGTACAGTTCAGTCATTCTGTGAATATGTGCGGAACACTCACAAGATTCCAGGTTCAAAGATAAAGATAAGTGGTTTGTTTGGAGAAAATGTTTATGTCTCCAGCTGATATCCCCAGGGGAAAGGCACAAGTCTGAACTAATTGGGAGAAACAGAGTAATTTCCTTTTTTTAAAGTCTTTTATCTGTTTAATAGAGAGTGGAATAAAGAGAGAGAGAAGGTTTGCACATGCATGTCATGGCGCACACAGATGGAGATCAGAGGCCCCTTCTCTCTTTCTGCCATGTGGTTTCCAGGGATCAAACTCAAGTCACCAAGTTTACAAGTTGGTGCCTTACCCACGGAACTATTTCACTAGCCCAGGAGGATTTCCTGAAGGACACAGTAGTGTTAAATCCAAAGAGGTCTTTTGACTCTGGTGTATAGCAAAGCAAGTGACAGTTGAGAGTCCGGCCCAGAAAAGGAGGTTCTAATTTGACATGATGCTGACAAGAACTCTTGACACATAGTTTCTCCCAGGACTCAGGGTAGACGGTTAGTGATACGTGTGGTCTTCTGCCACTTGAGCATATGGTGAAGTTGTCCAGTCAGCTCCCTAAGTTACCAGCTGTCTGTCTATATAATAAGCGAGCTGTACCCAATCTCTCTCTTCTCTTTTCTCTTTCTCCAGCCCTCCTCACCTCCGTTTTTCCCCTATTCAACACAGAACTGGAGTGTGTGTGCAGAAATGTTTGAGGCACAAGTGTGCGACTCGGGAATAGCCTCTTCCAGGCTGTGACTGTCTATCTCTGAAAGCCACAGCAAGTATAATCTAATGCCTCAGGAGCAGAACGTGTGATTTGGGGCCGACAGCCTGGGCAGCTGAGAGCTGGGGAACAAAGGTCTCAGGACAGGGTCAGGTCTAGACCTTTCTGTGGTGGCCTGACACTGCAAGAATAACTCTTCCCAAACCTCAAACCATCCTCTCCCTCCTGTGCTGATCTTCAGGGGATCTTTTCACAATCTGAAGAGCAAGGACCAGGCCTGAGCCCTCGATGTGAGATAGACACAAAGAAGACAGGCTGAGATAGGCCCCTGGGAATCCAGTGAAAAATTAACCCATACAAAGGAAATTCTTGCTTGCTCTGATTTAGCTTCTGGACATAACAGGGAACATAAAAGGTGCCTAGCTAGAGAGAGGCAACCACTCTAGTCTCCTCCTGCAGTGACCAAGAATGTCCAGAAGGAGGTGCTGGCTGCCCTCCCGAGTCCTGAACTAGTATTTCCTTTTCTCCTTGGTTGCAGAAGAATACCAGCCATTCCTGTTTCTCCCAGGAAGGATCTGATAGCTGCCTCCTCCATTGCCTTTGCCTCCCCAGCTGCTTCCTCTGCCAGGCTCTGTTCCTGTGCCCATCTAGCCTGGGGCCCCCAGGAGCCTGGGCAACCACCCCACCCTTTCCAGCTTCCTTCGCCCTACAGTAACCTTGCTATACTGATGTCACCCGTGCTTTGCACTGACACGACAGTTGCCGCAAGGTCCAGAGGGCAGCTGGCCGTGACTCAATCCAAGCTTCCCCCAAGCATTTCCTCTCCTGGAGCCGGCGCCTCTCCTATCCCATTCCTCAGCGCCAAGGAACCATCCCAGGTTAGCGTCGACTGCGCCTCCTTGTGTCCAGCAAAGATTCAATGCTGCGCTCTGTGCAGCGGAGCTGAACCACCCTGGGGAGCTCGCAGATTTCTAAGAGGACTGGGACAAAGTACAACAGTACCCTAGCGGGCCAGCATCTGATGGTGTGTACGCTTCAATTTGCTTTCAATCCTGTTGAACCTTAGTATTTTTAATTTTTTTAAGGCATGCTCAATTAAAATACATGTATGCACACATAAAACCCGAATAATTTTGATAATGTTGACGTTATCAAATTGAAGTTAAGTCAGTACATATTGACTTATACACTCTAATGTAATTTAAATTTTAGGTCTATCAAAACTGTTCCTGGTTAAGTTATAAGTTTTCTTTCATGAAAAATTATCTCACTTGGTTTTGATTTTAATGAGACTCCAAATACAGATGTCATTGTGTTTTTGCCAAAGTCATGAAGATTCCTTCAGGTTCCAATGCCTTCCTGTCAATATTCGAATATCCCTTTTACTTTTCCATGTGTTCCCAAAGTAGCAAAATTTGTTCATTCCCTGGACTTAATCCAGGAGTAATGATTTCTGAATGTTTCTAATTTTTTTTGAGTGTGTGTGTGTGTGTGTGTGTGTGTGTGTGTGTGTGTATCAGAAGGCACTGTGAGTCTCTATGGAGGACCAAGGGTTACTTTAGGAATTATCCTGGATTGCTTCTACCTCCTTCTTGCTTTGCTCTGGGATTTACCAGTCTCTGCCCATCAGGGCCATAAGTGCAGACCACCACTACTTCCACCTGATGTTTCTACATGGAACCTGGGATCTGAACTCAGGACTTTCTGCTTTCTAGACAGAATCTTAACCTCCCTGAACCATCTCTCCAGCCCTCTATTGTATCTATTTGAAAGGTCACATATTTTATGCATAGATGTGTACTATCTACATGTAGTAGGGTGTTTATATAAGATACATGATACTAAACTAATTTAGAATTGTCAAATTAGGTCCAACTCTTTATTTCTTTTAAAGATGAGGTCTACTGTTATTGCCTCCTTTTAAAAGACATGATTTTCACATATCTAATATGATAAAACAGCAAGGAACAATCAAGTAGAGAGAAGGAAATATGAAGGTTGGAAATATGGACTTATAAGGTTAAAGTATATTGCAGTTATGATTGAAAAACTTGCTTGGAAGGTTAAAGTATGGTATGGGAAATATACTTACTTAGAAGGTTAATGTATGTTGTGACTTAAAAGGTTAAAGTATTTTGTAGGAAGTTTGTGATGTGATGGTTAAAGGACCATTGTGTTATAGAAAAAACATTGAGCCTCAGAAACATACCTACTCAGAACTGAGCTTTATGTATTCAAGTGTTTTTCAACTGTCTATAAATTTTCCCCTCGTTAATTTTAGCACTACAGATAACAATAATTTGCATGTTGCTTTGTACATTAAGAACTAATGTACATTAAGAAATGTTTTAACATATCTTGATTAGACAGAGATTTGGATATATGTAATATCTTTGATCACAGGTCACATACAAATGTATGTCAGATGCAGAGGATGGAAAAAACAGTACATATCAGATCTGGATCACTATAGCTAGTGGTTTAATATGACCCAGGAGTTCTTTATTAATGGCTGTAATAGTTAGGTACAGGTGTCAAACTGACAGTTGGTTTGAGCTCTGGGCACATTTGTAGAGAATTAGTTGTTAAGTCCAGAGCAAACCTGCAGGAGATTGTCTAGCTGATGGAGAAGGCCCAACCCATGGTGGGTGGAATTAGGCCCTGGAATAAAATACAGAGAGAGAGCTAATTGAAAAAGTTGACATTCTTGTATATACTTGGCCAGGCATGCTGGTCTGGCAAGGAAGGCTCGTCCCTCTCTCAGCCATTATGTAGAAATGGTGTGGCCAGTTCCCTCAGCTCTGGTTTTGGTGTGAGCTCTCCTGTCAAGCTGGACTGAGAACTGTAATTGGACATCATAAGAGACAATAAACCCCTTGTTCCTTTAAGCTGTTTAATGGTAATTTATCAGCAACCATGCAGGCTAACTGCTACAATAGCTCTGCCAATTAGCTTTCTCTCTCTCTCTCTCTCTCTCTCTCTCTCTCTCTCTCCTGAAGACTGTTTCCCCATCTACTGCTTATCCTCATCTACATGAGACACTAGGAATGACTTCCTAGCCATGTGGAACACTGATATGTGGCCAACTGTGCGGCCTCTGCGTGTGCAAAACTGGGATATTTTTCCAGTGGGAAACTGAATGTAAGTTCCTGGAAAGATGCACTGCATTTGTAAGGCTGGTTGACTTGACTAGCACCTACCTCCATGAAGAGGAGAGACCTGGAATGTTATAAATCCAGAGCCAAATTGTCTTGGGTCCATCCTGGTCCCTAGGTGCCATTAGTTGCCATCCTCAAACTTTTTTTTTATTATTATTATTTATTCAATTGTGCACGTGTGCGTATGTATGTGCCCGTGTGTGCGTGTGCGCGTGTGTATGTGTATGTGTGTGTAGAACCACCGACGAACTCGGAAACCACCATGGACGCCTCCACCTCCTTCTGCCCCGGGATTCACAGGCTCCGCCCCACCAGGACCAGAAGCGCAGGCCGCCCCCGCTTCCGCCTGGCGTCTATACATGGGATCTGGGATCCGAACTCAGGACCTTCCGCCTGCAAGGCAGAGGCATAACCCCTGAGCCACCTCTCCAGTCCCCATCCTCAAACTTTTGATGACTATTACATGTTATTAGATAAGCAAAACCAGATAATTAACAAGTTCAACATAGCCCTTTCCCTACCTCCTGGGCACAATAGTTCCTGCCCCCTTAATCAAACACTTGAAGATGATATTTTTAGTTCTTTTATGTGGATGCTGCCTTCTTTTTTTTTTTTTTTTTTTAAGTCAGTCCTGTCTTTCCTAAGCTAAGACCCATCAAGCTCTGAAATTCTCAAAACTCCTTTTCACCATGGGGCACCAGGACAAGACCCTATCGCTCTGGCCTATAACCGCTCCTGTGTTGACCCCGTTCAGCAGGAAGTAGTAAAGAATGAATGTGTTGCCCCTTATCATCGATGAAAGGCTGGAATACTAGATCCCCTTTCCTCCAGCCCCCACATTCAGAGCAAAAGCTCTGCTTGTCAGCCACTGCTCTCCCTACAAAGGCCAAAAGGCACTTGCAAAGCCTGTGCTTGGTCATGTATCTCAGGGGGTCAGGGGACAGCTCACTCCCCTCTGTCATTCACCTCACCTACAAACCAGGTACTGTGTAAGTTTCACCCCCACATTCTCCCACATCCTTGCTTTTTCTCCCTACAAGAATTAGTCCCTGCCATCATGTAACCATGTAATCGGTAAACTTTTTCTATTCCTTGTCTGTGGCATGGTGTGTTTGGCCATTTATCTTAGGAACATAACCTGTCAAGTGGAGTAGGAGTTCAGGGAATGGAGAGGGGGGTCTTCTTAAGAGCGGAGCCCCCAGGGTCAGAGTGAAGGAGCAGTGTTCGTAGGTTCTGCTACATGCGTTGACAACCTAGTCATGGCTCCCTACATGTTATCTCTTTTCTTCAGGCCTTACAAGAGCTGCTGGGGTTGGGGATGCTTTAGTGGGGAGGTGCCAGAACCTAACCTCTGATAAGTACATGTAGAAACTTTACAAGCTTTACCAGGTACGTACACCACAGAACAGGCCTGCCAATCAGAAAGTTAGGAGAATACTTAGTGGACCCTGTTTTTCTTCTGGTCAGCCACCACCCACTCTTCCAGGGATTCTCTCTAGCCTGTAGACACTTAGGCGAGGGACAGTCTAGAAGGTCCACTAGGCCAACTGCAGGGATCTTCCTTCTCCCCTGCTCAACCCTGCCTCCCTTCTCATCTCTCCCTGATCTCACTCACACACACACACACACACACACACACACACACACACACACACACACTCACGTAAGCCCTACCTTTGCCTTTGGGATCCAGAGTGATTGTAATGCTGGTGAATTATCAGGGATTTGCTGGCTCCTTTTCAAAGCCTTTTCTCTTCCCGCAGGGACTCTGGGTTTGCAGAGTCATCAGGCACAGTCAGGCTCTTGCAGAATCCTCAGTTTCTCCAGGTTCTCTGGGAAAGCAGCAGCCCAGAGATCCCAAGCACACATCCATACATCCCCTTTCAGCTGGGGACCATCAGGAAGAGAGGAGCCCAGACGCAGTGACCCCAGGTCCCCACTGCCAGGCTTCCACCCTCAGGGGCACTCCCAGAAGGTCAAAGGGAGCTTGTGACCCGCCAGTTCCCAGCAGGAGCCAAGCACCCAGCATTCTCATCCTCTAACCCGTTCATGAGCTGCTTCTTCCAGATGCTACCTGACCCTGTGGGTCACTTCGACAGAAAATAATTTGTTAGGCAATTTAGAACAGCAGTTTTAGCGAGAACAGTTTTTTTCCCCCTAGACAGTTAACAGTGTAGACAGGCTTGGAAGTTCTTTTGAAGGTTACTACCATTTCTAAAACTAACTTGAGGAAACTAACTGGCACAATCGCCCCATTGAAATGAGGTTCCCCCAACCCTGTGTTTATGAAAGGATATGGATATGAGTTAAATTCCTCAAAAGAAACAGCTCCCCCAGGAGATTTACTGAACTGCCACCCCTTCTCCATATGAACAGACCAATCAGATAGGGGACCGAAAGCACTAATCAGGTTTATAGAAACTAAAACTAGTCAATAAGGAAAAACCACATTTTCCAGTCTTTCCCAACTTTACAAATACCCACGACCCTGCCAGCCATTAGGCAGCTCTCTTGCCACTTGTGGACTCCGTGCCCCGAGTTCCTTTCTTTCTCTCCTCTAATAAACTCTATCTTAATTCTCTACACAGTTTCTGGTTTCAGTCTTCAATTCTGGAATACAAGAACCTCGACAAAATCACCACAACATCTTCCCGATTGTGCCTTGTCGTCTAGCTTGACCTTGTGCAGATCCAAGATCCTCATTGCTGACTCTGGTACTTAGGCTAATGACCTAGGAAACAAGGTCCCCAGGAAAAAGATGGAGCCTGATGATGACTGCCCAGCCTCATGCCAGGGCAGGCTGGCGCTGGCACCAGAAGCTAAAGCCAACAAACAGGTAATCCCATTAGCCCATCACAGTTAAGATTGTAAGCAAGGATTCACAGGCAGAGGCGGGAAGAGCCAAGGCTGATTCAGAGCATGAGAGAGTAGGAATGCGGTTCCATTCAGGGAGGGGTGGGTGGAGCCTGTGCTCTGGTTGCTGGGGAGGAAGGAAGAAGGCGGTGAGATCAAAACCCAGCAGTGAATGTTCACCCTCTCAAGTATGCACTCTGCCCTTTCTTCAAAGGCAGAGAAGCCATGAAAGGTATCTACACCAAAAGATGCACCTGCACCATGGACTAGATGGAAATTTTAATGGAGTTCTAGAACAACCAGTCCAGTCACAGGAAGAGGGAGAAAAAGCAAGAGATCTGGAAGAGGGAAAGTTTTATCTCAGAGTCTGGGAAGTGGGCTGAGGGGTAGGGTCTGGAAGTGATTTCTGGGATTTTGGCTTAGCCCAGGAAATGTGGTCAGGACCAGTCTTTGACCTTAGCCCCACTAGCACTAAGGGGCAGATGAGCATGTGCTCTTGCAAGCACCAACTAGTGGAGGCGGCAGTGATGATCAAGCAGAAGCTCTGCCCTGAGAGTGGGGGGCATGATGAGCAGGAATCCCACCATTCCAGCCTTCTATTAGTGGTGGGGGCAACACATTCGTTCTTAGCTACCTCCTGCTGCGCAGGTCAGCATGGGAAAGGTTACGGGTTGGCGTGATGGAGTCCCGTTCCTGAGTCTCCTGGTGAGGGTGATGACCCTTGTGGGCTGGATCCAGCTGGGCCACCAGCCTCTGGTACGAGGCACGTGGGTAAGTGGTCAGGAGCATTTGGTTGAAAGACTGTCGGGCGAGTTCTCTGATCCCGTCCTGGAGGCATCTGAAATAAGTAACCACAGGCAAATGGCAGTTAGAGGATTGATGAGGGGAGAATCCAAGTTGTCAAAGGGGACCATACTTGTGAGCTTTCCAGGGAGCCATTAAGTAGAGAGAAGGAAATATGAAGTTGAAGAATGTTGCAGGAGGTTCGTAGGACGGTCACCTAGTATGCTACAGGAGGTTTGTGAGATTTAGAATGTTAAAGTATAAGATGTGACTTAGAAGGCTAAAGCAAGTTTGTGATATGATGGTTAAAGACTAGATATGGAAAAAAAGGCATTGAATCTCAGAAACATACCTGCTAAGAACTGAGCTTCATGTGTTTAATGTTTTTCAATTGTTTCTAGAAATTTTCTCCTAATTAATTCCAGTAATATAGATAACAACAATTTTGATGTTGTTTCATATAGTAAAATTCATAAAATCCTAATGTCTAAAGGATCTTAATCACTTGTATAAAATATTGCTGAAAGATCTTAATAACTAATGTCAAGCTGGCCTGAAGGTAAATGCTACAAATATAATCCTTGTTTCCCCCACCATTACTTACCTTCGCCTCACTAGGCCAGAAAATAAAATTGCTTTCTTTAATTTTATAATATCTCTAATCACAGGTCACATACAAATGTTATGTCAGATACAGATGACAGAAAAACAACATATATCAGATCCAGATTATTATGGCTAATAAATTTAATATGATCCAGGTATTTCTTTATTAATGACTCTGACAATGAGCTATCTTTCTCTCCTGAAAACTGTTCCCCCACCTGTTACACAGCCTCATTCATCTACATGAGACACTAGGAATGAGCCTTCCTACCTATGTGGAACATACGTGGTCAACTCTATGTGGCCTGTGCATGCACAAAATTGTGGTGTTTTGCTATTGGGAAACTGAACATAAGTTCCTGGAAAGATACTGCCTCACTGATGGACTTGATTGGCGCCTCCAGTGAAGTGGAGAGACCTGGAATGTTACAAATCCAGAGCCAGATTATCTTGGGGCCATTTAAACCCTGGTTGCCATTTGTGGACATCCTCTAAATGTGACCTAACATTCTGATGACTATTACATGTTATTAGATAAGCTAAGCCAGAAAATTAACAAGCTCAACGTACCCCTTCCCTACCCGTCTGGGTACAATAGTTCATGTCCCACTCGATTTCACTTTCTTGTCTGTCTTATCTTTCCGAGGTGCATTCTGAAGAAGAAATTACATTCCCCCTTCAACAGACTGCACCCCTGACACCACCTCACCACTCCAGGAGAGATCTACGACTTTCAGTTATTGTTGGCATCACCCTGGGCACCTCACTTCTACAGGCTCAACTCAATTCGTTGGCTTCAGTCATTCTACCGAACAGATGCGCCCTTGACTTTCTCAGGGCAGAGAAAGGGACACATGGCTCTTCCTAGTAGAGGAGTGCTGCCGTTGCATCCACTGCGTGGCAGGAGTGACTGGAGAGAGGATCAACAGACTCCTGACCTTGGCAACTCCAATCCATTCTGCCAGCGGCTCACTGGAAGGCTCAAGTCATGGTCCCCCTTGACAACTTGGATTCTCCCCTCATTGATCCTCTAGCTGCCATTTGCCTTTTCAGATGCCTCCAGGATGGGATCAGAGAACTCGCCCAACGCTCTTTCAACCAAATGCTCCTGACCACTTATCCATGTACCTTTGCTATGTACCATGACCTAGAGATCAATTACCACGGACAAATTCGGGAACCACCATGGACCACCTCCACCTCCTCCTTGTTTACTCTGCCCTGGGATTCACAGGCTCCGCCCTACCAGGACCAGAAGCGCAGGCCGCCCCTACTTCCGCCCGGCGTCTATACGTGGGGTCTAGGATCCGAACTCAGGACCTTCCGCCTGCAAGGCAGAGGCTTAACCCCTGAGCCACCTCTCCAGCCCCTCAAAGCACTTTTTTTAAAAAAATATTTTTTATTTAGTGTTGTAAACACGAATGTAGTAAATTTATATTTTAATCCACTAAACCCCAGTCCTTCCCCCTCCTTTTCCCCTTATAACCTCTCATCTCCCATGTCAAATTCCATCCCTGTTTTCAAGTCCACTTATTTGTGGGTCCCACCGTATTTCACTTAATGTCTTTGATGACATATGCCTGATATGATTCATACTCCAGCAAGTATCATAGATCAGTGATCATATCAGCAAGGAAAGCATCTTCTTTTTCTTCCCTATTAAGTTTAGTTCTCATCAGTTTCTCAGGGTGCCAAGGAGTTTCTTGAGATCTTTCCCCTTTAATGGTGAGATGTTCAGAAAGTTCCTGTGTAATTCTTGTGTAAGTATATTTATCTGCTGTGAAATCATCAATACCATAGCCCTGTCATGTCCAGGAGATAATGTCTGGCCCACTATTGTTCCTTTTTAAGCTCTTACAATCTTACATAATGTTCCATAATGTTCCCTGAGTCTTGAGGCAGAAAGGGCTTTGGTATTCTCTTTAGGGCCAAGCAGTCTACAGTAACTTATTTTCTGCATTTTGGCCTGTTGTGCTTTTCTATAGTAATCACCTTCTATTGCAGAAGGCTTTGAGGTTGAGTGCTAAGTGCTCTTCCAACCCAAGAGTATAATAACAGGCATTTTGATGTAGTACTTTGAAAGCTAAGTATTCATGGCCTGCACTTCCCCTGGGACCTATGTCCTCCCTTTTATGGTTCTTGTTCTAGTTTACAATAACAAGAATGTGTTCCCTTTTGAGAAGTGGGTCTTAAATCTGATCAGAAAGTTGTTGGCAGCCACCTTGATATTCATGCCACTATTACATCGATGGTCACCTCTTGCCATGGTGACAGTTATTGAAACACAGATTGATGAGACCTTTGATTGTTTTTCTCCCCCAGTAATTTCCATAGTATTCTCTGATATTATGTAAGTTATTCAGCCAGGAGGAAGCTTCCAGACAAGTTTGAACGGGTGTTATTTGTCCATGTTATTTGCATCTTCAGTAATAGTATCTTACTGTCAGTTTCTGGAGGACAACAAAGAGCCTTTGAGATCTCTCTGACCAGCAACTTACCAGGAAGTATCACATACCTATTAATTCTAATATTGCTTAATTGCTTCTGGGTTCTAGGTCGAGCATCCCAGGGCATTTTAGTTTTGTCCTATGCTTCTCTCTATACTCTGTGCTTTCCTTTCTCTGTGCTCCTCTGCATAGGGACTGTACATTCTTATTCTTTTTAAAAATATTTATTTATTTGTATGTATGTGTGTGTATGTGCCTGCGTATGTGCGCGTGCATCGGAAGGCACTGGGTGTCCCTGTGGAGGACCGAGGATGACTTCAGGAATCATCCTGGATTGCTTCTACCTCCTTCTTGCTTCGTTCTGGGATTTCTTGGGCTCCGCCCCCCAGGGTTGGAAATGTAGGCTGCTGCCCATCTCTGCCTGGCATTTTTATGTGGGACTTGGGATCTGAACTCAGGACTTTCTGCTTGCAAGACAGAATCTCAAACCATGAGCCATCTCTCTCCAGCATTTATTCTTTTTTAAACTAAGACATTTGACATATCACAGAAGATTCCTATCTGATTACATCCCACATTCTTAGTTTTTCTATTGCTACCTCAGCTACTCCTACACTCCATCCCATCATCTTCTTTATTTATTTTCTTCTATTATTTTCTCCCTTGCACTGTCATCCATAGTGTTCTATATATCTTCCTCCAAAGTCTTCACCCTTACCTTCCTTTCCTCCCTCCCAGTCATTGGTCCCTTTCAAGTTTTCTGACTGTTACAGCGATTTCAAGTGAAATGTATCAATTAGGAGTTTAATGCTAGCATTCTCATGTAAGAGAGAACATGTAGTGTTTGTCTATGTCTGAGATATGTTGCTTAATATTATATTTTCCAGTTCCATCCATTTATCAGCAAATTCTATAATCTCATCCTTCCCGATGGCTAAATAGTATTCCATTGTTATATCTACCACATTTCCATTACCCCTTCCTCTATTGATGGGCATGTTGGCTTATTCCCCTTGCTATTGTGAAAAGAGCTTCAGTGAACATGGATGAACAAATGTCTTTGTAATAAAATGTACAGTCCTTTGGGAATATTTCCAGAAGTTTTATAGCTTGGTCATATGGTATCTGTTTTTAACTCTCTGAGGAACATTCTCACTGATTTCCAAAGTGGGTGTACCAGTTTACACTCCTACCAGCAGTGAATAAGTGTTCTCTTTTCTCCATATCCTCGCTAACATTCATTGTTATTTGTGCTTTTGATCTTAGCTAATCTAACTGGGGTAAGATGATATCACAGGGTATTTTTAATTTGCATTTCTCTGATAACCAGGGAAGTCGAGCATTTTAAAAGATATGTATTTACACATTCCATTCAAGTCAGGACTGCTGCATCTAGGAACTCACTGCAGTGAGACTTGTCCTTACCAGACTTGCATAATGACTGACATACCAACATGCCCCCATAGACTATAGAGGAATTCAAGAGAGATAAGAACATATGGTGGAAATCTTGGGGACTAAAGTTGGATGAGTGAAGGGAAATGCTCCTATCAGTGAGGTGCCTCGAAAAGAGGTAACTTTGTATGCCACAAGAGGCCTGAACCCCCACAAGAGTAGACAGGCCAGAGGGAATCTTGGGGTCCATAGAAGCAGACAGACAGGAAGGTGGGAGGGAGTGGAATGGACTGATGAAGGGAAGGAAGGAGGATGGGATAGGGGAATGGAAAAAGCAGGAATGAGTACTCAACATGCTTATAAAACTAGAAAAAATAATCAAAAATATATAAAAAGGAAAAAAACAGAAATAATGGATACAGGGGATATTTGAACATGGAAAATTTCAGCAGAAGGTCAGTAAAAAACAATAATTTTAAGTTTATTTTTTAATTTTTTTATTATTTATTCAATTGTGCGTGTGTGCGTGTGTGCATGTGTGCATGTGTACGTGTGTGTGTGTGTGTGTGTGTGTGTGTGTGTGTGTGTGTGTGTGTAGAATCATGGGTGAATTCAGGATGGACCGCCTCCACCTCCTCCTTGTTTACTCTGCCCTGAGATTCACAGGCTCTGCCCTACCAGGACCAGAAGCGCAGGCCGCCCCCGCTTCCACCCGGTGTCTATACGTGGGGTCTAGGATCCGAACTCAGGACTCTTCCTGCAAGGCAGAGGCTTAACCCCTGAGCCACCTCTCCAGCCCCAATAATTTTAATTTTAGATTAACAAATATGAAATAATGTTAACACTAACTTTTAAAAGAGGATGATTTCATCAGTTGGTTTAGGTTTATCACAATCACAAGTGCTGTGTGGCATTTTTTCCTCCCAGTATAACATGATACCTGACGCAAGTGGAGAGGTTCTTTGTCCTTCTTCAGTGAGTGGTAATATTTCATATTAAAGGAAGACTCATTAATTTTGGTCAGGAGGTTCCCAAAGTTAAAAATATTCAGGGACCCATCAACAAAGTGAAGAAAAACAGTAAACAACTGCCGAGGAAGGTGACTCTCCAGCTAGACAAGCAGTCTAGAAGAGATGCTGGACAGCTCAGAAGTCTGCAGGAGAATCTCTTAGGAACAAGTCATGCAGCAGAGACCTCCAGGGTCGCAGCTTCTGTTGCTATGGGCTTTCTGGTGACATAGCTGCTTTTAAATCATCCCTGATCCTATAGTAACCTTCACCCCTATTTTTATAAGTAACCCAAATAAACTCACTGCTTTTCAAGTTGTAAAAAAAAAGATATACATATTTGACATTTGAATTTCTTTTTGTGAGAAGTCCCTTCTTAGTTCCAGGGCCCATTTTTTAATTGAGTTGTTTGCTTTCTTGGTGTTTAGTTTTTTGAGTTCTTTGTATACTCTGGAGATTAATTATTTGTCCAATTCATAACCAACAAAATTTTCTCCCATTCTGTGTGTTGTCTATTTTGGACAATTAACAGTTTCTTTTGCAAAACAGAAACTTTTTTAATTTCATGAACTCCCAGTTGTTGTCTATTGGTCTAAGTTCCTGGGCAGTTGGAGTCCTCTTCAGAAAATCTTTATCTAGATCTATCAATTCAAGTTACTCCCTTCTCTTTCTTCTAAAAGCTTCAGAGTTTCAGGTCTAACAATGACATCTTTGATCTATTTGCAATTAATTTTTGTGTAAGGTGAGAGGTAGCAGTCAATTTTCATTCTTTTACATGTAGATATCCAGTTTTCCCAGTATTACTTATTGAAGATGCTGACTTTTCTCTAGTGGGCATGTTTGGTACTTTTGTCAAAAATCATGTGACTGTAGGTGTGGAAGCATATATCTGGATCCTCTGAATCCATGTATTGATGTATTTATTTTTGTGCCACTATCATGCTGTTTTTATTACTATGGTTCTGTAGTATAGCTTGAAGTCTAATATGATGATAAAAGGTTGTTTTTGCCAATCAGGATCTTTTGTCCTTCCATATGAATTTTGAGATCGTTTTTTCCATCTCTGTGAAGATGTTGGTATTTTGTGTTGTGTTGGTATTTTGATTGGGATTTGCCTTTGGTTGTCCCATTTGGCTTCATCCACGGTGCCTTCTGGCTTTAGGAGAATGCTGGTATTTCTCAAGTGCGTTCTGGCAACTGGAGATGGTATATGATTTTTTTGGACATATTTTTGAATTCCACTTGCAAGTATTTTATTGAGTGTTTTTAGATTTGTGTTCATTAGTGAGACAGGACTGTAATTTTTTTGATATCTCTTTATTTGGTTTTGGAATCAGAGTAATACTGGCCTCAGAAAGAATTTGGAAGCATTCCTTCTTTTTATATTTCATAGAATAATTAAAGGAGGAAGGAACACTACCAAATTTCTTCAATGAAGCTAATATCGTCTTAATCCCAAAACCTAATAAAGATTCACTTAAAAAAGAAAACTATAGGCCGATCTCTCTGATGAACACAGACGCAAAGATTCTCAACAAAGTCTTAGCAAATTGGATTCAAAAACATATCAAAAAGATCATTCACAGGGACCAAGTACGCTTCATCCCCGGCACACAAGGTTGATTCAACATACGCAAATCAATAAATGTAATTCATTATGTAAACCAATCCAAAGTCCAAGACCACATGATACTCTCGATAGATGCAGAAAAAGCCTTTGACAAGATCCAACAGCCTTTTATGATCAAAATGCTAGAGACAGTAGGAATGGAAGGAACCTTTATCAATATAATAAAAGCTGTATACAACAAGCCCATAGCAAGGATTATGCTCAATGGGGAACAATTGGAAGCATTCCCACTTCGATCAGGAACTAGACAAGGTTGTCCACTCTCACCACTTCTATTCAATATTGTACTTGAAGTCTTAGCTGAAGCCATAAGACAAGAAAAGGACATAAGAGGGATTCAAATCGGCAAGGAAGAAGTCAAGCTATCCCTATTTGCAGATGACATGATCTTATACTTGAGGGATCCCAAAAACTCCACCAGGAAGCTCCTGGAACTAATTGAGAAGTTCAGCAGGGTGGCAGGATACAAAATAAGTGTGCAAAAATCAGAGGCCTTCCTATATGCCCAGAATGAAAGAAGTGAAAAAGCCTTGAGAGAAACAATCCCGTTTACTATAGCCCCTAAAAAAATGAAGTACCTTGGTATAAACCTAACTAAGGAGGTAAAAGACCTTTACAATGAAAACTTTAAAACCCTAAAGAAAGAAATTGCAGAAGACATCAGACCCATGTTCCTGGATTGGCAGAATCAACATTGTAAAAATGACCATCCTACCAAAGGCAATATACAAATCCAATGCTATACCAATTAAAATCCCAAAACAATTCTTTAAAGAAGTTGACCAAATAATCTCAAAATTCATATGGAGGCACAAAAGACCCAGGATAGCAAAGACAATCCTGAGTAACAAAAACACTGCTGGACGTATTACCATACCAAACCTTAGTCTATACTACAAATCCATAGTTATAAAAGCAGCCTGGTACTGGCTCCAAAATAGACACACAGATCAATGGATAAGGGTTGAAGACCCAGATATAAGCCCAGAAAAATACAGCCATTTGATCTTTGACAAAGGGGCCCAAAGAATCCAATGGAAAAAGAACAGCATCTCAACAAATGGTGCTGGTAAAACTGGATCTCCATATGCAGAAGATTAAAGCTGGACCCGTACTTGTCACCATGTACAAGACTTAATTTCAGATGGATCAAGGACCTTGATATAAGGCCAGAGACTATAAAAACCATAGTTGAAAGGATAGGGAACTCCCTTGAGCTGATTGGGCTAGGCCAACATTTCCTAAACAGACACCCAATGGCACAGTCACTGCTACCAACTCTCAACAGTTGGGATCTTGTGAAATTAAAGAGTTTCTGTTCAGATAAAGAGATTGTCACATGAGCTCAAAGGCAACCCACAGAATGGGAGAAAATCTTCACTAACCACATATCTAATAGATCTCTACTGTCCAGAGTGCACAAAGAACTTAGAAAACTAAACTCCAAGGAAAACAATGACCCAATTAAAAAATGGGCCCTGGAACTTAAGAGAAATTTTACCAAGGATGAAATTAAAATGTCTAACAAATATCTTAAAAAAATGCTCCGCTTCCTTAGCCATCAGGGAAATGCAAATCAAAACTTCCCTGAGATATCATCTCACCCCGGTCAGATGGCAAAAATCCACAATACAAACAACAACAAATGCTGGAGAGGATGTGGAGAGAGGGGAACTCTCCTACATTGCTGGTGGGAATGCAAGCTCATACAGCCACTCTGGCGAGCTGTCTGGAGATTCTTAAAGAAATTAAAGGTTGAAATGCCATATGACCTGCTATCCCACTTTTGGGAATAACCCCCCGTGCAGCAGAGGTTCACCTCGATAGCACAAGCACGACCATGTTCATAGCAGCATTGTTTACAATAGCAAAGTCATGGAATCAACCCAAATGTCCAACAGTTGACGAGTGGATAAGGAAACTGTGGTACATCTATACAATGGAGTACTACTCAGCCGTCAAGAATGATGAATTACTGGAATTTGCCGGGAAATGGATGTCATTAGAAACAATTATATTAAATGAAGTATCCCAAACCCAGAAAATTAAGTGCCGTATGTACTCCCTAATAGGTGGCTCCTAGTATCAAACTCACCCAGCCCACATTGAGACACTCAAAGGTAAACCTATGTAATACAGTAATTGCAAGGATTATGAACAGGAGGGATGGGGTTGGAGGGCCACACCAGACACAAGGAGAGAGGGGACCATGTTACAGCAGAGAAAATAGGCCTCCATCAAGGAATGCAAGTAAGTAATGTGACACCTGGTTAAGTTCACAGATGTTCGTTCCTGATCATGTACAACTGAGGGGGTATGATCTCACCAGAAGGGGAGGGCATATAGTCTGGCAGATGAAAAGAGATCATTTTGCAAATGGGTGACTGACCCCTCCCTCACTGAGGTTTCCTACTTTTATTACATCTACCCTTGAATGTGCTATTATAACAAGACTCCAGTTTAACAGCTTTTTGTCTCTGACTAGGGGGTGACATACAGTGCCCATCAGGATGGAGTGAAGGGCATTGCAGGAGCAGCAAAACTGCAAAAGAAAATCAACAAACCACAATCCAGAACTTCAGAGACTCTATATCAACCACATAGAACTAGGCCAGCCTAATCTCCCCCCATCCTGAAGCTCAGGGACATTTGTGGAAGAGGGGGCGGTAAGATTGTAAGAGCAAAAGGATGGGAGGAGCAATGATTTGCAAGATTCTCCATGCTAGTTAGGGCCGAAGCAATCATAATAGGACTTTGCATGCCCTGCGCAATATCCAACACACTATTGACCTCACAAAGTCTAGCATCAGCTAAAGGCACCAAGATCCTTGGAGGCAAGGGATTGACAGCCACAGTAGTGTTCCTATGTTTAAAGGGAACATAAGAAAAGGTTCAGGGAAGTGCCACTGGGTCCTTGTGCGTCACTGGAGAGGAGGACCCAGAGGAGAGTTAGGCATGCACAATGAAGGACTCTCTGGGAATTGGGGGGGAGGCACTGGGGGATGGGGAGGGGGGAGGCAGAGCAGGGGGTTCGGGGGGGAGGAGGAGGGAGGGAGGGAACTGGTCTACCTATTAAGTTTGTATGAGCGGAAATAATAAACAATGTATTAAAAAATTTCTATACAGAAGAAAATACTAAAACAGAGCCATATAAATTTGGTACTTTTGGGTTAAATGCACAACAAAGTTGTTGCATGCTAAAATTTTATTACATGTGTTATAAAACTTGTATTTCAATATGCTGAGTTTACATGTTTTGCTAATGTTTGTATGATTTACTATAGTTCGGGATAATTTCAGAAATAATAAAAAATTCAATTTAAAACATTCAAAACAAACAAACAAACAAACAAACAAACAAACAAGACTAATTGGAGGAGTAGTGGCATTAGTTCCTCTATGAAAGTCTAGTAGATTCTGCACTGAATCTGTCCAGTCCTAGGATTTTATTTTTAAGTTGGGAGTTTTGTAGTTACTGTTTTAATTTCATTACTTGTTACCAGTCTGCTTAAGTTATCTATTTTATCTTGGGTTATATATGTTTAGAAATTCATCCATTTCTTTTAGATTGTCTGATTTAATGGCACATAAAATGTTAAAATGTGTCCTTATGATTCTCTAGATTTCTCACCCTTTCACAGCCTATCTGAGAATGTAAAATTAAATGGACAGATGAACTAATAAAGAAAAAATAAGTAAAAAAGGTTTAAAAAGAGTAAAAAAAAAACATAAAAGCAACAGAAAATTACCCCAAGCTTATTATTTTTATAAACTATTATTAACAAACAGAAAAAAACACAAAAAATACTTATCTCATCAATTGTCGTCCCATTTGGCTTCATCCACAGTGCCCTCTGGCTTTAGGAGAATGCTGGTATTTCTCAAGTGTGTTCTGGCAACTGTAGATGTGGATGTCTATAGCCAGGTGGTACAGATGTCCGATGCTGGGCGGTAGTTCTCAGGATCCTTTGTTGGCAGATATGCGATTAGTTGCCTTTGGTTTCTGTGTTGTTTGAGACCTAGGATGTTTTTATGTGTAATTAGTGCATTGGGAGTAGGGAGAGGGGAAGGTGCTGGGGCACGTGCTGGCTCAGATGGTACCAAAAGAAAGAGGCGGGTGTGCTAGGGACTATGTGGATGGACCTGTGTGCCAGGCAGAGGGAGAGGGAGAGCTGAGAGAGACAAGCTGGGGAAAGCCAGTAATGCAGACTGGATGGCTACTGGCTGGCTCAGGTGGTGCCATAAGAGAGATGTTCATTTTTAAAAGACAAAAAATAATCTCTATTTTGTGCTTCTGAATTCCAGTTCAGGAAATCAAATTGCTGGGTGGCTTGGCCAACTAGTCTAGATTTTTTTTCATGCAGCATTTCATATGACTTTGACCCATTTTTTTTTCCCTTGCATTATCTGTCTGGTGTCCTATTGTCTGTTCAGGATCCTTTGTTGGCAGATATGCGATTAGTTGCCTTTGGTTTCTGTGTTGTTTGAGACCTAGGATGTTTTTATGTGTAATTAGTGCATTGGGAGTAGGGAGAGGGGAAGGTGGAGAGAGAACGTGTAGTGTAGAGGACAGTCTGACATCTGCAGGTCCCATATTCTTTCAGGAATATAGAGGGCAACTTATCCCAGGGGTTCCTTCTGGGGGAACTGACAGGGAGATGAACCCTAAGTTTCCTTCCCACAGATTCTGCTGTCTCCAGTCTGCTTGTCAGGGTCCGGCTGACCTGGGAATCCCTGAAGAAGCTGGTTGGGAAGGCAGTGCTGGGAAATGGGAGCACACTGGTGGCAAGTGGGGTGATCCTCCTCCCAGCGTCTGCACTACGATAGCGTGGGATAGACGTTTATCTGAGTGCAGCCTCGGAAGCAGTTCACGGCTACAACTCCTCCCAGCAGGTGATCTCATTGAGCTTCTTTCCAGCCCCCTCCAGAGCCCATAGACAGTATCCCAGTCTGCTGGTGCTGGTGCTGGGGACGGACTGTGTGGACAGCTCATGCCAGAGGCGATGCGGACGCAGTGCCGGCTGAAGGTGTCTGCAGCGCCTTAACTATGCGAGGGGGACTTCACAGGAACGGATGCTATGGAAGAATATGGAAATCTAGTCTGTGCTTTAGAAAGCACGGTTTATAAAGCCTCCACATGGCAGTATTCTAACCCTAAGACAGTCCTTCAGACCCTCAGGGTAGCCAATATCACAACACTTTGCAGATGGCAACTAGTCTCAGCAGCAGCTTGTTCAGAGCCGCCCACCGGTGAGCTGCTGAGCCAACAGTTAAGCCCAGGAGTTTAATTCTAACTCATTGCCAAGGTTCTTAGGTCAAGAGGCAGCCTGAGCCTGAGGCCTCCCCCCATCCACACTGCCTGCCCCTTTTCACTGGAAAAGCCAAGTGCAATGAGAAGCTTCAGAACCTGGAGAACTACTGGACAAATTGTCATGACATTTCTCCTGATTGCCGTGTTCATAATTTCTTAGGTGAGTTTAAGCAGGAAATAACTACAGGGTTCCTTCTGAGATTTCTCAATCTGGGGTGCATAACCTGTCCCTGAATAATGTGCCACATGGACTGATATACACACAAAGAGAATGTTCAATGGTCAAGGAAAGGCAACTGGGTGGGTCCCAAGTAGATAACCATGGATAAAGCAGTCACCCATGAACTGGGACTCTCAGAATGGGGAAACTTATTACATGGGGAACCTCAGATGACCTTTAAACCTCCAGAATTCAGAATTATACAAAGGGAATGGAACCATTTTACATGTCTTTCCTTTCTTTTTGGAAGCACACTGTTGGTTTGTAGTCCTCAACTTTGTCCCTGAGGTTCAATTTTGCAAGCCAGGGATCCTTGTGCAGTTGTTTAGAGAGCTCATGGGTGACAGCAGCTCCCTACCCTCCACTCCACATTGGCCCACATTGGCCCAGTTCCCCCATCTTTTATTCCCAAATGAAACAGGTACTTTGGACTGCATCTCACTGGCTGGCACTCATCCATCTTGGAAGGCTCAGACACTCTCTTAAATGTAGAATCTTGTCAGTTCCAGATAGTCACCTAGTTCCAGTGTTTGTTCAGATGATAGATTCAAGGGCTCAGCGGCTATATTTTCCTGCCCAGTTCAAGATCTTCTTTCTAGGGATATTCAAGGCTGGGTATCTCCATACTGAAGACGCTTTACCTCACTTGGAGGTGGACTTCAAACCAGTGCGAGGGGACCAGGAGTTTGGAGAACAGGGTCCCCCGCAGCCACTAGGGTGAGGGGCCATAGGATGACTGCCAGCACTTGCAGTACCAACGCCATCCAGGGGCATAGCAGTTGAAGGCTGGCATTGGGCATAGCATGGATGTTCTTGGGAACCCATGCGGTGTTTTCATCATAAAGAATGCTGACCAGTCCTGATACTTTTCTTATTTGCATTTTGCGCTCAAGCTTATGGTTCAGATCCAGTGAAAAGTAGTGTTCCAAGAAAAAAGGTAACCAGCTCATCTTCCCCTTCTAAAGATCCCGGGTTACTTCATCCTTGTTCATTGCTCACTCATATGTCCTGCCTAACAGGACACAGCCTTTCTCCTAAGTTAAGCCCCACTACTGTCAGGAAATGCTCTTCTATGGGGGTGCTCCGCTCACATACTTTGAGGGAAGAGCAAATCTCAGAAAAACAAAACAAGTCCACCTAGACTTAAGAGTCCTTTTCCCGTCCCCACCAGGGGCCAGAGACCCTGTTCCTTAAGATCTGACACTGCAGTTTCTTCTATCACTGTCTTTCTTTCAGCTGTGTTTCTCCATTTACTAGGGGACAGCTCAAAGGGACGCACCGAAGGGCCACGGAGCCCATTGGATAATTCTGTTGGGGAAGAGCACCTTTCAGTCTCCCCTCCTGGTTTTGGTCCCCACCCCCAATCCGTGTTAGCCTTTTCAGGAGTTTTTTTTTTTTTTTCTTTTTTCTTTTTTTTTTTTTTTTTAAAGCGGATGTCAGACCATCACTGAATTCTGCAGCCCCCTCTTCCCTCGCATCCTCTACTGCCCTTTAATCTTCTCTACTGTAGTTCACTGGACAATTCCACCCCAAGCACCGTCTGATCTCAGTGCTCATCTCTGCCCTTTGCTCCACTGTGTCCGCATATCACCCGCACCTCCTTCTCTCTATCCTCTTCAAACCCCTGGTTCGCAGTTCCCGTTCCCTTGCAGCATCTTTCCTGTTGCACTGTGAGTCAAAAGAGGAGAGAGAGAGAGAGAAAGAGAGAGAGAATAGGGCTGACAGGATTGATGGCCACCCCACTCCCTGTCCTCGGTGCTCCCTCCCCCAGGCAAGCTCAGCTCCCCACCCAAGCAGGAGGCAAAGGCTCAGTGAGAGCAGCAGCTGTCTGACTCTCTTGACCACCTGCTGCTCAGCCAGGCTGTGCCTTTGTCCCTGCTTCTTCTTCGACAGTGGGCACCTGCAGCACCACCAGCTCCTCACCTCCTTCCCCATGCATGCTATGGAAATTCCCAAGGGGCAGGAGCTGGAGAGCGGAGCCTGGGACAATCCTGCTTACGGCGGCCCTTCTTCCCCACATGGGACGGTGAGGATCTGCACTGTCTCCAGCGTGACACTCTCCCAGCCTCAATCCAAGAAGTCTGAAGACAAGTCCCAGCAGGAGACACAGAGGACCCTGCTGTCCAGATCCTGCTTCCTCATCTGCCGCAGCATCAGAGGTACTGGGCTGGTGTGTGTGTGTGTGTGTGTGTGTGTGTGTGTGTGTGTGTTTCTCTTGAGGCATTAGAGTCAGAAAATGGCCTCCCAGAAGTTCCAGGAGGTAGAAAAGGGGATCCAAGGAGAAGGTGAAATTACAGTGTCTCTTTGTGATTTGCTTGTGTCAGAGCCGTTTGCCCCAGGACAAAGACCGGGCTGCCAGAGGCATGGCCTGGCTCAGTCTTCACTTGGAAGTCCAAGGGGTATGTGGGAGCTTGGTTCAACGAAGACTGAGACAGAGAAGTTCTAAGCTACCCAGCCCAGAATGGGTGCTCATCTTTCATCGTTTCACTGTGACTTACTGTCCCTTACCCTATCTCCCACAGGAACTTTGGAGGAGACTAGGCAGAAGTGGGTGGGAATTAGAAGACAGGCAAGGGAGGGTTGAATGAAGATAGGGTTAATTTAGGGACAGGAGACAGCGGCATCTCTCCAATGCCCTTAGGACTATGGGGAACAGCCCTGACTGAGAGCACAGCTGAGAATCGAGAACTTTACGTCAAGACCACCCTACGGGAGCTCCTGGTGTACATCGTATTCCTTGTGAACCTCTGTCTACGTGAGTAGCCCTCGTCCTTGTGGGGGTTCCACCTGTGAGGGGAATCCACATGTTTAATGTTACATATATTGGCAGTATCTGCAGGTAGCATCTTCCTGTGCAAGTTAACTGGATCCTGGCAACTTTATAGGTGCATCAATATGCAGTTCCTGTGCCTTTTCAATTTAGGAGATTGCCACTGGGTTCATCAGAAGGCACTGGGTAGAGAGGCTGTTAATGAAAGGGGGTCTCTCTCACTTTACTAGCTAACCCCATTTTCAAGCTGAAGTTCCTACAGTGAGTCCTAGTTTTGTGTTGGTAGCTGGATGTTTTTGATCTTCTGTAAACAGTGGAAAGTTCCCTTTCTGTTTGGTGGGTTTTGCAGGGGGAGAGGGGGTTCGTGCCACATCCGATGGGCATTCCTTTACAGGCAGTAAGAAAATGATTCAGTCCTGGAAAAGTCTCCGGGCAGAGAGTTAGGATTCCATGGTATGCTGGTGACTGGTGGGAGAACCCATCCTCACACGGATAGCTGGGGAAGCTTCTGGGAGGTGCTAATGTTACGGGGTTCAGAAGTCTACCCAATAAGGCACAGACAGTGAGCTTGACTGAAAAGGATGTTTATTGAAAGTGGGTTGAACAGAACTGAAGCCTCAAGGTTCCATCTAAGTTCAGGACCTTAGATGGAGCCTTAGGACTCCAAGACCAGGACTCCATCAGAGTTGGGGACATGATGGAGCCTCAAGTAAGGGCAGGGGGGCAGTTCTTACAGCAGTTTCTAGGTTGGTACGTGTGTCCAGCTAGTGACTCAAGCTGGCAGCTCCAGATAGTGATTGCAGCTGGAATTTGGATAAGGATGAGGGGAGAGGTGGAAACCTTGCATGGTGGTCCTGCTGACCCAAGGCTATAACTATGAAACCAAGTGGTCAGCAGATAGTGAGAGAAGTTTTGTCTATCTTCATGTGTAAGCAGTGACTATCCTTATATATAAGCAATTTACAGAAGCTGAGGAGCAGCTAGTCTAAGGTCAAAATTTTTCCATAGCATATTTTCTATAGCACACTGCACACAGTTTTATCACAGCACACAAGAGTGGGGCCTTCCTTTTTCTAGACCTCCATACTAACTGTACTCCCAATCTGAGGAGGTTGGTTGCCCAAGTTTAGAGAAGCAAGTAGAAAGATCTAAGGGTAGACTATGGAAAGACAGAGTCAAAAACTTGACAGGGTGCTAAATTTGGAGCATCTAGGGGCTATTTGACCTATGGGTGAAAACAAAAATTTAATATTCACTTAATGCCTTCCTTTAAAAGTTGCATAGCAAGCAATGTTTATCTCATACAATAGAGTTCTGTGCATAGTTGTTTGCATGCATGTTGTCCAAAGCTGTAGCTTATGCTACTCAACTGAATCACTTTTTCTTCCATATGGCTTTGTTCTCAAGCATGATCTGTGCTTCTTAAGGTACATGAATTTTTAGAAAATGGGATGCTAAGGACTGATAATATAGTTGTCCGATGGGGAAATGTCATACTCGTTTCAGTCCCCGATAACTGAGTCATGTGTTTGCTTTTGGCCTGTACCATGTAAGCAGGGGGGTTGTTTGGGAGGCACAGTGTGAGACAGATGATAGGACAATGCTGTGGGCCTCATTCAATTCCTTTGAACACGTGCCTGTTGGAGACTCATCTGCTGATGTACTGATTTTCCACTGTAACCATCTGTTAGGAAGGAGGCGTCCTCCTCTCCTCCTCTCATACTCAGTGACAGCAGCCAAAACCCACGAATAGTCGTTCTCTGCAAGTGACTGAGTTGTCTAGCTCCACGTCAATTTTGAAACAGAGGCGGAATGTTTCTGGTTCCCCTAATTCATAGTGAACCATTCTAGACTCCTATGTATAGGGCTAAAAGGGTGGCAGTCTGGGTCCTGGATGCTTAGAAGTCCTGTCTGCCCATGTTCTCTTCTTGCTGGGAGCTTACTTGGCCCTGATGGTCTCAGACTGGTCAGAGTCTACATCCTGGACTGAGTCCTTTAGTTGTTGAAGCATCATGGAGGATACTTGAGGCAATGTTCTAGGAGAAGGATGCAGAGTTCTGTCTAATGTCCCACCAGCCCCACCCTAGGGAGTATTCATGGGGATTTCACTGTCTCATAGGAACCAGTTCTACCTATTTCTTTCCTGTGTGCCAAAGGTGGACTAGAGGTGCATACATAGTAGATTCAGCTCTTTCTCCTTCAGGAGCTCACATTTTCCCTTCCAGAACCTTCTTCTGTTGATCTATCTACTTTCCTGTCACTCTCCAAAGTGTTAGTATTCAGGCGTTGGAATAAATATGGAGGTCATGTTTTTCCTTGGTTACCTGTTCTAAATAACTGGTTTTCTCATGAAAGCAGTCACCATGATATGGTTACCAGAGATGGTTTATGCAGAAAAGTTGAAGGTATAGGCTATGAATTTGCACAGGTTTGTATTCAAACGCCACACTCTCCTACCTGTCATTTGAGGCCCTTGACCGTGTTGCTTAACTTCTTTGAGTCTCAAATCCTCCTCCATGCTTGATCTGATAGCATTATGGGGGCCACAGTCCAAGATGACATTTGCTCAACCCTCATGCTGTGTGCCTGTGTGTGTGTGTGTGTGTGTGTGTGTGTGTGTGGGAGAGAGAGAGAGAGAGAGAGAGAGAGAGAGAGAGCGAGCACTATGTGTGCCTGTGGAAGCCAAGGGTGACTTTGGGAATTACCCTGGATTGCGTTACCAGATGTCCTCCTCTGCTTTGCTCTGGGATTTCCCAGGCTCCACTTTCCTGGGTAGGAAGTATAGGCCACCACAATTTCCACCTGGTGTTTTCACATTTTCATGTGGGATCCGGAATGCAAACTCAGGACCTTCTGTTTTCAAGACAAAGACTTAACCCCTGAGCCATCTCTCCAGCCTAGCAGCTTCAATGTTCTAGCAGCTTCTTTAGAGTGCTCACTGTTCAGGTTGAATGGCTGGCTCAGTTCTGATTAATTCAATACCCTTAACTGGAAGAAATGTATCGTGGCCTGTCTGACTAGCAGAGCGTCCTGTGATGTCATTACTCCTGTTGTGTTCAGATTTGGGGAATCTACGAGGATATGTACAGAAAATGATACCTGAGCAAAGACCAGAAAGATGAGGAGGACTGTAACCCCTTGAAAGGGAAATGAAGACAAGGGAAGTGTTTGGGACAGGGGGACAGCATGTGCCAAAGTCTAGTGGGAGCACAGATTCCATTTAGTAAAAGACTATCTGTGACTGGAGACTGGTAAAGACAGGGTAATGACAAGGATCAGGTTGGCCATGTAAGCATACATGTCATAGAGGGCTTTTGGGGACACAAAAATAAACTGGATTTGGTCCAGAGGACTACTACAGGGGCCTTGGATGGTTCAAAGCCCAAGAAAGACAAAATACATTTGAACTCTATTTGTGAGAGTCTGACCTTGGGTCTTAGAGATATCTCAGCAAAATTTTAGCAGGGGGGTTGATGGTCTGTGCCAAGTACATTAATGGAATATTTTGTTTTACCCTAAGAACGACCTTATACCTCAGGGCCACTGAGTCGGTGGAATAAATTCAATGTGCCATGCCGGTCAAGCACCTTAGGCTCTGAAGTCAGCCTGTCCCTGGTAAAGAGTGTGTCAACCCATTAGCCTTAGGTAATGATCATTCCCACCTGATAAGACTATTGTGAAGGTTAGGCAAAATAGCCCACAATATTATGCCAAGCATTAATCAAATGTTTACTTGGCACATGGTAAATGTGGCCTGTTCTTCTACTCACAATAGACACTGTGAAACTATACTGCAAGGGTCATGAACCCTTTGAAAAGGGAGAATTGACCTAAAAATTTTAAGGCTGAAAACTCTACCTCCTCTGAATCTGAGTTCTTGGTAAACTTTGAAATAATTACCTTTAGCTGCCTTTGACCTTGTGAACCCACAACATGCCAATTGGGACAAGTACTTTTTTTCTGAAAAATAATGGGGAGAACACTGAATTTGATGCTTCCTATATTTGGGTAAAAATAAAACCCATGCCAGTTCTCTAGATTCCCTCCCCCCATCCCACCTCTCCCTGCCTCTGTCTTCTCTCAAGCAAATCTTCAGGCAACGTGGAGCTTGAGAGAGTCTCAGTGGACGTTTTCAACACCCCGGTTTCAACTTTCTGACCTCCCAGCTCTCTGGTGACCTACATGGGTTCTGTTCTTTGAAGGTAGATGATGCTTTTTCAAAGTTTCCAAGACAGTGAAAGTAGTTTCTTAGAGTAAAAGAAAGAAATGAAGAAAAGAGAGAGAGAGAGAGAGAGAATAGTAAGAAAAAAAAATCCTTAACTTTCACAATAAGCAAATACAGAATCTCTCTATGGTACTGGAATATGACTGAGAGGAGAGGTGATCAGGAAGGATGTTTAAAGAGGCTCCTGGAGGGCTGATAATGAGCTCTGCTGTCTAAGCACGGGTAACACCTGTCCTGGCTTAGGATGTGACTGGAAGCAGGTACCTGCCATCTTGTTTTTCTTAGGATGCCTCCTCTGAGCATCGGAGTGCCGTGCCGCTGTCTCCTTGCCGTGTGTGTGTGGCCCGAGAGTTCCTGAATTACAAGGATGCCAGTGCTTCAGAGACAGCACCTATAAAGAATCTCACTATCTTCGTATTCTCTGGTGGAACTTCAAAGCTTTCACTTGGCCCTTGATATTTGTTGCAGTTCGCCTGCATGATTGCATCAAATGGCTTAAGGGAACAAGGGCTTATTCTCTTATGATTCCTGGTTACAGTTCTCAGTTCAGCTTGATGGGAGAGCATGCACCAACACCAGGGCCAAGGGAACTGGCCACACCATCACCACATAACAGCTGAGAGAGGGACAATCCTTACTTGCCAGACCAGCATGTCTGGTCAAGTGAACAGAAGGATGCCGCCTTCCTCATCCAGCTCTCGGTATTTTACTTACCCTTTTAAGGCCTAGTCCCACCTACCATAGGCTGGGCCTTCCCCATCCGCTAGACAATCTCCTGTGGGTTTGCTCTGGGCTTAACCCAACCACTAATTCTCCACAATGTGCCTACAGTTCAAACCCTCAACAGTCAAGTTGACACCTGTGCCTAACCATGACAGTATTCGATACACTTACTTTTCTGTTGATGTGAGAAAATACATTGACCCAGCAGCTTAAGAGAGAATGGGTTATTCCTTTTGGCTTCCAGTTCTAGAGGGGATAGTTGTTCAATATGGCGGGACACATATAGCAGAAGGCATGGTGCCAAGAAGAAGAAGAAGGCAGAGAGAAAGAGAGAGAGAAAGGATAGCTTATCAAACCTTAAGGCTTACCCTCAGTGATGCACTTCTTCCAGTTAGACTCCAGTTCCTGAAGTCCCATTATCTTCCTAAATACCATCGTCAACTAAGAGTCAAGCATTCAAACACATGAGCCCACGGGTGGCAACTCATATTCAAACCATGACAGTTCTCCAGCCTGGGTATAAAAGTAAATAGATAAAACAAAAAAAATTCTTTTTAAACTTTATTCATTCATTCATTCATTCATTTTTTTTTTTTGTGTGTGTGTGTGTGTGTGTGTGTGTGTGCGTCAGAAGGCATGATGTGTCCCTGTGGAGGACCAAGAGTGGCTTAGGGAATCATCCTAGTTTGCTCTACCTCCTTGCTTCACTCTGGGATTTCTCAGTTCTGAGTGCAAGCCACCACCGTTTCTGCTTCCTGTTTTTATGTGGGATCTGAGATCTGAACTTCTGCTTGTGAGGCAGGGTCTTGACCCCTGAGCCATTTCTTTAGCCCAAAACAAAATAAAAATGCTTTTAAGAAAAAAGCCAGGAAGGTTATGTATTATATAATTCCAATTACGTGACATTTTGGAAAAGGTAAATATGTGGAAACAGTAAAAGCTTATGGTGGTTTTGAAGGGAGAGAGAGAGAGAGGAAATAAGTGAATCCTAGAGAATTTAAAAAGTGGGTGGTTATGATGTGCTAGTGCAGGATCATTGAGTATCAGACATATTCTTCTAGTTGGGATTTTCATACTGGAAGAAGTCGTGTTGATGTGGGGAAGGGGAGAATGGAAAATCTCTGTGCCTTGGACTCAATCTCTGAGAACCTGAAACTGCTCTAGAAAACAAAGTCTGCATTAAATATTTTAGCGGGGTTTTTTTTGGGGGGGGAGGTTGTTGTTTGTTTTGTTTTTGTTTTGAGTCAGCGTAGCCCAGGTTGGCCTGAAACTCTCAATCCTGCCTCTGTCTCCTGAGTACTGGCAAGGTAAGCACAAGCCACCACACCCAGATTTTTGTATTGTATTGTTTTGCATTACAGGGTGCTGAACCTAGTACCTCACACTTGCTTGGAAAACTCTTTATTGCTAATCTATACCCATAGTCTTTTAAAAATGTATTTCAAATAACTGCTATGAATATAGTTAATAATAAATCACTATATGCTTTAAAATAGTTTAAAAAAAAGACAATTCATAAAAATTTAAAATACTTCCTTGGAAATTTCTAAGAAGAAAGGTCACTAAGCCACAAGATAGGACAATCTGTAGGACAATCTTCTTAGTACTTGCTAAATGCTGTCATTTTCTTCTGTTAAAGCTGTGTGTGTGTGTGTGTGTGTGTGTGTGTGTGTGTGTGTGTGTGTATGTGTGTGTGTGTGTGTACTTGTTTGTGTAAGTGCAGGCACACAGGCCATGACGTGTATATGGAGTTAGGAACTAAGCTCAGGTGTCAGCCCTTGCCTTCACCTTGTTTCTGGTTTCTTCACAGCTGCATTATCCAGGCCAGCTCTCCTGCTGGAGATGTCTGTGCTAGCACATCTGGCTTCTACTTGGGTTCTGCGGATGGCAACTCAGATCTCCAGACTTGCAGTGCTTTTGCCCACTAAGCCATCCCTCTCTCCCAAGCCTGAGGCTCACACATACTTATTGCGCACTAGTATTGTAACATCACACCAAGGTGATATCATGTCAAAGGTAGAGATTCATAATTTAGTATTAAATGGGTACAAAATGGTACAGTTTACCTTTCTTTCTTGTCTTTGATTAGTAGTGAAAGTGGGCAGTTTTCTCATGTCTTAATATGCAATGAATATTTATTTTGTGTAATTGTATAAAATAAGCTTTTAAGGGGACATTGGGAGATTTCGGGAAAGAAGGGTCATTAGGCTCTTTGTGGAAACTAAATTCTAGGGTTCTCATTTCCAGGATCCTGGGGAATGGGAAGAATAGCCAAATAAGTTGGACATCACCTGCGGCAACCTGACTTGTGAACTATCACAGACAGTCATGCAATCACCTTCCTTTTCCTTATGCTTTATCCTAACAATTTGGTAAGCCTAGAAACCATAGATATTTGGTGACGCAGTTGACTAAAATAGAGTTATCTTCTTTAGGCAGGTAATGTGGAAGAGTCATCAATCTTTGAACAATGTTGACTGCTCAGTCCTGGAAATTATTACATAGAGTATTCACACATACGATCTCACTTGACCATGACAGCAATCCTGCAAGGGGTAGATATCATTATTTCTATTCCAAAGATTAGGAAAATGTCATTCTTGTTCTTGTGAATAGTGTAGGAATGATGAGTCATTCAGAGAGGTCCCTGATGGCGGGACCTGTCCTTTCCAAGCTGTTGCTCCACAGAGAGCAGGCTGGAGGGTGAATGATGGTCCTGCCCCTCCCTTCCTCTTTCCCCACACCACTAGTGGGTATTTATGAAAGGCTTCTGGCCTTTTGTCTTTCTGGAGGGATGGCTATAGCCTTTTGTTGAAAGAGAAAACACTGAAGATCTTTGTATAAAAACAATAACTGTTTGTATTAGGAGACATTACTTTTATCTCAGCAATGCACCTGGGACTGTACTTTTGTCAAAGAGTCTCTGGACCATGACCAAGGGCTAGGTCTGGTCACCAGGGAGTTAGGTAGGGGTGCAGAGACACTCATTCTTGACGATTCATGTGTATCGACCAACCTATATGGATAGGTTATGCTTTGTCATTGCTGGCTGGAAAGAAGTGTCTCTCTTTCCTCGTTCTGTTTTCTTTTAGTGGGTTTCAAGGTTCTGGTAGAATCTTGCATCATCAGGAGAGGATGAAGTAAGCTTGGAGATTAGGAAAAAGTTGTCTTTCTTGACTTAACAATAGACAAGGAAAGGAAAAGAATTTATGTGAGAGGTTAAGGTGGCCCTTCTATGACCCCAAGGAGAGCATAAGCCAACCGGTCACGTGGGGCCGTGGCTTCAGTGAAAGCACAGTGGAAAGATGAAAAAGGCACGGGTGGGAATAAGACCACCTGGAAAGCAGTCCTCTCAAAATGATGGAGCTGCCAGTTGTTGGCCAGATAAGTTAAAACATACAAACTTCTCCGAGCCTCGAAGTCCTTCTCAAGAGAGGATAATGTGTGGTGGCTTCTTTAGGAGGCTCTCAATAAACACCAGTTGCCATTCTACATTACGGTGCAAGTTAGGAAGGTACGAAAGTCAACTCAGTACTCTGGGTTGCTCTAGGTGAGATCCTGCTGGCATAAGTGGCCAAAGTAAGAGCTGGTTACTCATGTCACATATCTCCAATCTGTGCTACTCTGTCTCTTCAGCTCAATGATCCTGAGCAAATTGTACTGAACTTCAAGTCTTAAGAACTTTGCTCATGGGTGAGATGAAATTTTCAGATGTATCAAGCAGGCTATTGAAGGACATTCTATGGAAAGAGCTTTGAAACTATGAAGATATGGGCTGGAGAGATGTCTCAGGGGTTATAATACTCTACCTCACAAGCAGAAGATCCTGAGTTTAGATCTCAGGTCTCATGTAAAAATGCCAGATGAAAATGGTGTTGGCCTAGGATGATTCCTGAAGCTACCTTTGATCCTCTACAGGGATACACAGTACCCTCTGAGTGAGTGCATGGGCACATACACACACACACACACACACACACACACACACACACTCTCTCTCTCTCTCTCTCTCTCTCTAAATAAATAAAGAAATAAAGTTTTTTAAAAAGGAACTACGAAGGTATACAGGTATACAAATAAAATATAAGATACTGTGATAATATTGATTATCAGCTTGACAAGATCTATGAGACAATCCTCAAGGTACATCATTTTGGTGAGAGATTGCTAGATCAAGTTAATTGAGATGGTTTAACTGATGACAGTTAAGCCCCACAGGGCTAGACTCAATAAAAGGAGAAAACGAGCTGAGAACCAACAGTTTCTCTCTGCTTCCTCACTGTGTATGCAACATGACCAACTGCCTCAAGATCCTACCACTGTGACTTCCTTGCCACGATGGACAATATTCTTGAACTGTTAGCTAAAATCAGTCAGTGTTCCTTTGTTACAATCCACTCAGGGAAGATCACAAGACAACACTTAAAAAATTTAATATCTCTTTCAGCAAGCTTTATTTGGCCGGACCTGTGACCTGACATGTTTCAACATGTATCATGTATCAATTTTGTCACAGGCCTTGATCAAAGAATTTATGGACTTTATATAGATATTGGGAGCTAAGGGGTGGGCAGCGGCAAACAAAGGCAATAAGGAAGAAAGGTTCTTGCTATCTCACAGTCCACGGTCAGCATAGTCCTTGAGGCAATGTGTTAATGTATCAGCCAGGATGAGAGGCAGCTGTGTTTATTTTATAGGAATGACAGTTCCACAGAGCTGCTGAAGTCAGACAGTGTGTGGCAGGACCAAAGTACCAGCAAAGAGGTCCTGATTTGGAGTTGTGAAGATAAAGCCTAAATTGTGAGGATGAAGCCTAAGTTGCAGTGGAGACCCTAGTATCAGGGAAGGTTCTAGAACCATGGCAAGATATTGGGGACAAAGTAGCAGGGAGACCTGCCTGAGGAATATTGCAAGTCTCACAGGCAGCAACTCAGTCAAGTTTGAGGACCAAAGTGGCAGGAAGCCCAAAGTCATTGCTATGTGCTTGCTTGTTGGTTGTTAGCAGCATTGGCTCCTTTCCTGGACGTGGATAGTACTGGAAAATGAAGCATTAGCCATGGTTGTAGGCTATGAATATGAAGCAATTCTGCCATAGTCAGAGTCTCAAAAAACAAGCGAGAAAGAACTGCTAACCACAGTCCTCATTTTATTATGAAATAATAACACATAACACTCGTAACATCTTTATTAATTTTTTTAACCTAACACACAGTCCTCTTTTTTTAAAGTGTTAAATCACACAGAATGACAAATCTCCCTGTGAAAAGTCTAGTGTACATCATCACATTCACTTGTCCACACACACACACAAAGACTTACGAGTTTTAGGCAAGACTCTTTAGAGTTTCCGCCTCAAGAATATGTGAGGTGAACATAATGGAAAATCATCTGGGAACTGGAACATCGCTGATGCCAGAAGGGTAATCTCCAGGTTCAGTAAGAGATGCCATTTGAAAAATAAGATCTCTCAGGCTGTGGAGATAGCTCAGTGCGTAAAGTGCTCGCTGAATAAATTTGAAGACTTCTAGTATTTATGCAAAAAGCCAGGCATGGTAGAGCATCCCTAATGATGGGGGCAGAGATAGGAAGATCCCAGGAATTGTATAACTAGCCAAACCTAGCCAAAACTGCCAGCTCTAAGTTCAGTAAGAAATGCCACCTGAAAAAAAAAAAAAAGGTGAAGAAGTGACTGTGGAAGGTACAATGACATTTACCCACAAAAGGAAGTACATCCATACAAACGTGCGCAGATGCATCTCTCTCTCTCTTTCACACACACACCTCTTAGCATACTTTTTAACAAAGTTTATTTTATTTTATTGTGCGTGTATGTGTGTGTGTAGAACCACGGGCGAATTCGGGAACTACCATGGACCACCTCCACTTCCTTCTTGTTTACTCTGCCCCAGGATTCACAGGCTCCGCCCTACCAGGGCCAGAAACGCAGGCCGCACCCGCTTCTGCCTGGTGTCTATACGTGGGGTATAGGATCTGAACTCAGGACCTTCCGCCTGCAAGGCAGAGGCTTAACCCCTGAGCCACCTCTCCAGCCTTGCCTTTTAGCATACTTTTGTGGTAAATAAATCACCCCTCACAATAGCTACAAAGGACAGCCAGCTTGCAGCAAGGCCTGGGACTGGGAACCCGTTTCTTCCTGGATCCTTGTAGGTCCTGGCCTGGCGTCCAGCACTTTCTTCTCTCTCTGTCTTTTCTCCCTCCCAGGCACTGGCCCACTGACCTCTCTTGTCTGTTTTGGTCTCCCCTTTTTTTAAAAAAAATTTCCATTTATTTCGTGTATATGTGGGGTTTGTGTGCATATGTGCATGTATGTTTGTGTGTATGTGTGCAAGTGTACGCCCACGCGTTTGTGTATACATACAAGCTTGAGGCTGATATTGGAAATAATTCTTTTTTGGGGGGCGGGGAAATAATTCTTGATTGCTCTGCAACCCAATACTTTTGAAGCAGGATCTTATTCAAATCCCAAATTACTGATGAGATTAGCCTCTTAAACCAGCTCATTCTGGGAATTCCCAGTATCTGTCTTCCAAGACTGGTATTACAACAAACTACCTCACCCAGCTAGCATTTTCTTTTTTTAACATCAGACATCCAAACCCTGGTCCTTTGCTTACACAGCAAGCGTTTTAACAACTGAGCCATCTTCCTGTCCCTGGTCTTCTCTCTTTCGTCCGTGGTATCCCATCTTACAACCTTACTTCTGTCTTCCTGTTCCTCAGACCATCCCAGGACTTGAGATTTCTGAGGGGCTTCGCATGCTAGAATCTTCAGGGAAGCATATTATCTACTTTGGGATTTTGAATTTGAAGGAAAGTTTGATAAAATGTTTCAGGAAGATTGAATCTTTCCTAGTGGCAATGATGAAGTTTCTTCTTAAATTATTTTGAAGTCAATCCACATATTAATTTCTGAGATACACTTTACTTTCATGTGGACCAATTTCAAACAACCACTTCTATATAGGGAAATCATCCTTCATCAATTCTGTTATTCTAGTTTCTCTCTCTCTCGCTCTCAAATAAATACAATATTAAAAACATGGTGACTAATTAGTTGGGGTGGTCCTTTTAAGTGTGGTCACAAAGTTCTTCCTGCATGGATTCCATGTCTTTTGGGTTCACATTTTTTAGGTCTCTGGAAATTTTAACATTAAGGGTTCCTTTTCTAATGCTTCCTGTTTCTTTTTTGAAAAAATATGTTTTTTATTCAGATAGATATAAATAGCAAACATAACCTTGATCTTAGCACTACGTCACTCTGCAATTTTGTTCTTTTTCTTTCTTTTCTCTTGCTCTTTCTCTCTTTCTCGCTATTTCTCTTTTTCTTTCTCTGTTTCCCTCTTTCTTCTCTCTCTCTCTCTCTTCTCTTCTCTGTCTCTTTCTCTCTCTCTCAGTAGGGAGAACAGGTTCTAATGTAGCCCAGGATAGTCTTGAACTTTCTGTATAGCTGAGGAAGACCTCAAACTCCTGATCCCCTGGCCTCTACTTCTTGAATTCTGAGATTAAAGGTGTGTCCTACTGTGCCCGGTTTTATGTGGGAACCAAAGCAAAGGTTTCATGCATCATAAACAAGAAGTCTACCAAGTGAGCACAAGCACAGCTTTTTTTAAAAATGTGATTGGCCTGTGAAAGTTCTCAGGCAAAACAATTCAAGCAACAGTAAGAGCAAGCACAGATCTTCCCCTAAGACAGTCTATGTGAAGATGTAGATAATCATTTCTAGTTCAGAAGGCAGAAAAACCTTTCACATTCATTGTCTTCAGCACTCTTGCTGGGAGCCACAGCTACAAATGCTTTAGATAGCACTTATGATACTGTCTGAAGGAAGTCATGCTATATCTTCAGGTTTCTAGACAACAGAAGCATTGTGATTTGAAGGGGAAGAATTTGTCCAGCATGATTCTGAAGAAAACTATATAGCTTCCTCAGGATTTTTCACCTCCTGGTTTGATTATTTTCTTGATATTTGATTATTTGACTCATGTCAAATAGTTCTATAACTGTTGAAAAGTTGACCATCATTAGGTAAGACTACCCTAAGTTGGTAAGAATCATTTGCTGTACTCTGCCTTGCATCTGTATTCAGATCAGATGAAAGAGGAGTTCTACTGTATATATATATATATATATATATATATATATATATACTGACCTTATAATATAGACTGTATATAGATATCTATCTATATATCTATCTATCTATCAGTCTGTCTGACTATCCATCCATCTTCATGCTCTGCTGCCCTGTCTTCTAAATATCCAATTATAGTATTCCATTATCAGACCATTGATTCAGCAGAAGTATGCTTGAGTCTATTCTTCTTTTTTTTTTTTTTTTTTTTTTTTGGCAAAGGAATGATAAGACTTGTATATTTTCACTAATACATCCCAGAACTATTTTTGTGAGCAGTCAATATTGACTGGGAATTCTAAACTGTCACCTCATACCTGTAAACAACACTAAATCAAGTTTGAGGCAAGACACTGAATGGGAAATACTTGAATGGAAAGATTATCACTTCTCTCCTTCACAGACAATCTTCAACTTTCATTCACAAGTTCCGTTATTTGATGGGCTGGGAAGCAGTATCCACAGAATTTTCCTTTCTGACATGAAGAGACTCACTGCTGATGGACAATAATTCTCGAAGTTCCTTATTTTCAAGCTCTAGTTGAGCAAGTTTTTCCTGCACTTTACAGAACTGGTTATCATCCACCTGAACTGCTTTCCTCATCACTTCTCCCATTTCACAGATCCTGTCAATCTGACTTTCAATTTCCGCAGAGTGAGACTGGTGAGCTTTCAGAACTGGCTCAGCGTCCACCGCTTTTTTAGCAACCATTAACTGTAACATCTGTTTCCGGTATTTGCTCATGATGAGCTCCAAAGCATCCTGGTGTTCCTCTAAGGAAACCCACAGCTCTGGTCGGGCAGCACCGACCCCGCCTCCCGCATCGCGGCCACCCGGCGGTGCAGCGCGGCCGACTGGTCCACCAGCGACTCGGCCGCATCGTGCTCCCGCAGCCGGTCCAGCAGCGTCTTGGCGTCCGTCAGGATCTTCTCGATGGTGCAGCTCATAGCGGCCGAGGACGCCGGCCCGGCCCGCTGGCCTCCCCCCCGAGTCTATTCTTCTTACTGTGCCAAGATCTTCCAACTCAGGGAGATTGCTAAATAATTTTTGGGTTCATTTAACATTTTTCAGTGTGATCTCCTTCCACTTAAATGGATTTGCTTCATGAGAAGCTCATAAAAGTCTTTGACCCTAAATCTGGTTTCTAAAAAGAACCCAGTCTTGTATAGTCATAGGTTCTCTTAATGAATTTTCTGACCCTACGCCCTCAAAAGCTTGATAATGCTTAGAGAGCTTATTGCTGGGGCAGATATGTGTCTTGGTTCTCTTAACTGTCATGCTTGGACATACTGTTGTGAAATGCACTGACATTTCTCAGTCCGCCAATATATACTATGAGGTTTAAACTTTCCCTCATTTTCATGTTCCCACCTTCTTCTGTCTGCCATCCATCCAAAGGCACCTCAATTACTTGAAATCCTGCTTGGAATGGCCTATTAACCAGATTGTGTTGGTGGGATAGCAGTAGATAGTAGCTTGCAAAGAGGAAATACTCAAGAAAGAGAAAAAAACAATGACAACAACAATGAATTTTTTCTATGTGTATATCTATGTGATGTGCATGTGTATGAGTGTTTGCACATGTATGGACGTGTGTGTGTGTGTGTGTGTGTGTGTGTGTGTGTGTGTGTACATGGAGACCTGAGGTTGATGCTGTAATCATTCTCTATTGTTCTTTCACCTTTTTCCTTGAGGCTAAGGCTGTGAATCAAAGTCAGAGTCAAAGTAAGGGCTGATCTTGCAAGTTAACTTGTTTTGGAGTTTCCTTCCAAACCTCTGAGGCTGAAATTACAGATAGTTCCACACCTACTTAGCATTTTACAAGGGTTCTGGGGATCTGAAATTTATGCCTTTGCTTGTACAACAAATACTTTAGCCATGAGCCATCTCCCTAGCTCTGAGAAGCAATTTTTTATTAGAGAACATTCTACTAAGAAATGGAGTGGGTTCTGTGTACCTGTGATAACACTTGATTTTTCTCATGACAAGAATTCCATTCTACTAACTTGACTTCAGCTCTGCTTTTCCCCAAATGCCTATTCTTATTTTTCTCAGAAAGGCTTTTTTCACAGTAACCATGTGTCATGGATATACTCCTGTAAAATCCTAAGTTGGATATTGATTTAACTGCAATAATAGTACAAAAATTACTGTGGCCTAAGTAAGATTAAAATCTATTTCTTTCTCACAAAGATCTAGAATTCCACAGTCATGGAGGGCTTAGGCTCTGTTCCCTTATTACATTGCTATCCCCAACAATTGGCTTCTATCTCTCATTCTCACTGCTACTCTTGTCTTCACACTCAACTTAGTAGACAATAGGAAAGTAGAAATGAAGGCACAGACCAGAACTGGTAAGTAAAAGTCTTTCCCTTTACTCCCATATTAATTATTTTAACTTCAATGTTCACCATGTCTAGCTACAAAGGAGGCTGGCCAACATGGTGTTTAGCTGGGCAGAAATACACCCCCAGATAAGATAATATCATTATAAAGAGTGAGGAAAAAGCTATTGGGAAGTAACTACAATCTGTACCAGGTAAAGTTAGAGGAAATCTTGTGCATAGGTCGACACTGGGAATAGCAATGGTTAATGGAACCTGGAGAAATCAAGGTTATTACCTGAAACAATCTTCTTGAGATAAAAATCACTGGGGATATTAATGAAGCTGTGATTAGTATAGATATTGGGAAACTATTATCCTAGGCTGTTGAGAAAGTATATGAAAAGCCAGATTCTCTATTATGTATTCTATTTCATAAGAAAGTAGAACCACGTGGTAGTTTCCTTTATCTTTCTTCAACCCAAATTATTTATTTGATCAAAGCCATCTGGATTCCAATTTGCTAAGAAATTGGTAGAGACATTTCAGAAAACTTCTTGGCAAGCCAAGTGCCAGGAGCGGCTCAAAAAGAGGCCTTCAGATGAGATGCAGGAGCACTTTATAGAAATATGACGGTACAAGGAGCTTCCAATTCTTGCAGCGTTGGAGAATGAATCCACATGATAGCCTTTAGGGCTCACATGGGGGCAGAAGATTCCCAGATGGTGGAGAAATATCTTTCATGATTCGCTTTAGCTCAGGAAGGAGCAGTTGGCTTTTGAGTTTCTAGTATGGGAATAGTACAGTGTGTGAAAGAGCTACTCGCTTTCTGACTCTCCATTGGTCATCGTCTGTCAGTGGAAGGAACAGATCTCCATTCCAGCCAGGGAGAGGGGTGCTAGGAAAGCACAGCTGCGTTCCATTAAGTAGTGATTAGGGACAGGGAAGTGCTTGGGACCACAGGATGGCCTGTCCGTGAGAACAGAGGAGCACTTAGTATAGACTTGTTGCTGCAATCTGGGCAGACTTGCTAGCAGTTCAAAAGAGGACTGGACTGTGGAGTCTCTAAGGAACTGATAAAATCAGATTGTTAGCCAGCTCATGGTTATGGTAATAAATAATAATTGCAACTCTCATGCTTCTTTAATAGCAATATTATTATGACCCACCTATATCCAAAAAGAGACCTGAGTCAGCCTACTTCAAAAGCACAGTTTTAATAAAGCATAGCCAATTTGAGCACTAATAAATGATTTAGCCAAAGAAGTGGGAAAAGATAGGAGAGAAAGATAAACGGCACCAGAAAAATATTATAAAAACAGCAAATAAGAACAAAGCCCACAACCCAGTGACAATGAAAACAGTGCTAGAAGTAACAGGTGTGTGATACTTCTTGATAAGTTGCTGGTCAGAGAGCTCTCAAAGCCCCTCCTCCCCAACGGTATAGGCTTTTGCCATTGCTCTTGGTTGCCCTCCAAAAACTGACAGGATATGGACAAGAAAACATCAGCTGTAACTGATCTGGAAGTTTCCTCCTTATTAGCTTACACAGTACCAAAGAGTACTATAGAAGTCCCTGAAGGAGAAAAACAATCAAAGATTTCATCAGTCTGCAAGTTGTAATAACAATCATCATGGCAACTGGTGACCATTAGTGTAACAGTGGCAAGAATATCAAGGAGACAACCACATTAAAGCCTACTTGTCAGAATGGAACACATTCCTGTTACTGTAAACTAGAACAAGAACCTATGAAAGGGAAGAACATAGGTCCCAGTGGAAGAGCAGACTATGAATGTTTAGCTAGGAAGACAGTACACCAAATTGCTTTGTAAATACCTGTTATTATACCCATAGAATGGAAGAGCACTCAGTACTGAACCTAGAAGCCCTTTTCTACAACAGAAGGTGTTTATTACCAAAAAGCACGACCTGCAACAATGTAGAAAATAAGTGACTGCTGGATGCTTATCTCTGAACAGGACATATACCCCAAAGTTCAGAGAACATTGCAGAAGAGAGGGCAGCAAGATTGTAAGAGCATGAAGTGGGACAGTGGTGGGTCAGACATTAACTGCTGGACATGACAGAATTGTGATATACAAGATTTCATGGCAGATATATATACTTATTGCATGGGAACAGTCTTTTTTTAAACATTTTTATTTATTTTTTCCCCAATCATACAAGCTCAATAGGTACCCCATCCCCTCCATCCTCCACCCCTCCCCAGTCCTCCTTGCACTCTCCCCTGCTTTTTCCCTTCCTTTCACCCCCTCCCTCCCCTTCTTCCAGTGCCTCCCCTTCCTCCTTTCCTGGAACATCCTTTTGTGTGAATGCCAAACTTCCCTCTGAGTCCTCCACTCTAGTGAGGTGTAAGGAATCAGTGGCATTGCCCAGAGTCCTTACTTGGGCTCCCCTTTAGTGTGGGAACACTATTGACTGTTACTGCCTTGCCTGTAAGGATTTTACTGCCTGTGATCCATGTTAGACTTTGAGGGGTCATTGACATGTCAATCATTGCCCAGGTCATGCAAAGTCCGCTTCTGGCTACTGCGGCCCTAACTTGTGTGGAGTATCTTGTATATCGTTGGTCCTCCTCATCTTTAGGCTCTTATAATCTTGCTGCTCCTTCTTCCGCCAGGTTCCCTGGTTCCAGGTGATTAATGTCAGATCTTCAGTGTTCTGAATTATGGTTTATTATTGTTTTCAGTTTTGTTGTTCCTGCAGCGCCCTTGGCTCCATCCGATTGGTATTGGGAGTCACCTCCTAACCAAAGATAAAAGACTGTTTAAATGAAGACATTGGGGGCTGGAGAGGTGGCTCAGGGGTTAAGCCTCTGCCTTGCTAGGCGGAAGGTCCTGAGTTTGGATCCCAGACCCCACATATAGATAGACACTGGGCAGAAGTGGGAGCGGCCTGCGTTTCTGGCCCTGGTAGGGCGGAGCTTGTGAATCCCGTGGCAGAGTAAACACACACACACGTGCACACACACACACACGCACACATGCACAATAAAATAAAATAAAATAAAAAGTTAAAAAAAATGAAGATCTTATGAAGAGGACATTCAAAGGTAGATGGAATAGGAGTAGCAGACCGCAGTGGCGGGGGCATATAAAAAGATCAGTTTCCTTTGGAAATCAAAGACATGGAAAAATTATTGAGAAACAATTTTTCTCTGTCATATTGAGATAAAAATAAAATGCTGCTGGGGCTGGAGAGGTGGCTCAGGGGTTAAGCTTCTGCCTTGCAGGCGGAGGGTCCTGAGTTCGGATCCCAGATCCCACGTATAGACGCCAGGCGGAAGCGGGGGCGGCCTGCGCTTCTGGTCCTGGTAGGGCGGAGCCTGTGAATCCCGGGGCAGAAGGAGGTGGAGGCGTCCATGGTAGTTCGCGAATTCGTCCATGGTTCTACACACACACATACACACATGCGCGCACATACATACACACACACGCACAATTGAATTAATAATAATAAAAAAAATAAAAAAAAAAATAAAATGCTGCTATCCTAGGAAGGCAGCAACATTCTTGGAATGTTATCTTAGCAACTTATATTAAGAAGTAGGTACTCTTTCCACTTCTTTATTCTTTATCTATGAGTCTGTTCACCAAAAACGTAGTTTAAAGATCAGACAGATATACACAAAAGTATCCATTGTAGAGATATTGCAACCACAAATGTAATAGCCACCTAAATTCTATTTATAAATATGTATCATGGTTCACGTTGTGATAAAGTATGTGCTGACAGAAGAAAACAAAATTGTGATAAATTAAAAAAAGAAAAAGAACAAAACCGAGGCTCTAGTCAGCCAAAACAAGGGAAAAACATAAATAAGAGGGCTCATAGTTGAAAAGCACACCAATTTATAATGAGCTGCAAATTCTAAAAGAATTGGTTTTGGTGATTTTTTTAATGTAAAGTACATGAATAAACAATTTGTTTTAAAATGCTAAAGTTGGAGATTCTTTTCTTTAGACTGTTTCATATATTCTGCCTCTCTTTCATCTATGCTCAATAATCATAAAATCTAGATGTAGGCACTAGGGAGATCATGGAATGGGTCGAAAGCATACCATACAAGCATGAAGACCTGAGATCAAATCCATGGGGTCCATGTAAAGTTGGGCACGGTACTGCACATCTGTAATCCCAGTGCTCCCGAGGTAAGATAAGAGGCAGAGACAGGAGACAGGATAGAGGGCAGTCCCCAGATTGATGGCTAGCTAGCCTAGTGTATGCAAACAACAAAGAAACCCTTGTCTCAAACAAGGTGAAAGATCAATACCCATGTGTCCTGTGATATGCACACACCTCACACATACATACACGCATCATACACGTACATGCATCGTACACATGGCGAACGAGTATGTACATATAGATGTTTGTATTTCATATGTGTGTAAATATTTCTATGGTATTCTAAAGATCTGTCTTGGAGATCTTTTTTGGATTAATAGAGTGCATGTTCTTAATCAACATGTTTTCCTTAATAAAGCTTAACATTCTTTTTTTTATTTATTATTATTATTATTTATTCAATTGTGCGTGTGTGTGTGTGTATGTATGTGCGTGCATGTGTGTATGTGTGTGTGTAGAACCATGGACGAATTCGCGAGCCACCATGGACGCCTCCACCTCCTTCTGCCCCGGGATTCACAGGCTCCGCCCTACCAGGACCAGAAGCGCAGGCTGCCCCCGCTTCTGCCTGGTGTCTATACGTGGGATCTGGGATCTGAACTCAGGACCTTCCGCCTGCAAGGCGGAAGCTTAACCACTGAGCCACCTCTCCAGCCCCAACATTCTTTTAAGATAGTGATCTTTCAAGTGTACTAAGAGTTTTCGCAATTCCTTTTCTGACTCAAACAAAAAAAAAGCTTGGAGAACTTTTTGGATTAGTAGTTCACATGATTCTAATCAGCAAATTTCTCTTACTAAAGTTAAGAATGTTTTAATTAGCCTCCACCTTCTTTTAAGATGGTGATCACTTGAGTTTTCCAAGTGTTTTCACAATTTGCTTTCTGACTCAGTTATTGAACTCCAGAGTTTTCCCATAAGGACCTTTATAAACTTACACAATCCTGAAGGTTTGGATTCATTTTTAGAAGAAGAATCAGATAGAAGGATTTAGAGCAGTATAGTGATTCATTACCATAGTACACAATGGTGGTTAAATCTCTGGTCTTTGGAGGTAAGACTGGCTTGAGTTTGGATCCTGTTTGGCTTGCTTGTTCTGTCATCTTGGGAGAAGTGGTTTAATAACATTCTGGACCTCAGTTTATCTATATAAGACAGAGATGGTATTTTCTTAGGTTTTCGTCAGCATTGTGGGAAACGATCTATACCAAATCTGGCAAATGTCATGTGTCAATAATGGTAGTTATTATCATGGTTGGGCAGTTGTGAATTTGATCTGAGGCCCTGATTAAGAAACGTGTAATATGTGTAAGAGAATTTCATTCTACCCAAGAAAAAGAAATCAGCTACCCTCTGTGTTGGACAGTGAATCCATCACTTTTTCTCTGAGTCCCCTTTACAGTCCCTCCTGCAGTCATTGTCTGAGTCCCTAAAAATTGCCTGGAATGGTGTTCACAAGGTGAATACCATACTGAGATACTGGCATTTGACACACCAAGTCAAATTCTGACTGTTTCCATTCCTGGTTTAGTTTCACCTTCTATATTTTATTTATTTATTTTGTGTTCGTGTGTGTGTGTGTGTGTGTGTGTGTGTGTGTGTGTGTCAGAGGGCACTGTGTATCCCTGTGAAGGACCAAAGGTGACTTCGGGAATCATCCTGGATTGCTTCTACCTCCTTTATGTTTTGCTCTGGGTTTTCCCAGGCTCTGCCCACCAGGGACAGAAGTGCAGGCTGCCGCCATTTCTGCTTTGTGTTTTTACATGGGACCTGGGATCTGAATTCAGCACCTTCTGCTTGCAAGACACTCTTAACCCCTGAATTATGTCTTCCGTCCTAGTTTCACCTTTTAAAATACATAAAGCAACCCACTCCTTCACCGGGTCTTAAAGGAAGGACCAGGAAGGTTAACCCTGCCTGTGCAGGCAGGCTGTCTACCTGACCCTCAACAGACAGTCCCTTACTAACACTCCTAGCAATCAAGGGGCATTTGCAAAGTGACTCATTACATATCAGGAAACAGTAATGGCTACATTCCTTCATAACTCTCAACCCTTGAATATAGCTCAGTGCTCGGAGAGATACACTATCAGACTACTATGGAGGCAGCAGATTTGCATTTGAATCCTTTTATAGTACCCCCTGCCCCCATACACACACTTTGAGCAAGTGACTAACTCTTGAGACTATAGAAAATGGGAACAGCCATAGCACTCACCACATAGAGCTGTTGTCAGATTAAATGAAGAAACTTGTCAAGCACACAGCATAGCGCGCAAGGTGGTTGCTTAGAATCGTTAGGGGGCACCCCAATCATTTCTTTCCCTGTCGTAGACAAGAAGATGGTGAGATGAACATGCTCTATTCTGGTCAGTTTCAGGGATCACTGGGCCATGTGTTCTAGTTAGATAAGTAGGTTCTTTACAATAAAGTCAATCTGAGGTCCTCCTTATGATCTAAATAGAAGCTAAATAGAAACTAGTGAGGAGTCACCAGGATGATTGTTTTCAATCATCCTCTACTGCAATGAACTGAAGGTGTGACTTCCAGTAGTTCATGTGGGCAGTGGACTCTGATTTTTCTCTGGGTGGGAAAAATGCATTTTAAGTGTCCAGCATACTTTATAAAAGCTCTTCTAATCCCAGGGAAATTCTGAGAGCCAAAGAATAGATGTGTTTTCCTTTCCTGCTCCCAATTTTGAGAATTACTGAAATATGACTAGAAAATCTGTAGCCTCTTGACATCTCCATGGGAGAAGTAAGACTATCTGCAACATGTCGCAGCACTGACTCTTCGAGTGTGGCTCCTGAACTCACATTACCAGTGTTACAAGAGAACTTACCAGAAACGTACATGTTGAGCCCCACCTAAACCTAGAGTAATGCGTCATTTAACAAGCTTTCCAGATGTTGTGTGCTAAAGTTTGCATATGGGTAGGGGAAGGAAAGTGATAGTAGCTAAAATCACCACTCCATAGAGCAGCTCTGGACTTCCTTTTACTTTGGATTTAGAATGTAGCAGCCTCCAACTCTGGTGTCTATATATTTGTCTCTCCTTGAAATAGCGGGAGCCCAGGATCGAATCCAGAGCTTTGTACATCCTAGACAAGTATTTTTCCACCGGCCTCCATCTAATTTTCTGGATGAATAACCCATTAGAGAGGCTGAGTTCTGCCAACACCACTTCTGCCTCCAACTGTTCAAGAATTACAGTGTTTTCTTCTCAGGAGAGAAGGTTTGGCTTCATATTTCTTATCCAAGACTTATATGGATTTATTGTTCTTTTTTTGGACTAAGGAATGTTCTAGCCTCTTTGCAACATCTACCAAATAAAAGTTGTCCTTGACTATTTGATGACATTGCTTATGGGTCAAATGTGGAATCATAACACTTACTTCATTTTGAAAGTCATTTATTCATATCATCCTACTCTGTATTATAGTTTTTTTAAGCTTTCCATTATTGGTTCATTGTTGGTAATTGAGGACATATTAAATACTAAGCACTATGTAAAATGAATAAAATGCAGTACTTCTCCCTGCAGTGCACACATTCAGGTAACTGGAGCTACTTGTTGAGCATTTTGAACAATGTTTGTCTCACAAATATAGAATGTATCATTTTCAATAGGCTGATAATATGGTCTATATCAAAATCAATTGTATTTGAAATAATTTGAGGGTCACAAAGTGGTAAGGGAAAGCACTTCTCATTTATTTTATCATAGTCCCCTCTCTCCTTTTCGCTTTCTCTTTCTCTTCTTTCAAATATGTTTCTTCCTCACTCTTTGTGTCTGCATAAATATTATGTTTGAAATTATGTTCAAATATTAATGTTTGAAAGCAATTCAATATTTAATGGCCCATTATTTCTAAATATCTTAAGATTTTTTACAAAGTACACAATTTTCAGAAATAAAAATCAACAAGGGATAGAGAGTGCATAAATTGAGAGAAAGCGTTAAGTAAATAACTACCAAGTTTAGGATCTAATCTAGAAAGGTTTTAACTTCCCTTCTTGGTCTTTTCTGTACGAATGAGCTTTACTTAAATAGTTACAAGAAGAATTCATTATGAATTTCCATACATTAACAGCCATGTGACCCAGTGAAGGCATTTTTCTGAGAAAATATAATTTTTGCGATCTTGGTTAACAACCAGAGATAAGCAGAGCTGGACGTACAGCTCAGGGATGGATCAATGCCAATTATGCTCAAACCCTAGGTTCACTTCCCAACACTGAAGAAATAAAAATAAAAGCTGGCATGGACGCACAACTGTAATCCTAGTATTGGGAGGTGGAAGCAGTCTTATCTTATTGATATGATATGATATGATACCTTATCAGAAATTAATTAATTAAAATAAGTGGCTGACAAACAATTTAAGGTGCTATTAGGTCTGGACAATAACTTGGAATTGGAGCCAGTGCAAAGCTATCAGAGGAGTACCCCCTAATGGCCATTCTCAATGTGCACCAATTTAGTTCTGTGCCAGAGGAGGAAAGCTCAGCCCAGAGGACCATCAGATGGTCTTTCTGTGTTCCATAATCAGAAAAGTGCCTATCTTTCTCCAAATACTAATGACAGGTAATTATAGGCATGGCTTAGAAGTAGAACTTCGTATTGGACTCGCTTCAGAGTGGGATGGGTTAATGTGTCTAGAGCAAAGCAAAGAGGAGGTAGTACAATTGAGGGTGATTCCCGAAGTCACCCTTGGGCCACCCTTGCTTGTGAAACAGAGCTTAACTCCTGAGCCGTCTTCTCCAGCTCAATGTGTGTTTCTTAAGATAGGGTATTCTCTTATCAAAGTCAGGAATTTGTCATTGATCTAGTATGGTGGTTTAATTAAGAGAAATTATTTCATCAATTTTCATTAATAGCTATCATAAAAAAGGAAAAACATATTACCCAGGATCCATTACAGAGTCTCATGTTACATTTTTATTGGCTTTTAGCCTTTCATCTAGTCAAAAAAACCTTGAGTAACAAAATAAATAATAGTAATTGTAACCTATAAGAGAAAAAAGTCCCAAATAAGTGAGATCAGATTTGCAAAAGTTGTTCTTGAACACCAGCTAATAAATGCAGAAGCTGACGAAAAACAACTGACTGGAAAAAAAAAATCAATGTTTGATAATTACATTAATAATAGTCAAAAATCACATAAATGAATGCTTTTATCCCTTGGGAAAACACCAATGAGTGTCAAACCATATCTCCACAAAATATATATTAATAATAATGATAAAAATTTACTTTGAAGAAACATAGCAGACATCACCTTAATAAAAGCTCACACTGAAACTCCAGCAGCAAGGAGACAACAGGCAACCACACCTGATGTGATGTCCAGTGAAGGACACATCGCCTGGGCGACCCTCCTCCCCAAACCCATCATCTGACTTTAATCATGAGAAACATTAGACAGACTTAAATCGATGAACAAGCTATGGAATCAGTGATCCATACATTCCAATTCTGCCTTTAAACCGGAAAACTTAGTTTCCCAATTTTGGCATTTGGGGCTGGGAATGTGCCCAGTTCAGTGGTTGAGTGAGATCCCATCATTCAGAGTAGAGATTCAGTGAGTCCCTTTCCCAGGAGATACCAGTGCCCATTAAGATGCCCTTGCTGTGCAGGTACTGTGCCTACCTTGCTACACTCATGGCTGTAGCATCGCTGACCTTAGAAACAAGAAGGCTTTATTTCCATTGCAAGAGGTTTGGCCTCAGTCTAAGAGTGCTCTTTCCAAAGACCATAAATAGAGAACAAATAACAGGAAACAGGACCCAATGTAGAAATCCTCTAGCTCTGGAGAGAAAGAACTAGGAAGTTAATCCAAGTCAGGGGAGGAAGGTGACTTTCCAGAATGACAATGCCAACAGTTACTGAGTGAAGTTCAGTCATTCTAGGAGACCTTGTGACCACACCCTCCCTAAAGGATCCCCTGGATTCTCTATTTTGTCACTGTCAGCATCCCCAGGCAACTCTGGGGCCTGGGGGGTTACATCTGATAGCTTCTCTTTAGGTACATCTTTGGGTTTCTCTTTTTGCCTGGGAACACAGGCACTGTGAAGACACAGACTCTTGATTGTCTTCTAGTGACCTACGGAATGACCAGCTCCAGTGCCTATTACTACACTAAAGTGATGTCTGAACTCTTCCTACACACCCCATCAAACAGCGGAGTCTCCTTCCAGACTATCAGCAGCATGACGGACTTCTGGGATGTGAGTATGAGACTCTCTCCACCGCTCCATTGCAATGGTCTGAGACACAGGCCAGGACCCCGGGAAGTCACATGAGGGACATAGCTAAATGCCCAGTGACCAGGCCAGCCTGGAGTCGCGCTGAGTCAAAGGATAAAATAAAAGCTGAATTGATGGGTTAGATGACAGTCTAAGTAATGAAGATGTTGTTCTGGGGTTTGAACAGCAAGAGTTAGACGAGCATTGGGAGTCAGAAGGGAAGCTGAATCTCAGAATGTTTCAGAGCCAGACTAGGATCTGGTTAAAGTTCGAGGATCAGTGAGGGTGGAGAGTGGAGTTGATGTCAGGGAGTAAGGGCAAAGGTCATACACAGGGGTCAGGAGGAGGCTGGACCAGGCCCAACCCAGCCGGTGGTCCAGTTTGCTCAGGGCCCACTCCTGGACAGTTTGTACTGGACAAAGTGGTACAACAACCAGAGCCTGGGCCATGGCTCCCACTCCTTCATCTACTACGAGAACCTGCTGCTGGGGGCCCCAAGATTACGGCAGCTGCGGGTGCGCAACGACTCCTGCGTGGTGCACGAAGACTTCCGCGAGGACATTGTGAACTGCTATGACGTCTACTCTCCAGACAAAGAAGACCGACTCCCCTTTGGATCCCTCAATGGCACAGCGTGAGTGAGCGCCCGGCAAGGGCTTGGGGCTGCCCCTCCAAACCTGGTATCTTCCCGTAGTGTGGGAGCCATTTCCACGGAGACTTAAGGGTTAGCACTTTAGGAGACTTGGGTGGGGAAATCTCCCTCAGCCCCAGTGATGAATCTTTGGGGGGGAGGGGAGGGTTGATACCTGTCATTCAGGAATAGAAGAGGCAGATTCACAGAAGAGTCGTATCCTGTGAACTTGTTCCCCCACATAGGGCCTATTCATACCCCTTCCCTGCACGTAGTCCCCCTGGGGAAAGCTTTTCTGTCCAGAGTCCCTTGGGGGTATGGAGAGTAGGTGAAGTTCACACTGCCACTCGAGTCATGTGTGGAAAGTCTGACCCCTCGGGACTGATGGGGAGTAATAAGGGCTCGGGGATGCGTGATGCAGGAAGGAAGAAAAGGAAGAGGGTGGGCAGGGCAAGAAAAAGGGATTCTGGATAGATGAAGAGGCCAGAACAGAGACTCCTTGGGTCGAACTGACTACACAGCCATGGGAGCCTGAAAGATCCTTCTGGATTCATGGTCCAGGTGTTTCTCCTGTGGCCACTACTCGAACTGGGGTGAAAAGCTTGCCGTGATTTTGTCATCGATAGCTCAGGGGACATCGTGAAAGATGAGATCAGCACTGTCACTGCATAGTTGGCCGTCTTGGAGATCTTTGAGTCTCTATTTTCTCTTCTGCAAAATATGGATGATATTTTCCCTTTCTTCCTAAACAGTTTTTAGTAGCAAACAAAATAATGTGTGTAACCTCTGTTGTATGTGATATTATATATACTATATGTGATGCTGCATATAGTACATACAAATGCATTTCTCGTATTGTCTATGTACATATGCATCACATCATATATGCAGACATATACTAAATGTATATAGATATGTGATGTGTGTGGAACTGTAAATCCAGGCACTCATAATTGCTATAGGGAGTGAGCTTTTAAAATTTATTTTTTGTTCTTTCAATGTCTCATACATGAATATAATGAGTTCATGGTATTTCACAACTTCTAATTACATCAACCCCTCCTCCTCCCATTACAACCCTTCTTATTCCCTGCCAATCTCCTTCCTATTTTTTTTTTCTTTTTGCATGAGTGGCCAGTTAGTTTCATGTGGGTTGACTTTAATGGTGTGTGCCTGAGTATTTGCTGGAGCATGAATCATATGTCAGTGATGTACCAATGAGAAAAACGACTTCTCTTCCCCAGGGTGTGTGTGAGCTTTCGGCCTGGCTCTGATCTTTTTGTTATTGTTGTTGTTGTTGTTCGTTGGCTTTTATCTGTGACAGGTGGACATATCATTCACAGAATGAGCTGGGGGGTTCTTCCCACTGGGGCAGACTCACCAGCTACAGTGGAGGTGGCTACTACTTGGACCTTCCAGGATCTCGACAGGCCAGCGCAGAGACCCTCCAGGACCTTCGAGGGGGCCTGTGGCTGGACAGGGGCACTCGGGTTGTCTTCATTGACTTCTCCGTCTACAATGCCAACATCAATCTTTTCTGTGTTCTGAGGTGGGCCTCCTCTCCCCACTGCCTTGCTCCATCCACGGTCCCTGGTCCCTGTCCTCTCTGCTTCAGATCCTTCCCTAACACGTGCGCTCTGCTGGATGCGGGGTGGTAGGGGGAGGGAAAGTAGGGGGAACTGTCCCAGCCCATTCCCCACTCGCCATCTCCCCTTCCTGCCAGGCTGGTGGTGGAGTTTCCAGCCACGGGAGGAGCCATCCCATCCTGGCAAATCCGCACAGTGAAGCTGATCCGCTATGTCAGTAACTGGGACTTCTTCATCGCTGGCTGCGAGGTCATCTTCTGCATCTTCATCTTCTACTACGTGGTGGAGGAGATCCTGGAGCTCCAGATACATGGGCTTCGCTACCTCTGCAGCATCTGGAACATAGTGGATTTGGTGGTCATCTTGGTGAGGGGAAGGTGTTTGGGACTTGGGACATGCTGGAGTTGCAGAGAAGCCTCCACCTTGATAGGAGATCTGGGTTCTTCCTTTGGGTTCCCAGGCTCTCCTTTTTGATTTGTCAGAAGCTCTGTGCTTCTCACACTAACTGAGCTTCCTTGGCTCAGACCTTGGGAAATCTGTCCTACATATCACCTCTCTTCCTCACTTGGGAAGTGGGCTCTGCTTTTTTCTTTATGCATTTGATATTCCTTTTGTCTTGTCTTTTGCCTCTACGATCTGACCCTGTGAGAGCCTTTCCCTTTTCTCTTGTATTCTGCCTTTCAACGTCATCACCCCTCTACTAACAGGATGCATTTGTTTTCTGACTGAGGCTTGAGAGTGATGGGGATGGAGATAGACCCTTTACCCTATATATTGCTCCGGACTCCAAAATCTTCTCCTGGGTGGTAGAACACTTCAGCTGCTTTCTAATCATTGACTTTCTTCCATCCGTACCTCAGCTACTGAACACCTCAGCAGAAAAGCATGTTTCTTGGTCACCTGTATTCCTTGCCCCTGATCTCCTCTGGGACTTCATCTCTGAGTTTCCCTTAAGATTCCCTTGACTTCTCTTGTGTGACAGCTGTCCATTGTGGCTGTGGGTTTCCACATATTCCGAACCTTGGAAGTAAACCGCCTGATGGGAAAGCTCCTGCAGCAGCCAAACACGTATGCAGACTTCGAGTTCCTGGCCTTTTGGCAGACACAGTACAACAACATGAATGCTGTCAACCTCTTCTTTGCCTGGGTCAAGGTACCTGGGACCCCTCTGTCCCCTCTGCCCCAGGATGCTCACACATACTCCTCCGTGCAGGGTCTCCTTTTCCTTGTCTGGTTTGACACCTCCTGTGGTCTCCATAGATTCCTGGAGCCTTCAGTGCTACTCGCCTTTTCTTCTTCACTTGGCTCACCATGACTCTTGCAGATATTCAAGTACATCAGCTTCAACAAAACCATGACCCAGCTCTCCTCTACACTGGCCCGCTGTGCCAAGGACATCCTGGGCTTCGCCATCATGTTCTTCATTGTCTTCTTCGCTTATGCTCAACTCGGCTACCTGCTTTTTGGGACCCAAGTGGAAAACTTCAGCACTTTCGTCAAGTGCATGTGTGTGTCCTGCCCTACCATCAGCCCCTCACCCTACAGTTCCCAGGGTGTCTGTAACCTTGGGGAAGCTAGGGAAGGTGTGTGGGCGTGGCAGTTCTTAAAGTATCTGGGTAAGAATCCCCCAAAGCCCAGGTATGTGTTCACACAGTTTATACACATTCTGTTTCTGTTATCCGGGACTACTGTATTACATGCAGTGAGAGCCTGTATGTGATTAAGAAAGCAGGACAGGGGTGTGTGATAAGGGGGAGGATTTGACAAGGCTCTGTGTGAAGCTCGGACCTTCCTTTCTCAGTTTCACTCAGTTCCGGATAATCCTTGGGGACTTTGACTACAATGCTATCGACAATGCCAACCGCATCTTGGGCCCTATTTACTTTGTCACCTACGTCTTCTTCGTCTTCTTCGTGCTCCTGGTGAGGGTTCTTCTGAGGATTGGTGACATAGAATAACTTAATGGTGACGTTTTGATCCCATATGTCCCCCACTCAAGATTCTGACGGGTTTCTCAAAGCAAGGATAGAAGCATGGGGTGAGGGGATTGGATCTGGCTGATGTAGTCATGTAGTCATGACACCAATGTGGTTGGGTGGTTTCCAAAGGGGAAACTGCTGACATCAACTCCTTATCTTCCAAGGAGGGAAAGGGAGGGGGAAATCCTGAACTAGAATAATTTGACAACATCCTCCTCGTTAAGATAAGTAGCTGCCCCTCAAAGCTCCGTACCTTGTCCCCAGGATGCCATTCCCCCCGGTGATCTCTTGTTGATGTCTGCGCTCACTGTTTGGGAGCTGTTCTCTCTTCTTGCCAAACTGAGAAATATTTGAGTTTGATTTTTATTAACAAGTCCAGCAAACTGATTAATTGATGGGGACACAGACATAGCTTAGGAGATAGATGGTAAAGAGGGCACATCTGTACTTTCATATTGAAAAGTTTCTGGTTTCAGTGGCTGTTAAGCCTTTGTATGGAGGAAGACTGTGATATATATCAGAGCATTTTAGTGGTCAGAAAGGTTGTGCGCACTGAGTATGAGGACCCCAGGTTGATGAAGAAGCATGATTCATTACTAGCAGAAATGTGCTGAAAAGAAAAGTGTTGGGGGGCCCTGGAGAGGTAGCGCTGAGGTTGATCTCTTTAGAGCTTATGTCTGAAACATAGGCTCAAGGGGCTCAGTGCTTTTGGTGGGTCTGAAGATTTAAAGCTTAGGTTCCTGCTTTATCCTCTAGAACATGTTCCTGGCCATTATCAATGACACGTACTCAGAGGTCAAGGAGGAGCTAGCTGGACAGAAGGATGAATTGCAGCTTTCTGACTTCCTGAAACAGGTGACTACTCAGTCTCTTTGATTAGCGTGTGTGCTACAGCCCTGTCTGGCTCCAAGGCTGGGCACCATGGTCTGCTCTTGACCAGGTGGGTCTGCACCCTCGAGTACCTTTTAATTGCTTCTATGGACCCAGGAGCTTTTGGTGGAGGTGGGGGCCAGGGATGATGAGGAGCCTGTAGAGATGACTATCTGTCCTTTCCCTTTCAGAGCTACAAGAAGACACTATTAAGGCTGCGTCTGAGGAAGGAACAAGTGTCAGATGTGCAGAAGGTCCTGCAGAGTGGGGAACAGGAGATCCAGTTTCAGGATTTCACCAACACCTTGAGGGAGTGAGCAACCAGAGACCCAGCTTCTTTGAAATTGGTCCATAGGTTCTTGACCCTTAACTACATACCTTTTGTTTACAGGCCTTGGTCTATGGGCCTGTGATCCTGACCTTCACAGCTATGCCCTTCCTTTAAAGGTCTCTGACCATTGTCTATGGGCCTTCTGGGTCTTGTCGAACAACTTTTAGAACCGGTGTAACAGAAAAAAATCCCCTATTATTATATATACCCTCATAGTATAGTGAACGAATATATTGTGAACAACCAGCTGTGGGCCAGGCACCATGTAAGAGGTGACATAATTAAATCAGACAAAAATCTTTGTACGTTAGGAACTCATTGGCATATAAGCACATAGAGTAAATTGCAAAATAAGTTCAGAAGCAGAAGTGACTTGAAGAGGGAGGCAAGGAGGAAAGAGAGTTATCTCTTTTTTTTGAGTCTTAAGGAAAGACATCAAATAATAGGTGATAACTGAAAAGAATTTTAGAGGATGACTAGCTTGCAAGTGGACAAGTAGGGGAAGACCATATGGCAAGTGAGCACGGCTAGCAAATGAAAGATGAGTTATAATAGGAGCTGAGGCCAGAGAAATATGTAAGGGCCATGTTGGGAAAGACCTTGAACACTGCCAATGTACCCAAGGAATAAGGTACTCACAGTGGAATTGTAAAACGTGGCCATGTTGCTTTCAGATTAAACTCTGGTTCTCTTGCTTGTGCAGCAAGTGCTTTAACTGCTGTGCTATCTTCCTAGACCCTGTTTGATTGTATTCATTTTTAAAGCATTTCACTTTTTATTAATATTTAGTCTTAATTACAAATACAATGGATTGTTGTCCCTGACTCCTTCCCTCTCCTCTCCTTTTATCACCCTTCCCTCCCTTTACCAATCCTTCCCTCTCCTACCCACCCTCCTGCCTGTCTGCTTGTGTAGACCATAGAGTTCCCTTTGGGTTGTCTGTATTAATATAGGCTCAGGTCTCTGTGGCAGATTAAGTGGCCCTTCCTTGGGTAGACCCACTGATAGAGGTACTCTCTTTCACTTGCCTAGCCCTAGCTCATAAGGTTTCAACTGCATGTAATTATTTCTCCTAAGTTCATCTCTAGTCTATGGGGGAATGTTGGTCATTAGTCATAGGGCAGGTCTGGTGAGGATAAGTCTCATTGTAGTAGGTTTCTGGATGCAACAGTCTATCTTTAGTGGAATGATTTGGCATGCTGGGGACTTCCCCACCTTACTACCCTTCTTCCACAAGATTCCCTGAGCCTTAGGATGATGATAAGTTTGGTTGGCCTGATTCTGGCTGAACGTTTTAGGGTCGAGGGTACCTGCATTCTGGTTGATTGTTGTCTATTTCACCAATTTTCTGTTCCAATAGGCTGTGTCTTGCTTGGGTGTTGAGTATCTTATTCATTTTTGTGCTGAGTATTACTATGATGCCCACGTTTACCTCAGACTCACTGACTTGATTCTACTGTCTCAGCCTCCCAAGTACCAAGGATTGCAGGCATCTGCCACCATGCTCAAATATAAATATTTTTAAAATGTTATGCAGACTATCTATTTAATATACACTATAATATCGAATTGTATTGGGGATGATGGATTTCAGGAGCAGAGAGTGAAGGGGGCAGCTGAGATTTGGTAGGATTGGAAAGTTTTTTATAGAGGCAAAGAAATGTTATAATAAGCTCTGTAGGAGTTCATGAGAACCTAAACTTAACAGGAGCAGGACAGAAGGAAAAATGGGTTCAAGCAGATCTTTGGGAGGAGAATCACTAAATCCTGGAGACGCTGATATTTGTATGCGATCTTCCTTTTCCCCAGAGCAAGACCCAGTAAGAGTCTGGTAAGAGTCTAGTAAAGGCAGGGAAGCCATGTTCAAGTAGTGGTGGTCTCTTCACCACCCTGTTCTCCTCAGACTGGGACATGCAGAGCATGAGATCACTGAGCTCACAGCTGCCTATACCAGGTTTGATCAGGATGGGAACCTCATTCTGGATGAGAAGGAGCAGGAACAAATGCGACAAGATCTAGAGGAGGAGAAGGTGAGCAGTACAGTGGGAAGAAGGAAATCCAAACTGACCTCCTCCCATAGATGAGTAGGAAAGAACTCTCCAGAATAGTGACCCTCAAACTGCTACATGTTCAATACCCCAATAAATGTCTTTTAAATGTCCTCACACTCAGACCTCACATTCTAGACCAGTTAGATCATCAGCTCCGGAGGTGGAATCCAGATATTGGACCTTTGTAGAATTTCCAGGGGTTATTCCACTGTCTTGCCAAGGTTCAGAACCATTATTCTGCAGTGCAGTCTTCAGCGAAAAGAACCTGTTCCTAAGATGGTCCTGACAGTTCTTTGAGAAGACTTGTCTTCCTAGAATTTCAAAATGGTGCCTTTGTTATGTCAGCTCTATTCCTGTTCAAGGCAGATGAAAAGAAATTCAAGGACAAGCTATGGAACCCGAGAGGGAACATGCCAGGCATTGTGTGTTCCTCTCCTGACCATTCTAGTAACACTTCATTCATAAGGCTTTCAAGGACAGCATGCTTGTGTCTTTGCAAGTGATTCCTTCTCCAGAGATTGGTTTGGTCTCACCACCCTGATCCTATTTCCTTCGAGGGAGAAAGACTAGCAAAGACTGGGAGTCAAGGCTAGGTTTGAAAACCAATTTAGAGTGGGTAATAGATTAAGAGCCAGTGACTTCCCAGAGTCATCTTCTCCCCTCTAATCTCAGGTGGCCCTCGATGCTGAGATTGTGAACCTGGGCCAGTCCATTGGACAGAGCCCACCACAAGAATTGGGCACAGAGGCTTCCAAAGAAGAAGGTTGGGTTTCCGGAAAAGAATTCTACAGGTATGTGCAGTCAGGGGACCAGGGCTAACCGTTTGCAATATTTCCTCTTGACCTTCTTCCCAAATCTTCCCAATTTCCTGTCCTAGTTCAGAGGGAGCTTCTGTTCTCCTGTGATTCTCTCTATGAAGTTGGGCTTTACCTTCCTTGTTTCTGTCCAGAAACACACCAGAGTGTATTGTCTGCTCCTATGTAACCCAATGCCCCTAGACACATATTTCTACCCCCTGGTTCTCTCTCAAATCCTGCACAGGCTCACAAGGAGAGTTCTGCAGCTGGAGAATATTCTGGAAGGAGTTGTGTCCCAGGTCGATGCTGTGGGATCAAAGCTGAAAACTCTGGAAAAGAAGGGAGGGCTGGTTCCTTCCTCAGTAATGGTGAGTGTCTGTCTTCTGGGTTCTCTTCATTCTCTGCAACTGGCTCTACCACTCAATCAGAGTTGATTTAAAAAGATCTGGGGAGATCTATTCATAGTGCAGGTGGGAGTGGAAGGCAAGTTCAGGAGTTGGTTCCATCAGCCTGTGGATTGTTTTGACTTTTTAGGAGAGGTCTGGGTCTTGGTATGTTTGGCCAGCTGTAGCAAACCATAAAAAACTGTGTGGTTTATGAACAGCTGGAATATATATTTTTCACAGTTGGCAAGGCTCAGAAGTCTAAGATCAAGGTGCCAGCAGATTCGGTATCTGGGGAGAACCTGACTCATGCTTCATAGACAGCTGGATTCTTGATGTGTTCTCATATTGTGGACGGGAAAAAAAAGCTCCACTTATGACCTCATCACTCCTCAAAGGCCTCACACCCTACAGTCATTACATTAGGGATTAGTGTGTCAAAATATGACTTTGAGGAAAGGGGACACACTTGTTCAGACTATAACAAGCTAGGTTTACTGGAATTAGATTCAGAGAAAAATGGAATGGGATACAAAATCTGCCTTTAAATAATCTTATCCTTTCCCTTTTGACAGGAGGAACCAATTGTTTGGGAACATCTGCAGCCAGCCGCAGCTGTCGCCCAGCCCCCTTGGGAATAGAGAGTATGAAAGAGGCATCCTAAAGCATCAGACAGCAGGTCCCTCTTTGTCTGCCTCCTCAGAGGTCTCTTCTCCACACACTTCCATTTCTAGGACACCGTCTCTCATGAGGATTGCTGTGGAATTGTACCCTGTGTCTGGCCTTTTGAGCTAATGTTTTCATGTGTAGCTGGATAGCATGCTGAAGTTTTGTCACTTGGTGATTCTGTATGTAGTCACACAGTTCTGTGAAATAACGTTTCCCTCGTGGCATGTATTTCCTGTGCATTTAACGCTGCTGTGGTGATTAAAACTAGCAAACAAGATAAAAGAAAGTAATGACTCTCCTTAAGCACCCGGACAACCATGATCCGTGACAAAACTAGAAGCCTAAAGAGTAGGATGTATCTAGATACTTGTTAGTAAAGCTCACTTTTTCCTGGTGCATCTAGAGATAGGCTGGGTTCTCCTTTTTAATCCCATAGAATTTCCTTGTAAGAGAAAAGGAGAAGCTTGGGAGGCAAGTAGACTCTTGTTAAGTAAGATTCCAATAGAGGAGTTAAGAATGACACTGTCCCAGATTAAAGTCATTCGAAGAACTGCTGGGGGAGCCTGCCTTCTGCTGTGCACTGAGTACCAAGTACTAAGGGGTCTTCAAATTCAAAAACAAAAATAGAGCCTGAAGGGAATCAGCCAAGGAAATGATCTCGGATTCACTCATCTTTGGACTAATTTTTAGTGATCTCTGGCAATGTGGACCTAGGACGATGTGGGCTTCCCAGGTAACTGACAATAAACTTGTTCAGAAAACCAGGTCTTTGCATGTGCTTCCGGGATTACGGAGGGAAGCAAGGCTAGAGCTGCGAGTCCTCCAAGTGCTTGAGCTGGAGTGAGTGTCTCTGGAAGGTACAGAGTGGGGACCATGACAAGGTGAAGGAGCCGAACGGACCTAGGATTCTGGAACTAAGAGCCTTGGCTCATAGGAATGCTTTGAAATGGTGGGCGCTATTATCTATTCCACAGGAAAGAGTGGAGACAAGTGGCCTAGAGAGAACAATCCTTAGAATGGAGGCAGATTAAGAGGTTGTATAGTAGTTGGTGTGTGTGTGCGCGTGTGTGTGTGTGTGTGTGTGTGTGTGTGTGTGTGTAGGGTAATCAGGAATAAGACAAGAAACTCATACACCAAGATTTTGTGTCCAAGAGCCCGAATCCTGGAACCTGCTGCATGCCTCTTCTCCCTTCTCCTGTTATTCTTCCTTCTAGTCTGCACCTTCCATTGCTCCTCACTCAGTCCTGTCCCACTTATATTCCCTCACCCTATTTAGTACTTTATATAACTAGGAGACTTGTGAAACAACTATATGCGATTAAGATAAACCAATATATCATCTGTGTATCTTCCCCCTTACCTCCACCTCAACCTAGCAAGATGTTACATCCTGCAAGAAGGGTTGTGTCAACTGTAGTAGGCGTCAGCTTGTAGTTTAGGAGACGCGGATCAGTGAGTTGGTGTTAATCCAGGGTGGTGGGAAGGAGACTATTCAGATCAAGAAACAAAAGCCTGGAGGTTTCTCAAAGCCTGGGTAAGCCAACCTGCAAGCACATGGATTCCCTAAGCAATGTCTGGGTGACTAACATCTGCCAGGGCGCCGAGGGTCTGTGGAGGGTTCCGCACCCCAGACAGGCTGATTGCGGGTACAGGCTGAGGGGCAGCTCCAGGGTGTGGCTGCAGGGTGAGCGCATCTTCAGTCCCAGACCTCGGGGCTCCCAGCCACGGACTGATCGCCGACGTTAGCTTCGGTTTAGCTTCGGTGTTGGCGCTTTGATTGACACGTCTTCCTTGGAGGCGTGGCAGACGCGAGAAGAGCCAGGTGCCCCGCTGGACCCGGGGGGCGGGCGCTCCCGGCGCGCCTGCGCGGACTCCCCGACCGGAAGTCGCTCCGGGCCCGGCATGGCGGCGGCGACCGCGGAGGGCGTCGCGGCGGCGGCCACAGCGCGGCGCGAGGATCCGGCTCGAGGTACTGGGGCGGCGAACCGAGGCGGCGCCCCCGGCGGGCCAGCGCCGAGCGGGAACCCCGAAGCTGCGACGGGCGGGGAAGTGGGAGGAGGCAGGGGACGCTCTGGCCGACCGGGTCCGGGGGCGCGGCGGGACACCCACTCTGTCGTCCCCCCTTTGCGGCCCAGACGATGCCGCGGTGGAGACGGCGGAGGAAGCCACGGAGCCCGCGGAGGCCGATGTCAGCGAGCTCTGCCGGGACATGTTCTCCAAGATGGCCGCGTACCTGACCGGGGAGCTGACGGGTGAGGGCGCGGCCGCGGCGGGGGCCCGGGGGGCTGAGGGTGGGGGTGCGGCGGGGAGCCCCGGGATCTGCGGGTGGGGGTGCGGCGGCCGCGGCGGGGGCCCGGGGGGCTGAGGGTGGGGGTGCGGCGGGGAGCCCCGGGATCTGCGGGTGGGGGTGCGGCGGCCGCGGCGGGGGCCCGGGGGGCTGAGGGTGGGGGTGCGGCGGGGGCCCGGGGGGCTGAGGGTGGGGGTGCGGCGGAGGAGGCCGCGGGGTTCGGCTCTGCAGAGACCGGGGTGGGGGTTTGGCCGCGTCCATCAGCCACTGCCCACCCCCCCTGCCCCGCAGGCCCTGAGGACGTGGTGGAAGTCGGGGTCCATCAGGCATGGGAGGGAAGAGCGCCCCAAGAATGCCTCTTTGTAGTGCACGTTCACAGGCGGCCGCGGCGACCGTCTGACGCTCGCAGGGAGGCGCGTTTCGAACAGGATTGTGAAGGGGATGAACGAAGAAAAGGGGGTGAAGGGGATGAACCGAGCAAAGGGGGAGACGCGCCCTTGCGGGACGGAGCGAGCCAGTCTTCCAGCAAAGCAGAAAGGGTGGTTCCTAGGGCGAAGAAGGTCAGAGAGCTGGGGAGTGAGTGATCCATCAGATGGGTCAGAGGAGCTGGCGACCCCCCCCCCCCAACAATGCTGGTTTTGGTCCAGAGGGAACTTTCAGGGGGGCTCGTGTCCTTTCCTTGGAGAAGAGTCGGAAAGTGAGGTCGGGCCCAGCGTGGCCTCCTAAGGACGCCTCATGCAGTTTCATGTCGGGAGTTCAATTTGTGAACCAGGATCTCTGAGAAAAAGGCTTGAAATAGAAGTTGTGGGATGTTGACTCGTCTGTCAGTCTGAACATTTGTTTATTTTTGAACAAGAAAAACACAATACAGATTTTTGGGCTCTCTACAAATTCCCAAGAATTGGCAATGGTAATTTGCCATTGTTGAAGGGCCTACTTTGAGTTGAACGGCGCTTTGGCAGTTATTATTCAGCATGTTTTTTTACTGTTTTTATTAGTTGTAGATTAGAAATGATTCTTTGTACCAATGTCTCTCTCAAAATTAGTAAAGTAAGTGATAGACTAAACAAGATCACAAGCTCCAGAAACTGGAAGACAGTTTTTTTTTATGGAAGTGAATGAGTTCCTATGTGTTTAATATGCAACACCTGAATTGCTTTAGCCATTGACATTGGCTGTTTTAATTTACCATCGTGACCCTGGATTTAGAGAGTCTAATTTGATAGCAGTGACTACAGATGTGGGAGAGGTCAGAGAGGCAGTTGTTAGGATGCAAAGTAATGATGGTCCAAGGCCATGAGAAGATGGTAAAAGGAATGAAAAGGGTCAGCGCAAGTGCATTACAGAACTTAAGCGGGTATTTAGCAGCTTAACATTTCTGCCATCACCTGAAATAGGGAAGTTGGAAAGAGGAACCATGTTTATATGTGAAAACAGTTTCAGTTTTGAGGTGTCTCTTTGCAGCTGTTATTAAGACACTGGGGTGATTTTTCTCGGGATACTCAGGTGACTCTCACATGTGAGTTCAGAGTAAGAGTGAGTAAGAGATTGATCAGAACAGGAGGAGCTGACTTGAGAGGCATCTCATCTGCATATTGGTGACTTGCACGGGGTGAGATTGCCAAGGAAGAGCTTAGAGGTAGAATTCTTAAGGGCCTGGACCAGTATCTCAGGAAATGCCGGTAGATAGCAATTCACTTTGGTGCTAGGGATTGAACACAGGACCTTGCACATGTTAAACAAGTGCTTTTCACGCTTGTCATATTCCCAACACCAACTTTTATTTTAAATAAAGTATCAAAGTTTTCAAATGTTTTGTTATAAAATCAAGTAAAACCAGATTGTCATTTCTCCATTATTGTTATTCTAACTTGCACAATTTTTTTTTTTTTAATTTGAGAGAAAGGTAACCTAACTCTGAGAATGTCTTCAGGAATGTGCTAATCATGCAAAGATCAGGTATATATACCACAGCTAAAAAAAAAAAAAGGTTGAGAACTAGTAGTTAAAGGCATGGATGAGGCGATATCTGGAGTAGAACCCTAACGAGCAATGAGAAAGATAAGAAAACCAGCGTAGCAAGTCCCATAACAGCCAAGGAAATACATAATTCACAAAGAGAGGGACATCAGTAGTGTCGTAGACATTGGGATAGTTTAAAGGATAAGTGCTAGGAGGGCACTGAGGACCTCTTTGAATTATAAAAGATGCCAGATTACCAGGGTTTCTGTGACTGAATGTTAAGGAAGAGGAAATAAGGGTCAGCTATGTTTAAAATTGTTTAGGAGAGAAGCTCCTTAGCTGAATAATGTAGGTATGGCAGAATAGAATGTTTGGGAGTGGGAGAAAACTGGGTTATATTTTTAGATGGAGAGGAAAGGTACCAGGGTGGAGAGAGTTTGGAAATGCAAATGGAAGGAAATGACTGAAAAGACAGAAGCGTTGAGATCAAGAGCACAAGAAAGGAGTTGTCTGTGTAAGAATGGAATAGTTGCACCTCCTGGGAAGGTATATACTAGTTTAGAAGTAAGGCAGAAAGGTTGAAGCAGCGTATGCTAATGGGCTTGACCTTTTGGCAAGATTAGAAAAGGGCCCAATAGAGAAGCAAATAGAAAAGAACACTCAGAATACAAGGAACAGATAAATGCTTTGGAAAAACCCTGTGTAAAATGAAATTTAGAAAAAAAAATGAACTTAAGAATACAAATAGTGAAAAATGGGTTATTAAGTAGTTGATGTCATATGAGAGCATTGAGGACCTCATTTCTCCAAATCACAGAAGGTCTCAGATACTATAATGGTATTGTACCTCTAGTTCGTACCAACCATATTATGATGAAATATCCTAAATTATATGTTTTCATGCTTTATAAGTATCAAGACTATATCACCTCCCTTTTCTTAAGACATGGATATAATGTTTTCTTTTCTAACCACAATGCAAAACCTTCTAGATCTTGTTTAGTTTGTTGATTGTTGCCTAGATTTCTACTCAGACTTTAGGAGTACAGGTTGCATATAACTGTTATAGATTAGAACCAGCTGCTTTTGTAACATTCCCTGGATCCTCCCTTAAACTTCCACAGGGCCCAAAAATCTACATTCTAGTGATCTCATACAAATCTTAAAGGTACCATATCTTCTTTTTATTTTAAAGCCACCAGTGAAGACTATAAGCTCCTGGAAAATATGAATAAGCTAACCAGCTTGAAGTACCTTGAAATGAAAGATATTGCTATAAACATTAGTAGAAACTTAAAGGACTTAAACCAGAAGTGTAAGTAATAACTTTTTATCAATTAGAAAAGCAATGTTTACATTTAATGTTTGGGCCAAGAAGAGAGGGAATATAGTATCCCTGCTTTCAGGGAGCTGTTTTCTGGAAATCCATTACAAAGCAAGGGGGATTTCTTCTTTTCTGAAGATTGGCATGCTTTGATGGCATAGCTCTTTCTGCTTCTAAACCTTGATTTCAGTCAGTTTATTTTAGAAAGAAAGGAGACAGGAGATTCTAATAAATTGATTTAACAATGAAATCTGTAAAAGATCACTCTATATATAGAAGAAAAGAAAAACCTGTAAATGGAAAATGCTAACTTTAGAGTGGTCAGGTATTTTTTTTTTTCCCATTGAAAAATGTTTCTTGTCATGTGGGCATCCTTGGTATGGGCATACCCATAAAATGAATGGGAGGTGGGGGAGAGATTGGGAAAGTAGCAAGCAACGGGACCTGAGTTCAGATCTGCAGATCCTGAGTAAAAGTGCCAGGCAGGTGTGTGGTGGCCTGCCTGTATGTAATTCTAGCTTTCGAAGGTGGAACAGAGAATCCCCAGAAAAAGCTGGCTAGCCAGATTAGCCCTAATAACAGGCTCTGGGTTTAGTTAGAGACCTAGACTTACGATAGTAAGGTGGAGGAGTAATTGAGAATGATTCCTTGCGTCTTCACACATACTCAAATGTATACAAGTATGCCCACCCACATGCAAACACACAGGAACAGAATCAAAAGCAGGGGTTACTTGAAGAAATTAAAAGGGAAAGAGATGAGTAGTCAAGAAAGTCTTCCTTGACTTAGTCAAAGCTGTCCTGGTCAGCCAGCTACTGCCTTCCAGAGCATCTGCTCTGCCAACAAGAGTCATGTTACCCCAATTGGGCATTAGGCATAACCAGAGAAATGTTACTGTCCTATTTTTCTGCTCTTTTTATATATGTATAGTGTTTGAAGAGATCTAAATGTGTGACTTGTTTTTAAAGATGCTGGACTGCAGCCTTATCTGGATCAGATCAATGTAATCGAGGAGCAAGTAGCAGCTCTTGAGCAGGCAGCCTACAAGTTGGATGCTTACTCCAAAAAACTGGGTAATCATTTTTTATGCATGTTTTGATTTAATGAAGAGTACTCCTGAGCCAGGCATGCTGGTGCATGTCTGTAATCCCAGTATTTAGGAAATCTTTTATTTATTTATTTTTATTCAATTGTGCGTGTATGCATGTGTGCGCGCGTGTGTGTATGAATATGTGTGTAGAATGACGGATGAATTCGGGAACCACCATGGACGCCTCCACCTCTTCCTCGTTTACTCTGCCCCGGGATTCACAGGCTCCGCCCTACCAGGACGGGAAACGCAGGCCGCCCCTGCTTCCACCCGGCGGCTATATGTGGGGTCTAGGATTCGAACTCAGGACCTTCCACCTGCAAGGCAGAGGCTTAACCCCTGAGCCACCTCTCCAGCCCCAGTATTTAGGAAATTGAGGCAGAAGGATTGTAAATTCACAACTAATCTGGGCTATGTGCTGAGGCTCTGTCTCCAAGTAGAAACAAGAAACAAAACCAGAGTAATACTTATAATTTAATAAAAATGGCATTTCCTGTAGTTAATGATTTACCAAGTATTGTTATTAATGTATCATGTGTATTATATTTTTTATTCCCCCAATAATCTGTGAGGTGATTTTTTTTTTTTTATTCCCATCCTCTAGGGAAGGAAAATGTGATTTAAGAGGTTAAGTAACTTGCTTAAGGACACAAAGCTAGTGAAGCACATGGAAAAGCCACATTCTAAATCAGGGCTGTCTGATTGTAGTGTCTAAGTTCAACATGCAGAATAATCTTTAATAATGTAGGTACATACATCTTAAAAAGCGGAATGTCGATGCAGCTTTTTCTTGAAGGACTGCTTTCCTCTAATGAGAAGCTAGTGCTCTCAGTGTTGCTCTCTGGTAAAACATGAGCTTATTTTTTGTGAGTTATTTTGTTTTCATTGTTGATAAACTTGTTAACTAGCGTAGTGACAACAATCAGTTTCACTATTTCTAATTATATTTACTAAATGTCTGAGCACCTCACAGTGTAGACTTCAAAGAGAGTCAGGCATGTTGATATACTTGGGTGGTGGAGGCAGGAAGATCAGGAGTATAAGGCAGTCTCTGCCCATTTCAAGGCCAGCATGAGACTATATTAGATGACAACAACAACAGTAATAATAATAATCCTGGGGTGGGGAGATGGCTCAGGGGTTAAGACTGTGCCTCACAACCAGAAGTTCCTGAATTCAGATCCCAGGTCCGACATAAAAATGCCAAGCAGAAAAGGTGGCAGTCTCCACTTTGGGCCTTGGTAGGTGGAGCCTGGGAAACCCCAGAGTGAGGCAAAGAGGTAGAAGCGATCTAGGATGATTCCCAAAGTCACCACTGGTCCTCCACAGAGACACATCGTGCCTCCCTACATACCCACCCACCCACAATAAAATAAAAGTTGAAAAAAAATCCCAATAAGGCTTATTTAACTTTTTTTTATGTCTCTGTATCTTTAAATCCATGTATGCTTTCAAATTGCTCTCTTGAAGTCAAATGTAAGAATAAGAACATTAAAGGGCTGGGTATGTTGTTTAATCAGTAGAATACTTAGCATACATGAAGCTCTATGTTCAATACTCAGCATATACAAACCAGGCACGGAGATCATGCCTGTAATCCTAGCACCTAGGAGGTGGAAGGTTATCTTTGGCTACATAGAAAGTTCAAGGACAGACCCTGTCTTAAGATGTATGGGGAAGGGAGAAAGTAACAGGAAAGCACATATGATAATTGTAGAGTATTCTTATCTAGTTCTAGAGGATACCTGAGATCTGTCCTGGAAGTGCCAGTGCCAAGTAACAGTGGATCTGTTTCATTCCACTGGAACAATCAAACAGGTGCTATTGAATTGTAAAATGTGGTGAACTTGCTTGGGGTTCTTAATTCTGGGTGTGTATATTTGACTGTTAAGTTATATCAACTGATGATCCGCATATGTGGGCAGATACTGAAGTTAATAGGTTTTAAAGAATATATGCATATTTGAACTTACTTGGAAATGTAACTTAAGTGTCTTTGTGAAAGTCAGTAATAAATGATACAATTCTCCCTTCTTTCCCATATAGAAGCCAAATACAAGAAGTTGGAGAAGCGATGAAAAATTTATTCCCCGTGGGACAAAGTGTTTTTAAATATAGAAGAACGTTATACAAAAACTGAATCCTGAAGTGGATGAATTGTGACAGTTCCTCAAAAGAAAACTGCTGGGATTCCAGGGAATCCCAATGCTAGATAAACTGGAGGACTCGACTGCCCATGAACTTCCTTTGAGGCAGCATCACTCAGAAACTCAAACTTGTACTGACTTACCTTTTACTTGAATGTTCATCATCCATTCAAGACAGAGACTCCAAGCTTAAGCTGTACCTGGGCTTGCCAGTAGATTCAAACGATAGCACATGTTGTCTCTGGTGGTGGTTGATTACTACATTATTTTGTTAAATAACTTTTTTTTCTATTAATGATGGTAATGTATTAGAAACAAGATTCTACATTAAAAAGGAAAACAATGTGTGTTCTTTGAAATACACTTATTTTCCAAGCATCAGTAAAATTGTCTTGAAGACATCAAAGAATATAGAGTTACTAGATAACCAGTCCAGTTTGGAAGAAAGGCAGCTTACTAGCAGCTAGCTAGCAAGATGTCAGGTTCTTAATTCTATTTCCAAAAGAGGTTATTTTTGTTTCTGTCTTTCCCAACTCCTGTCTGATGCAGAACACCCACCCATTCTGTGCTCCTCTGGTCTATTTTGATCTCTGCATTTAACTGTCCTAACCCACCTTTAAATGCTTGTCACAGCAATCATGTTAAAATCTAACTAGCCATACTACTACTGTTTAGAATTTTTTAGTAATTTACGGCCTCTTTGAAAAAGCTAGAATTCTTGTGTGTACCTCCTATTTTTCTTAAGTCTGTTTCTTGTTATTCTTATACTTACACTGTGTTTATCTATGTTAAAGTCCCATTGATGAGTTTTCTTTTCATACCCTTTTTATTTTAGGTATGTGTTTAACTTTTTTTTTTAAGTTTCGTGCATGTGCTTGAGCATGAGTGAGTGTGAGTATGTGGGTATCAGAGGCACTGTGTGTGCTTGTGGAGGACAAAGAGTGACTTTGGGAACCATCCTGGGTTGCTTCTACTTCCGTTTTGCTTTGCTCTGGGATTTCACAGACTCTGCCTTCCAGAGCTGGAAGTTCTGGCTGTTGGCATTTCTGCCTGATGTTTTTACATGGGATCTGAGATCCGAATTCTGGTCCTTATACTTGTAAGCCACAGAGGCTTAACCCCTTAGCCATCTGCAGTCCCATGTCCTTTTTATTTTAGAATAGATCTGGCTCAACAGGAAAATTGTAAAGATTACATAGAATTCCATGGGCAGATTTTCTTATTTTACTATTTTTCCATCTTGGAATTACCTGTTAACATTGGCAGACTTACACTTTCTTTAAGATTTGGTCTTGAGAGTGCTTTATTGTCCAGAAAGTAGTGGAAAGGTAGGGTAGCAAGATTAAAAAAGGGTTATATATGAGCAAAGAACTTGAATTTCCCCCTCCCAAAAAGCATTGCAGAAATCGTAAGAAAAACCAGAGCTTAGAGGTTTTTTCTTAATCTTATGCTTGATTTTGAATCCCTGGGGTTATCTCTCACTTGTAAGGACATTTCCCCTTACACTTGATCACTCAGAAAAGTCAATATACTGAAAAACAAGACCAAAAAGAGGTGTTTTATTAACCAAGAGAGAGTAGAGACAGAACAAATGGAAATGTAAAACTTGTGTGGTTCCATGAAAATAAATTCCAAATATAAAGTCGATCAGAAAGGACAAATGGAGAACTCCTATGTGTGTGTATTAGGTTACTGAAGTAATAATTCCGTCAGTGTATTAGCAGTATTAGGGCCACTTGGGAGGACACCCTTATTGTCAGGAGGTATGCGCTTAAGTCCTACTACTGTTTGCATGTAACTCTCAAATGATTCAGAATAAAAGCATGTGGGCTTGTGGAGGGGACATGCCGTCCCACTGAATTAAAGCGGTGGCCGTTATTTTAACTTTCCAACAGGCTGAAAAGTTTTAAGGGGCCATGGAGATGGTTCAGTTCTTAAAGTGCCATCAGGAAAGCCCGAGAGCCGAGTTCAGGACCCCATCAAAAGCTGGGTGGGCGTGGTTGCTGCCTGTGCGCCAGCGCGGGTGGTAAGGAGGGGTGGGGTGGAGATGCCCCTTAGCTAGGTGGCCAACTGCAGTACCGAATGGAGAGACGGCTGGGTTCCAGCGGGAGACGTCAGGAGACCAACAAGAGGAAGAGGAGGACGCCCCGCGGTGGCTTTGGGACTCCACGTGTACGCGCGCACACCGTGTGGGTGCACCTGTAAGCGCGCGAGCCCACACCGGCATGGAAACGCGTGCGCGCGCACGCACACAATTGAAAGGGTCTTTTCGGAGGATCTACCTGTGCTCAGCACACCGATGTGGTTTGGTTAAGTTCCGTTGGGGCCCTGGGAACTTACTAGAAGCTCGTTAGCTTCAGTCACTCGGAGGATGGTGAGGGGCAGTACATCCTTTCTTCCATTCCTCTTCTAGCGGCGGTTTCGCCCGTGGGCTTGTGTCCCTCCTCACCCTCCGTAAGCAGGCAGACGCTCATTGGCTGAGGAGCGTGACGCGTTATTTCGGCTCCCTGGCGTTTTCTCCGTGGGCGCGCGGAGTGTTTCTGATTCTAGGTGGTCGCTCCAGCCCAGACCCGGCACGGATGGCTCAGACCCCGCTGCGCCTGTGAGTGACCTCGCGTCGAAGGAGGGACGGAGGCGGGCGGGGTCTCTCTCCTAGGGCACCGGGACGGCGTCGGCTCTGGGTCGCGGGGCTGCGGGGCACAGCGTGCCCGCTCACCCATCTCCCCCCTTTTTTTTCTGGTTCTTTTTGCCCGGGTAGAAGGAAGGGGCCTCTGGAAGAGTCTAGCGGAGAGAGTCGAACGATCGCGGAGCCTTCTGCATCTTGGGCCTGCGGCACATCTCCTCTCGGCCCTTTCCTTACCCCATCTATTTATTAACCAAATGGTAATAGACCTTGGGCGCCCCCCTTGGCATTGGCCGACAGGACTGGCGCGCTTTGGTGGGGTGGCGAAGACACATGGCATTCCTAAAGTACCTTAAACTATTGCAGTTATGTCACGCATGGTTCCAAGATGGAAATCCTCCTGGTAACGGAACTGATAATCCAGAGGAACAGGTGCTAATCAAATAACGGGGAAAATGCAGAGAAGAAAAGATTTCTGGGTCCGAGAGGAAGTGTAATGATGTTGTTTAGTTTAACGGAAGGAATCAGAAAAGGCTTCCCCGAGAAAGTGAAGATTTAGCCCTGATAAATGCTTTTTTTTGTTTTGTTATTTTCGTTCCCTGGCGATGATCTAAAGAGGTCATTCTTAAACATTTCGATGACCTCTTTAGTTCTCAGAAATTTTAGTTAGGAAAATGGAGAAAGCACTGGAAAGACAGGTCAGAGCCTGTGGAAAGCTCTTCTGTAGGCAATGGAGAAATAATGTTTTTGAGGAAGAAATAGTAAACTACTGAATGGATACTACTTTTGAATAGATAGAAAAAAAAGACATTAGAGGAAATATATAATCTTTACTTGATGTCCAAAATCTGATAAACTTTGTTTGTCTGATTCTGCCTTTACTTTGCAGACTCTTGGTCGCTCAGCCCTGTAGGTCTTCTCTCTTCCCACTTCTCTCTTATACTCTATTTCTGCACTTCAGTTTATGTTCAAATTCTGTTTCTCACCTGTTTTTTTCTCTTTCCTGTCTCCATTAGTCTTTTGTTTATATTTTTGCTTGTAGTTGCTTGTTCCAGACCATCTTTCACTATTACTAAAACAATCTTTATGAGGCATATAAGATCATTTTGCCACTGTATTTGAAAATGTTCAGTGCCGTGAGCACTAATCCCAGACAGATTGGTGAGATAGCGCAGCAGGTAAAGGCTTCTTGCTGTGTAAGCCTGGTGCTCTGAGTTTAGTCCCTGGAGCCCCATCAACTTAAGAGAGAACTAACTCCATGAGATTGTCCCCTGACCTCCATGTGCACACACACATACATCAATAATCACAATAAATTTCTAAAAAGAACCCCACAGTGACATAGTAACAAAGAATAGGTACAGTAGTATTTTGGGTTAAAAAATAAAAATACAAGAAGTAAAGAACATCAGAGTGACATAGTGACAAAGAATAGGTACAGTAGTATTTTGGGTTAAAAATTAAAAATGCAAGAAGTAAAACTCAGAAAATAGGTAATAGAACAAGTCACTTCACAGCTTGGGACTACATAATCTATTTTAGCCCTTGCCATTTTCTACTTCCTTACCCTAACACTCCTGTCTCCTGCCATAGCTCTTTTCATATACATTTATAATGACTGGCACTTTCCTCTCAGCTTGTAAACTCTCTGAGCCTTTGTCTTCCTTCTCTTTATACTTATAACACATTCTTAGCATAGTCCTTGGCTGTTGCATTTTGCATAGTATAGTTGTCCAGTTTGTGTTTAGTCAATGAATGGCTTAAACCCTGAATTAACATATGGAGAATGGAGGAAAAAAGAATGAATAAAAAAAAAATGTTTGGAGAAAGGGTTTGATCGAGCTTGGTAATTAGTTAGAGGAATTTTGACTCTTAGTGACCAAGGTGATGATAAACTGGTTCATCTACAAAAGCTGTATTGAGTTGGTTCAGTTTCAGACGATAAACAAAGATAAATTTCAGATACGACTTGTTGGAGGTGTTGGTGAGATCTTTGGGTAGGACCACCTGATGACCAGTGACAGTGTACGTACACCAGCCTCACAAGGTAGCTTTGGAAACTGGCCCACATCTGTCTAATCCAGAAGACTAATACATACATACCAAATTTGGTGGACCCATTATATTTCCAGATTTACCATGATGTTTTTCTCTTGTTTGCAGCTTGGCTTGTGGAGACGTTGAAGGAAAGTTTGATGTTTTATTCAATAGAGTTCGAGCAATTCAGAAGAAAAGTGGAAACTTCGATGTAAGATGATCCCTATTTAATGAATTTTATTCCTGTAGTCAAACATGTTAAAATAAAGTTTGGGCTTCTTTGTTAATGTTTTGATTAATTCTCTTATTTTTTGGCAAGACTGAGTTCCTTTTGGAAACATGAGGGCTTAGTAGCTGTGGAATTGGGTGAAGAAGGAGATATATTTACTGTTGACATTTATACTGTTTATATTTGAATCTTGTTACTTCACTACTGCACAAAAACCTGAAAAGAGGTTAGATAATTCTGATAATTAGATAATTGGTAAACACAGATCTATTTCTTGAGTGTATGGTCAATCACTTAACTTTGTGTTTTATAATATACTTTGTAATGTTACATTTTTGTTTATAGTTTAATGATTTTATCTCCTATACTACACAACTTTTTGTAATGTGTCCTATGTACTCGTATTTTAATTTCTTTTGAAGCAATAAAATTTTTTTCTTAATTTCAAAAAAGAATAAATAGATGCTATGTATTCTTACCAGATAGATTATAAATTTCTAGAATACAGAATAGTGTTCTAGGTATGGAGGTAATTTGTTCAGTGGGTTAAAGGTTGAATAAAGACAACAGGGAGGAAATGTGTTGTTTAATGCCCAGTATTTCTGAAGGTTTCCAATTTTTCTAAGTTTTATATTCAACAGAGGGATTCTTTAAAGTTGTTTTTCTCATCAATGAAAGAATTCTGACCTCTTTTTAAAAATATTTATTTATTTATATATTTATTTACGTATTCATTTATTTATTTAAGAGAGAAGTGGGGAGACAGGGAGGGAGGGAGCAGTTGAATATGCTGCACAGTGTGAAGGTCAGAGAATAACTTTTGGAAGTTGATTCTCCTCCTTCTACCAACGTGGGCCCCAGGGAGCAAACTCAGGTCTCCAGGTTTGTACCCAGATGCCTGACCATAGAACATCTCTGGGCTGGAGAGATGGCTGAGGGGTTAAGACTCGGCCTTGCCAGCAGAAGGTCTTGAATTTGGACCCCAGGTCTCACATAAAAATAACAGGCAGAAATATCAGCATCCTGAACTTCCTGCCCTCATGGGCAGAGCCTGAAAAAATCCCAAGGCAAAGCAAAAAGGAGGTAGAAGCAATCCCGAGTGATTCCCAAAGTCACTCTTGGGCCTCCATAGGGACGCACAGTACCCTCTGATATTCTCTTTCTCCCTCTCTCTCTCTCTCACAGACACATACAAAATAAATACAGTTTAAAAAATTAAAAATTAAAGTTCATTTCCCTCATTCTGCCTTCCTTGTCCCCACCTTGAATTTGACAGCTAGTAAGCCAAAGTTTAACAACAGAATCAGTAATAACTAGTTACTGTATCTAAAGAATTTTGTGTTAGAATTCTGCAAATTGAAAACCTGTTTGAGGCCATTAACTAGGGTAATTAACTGAATGTTACTAATATAATGTTTAATCTTTTTTAAAAAAATCTCATATGTCTGTTTAAAAAACTCATTTTAGCTGCTGTTGTGTGTAGGAAATTTCTTTGACTCTACCCAAGATGCAGAATGGGAGGAGTATAAGACTGGCATCAAGAAAGGTATAGAAACTATTTGTACTTAATGCATGATTTCTAACAGAATTTCAAGGGTTACGATTCTTGTGTTGTTCTCCATGTATCAGTTGTTTAAGAATTTTCCTCTTTTCTTTCCCGGGGTATGTTCTTGTAATCCCAGCGCTGGAACAGGTGGATCAGGGGATGACAGTCAGTGACAGCCTAGCTAGTCACCAGACATTGTCTCAAACCCAAACACAAGAATTACAAAAGAATGTCCCTTTTGAGCTGGAAAAAGTACATATGCATAATCCATATGTCCACATTTTGAGTTTCATTCCAGAAAAAATACGTGGGTTGAATAGCCAGAAATAAAAACAACCAAGATGTTCTTTTCTTTTTTCCAGTTTTAGCATTTTAAAATTTTTATTTTAGGATTTGTGTTTTCCTCATTTGGTATACATTAACCATCTACTCCAAGGTTCCTTTTCTTTGGCCTAGTGACATGAATCAATACAAAGCTCCAAGGCTGGGCTACAATATGCTTAGCGAAAGGATGTAGAATTGCTTTGGAGGGAGTGCTTAGGCCCTTTCGTTTTGCTGGGACTATTTTTCTGTGAGGAAGCATTTCTCAAATTCTAAAGCAGCTGTTTTCCTCACTAGCTCCTATTCAGACATATGTGCTTGGCGCCAATAACCAGGAAACCATGAAATATTTCCAAGATGCTGATGGGTGTGAATTAGCCGAAAACATCACTTACCTGGGTAAGTTGATATTTTTGGTAATGAATGTAATAAAGGGATCTTAGGGATAGTGTCCTAGAGAAATTTTGACTTATTCTTTTGAGTAGATTCACTTAGCTGAGAGAATAAGTGTTTTTTGTTTGTTCTTCTTTTAAAGGATCTTTTCCCCCAAAGTTGTACTTACTCCTTTAGGACAATGGCACTTTTCCTTTGTTGTTTCCTCACTTTCCATCTCCTGTATTCCGCTAGCCCAGTACTCTCTTAGCTACCTAGAGGAATAAACTTGCCCACAGTATATGAATACTTCTGATACAAATTATGTTGAAATAAAAGAAAGTCCATTGATGAAGTCTTTCATGGGCTTGCTGGTGGTGTGTGCAGCCTACTTGTTAGTTAGGCTTCTGACAAGTTTAGCTGTAGATTTCAATCTAATATTTTGCCAACTCTGAGTTTTAGTGTCCATCCTCGTGTTTTTCATTCCTTTTATCCTTTCTCCAGCTCCAGTTTTAGGCTGGAGCTGCTCCCTACCCTCTTCTTGCTCTTAATGGTTCTGCAGGGTGTGGCCATTCAAAGAAGCGCTGTCATGTTTGCTTTTGTTTCCTCCCTCCATCTGCTTTTTACTGCCTTTTGGATTCTTCAAGTTTTTGGGTTTTTTTTCACTTGATTTCTTTATATTTCCTCTTTGTTGTCTCATTTCTCTAGAAAGAAGCTGTATTTTCTTTGCTACAAATGTCCTCTTTACCCTCCTCACTGGAGGTGTTTGCCCTCATATGAGCAGTTCCAGCTTGCTCCAATTAATGTGGAACTTTTTAAGCAAGAAGCTGAAGGAAGCACTTTTTTAAATATTTTAGGATGTATCAATTATTATTTGTGTTATTTCAGATTAAACCTAAGGCCTCCCATGTGTCGAGCATTTGTTCTACCATTGAGCTATATACTCAGCTCATGCAGATGTGAGATACACATTTTAAAATCCCTTTGCTAGAGATCTTAACATTGGCCTGATTTATCACAATTTTTTATTATTAAAATTAAGAGCATTACTGTGAATATTTGACAACCATTTTGCTGGGTGAATTCCACTAAGCCACATCCTTCACTGTGCAAGCAGTGATCTTTTTTTTCCCTCGTGTGTGTGTGTGTGTCTGTGTGTGTGTGTGTGTGTGTGTGTGTGTGTGACTCAGAGGACAATATGCGTGCCTGTGGAGGTCCGAGGGTGACTTCAGGAATCATCCTAGGTCGTTCTTCCTTCTCTGTTTTACTGTGGCATTTTCTAGGCTCCTTTTCCAGGCCATAAGTGCAGGCTGCTGCCATTTTGACCTGGTGTTTTTATGTGGAATCTGGGATCTAAACTTGAGGACCTTCTGCTTGCAAGGCAGAGATTTAACCTCTAAGCCATTTCACCACACTGAAAGATCCAGTGATCTTACTGGTGGACATATGGTAGCAATTTTGAAGTGCTGCCACTACATATAGTGTGATAGTTCTTTCTGGAGTATAAATACTACCACAAGCTTTGGGAATGAATACTATAATGAATGGTGAAGTCAAAAAGAGGATCAAGTTTTTTGAATAAGAAATATGGCAAGAGAGGAAGCGAGTATATGATGGTACCTTGATGAGAGGTTGTCCAACTAGGAAGGAGGCAAGAGTGCTTAGCAGGCTGTGTGGATGATAAAGGTATTATTCATGGACTCCAAGTGAAGAGTGCATAGTTTCAGGATGTAGACTATTGGCAGGTAGAACAAGTGCCCTGTAAGAATGATGAGATGGAGAGCCTCGCTTGCCGTGGACTAAGGAACTATCAAAGAGTTGGTAGCCAGGTGTTGTGGCACATAGTAGTCCTGGCACTCAGGAGGTGGAGAAAGGAGCTCAGGAGTTCGTGGTGAGCCGAGATCGCATAAAACCCTCTCTTTTGGTAAGATTGTAAGAGAGACTGAATAGGACAATGGTGAGGCAGACATTATCTCCTGGTCATGACAGGGTTGTGGTATCCATGATCTCATGGCATATATGTGTATTTTCATCAGAATTACATAGGAAAACTGTACTGTCAGCATCTTAAAGAGGAGTGATATCAAGAAGCTCCATATCCCCCTGAGGGATCGATGAGGACTAGTGCTGACAGGGAAGACAAGGAAGATGCTTTCCTCAGCGCCATACCCACTGATCTTATACTTGCGGGAGCATCAATCATGTCAGGCGTGTGTCATCTAAAGCAAGTTAGATGAAACACAGTGGGCCACACAACTAAAGAGACCTGAAAATAGGGAGTTTTGGGAATGAAAGGTTTGACAAGGGAAATGAAAGATTATAAGAAGTGGGGGAATGGGACTGGGAATTGGGGAGTGAAAGTGTCATAAATTCACTATATTTGTGTATGCAACCATAAAAGTAATTTATAAAACTTAAAAAATTTAAAAAGTTAAATATTTAGAATACTCTTCAGAAATCTGAAAGTGAAAGGTTGAAGCTTTTTAGTTGATATGTATGTTCACTACGAGTGGAAATAACTGAGCATGGTCTCTATTCTTTACGTAGAAATAGCCAGTTATTAGAGAATTGGTAAATGAATAGGGGGTTAAAAGTCGATGGAACAGTGTTTATGAGGCAGCGAGAAGAAAGGGAATCACTGCTAAAGGTGAGAGGTAGTGGGGATAACTAGATGAGAGTGGAATTCTCTCAGGCCGTTGATCTTTCCTAATGTGGCCTTCCTGAAGAGGACACCTTTTGTTGGCTGAAGCCCCCTCAGAATTACAATTCTTGTTCTTTTCGGCCTTCCCTTTCTGTTGCTAGTTGTTTGGTTTCATTTGGTCTGCATAGAGTCTTTAAAAGGCTGAAAGCCCACTTCTTAATTACTGCCTCTCAACTCTTGCCAATAATATTTATAATGCGTGTGGTGTAAACAGATTTGCCCGTGGACTCCAGCAGCCTCCGTGTATGGGCTCTTCAGACTTAGAGCCCGACAGTCTGGCTACCTTGCAGACAGAGTGAGGCTGTGGTGGAACCGTGGGAGCGTCTGCATGGGGAAGGAGACTAAATGTCACACTAATGGCATTTCAGTCTGTGATTTTAACTAAACTTGTTCATTTTTCTTTGAACCCAGGTCGAAAAGGCGTCTTCACTGGAAGCTCGGGGCTGCAGATTGTGTACCTCAGTGGGACAGAGTCCGCAAGTGAGCCAGTCCCAGGTTACAGTTTCAGTCCCAAGGATGTGTCCTCCCTGAGAACAATGCTGTGTTCAGCATCGCAGTTTAAGGGCATTGATATCTTGCTCACATCCCCGTGGCCCAAGTATGTGGGGAACTTTGGGAATTCTTCTGTGAGTAGTGCTTGTTCAGTTGGAATTTCTAAACGCAAATCACTCTGGCTTATATTGGGCTTTTTAATTTTTAGTTTTTTTCTTGAATATTTTGGCTCTTAATCCTTTTTATTAGAAATAGTTTCAGGATTCTGAAAGCTGTGTCAACTGATGAAAACAAAAAGTTGATCTCAAAAATAAAGCTAATTATGAATGAAATCTTAAGTATGAATATGGTTTTTTAAGTTTCATTCTCCATTATCTTGTCATGCTTCCTCTTTGTTTTGCAGATTCTGTAGTTTTTATTGAAAAAATTTACTGCTAGTCACATCTCTGCTGTTGTATTTTCAGCTTTCTACTCCAGAATGTTGATTTTTTTTTTTTTTTGGTTATAACAATATTTTAAAAAATTGAATCATTTATTATGAGATGGGTTTAGTATTCCAAATATCTGTAGTTGGGAGCAAGATGCTGAAAACTGTCCTTTGAAACATTTTATTATGAGATGCACTAGAACTCGTCATTGTATTTGATCTTAATATTGTATAAGTAATGTTGAAAAGTGACAGCTATCATGAGACATGAAACACACTGATAGACATGATCTAATGGAGATCCTGAAAAGTATGTGAGGGGAGAAGGCATCAGCTGAGCCTCAGTGAGGGAAGTATAAGAATGCATTTGGGGACTAAACCCTAAAAATGGATTCACCATTAACACTGATGATCCAGAAGAATTCCTGTAGACCATTCCTTCCACCAGCAGCTCCAAGTGTCTGTGACCTTTGTAAAAGCCAACAAGATACAAGGTATTTCTAGGGAGGACGTTGAAAGGAAAGGGGCAAAATCTGTTGAAAGGAAAGGGGCAAAGTCTGTTCTTCTACCAACCTGTTACTCTGTACCTGGAACATAAAGGACAGTACTAGCTTCATCACAGAGATCTAGAAAATGAGCAGAGTTCAGAGACAGACTGTTAAATTGATGATGGAAGGAGGAAGACACGTGATGATCTACAAAGAAGAGTGAGAAAAGGAAGCTTCCTTCTGTGGGGGAAGCTAAAAGTAAACATGGGGAGCTTTGATCCAAGTTTACAGATAACCATGTAAGATATTTATGGGAGAAAAAACAGTTCACCAGTCATTATGAGTCTACAATTAGGTTCAAAACTAATTCTTTGCAAAAACCTGATGGAGGAAGCTTAGGACATAAGGAAATTCCTGTGATACTTAGTGGAGGAACAAAACCTTGCTATTTCCAGCTCATGCTTTGTCTTAGAAAAAATAATGCTCTGAAGGAGATATCACATGATTAGCTGTTAACAGAGCTAGAAATGCTCTGGGAAACAAGCCTAACTTGCCAAACTGTTTTACTTGCAAACTTTTGAAATAGGGAGTAGTTGTATCTGTCCATGTGCCACCACTTCCATGACTGCAACAAAATGAAGGGTTGCATGTTTATGTGATCCCTGGCTGTCTTTTGGATTCTAGGGACTCTGAAGACAGCCTTTAAGTTTATTTTCTGCATTGACTATAGCTGTCTACACTATTAGATATACAGATATACTACAAAGCATGTTGTAGAGACACATGTGGGCTCCAGAAAGAGTCCTAACTTTCCAAAAGAGATTTTTAATGACCTATGTTTTAGGTGTTCAGTGTGGAAGAATTAACTTACATTGTAACCTCTGACTTCCAATAATTGTTTTGTTTCTATAGTCATAATAGTCCAGTACTTTAATGTGTTTGATTTTTTTTCTCATTACCACAAGTATAGGGTTCACTGTGCAAATCCTGCTGCACATGTTTGTGTCTAAGTACAAATTTGGAAGTCATTTAAAAATGTCTTCTTATTTCTTTGCATTTCTTAATAATTTTTGAGTCTGTGTGGATGACACAGTTTCTATTTACTAGGGAGAAGTAGACACCAGAAAATGTGGCTCTGCTTTAGTCTCCAGTCTTGCCACAGGCCTGAAACCAAGATATCATTTTGCTGCTTTGGAAAAGTCCTATTATGAGAGGCTTCCCTATCGGTGAGTAGCATTTCATTCCTTGTGATTTCCTGAAGACTTTGCCTTGGCTTGTAAGCTTATATTATCTTAATTATATTGAGCTCTACAATACCTTAATTCCTCTTGGTACTCAGGCTGTGAGACATGTGTCCCTCAAATTAGTCATCTTCTCTGAGGGATTGTAAAAACCTTTAAAAGTTTAGGGTCCGATGGACCGGTGAGATGACTCAGCAGGCACAGGTGCCTGCTGACAAACCTGGTGACTTATGTTTGATACTTGGAACCTACATGGTAGAAGGAGAGAACCAACATTAAAAAAAAAAATTTGTCATGATATCAAGCTATCTTCTGAACATTTATGACTATGCCCATTGATTAGAGGAGAGGTCAGTACCCAACCTAGAAAGCTCCTTTGCCAATAGAAAATGTTTGTTATGGAAAGTCACAACTGGCCAAGTACAGGCCAAATGAGCTGATGTTTGGCCAGACAGCATCTTCTGGACCTGATGGGGCCGTTGTGTCCATGAATCACTGCAGCTGTGTGTGCTTCCACAAGACCTGAACAGGATTTGGTCTCTCAGGTTTTTACCATGGAAGGGGAAAGATTTCGAGAGGCTCTCCACCTCCCTGAGAGATTCTTTAGGGTTCATATTACATCTGGAGGAGGAAAGAATCCTTGTTTAATGGTGCACCCACTGATAGATGATTCATACTCCCAAGTGTCAGACATATGCTATCAGAGGCAACTCAGATGAAACTCAATGGGCCACACATGTGAAAAGATAGGAAAGTAGGAAGGGACTGATAGAGAAGATTTGAAGTGAGAAAAGGAAGGTGATGGGATTGGGATTAAGGTGTGAAAAATATCATAAATTCATTTTATGCCTGTGTAAAACTGTGAAAGAAAAAAAACCAAATTACAAAAAAGTTGTCTTCTGCCCTCTGCGTATGCGCTGTGTACTCCTCCCATAAATGAAAATAAAATACATAAAAGGAAAGTGGATCTTTAGAAACAGCATAGAATTGTAGTATTTTTTAAATCCAGTTCTGCCCATCTCTTGTCTTTTTTTTCTTTTAAAGATCTTCAGTAACAATGCAGATAATCATTGTAGCTCTTTATACTGTGGTAGGTCTATTTTCAACAGTCAAACCAATAAATGCTTTTATATTTCTTGGAAACTCAGCTGTCATACTTACTGTGGAAATATTTCAGTTTCATGAACGTGTATTGAACTTGATGTGGTAGTGCATATGTGTAATCCCAGGACTTGGAGGTAGAGGCATAAAGGTGACAATGAGTTCAAACCAGGTTAGGCTGATAAATAGTTCCAGCCAGCCTGGTTATAGAATGAGGCACTGTCCATCCATCCGTGACTCCCCTCCCCTTGCCTGGCAAGAACGCGTGCTTACTCTGTTTGTTTTAAAGTTTTACTTTAGCTTTGCTTTTCTCTTAGTTATAAATAACTGTTGACTAGTGTAGAATACTTTTAAATGTGGAAAGCTCAAAAACTATTTTGGTATATAGTTTCCATTGTTTTTTCTATGACATAGCATCACCAAGTTTTTTTTAAAAAGTATTTTTTCCTAGAAAAATGAAATTATATTATACATTACTATTTGAAGCATTTTTCCCACTTAACACTCCTTTCTTTTAGTTTTCACTATATTTTTTAATTGCACGAAAGAAAGGAGAATAATAAAATGAACCCTCATATCTCCATCATCTAGCTTCAGTAGTTTTCAACATTTGTTAATTTTGCAATTCCTCTACAAGCAAAAATTGACGCTTTGGTTCTTTTCAAAGGCATGATCTCATTTCTTTGTGACAGTAGCACTGTAAGGTTTTACCCTACTAGATAAATACATGTTCCTACTAGAATGGTAAATAACTACTCTGAGATAGCTTGTGGTAGATTTAGAACGTGCATTGTTTTCATGACTATGTGCAGTCTACATATTTCATTCTTACAAATCAAAAGCAGTATTGCACTGTTCCCCCCCCAGACCCCCATCCATTAAACGCTTTCCCTTCCCTCTCATGATCCCTTTCCTAGATTCATGACCTCCTCACAATACACACACACATAATGTTAAGTCTAGGTTCTGGATATAAGAAAAAATGCGTTTTTCTGAATATGGCTTATTTTACTTAACATTATAATTTTCAGTACAGTCTATTTTCCTGCAAAAGTCATAATTTCATTTTGTTATGGATGAATAAAGCTCTGTTGTGCTTATGTACCACTTTTGATCCATTCATTTATTGGCATCTATGTTGGTTTGCAAATAATGTAGCCATAAACACATGTATCCAAATGTCTTTGTAGTATAGTGACTTAGAGTTCTTCAGGTAAAATTCAAGAGCAGTATAGCTGTATCAAATGATAACACTATTTTTAGTTTTTTTTTTTAAGAAACCTCCATAGTGGGTGCACAAGTTTTCATTCCCACCAGCAGCATATAGTGGTTCCTCTTTCTCCACATTGTTGCCAGCATTTGTTGTCCTGACTGGGGCGACATGAAAGTAAAGGGGGAACAGTGTGGGGGAAAGAAGGAACTAGTCATCGAGCAGCATGAAGACAGCAGCTGGCAAGGGAAGGAAATCAAGGTATAATGACACACATGTATAAAAAGACCATGTAAAGTCCATTACTTTGTATACTAATTTAAAAAATATTTTAAGTGGTAGTGACTCATTATGTCTCTTATGTTCTAGAAACCATGTTGTTCTACAAGAAAATGCCCAACATACTACCCGGTTCATAGCACTGGCAAATGTTGGAAATCCTGAGAAGAAAAAGGTAAAGATCTGTGTATTTGGTGGTAGGTTACTATTGTCCGGTGACTTTCTCTTGCCTAGTTTAGCATTCAGATCTCTCTAGTGTCAGCGTTCAGCAGCTTCTGTGACTTCTTTGTAAAGTTAAGGCAATGAAAGGTCAGGTTCATTTTATTTTACTGTGTGTATACGTATGTGCATGTGGAATGCACCTAACATGACATGAATGTAAAGGCCAGAGGACAACTTTGCCTTCCACCTTGTAGGTTCTGAGGTCAAATTCAAGTCTTCAGGCTTACACAAGTGCTTTTACCCGCTGAGCCATCTTGCCAGCCTAATGTCAGGTTCTTTAGATAGTTTGTAGATCTTTGAGAAAGACTTGGGAAAGTGACTTTGGTGGAATAATGACAAAGTAAGAACTGTTGTTCCTTTCCTTTATACCATAGGTTTGCCTCTGTGGGTATTTGTGATTTTTTTTCTCTCAGATGATGCTCATACTTGTTTCTAACAACTTCATTTAGTTGAAATGCATATAATACATATAATGAAAGAACACTTAGCCAGAAAATGTGTTTTTGTTTTTCCACTTCCCTAGAACATTTCTGTTTTTCTAAGTCTGAAAACAGACTCATGTAGATTGAGACATCTAATACCAGAATAACCGGCCTCAGTAATATTGTGCCATAGACAGTGTGCGTGCAAAAGATGAACAAAAATCACACTTTCATCTATATTTTCTTTTAAGGCCAATTTTTAGCAAGTTTAGATTTGTACTTAAGTTGCCCTTTCAAACTGAATTACTCACAATAATTTTATTCTGTTACTTAGTCTAAAGACACATTCAGCTCAGACTTTTAAGTCAGATTTGCATATTTTTAATCATTCATTTAAAATAGCCTTGCCAACAGTATATGTTTTACTTTTTCTTTCTCTACATTCTCACTGGTCATATCAAATTTTTATTGATATTTTTACCTTTTATCTAATTAGATAGAAAATAGTGTATTGTTACTCTCTAAGTACAAGTTTCATTTCCATTCTTACAGGGAGGTAAAGCATCTATTCAAGTCAAGTTTTCAATCTCTGTGCCCTTAGTCTAGCATTCTATACATAAATAAAAACTATGTGCTTTGTTACTTGTTCTTAAGAGAATTTGCAGCATTTACCAGTATTTGTGTACTATCAGAGGGAAAACCCTAAGCCGTCTATTTGCAGAAAAGAAAGTAGATTCTACCTATGTGGTAGGGTAGCACCGAAAGATCTTACTACAAGGCACAGAGGAACTTTTTCTAAGTCCCAAAGAAGGAACTATGCCAGTAACTTTTTTTTCTGTGAATTTTGCCAACAGAATCTATTTTCTTTTCTGTATCTGATTTACCTCTGTATTCTGAGCCACAAACAGATTTTTGTAATTTTATTCAATTTCAGTTATCTCCTTGAAATCTTCACAATGAAAAATAGGTCAAGTACATGGTGGTCAATAGCACTATCCCTAACATTATGTTTTTTCTTCTTAAAGTATCTATATGCATTCAGTATTGTTCCCATGAAGCTTATGGATGCAACAGAACTGGTAAAACAGCCTCCAGATGTCACTGAAAATCCTTACAGAAAGTCAGGGAAGGAGACATCCGTAGGAAAACAGGCTCCTGCTCTTGAGGTACGTTCTCATTGGGGGCGTTTTTTTCCAATGTAGGGTTGCCCACTGTAGATATAATTTTCCTGATCATAGTTTAGCACATAAGATAAGCTAAATCCTGGAATCAAAATTATTTTCCCTTGGCAAATCATGGTAATATGTAGAAAGACTTATTAGATTGTATCAAAGTTCTTTTTTTTTAAAAAAAAAAAAAAGCTATTTTGAGGTTGAAAGTCATAAATCTTTGTGTAAAATAGACTCATATGTCTGGCTACAATTTTGTATGTTGATTTTCTTCATCTAAAGTTGATATTTCTTGGCTTTTTGGGCAAGGATCCATTGATAGCAATGTTATTTATTATCAAAAGGAGAAGGAAACTTTATTTACAAGCAGATCACGGACTCTGCAAGAGTGGTCCACATGACTAAAGATGCTCTGGGACAAAATTTATTACTTTATAATGAGTGTAATAGATAAATTCATCTTGAAGAAATTTTCTTAATAGCATACTTTGAAAAATTAATTTTTTCAAAATTATTTTGAAAGAACTAAAGCAAGGACTGTCTCACGCATGTCACGCATGCCACGTCAGGATACATGGTTTGCTTTCTCAGACTTCTGTCTCCTCTAAAACACTTTCTGTCTTCTCTCTTAACTTGGTTCCTAATCACTCTTCTCATCCCTTTAGTTAAAGTTGGATCAGACTTGTTTTATCTGTGAAATGTTATATATGCTTTCTGTCACTTTAGAGAGAGAAAGGACATAGGTAGATTCATATCTATTTTAGGCAAGAATTTCTCTATACCTTGCCTTTTAATTTAGCGATGAATTTGGTGGTCACTTGGATCAGTGAGCTGAACAGCGGGACTAGAAGAGCCCAGGCATCAGGCGTTGGGAGACAGGTTTTTTCTAGGAAGGCTGGGAGGAAACGTGAGCAGCAGGATGGTTCTTTTTGTTTGAGTGGTTGGTTCCCTGTCTAAAAGCTGGTTGAATATTTCACTCCTCTTCCTTTGACCATTCCAGGAAGAAACAGCCTGTCAGTTCTTCTTTGATTTAAGTGAAAAGCAGGGGAGAAAGCGTTCATCCACAGGCAGAGATAACAAACCTCCTCATGCCAAGCAGCCTCGAAAGCCTCGTAAGTATCTGTTCCCAGAGGTCTTTAGAACTAGTAAGTTTAATTTTGGGTTCATTGGGAAAGTGACATTGCTAAGAACATCGTCTGACAAAGGAAAATTATATGTAGTCATTGGGTAAAAGGTAAAACCCAAATAGAATAAAAATGGCTTTGATGCTGATTGAGACTCTTCCTGTAAGAAGTATATACCAAGTTCCTTTCTTTGTCTTTGTAAAACACAATGAAGTAACAAGTGTATATAACTGACATAGGTTCATAAAATAATAGAATAATCAAGCTGAAAGGAAGGTCTTTGAGCTGTTTCATCTCCTTCTAATGAGTCTAACCTTCGGAAGGTAAATCCATGGTCATGTGGCTCTAGCCAATGCATAGCTTAAAAGTAGAATTGAGGTACCTGACATCAGAGTTTCCTCATCAAGTACAACTTTCACTCCCTGTTGCATGCTGCTTTAGTCGAAATGTCATGATCTGTTTGTGGATCAATTACCTGTGACTTAGTTATCAATTCAGAATCTTCTAATAGAGGTTTTATTTCACTGAAAATTGTGCTTGGAGTTGGGGGGGCTGTAGTGGGAACATCGATCTGTTCCATTTTGGTGGTGCTATATACAGTCTTTGCACAATGGAAAGGTAAGACAAGAATGCATTCTATAGGGTGATTATACACCATTGTGCTTGGACATAATAATAACACTTGACTTTCTCTCACACGAAGCTCAGCCTCCAGGACCTTGCTGGTTTTGCCTTGCTAGCCCTGAAGTGGAAAAGCATTTGGTTGTCAACATCGGCACTCATGTGAGTTACTTCCATAGACATTTAACAGAGAAGCAAATGACTATTTTTTGTTTTTTATTAACTTTACTGAGGTATGATCTGTGTATGAAGTCTATCCATTTTAAGCGTGCAATTCATTTACATTTTAGTTCTTATATACATTTACAGTTAATCTAAAGTTTCTACCCTCAGTTTCAGGTAACCACTAGTCTACTTTCTATCTTTATAGGCATGTGAGTTTTAGACATTTCAAACAACTGGAATTAAACAATATGTGGTCTTTTAATTTTTGGGGTTTTTTTTAGAGCAGATTTATATTTTCATACCTGAATCCCCAACCTCATCCTTTCCTCCTTTCCTCATTACAATCCTTCTTCCCTATTAGTCTCCTTCTACTTTCATGTCTTTTCACATGTGTGGTCCAACTGAGTTTCATCTGGGTTGCCTTTGATGGTATCTGCCTGAGCACTTGTTAGAACATGAATCGTGTATCAATCAGGATAATATTGAAGAATACCTGACTTTTTTGACTAGCATCCTCGTTGTACTTCACATATTGGTATTTCATTCCTCTTTATCATCAGTTAGTATTAAATATATATGCTCCATTTGGTTTATTCATTTATCACTTGACAGACATTTGGGTTGTTACCACTTTATGACTATTAGGAATACTGTTGCTGGTTCAATTTACATGTAAGTTTTTGTAGGCATACATTTTCAGATGTCTGTTTTCATATATTTGGAGAGATACCAAGGACTATAGCAGCTGTTAATTTGATAAACTTAGATTTCAACTTTTTAAACAATTGCCAAACTGATTTCTAAAATTACTACATTGCTTTATATTTCTACCAGTAGCATAAGAACATTTTATTTTTTCCACACATCCTCATCAACATTCTTTGATGCTTTTTTTTTATTGCCAGTATCAAATCAAGGGTCTTGTACATGCTGGACAAAACCTCTATCACTGAGATGCAGTCTTAGCTGTTGTCTTTTAAGCTATGATATGGCCCTGTGGAATCAGTGTCACAGACCACGCCCTGCCTGTCTCTCTGTCTCATGCACAAGTCTCCTGAGGATGGTTTTATGTCCTTTGGTTCATCTTTGTTTTGAGTCCATGCTTCTTGGGTTTTTGAGTTGCTTTTCTTATTTGCACACTATTTAAATCAGGGATTTTCTTTGTCCTGAGAAAGTGGCCAGATATTGCTTATATACTCGTATTGAATTAAAATGCTTGTATTCTTGTAATGTTTTGGTTCATTCCTATAATGTAACATTCGGGATGCTGAGGCAGGAGGATTACTGCAAGTTTAAAGTCCCTCTGGGAGATACGAGTTCTAGGTCATGTTGAGCTTCAGAGTAAAACACTATCTCAAAAAACCTTTTTTTTTTTCTTTTTAAAATTCTAGAATTGTATAGCAGTGGGAATTGAATCTCACTGATCATATGAAAAGCCGAAAGAATATAGCTTTGTAGGGACTAGAGTTAAAGCTTTTGTCTCTCAAGCAATAGGTCCCAAGTTTGAATACACAGATCCTATGTTAAAATTGCTGAATAGATATGGCAGCCTGTCCGGCTCTGGAAGGTATGGCTTGGGATACCCCAGAGCAAAGCAATAAGGCGGAATAACACTTCATGATGATTCCCAGTGTTACCCTTGGGTCTCCATAGGTACAAAAGCGCCCTTTTGTATACATGCTCCCACACACATACCTACCCACACGCAACACACACACACACACACACACACACACACACACACACACACACACACACGAATGCATGAACGTAGTGTTGTAATGAAAAAGTATCCATATCTACATGCCTGATAGAAATACCCATAAATTCAAGATAATGATTTTAAAGTCACATGGTTGGAAAGCACTGAATCAGTGTGTAGAGTTAGATTTTCTGATTATGATCAGCGTAGAGAAAGGTTTGTTGACAGTATGTTTTGCATTTCTCCAGATACTTTTCCTCAGGCAGAGATCAGTTAGACATTAAGTAATGTTTGACTCCATTCTTCAGGTTCCATATTTTCCCATTTACTTACAATGAAGAAAGCTTAATTTCCAGAGTTATTGTTAATTCTGTCCTCAATTACTGAACTTTCTCATTCAACCTAATCCAATGGTTTCTTCCTTAGAAACCTAAACCTTCTTTGAATCTAACACATTAAAAGTATTCTATTTTTTTCAAAGTACTTATTATGTTTGTCTGTATTGATATTTATTGGTCTTTTCTCTGTTCATTCAGTGTGTCTTCTGGTCAAAAAGTGTTTGTTAGAACAATCCTGCATACTTTGGTGTTCTTTTATTTTGTTTCGATTTTACTGTTTTGTTTTGTTGAGACAGCATCTTGTAGCTTAGGCTGGTCTGGAACTTTCTATGTCACTGAGACTAACCATTAACTTCTAATCTCTCTCCTTCATTTCCTGAGTGCTGGTGTGTGCTGCCTTGCCTGACTTGTGTTTGGTTTGAGGAGAAATATTTTAGTTGCTATTAAAGACTAAAGTTGTTGGAAACAATAGTTTTCTGCCTCTTTGGATATGTTTGAGTTTGAAGTTTCTCCTTTCACCCTGGTAACCCGTATGCTTCCTTTCACTTCATACAGCTATAAGAATACAAATGCTAATCATGTATCCTTTTCTTGTGAGCCCAGGGCTGTATTTAGTGGTGGAGTTGAGGGATTGAATATTATTGGAGAGGCAGGAAGTAATCATTTAAAATGAGAAGTGGTTGAAAAAGATGATAATTATAGAAAGAGTGTTTTTAAGTGTGGATCCTGGGAGGATCATTGTTCTGTTCTCTTTCAGCTCTGGTATTTGAAGCCAAAAAGTCTTCTATGCTCCCAGTTCATGTGATACTTGCATGGAAATTTGTCTCATCTGATTAGCAGTCTCAGAAAATACTTAACATTGTTGTTCTAATCTCTAAAATCAGATCTTTTAAAATGGAAGTATTCTATTAAGAGTATCTTGAGTTGGATATGGTGGTGCAGGTGTATAATCCCAGCAGAAAGACCCTTCTCCAAAAAGCTGGCATTTGAGCTTTTATTTCCTATGCCTTCAGGTTCATTCACTCACTGTGTGTGGACTTTTCTCTCTGGAGGGTCATGATATTTTCTTGCTGTCTTGACTGTGATTCTTCTCCAGTGCTACCTTGCCCTGGCCAAAGGGGGCTTATCTGGAGACCATGTCCTGATCTTGCCCATTGGACACTACCAGTCAGTCGTGGAGCTTTCGGCAGAAGTGGTGGAAGAGGTGGAGAAATATAAGACTACCCTGAAACGCTTCTTCAAGAGTCAAGGAAAACGCTTTGTCCTATTTGAAAGGAATTATAAGAGCCATCACCTCCAGCTTCAGGTGGGGGTTTTCTGCCTGTGAGCTTGAAAAGCTCAATATTTAAATCACGATTGATTAGTGAAGTGTTTAATGTGATATTCATAATATTCAAGTAAAAGGCTAAGAGTATCTGGTAATGATCTCAAGAGATTTTATGAGAAAACTCAGGTTAGATGTCAGTTGAATAACAGGACAATGCGTGCCTTCTTTAGAATGACTAGGTCATTGAGAAAGGTTCCAAAGGAGATGAAGACATGGTTCTTCTGATGGTTTTTCATGTTTTGCGTGAAAGTCCAGCATAAATGAAGCTTGGTAGAGAAGAAATCCTCTTCTAACCAGCATGGGGCAGTAACTTAGAAATTCAGTAACTATATATATACATAAATTATTTGTAATTGTGGTAAGTTATTTCTGGCACATTTGCTAAGTTTTCAAATGGGCCTCACTCTGCCACGTACATTATATAGGAGCCGGCAAAGGCTTAAGAACAGAGAAGCTTCTCTTGAGCCTTCTATGCATCCGAAATTGGCTCCCATATGTGGTAGACTATCTCATAAGTTTAAGTCCTACAGACAAGCAGACAGAGGCTGTTTGGCCTGAGGAAACTCTGTGCTGAGGGGTGTTTCTCGACTCCTATGATGATTTGTTCCTCCTAAGAGACTATAAAGACACATCCTCTCTGGAACCAGTACAAAGAATTTCTTTTACCACCCATCCCCCACCCAGGTCATTCCTGTACCGCTCAGCTCCTGCGCTACAGATGACATCAAAGATGCCTTCATTACTCAGGCACAAGAGCAGCAGATGGAGCTGCTAGAAATCCCGGAGCACTCTGACATCAAGCAGGTGAAACAGGAGGGGGCTGGGATTCAGGGAAGGGTCAGGATCTGGTATGCTGAGCCTTGGGGACTTTCAGGTCCAAATAATAGTGCATGGTTTTGAACTGGAGTAGAGGATGCTGATTAGATTAGAGATGAAGATAGCATTTCAGCAAAGCCTTAGTGTTTTCCTGGGAAGGGTGAGAAGTTAGGTATTTCCTGGGGCTAGAGGGATGGCTCTAGTTGTAGAACAAGGACCTGAGTAAAATCTCCATGTACTGTGTAAAACCAGACCTGGAGACACGTGCTGGGGAGGTAGAGATAGGATCTCTGAGACTTTGACCAGCGGGTCTAACTGAGTTTTGAGCTTTAGGTTCATTGAGATACTATCTCAAAAATAAAGGTGGAGCGCACAATGAGTAAGACACTCATGTTGATCTTTGCCCTCCACATGGATGCAAACGTACTTGTGTGTATACCTTTACATCCATGGGCACACACAAGCAAATACATACATTCACATACCAAAAAAAAAGGCATTTTTTTTTTAAGTGTGAACTTAAAAAAATGGATGTCTTTGAGAGTATATTGGCTTTTTTTCACGTGTGTGTATGTTTTGTGGGTACCAAAAGGTACTTGAATTGTGTATGGTTGTGGAGGCCCAAAGGTGATTTTGGGAATCATCTTGGCATCCTGGATTGCTCAACCTCATGGATTTGTTCTGGGGTTTCCCAGACCTCGATTTCCAGGGCCAGAAGTACAGGCTGCCCCCATTATCCACCTAACATTTTTACCTTGTGTCTGGGAATCTGAACTCAATTCCTTTTGCTTGAGTCCTGCAAGACCCCTGAACTATCTTTCTACCCAGTATATTGACTTTTCAAAATCTAGTCCATCAACTTATTTGGGACCTATAGCATCTCACAGACCTTTTTTCTTGTACTTCTGGATTGAATTCTTTGCTAAATTAGAACTTACAAGAGATGAGCTGCAGTTTTAGATTTTTGAAGTACTATTGCATGTCTTCACATGACTCTGTTTACTTTAGATCGCACAGCCAGGAGCAGCGTACTTTTATGTTGAACTTGACACAGGAGAGAAGCTTTTCCACAGAATTAAAAAGAATTTTCCTTTGCAATTTGGGAGGTTTGTTATATTTTCATTCTATTTGATGTATTTTCACTAGAATTATTGGAAACAAAGTAATTGGTTGCATGGACAATTGATCAAAAGCCAAATGGGAAACAGCTTGATCCCAAGAAGTTTGTAGTATTAGGGCAGATCAGAGTTTTACATATTTAATGAGACAGCCACATGGTGTAGAATTTAAACAGTACCGTGACAGAGTACTGTTTGAGGAAAATGGTACTTTAGAACTCAGGGGCAGAAGAGCTCATTTCTTTCTCCTTGGTGTAAGGCTTCATGAAAGGGTTAAAGTCAAACTTAAAAGAGACCTAAAGGGAAAAGATTTGGATCAGAGAATTCCTGTCAAAGAGAGTAAAGTGCCACCTTTCAGCATATGCTGGATCAGCACTATTCTAGAACTTTAACTGCATTGCCTCATTTGATAGTCACAGCTCCACAAGGCAAGTACTGTCATCCTGATTTGCTAGTGTGGAGAATGAGACTGTAGAGCAGAGCCCAACATAACTTCACAAAATGAAAATGCTTTGTAAATCTGCACTGCTTGGTATAGCAGTCAGTTGCCGTGTGTGACTGTTGGACACTTGAAATAGGACTAAAGAACTGAATTTAGCGTTGTTTCTATAATTTTGATATAGAGAAAAAGCATGTACGTAGAGGTTAGAGGACACTATCAAGGTGGTTCTCTGCGATCGTATAGGCACTGAGAATCACATTCATTGCCTGGTTTGTGTACAGGAGCCTTTACTTGCTGAGCCATCTTGGAGTTCCTGTTAATGGTTTATGGTATTAGGTAATATAACTTATGATGAGTTAAATAATGGGCTGGAGAAGATGGTTTAGTGGTTAAAAACACTTGCTGCACAAACTTGCCCACCTCAGTTCGGTCCCTGAAACTCATGGCTGAAAGCTTATAGGTCAACTAGACTGGAGTGCCCTGCAGCACAAAAGAGACCTTGTGTCAACAAATAGAAGGGGAAAGCTGAGACCCCAAAGTTGTCTTTTGACTGCTGCATGCATGTACATTTGGATACATGCACATGTTAAAAAAGATTACAATAAAAATTAAAGATGGGTGACATAACATGCTCTTGATCACACGGGGATAGGTTCAAGCCTTGTTATTCTGTAGTTTTCTAAAAGCCTTGATGATGCTTCACTTTTTCCCTTTATGTCAGCCAGACATGACCACAAGACCATATGGGAACAATAAATTAGTCAAAGACGAAAATGATAGGGAGCCGTGACAAGAAGAGACAGTGTGGGAGAAAGTAGAAAATATTCAGAGTGGGTTCCATGATGCTGGTCTCGCATTTGCAGCAATTGTTTGATTTTTTGTGCTTGGAAATCACGGGCTGTGGATGAGTCTGGAACCCTTCTGGGATTAATTAGAAAGCCTCCAAGAGACTGTCCATAGGGAGGTCCAGCAAATGTGGTTGTCTACATTCTGAAAAAGATACGTAGTAAATGAAAACAAGTGTATTATATGCTGTAGACATCTGACCTTTTGTTGTTGACTTACCAACAGATGATGCAAAGGGAAGACATTAGAATGAGATTGCTAATATATAGACATGTGACCCCCTAAAATGATTTGGTGATGTTATTAGTTGTTTATATTTTCAACATTGAATGTTTTCCAAAAACTAATGTATAGTCAGTGCATTTTATGTTTAACAAATATTGAAAAAGTCATTTTTTCCCAAGTTAAAGAGGAAAAATGGTCCTGTCTTCCTTCTATATAGGAGGAAGCAGGCTCATGGTTTGCTCAGCAAACTAAGGTCTCAACTTAGGTCCTTTGACTTTTAGAGAACTATGTGATTCATCTCCAACTTTCTAATTTGTTGTGACTTCAAAGCTGAAAATGAACCAAATGGAATTTCTAATATTTCAAAATAAGTAAAAGCAAAATAAATAAATGAGTATAAATTAGAAGCAATTTCATGTATTTATGTATAATTATTCTTCAGTTTTGATAGTCAAAATAAGTACATTTGTTTAACTTTCATTGTGATATGCATTATTGTAGAAGAAAAGGAAGGGAAATTTAAATTAGGCTGTGTGTGACATGGGACACACAAGATACTCCACACACATCTATCTGCCAGACTCAGGTTATAATTCCACCTAGGAAGGTGCTTTGCTTGTGTTGCCTTTGTACCTTAAAAACCCTATGAGCAAGATGCTCTTACTTGCATTGTGTAAGTAAAGTCAAGGCTCAGTGACGAAATGATCCATTCAAATGAGTCAGCATGTAGCAGGGCTGAAATGGAATCCAGTCTCTGACTTCTCGGAAACCAGGGCCTTTCCTCTGTTCTTCCCGTAAGTACTAATAATGTAGTTCCAGGAAAGGAGAAGTAATCGGGATGCAAGGGATCGGGTAAGAAGTAGGAGCTGAATTATTCACTTGATAGAAGTATAGTTTCAATAGGATGGCAGAACAGTATTAGCAAAGTCAGAGGTCTGTGTCCTTCTTTGAGTGACACTGAGAGGAGCTCTCTGCCTAGAGTGGAACAAATGAGCTGGGTTGGGGTTACTAGGCCCCCATTTTTACTTCCTTGTATTCTTCTTGCAGGGAGGTACTGGCCAGTGAAGCTATTCTTAATGTTCCTGACAAAGCTGATTGGAGGCAGTGCCAGATCAGCAAGGAAGAGGAAGAGATCCTGGCTCGCCGTTTCCGGAAAAACTTTGAGCCCTTCGACTTCACTCTGGATGACTAAGCAAAGGGCAGGACACTTTATAAGCTTCACATCCTGCTTTTAAATGAAACTATCATCTGCTGTGGGGGCTGCTTCCTGCTGCTTTTCCGTGTGTTCTCTTGGAGGCCACTGCAGCAGGAGGTCTGGGATTGAATATTTTTTTGAGGAGCATCATTGTGAGATGAAAACTGCATGTTACAAACATGTTTCTGTCCCATTTCTAAGACAACTTTTGTTTGTCTGGTTTTCACAACTTTTAAACTGTTGAGCCTAGGCATAGTAGCTCCTAATCCTAGAACTTGAAAGTCTTAGGCAGGGTCTGGACTGCATAGTGAGTTCCAGACGAGTTTTGATCGAAGTAAGGACTCCACTCCTGTTCCTCCCTGCCAAAAAAAAGCAAAAGTAAAAGAAAAAAAAAAGCCTAACCCTTTAAGCTATCAAATAAAATACAAATGCTTTTCTAAGTTTGACATGTGTCTTAAATCCTGACCACCGACATTAAACTGTATGTAGTAACAGAGACGAGAGTTTTAGGCCCAGCTTTTATCCCTTGTGCCGGGCATTTTTCTAGTCTCTACACGGTGCCTGTTTCAGAGTTTACAGTGTAATTGGGAAAACCAGGGGGCAGATTTAAGAAAAGTAGGTGAGTTTTGCTTTGGATATATTATTTATTGCTTATGTGGGGGGGGGAATGTGTGTGTATATATGTGTCTGTATATACCTGGTGAAATTCTGTGTGTGGGTACAGGTATGCATGTGTGCACACATGTGTATGAAGGTTGTAGGCTGACATTGTGCCTTCCTCCACCATTCTCTATCTCTCTAGCCTCTATGAGAGGCAATGTCTCAGTTGAATCCAGAACTTGATAGCTAGTTTAGTCTAACTAGCCAGCTTGTCCTAGAGATCCCTGATCTCTGCTTCCCAAGTGCTGGGATTTCAGGTGACCATGTCTGCCGTCCTTATGCTTGTGCAATAATGCCTTATCCACTGAGCCATCTCTCTAGCCCTGAATGTGTTGTTTTAGAGGTTTAAGTACCTCGGTTATCTAATGCATGTGTCCAGAGTACTGTTAGATATATATATTTTTTTAATTTAGTGCATGTATTGTGATCAGAAGACAACAGCTTTTTCCTTCCACCTTGTGTGTTCTGAGGATTGATCTATGGTCCTCTGGCTTGCATAGCTAGTACTTGCTGTACCATCTCTCTGGCCTATGTTAGATAATTCTAAAACTCACATATATCTGGGCTTTATGGTCTCTCAGCATATAGACTATAGACCATAACTGAAATTATGAGGATGAATGAAAATAAGAAAGAGATGAATATAGTCCCAAGCTAAAGATGGCCATTTTAAGAAGTACTTAAAAACTGTGATCCAACAGTGTGGATGAAGGAACAGTGTGACCTCAGGAGGAGGTTATATCTTGAAGTTAAAAATAATTGTCCTTACATACTGGGCACTTGTGGCCTAAATACAGTTTTACTCAATTTTCACAAAATCTCTAAAATATCACCTCCTTTTTCATATTAAAGAGTAAAAGACAGGCTTACAAGCCTCTTTTTTTTTTTTTTAAGATGCTGAGAATCAATCATCCAAGGATTAAAAAAACAACAGAATTGCCTTGAACTGTGCAGTGTTCTGAGAATTGAAATGTTTAAAAAGTGTTCTATGGAAAGTAACCAGGTCAATCAATATTATCCTGTCTGGGGTTTTTAGCACCCTCACTGACTTCTGAGAATTGTGAGATTACAGCCTGCCTTCCCTTCCTTTTCCCTCCAGACTCGACACACACTAGCACTATAAAGTTTCATACTCCTAGGACAACCTATACTACAGTCCTCTGTACAGTCTGACAGGCTCTAAGATGTTTCTAAATATATCTAAGGGATGTGTTTTCAGAGGTTCACTCCTATTCCTTTCACGAATGATACTCAGATCTATGTAAACCATGGAAAAAAATGGAAAGTAACGTTTCTCATACCATATGTAATCAGTGGCTCACCTCATTGACTTGTTAAGTATCCTACCATGCTGCACATTCATTGCACTGAGACATTTGAAAATTTGGTTCCATGCTAATTAATACTCTGGTTATCATCCCTAGGTTCAACAAACCCTTTTGGTGATGTGTTGCAGGCTGTAATCCCAGAATTGGAGGGGTGGAGGAATAGGAAGTTCAAGGCTAGTCTGGTCTACATAAGAACCTGTCTTAAAAACAAGCAAGAGGCTTTGAAGAGGTTATGTAACTCAAATGGAAAAGCGGGTGCTTCTCATATGCATGTCTCCTGGCACTTAAGTCCCCAAAGTTCGTCCTTGCAGCCTTGCAGGAACCTCAGAAATACTTCATACAATGATAGACCATGTCGCTGGTCAATCTGTAACTGCAAAACTGCCTTGACAGCTGCACGAGGCACGCAGGGAAGCTCACAAAGTTCGGAAAACATTTTTCATTTCAGAATAACATCACATCCTTAAACGGGGGTTATAAGGGAGCCTTTGGCACAGGTGTACAGGAAATCATAGTGAACCTGATGGACCAGGAATCACCAGACCCGTTAGTGCAAGGTTTTCGGAAAATTGTTTTGATTCTGCACCACCGAAGGGTAGGTAGCCTTTGCTAGAGCCCGGCCAGCCTGGGATGAGGTCTGAACCGGTTGAAATGCAGACGCGGTGGGAACCCCGTAAAGATTAGAAAGGAAGCATGCCGAAGAGACTAGTCTGGAACGGATCTTAGGTGATGTAGAATTTCAAGAGATCTTATTCAAGTCTTAAGAAACACACGTGGGTCCTTTTAACCTGGAAACCGTCTAAGCCCCTTGACACAGCACGGAGGGTTTGGCTCCTCTCGCCTCCGTCGCTTTCTAGGACCCTGCGGCGCCGGCAGCCGGCTGGACGGGGCGTTTCCTGCGGCTGTCGCCGGAAGTGACGCGCTCTCGCGAGGCGAAGGACACGTGATTCTCGGCGCCCCGGAACCGGCCGTGGGACGGCGGCGGAGCCTCCAGCCGCTCGCCCTCCCGCCCCATGGAGCGGCCCCCGGGGCTGCGGCTGGGCGCGGGCGGGCCCTGGGAGATGCGGGAGCGGCTGGGCACCGGCGGCTTCGGGAACGTCTGTCTGTACCAGCACCGGGTGAGGCGGGATGGGCTCGCGCTGTCGGGGCGTGAGAGGTGCGGGGACGCCCCCGGGCGCGGGCCGTACCCCGGCCTGGGGCGGGGCGGAGAGAAGGGGTGGGGGGGCAGCTGCGGGGTGAGTGTCAAGGTGTGAGCAGCTGTTGGGGCGACGCGGACGAGTGTGCAAGAAAGCGGTGTCAGTGTGTGTGCGCGCGTGGGCACCCGTGTGGCCGAGGGGCCGGGCTGCGCGCCGCAGCGCGTGTTCCCGTCCGTGTGCGGGTGCGCGTGATCCAGGGGCCCTGCGGTCCAGGGGCAGCCGCGCGAGGCGAGGCTTCACCCTGCGTCCGGAGTTGATCCTCGGGAAGCGCCGGTTGACTTGGGAAGGGCTGCGTTCTAGGTCGGGAGCAGCAGGAAAGTAAGGTGTTGGAGTGATAGTTGCTTCAAAGAGGAGGGAGAGGACCGAACACAGGTTGGTTTTCTTCTGCGGAACCCAACTAGCATCTAGCTCAGAAAATTTGCTTTTCATTATAGTAAAATATCTAACCGTTGCCATAGCAGTCAGTAACGCTTTAAATTTTTAATTAAAATTATTATCGTGTGTGTGTGTTGACACATGTGTCTGTAGTGTGTGTGGATGCACGTGCTCTCTTGCTGTGGCGTGTGTGGAGGAGTAGATCCCCTTCTTCCACCAGCAGCTCCGGAGATGGAGCTCTGGTTGCCAGACTTGCAAGACAAATGACATTACCTGCTGAACCATTTTGCTGGCCCATGATCTAATCATGCTTTTGAATAAAGAACCCTTTTCGGCAAATGTAGTCACTTTGCTTATTTTAATGCATTACTTATTACTTATTGTTATTTGTGGTACTAAGTGTGGAACACAAGGCTTTGCATATCCCAGGCAAACGCTGTACCATCAAGTGTGAGGCATTGGTCTTTTTGCTACACGAATAGATAGATGTAGGGAGACACACCCACACAGCTCAATACATTGCCATTGAAGGGCCCTCCTTTCTTGGAGGAAATTTTAAATGAGTAGATCTTGAACTATTAATCACTACAGCATTGGCTTTATTCTGTTTTCTAAATATGTAGAAGAATGTATACGCATTTGTGGTTTGTTTGAGAGTTAAATGATACAGTAATGTATGGAGAGGGTAAGTACTGTTAACTGTCTATGATAGTCCTCAACTGTTCTTGTTTAGTTGTGATTTTCATAATGTTCATTAATTGACTTATGAGAAGGAAACATTAAGATAGAAACAGTGTTCTGGGAGAATTACTTTGTGAAAGCTGAATTTCAAATTGGAAAAACGGGACAAAACTGAGCAGGTGAGGTATTACTAAAATACCTTTATTAGTCACTAGAGAAGGATATCTAAGAAGAGAAATCATAATTTGCTGTTCTAAAGAACATGGTTATGGTAGGGAAGGGGAACAGAAGTCAGCCTCGGGTGAATGGGTACACATTTGTGGAGTATTGAGAAAGAGAAATGTCACTGATCAAACCGAGGAAGCTTTGCAAAGCAGGTTCTAGACTGAGTGTAGGAGGAAATCTTGGAAAGAGAACAGAAGTGAGAGATTAAAACACGATTCTGGCCATCGGAGGGGGCATGATATATACTCAAAGGTTAAAAAGAGGAGTGGTGGCAGTGATAACCTAAGCCTGTCAGCCTGACCTCAAGGAAAAAGTATGTGTTCTGATAGGTTTCTCTAAATGCTTCTCTCGGTTCCTGATCGAGGATGGATGAATTCATCTTTTTTTCCCCACCGAAGTAAAAAATACTTAATATAAAATTTACCACTTTTAAGTGTACAATTCAGTCGCATTTAATAATAATCGCATTGATGCATACTCACCAACTTTGTCTATCTTCTGAACCTTTTCATTTCCCCAAATCAAAACTCTATAGCAAATGTATATTGCTCTCCATTTCCTCCTCTCTTCAGCCCCTGGCAATACCATTTTATTTTTTTGTTTCTGTGAAATTCATCACGTTTTAAATGGAAGAGATTTTTTTTCTTTCTGTAAGTCTTAGAACTACCTTCTCAAATTTCCAGTTGATCAGAGAATTTTTTTCTCAAAATTGGAACATTTGACACCAGGCCTATGGTAAGGAGAGAGAATAATCTATAACAACATTTGAAGATAGGATCCTTTTCCAAGCTTGATTTAGGGTAGCATTTACAACTTCTATTATACCTCTTGGGGAAAAAAAAGTCATGAGTTAGCTTAAATTTTTGATTACTATCCTAGGCATGATGGTTCCCAAATCAACAAGAACAGTATTATCTGCCCTAAAGGAGATTTTTAAGTCCAGGGAGAGATAGATAAAGAAGCAAAGTACAGTTGGACATGTTAGCATATGTCTGTATAATCCTAGCACCATTCAGGAGGACCTGGAGTCTGAAGCCTTTGTGGACTACATATTGCTATCAAAATCAGCTTAGGTTGCATAGGGAAACGCTATCTTAGAAGCATAGGAAAAATACAATGTGATACCCTATATAGTGAAAATATTACAAAGTGTTTGGAAATCTGGTAAAGCATCCAAAGATTTTCCCCCCCTCTAGGGAATACGGTAGCATTTTTAAAATATAAGTTATTCCTTGGAATGGCTTTAAAAAATGTTATAGATACGGACATGGTGGTTTATAACTGTAACCCTAGCACTTGAAGGCTGAGGCAGAAGGATTGCTGTAAGTTTAAGGCCAGCCTGGGTTATAGAGTGAGATGTTATCTCAAAAAAAAGAGAAAGGATATAGAAATTGGAGATAAATAGTTCAGTTACACTGTATATGAAAGGGCTAGGGGGAGAAAGAGAGCAGAGAGATCCGTGCATTCAGCCAAATACAGATTGAAAATATTCAGGGGGAAAAAGTGTATCAAACTAAACATGTGCAGACATTTTTATTTTTCTTTCATTACCTCCTAGCCTGAGAAATATATTTTAATGACTATTTACATTGCATTTTCATTGTACTAAGATTGTAAGTAACCTAGAAATGCTTGGTTGGACATGTAAGTGCTATGCAAATACTATGATATTTGATGTAATGGATTTGAACTTCTTCATATTATAGAGGTCCTGGAACCAGTACTCTGCATACTGAAGGGCAACTTTACTGTGCTCAAATAAATTCTGTGAATAATATTCCTTTATTTGGAGACTCATAATTCAAATTACAAATCCAATTAAAAAGCTCCAAAAGTAAATAAACTTAATTAATTTTTTATTGTGATATATGTATAGCATATTGTATATTGAATACACCTATGTTGTCGATCTCCAGAATGTTCTGGAGTTTGTGTGTGTGTGTGCGTGTGTGTATACACGTGTTTTTTAGACTGATCTTAATTCATAATCTTCCTGTTTTAGTCTCCCAAATAGCTGAGAATATAGGCACACGTTACCATGCTTAGCTTATTCTAATTAAAAATTTTTACATTAATTAAGCGTGTGTATGCGTGCGTGTGTGTGTGTGTGTTGTATGTTGTATTTGCCTCCTCCTTTCAACTTTTGCTACGAGTAGACATTTGGCTATAGGTACATCCTATATAAGGTTTTAACATTACGGAGACTCTGGCACAGCTAGAAAATTAAAAGCTAAACTCTGTTATCAACGAAATAGGAAGTTATAGGAACCCCACTCCAAGAAATCCTTCAACTCCTCTGTTTTCATTTTACCTACTCTGCAATTCAATCTTTTCACAAAAAATAAAAAGTTATTTATTTAATATTTTATTTAATATTTTATAGAGAAATTTGATTAATGTGTTCAGGAATGTTTGAAAAAGTACTATTTCCCTGTGTTATTTCTTTGATTGTATGTTAATTTGCACAAGAACCTGATTTATTTGTATTCTGGTGATTTTTCTTTTTTGATAGGAACTTAACCTCAAAATAGCAATTAAGTCTTGTTCATTCTCCTGGTGCCTCTTCCTAGTCCTGGATTCAGACCATTCTAAGCGTGTCTTACTTCCTCACCTGTTTTTTTTTTCCTTCCAGCCCCTGGATACTATTCTGACAGTTCATACACAGCTTTTTGACCACACCTCTGGTTTGTGTCAGAGATGATACATTTTGAAAGCTCTTTCCAACTCTTTGTCATAATGTCTGAGATGTAGTATAGCCAGTTTTGCTCTGTGTCGTGTTGCCAGAATGTAATAAAATCTGGTTATTTCTTATAATATCCATAGGGTAGGTTTAATTTCAGTCAGAATTGGTGAATTACTAGTCTTGGGTTCATTTTATAAACATGTAATCAAGTACAATCTTAACTTCTTCATTCTAGATCTTGGAGCCCTTATTAGTTGTCTTGATTAAATTCACAGAAGGAACTTGTTAGGGAGATAATACTTTTGTAGTATTTCTGGTAGTATGTTTGAGACAGTATTCTGAAGCAACATATAGGACCTGCCTCAGTTGGTTATTGCTTATGTACTGTACTGTATTTGACAGCCAGTTTTAAATCATTTATTTAATAGTTTATAGAGAAATTTGATTAATGTGTTCAGGAATGTTTGAAAAAGTACTATTTCCCTGTGTTATTTCTTTGATTGTATGTTAATCTGCACAAGAACCTGATTTATTTGTATTCTGGTGATTTTTCTTTTTTGATAGGAACTTGACCTCAAAATAGCAATTAAGTCTTGTCGCCTAGAGCTAAGTACCAAAAACAGAGAACGGTGGTGTCATGAAATCCAGATCATGAAGAAGTAAGTGTACTTGCTGTCTTAGATTTCTTCAGGTCTATATTCTGGTCCATTTTTAACCATAGAAAAAGAAATCTGGAATTCACTCTTCTCAAGATCATTTTGGGAAACATAATCTTGTCATTAAATATATGTATTCTGTTTCAGATTATAACATCACACTGTGAATAATGAAGTGTAATTTAAAAAATTAACTAGAAAAGGCAAAAATCTAAGTTTTTGTCATTTTTGTACGAAAGTATCAAAAAATAAAAAGTTAGTTAGATACATTATCAGACTGAGCTCCTTGAACCTTTCTTTTGGATATCAGGTGATTTTTTTTTTTCAAATCAAGTATACAAAGCATTGTTCTCATATCTTCTATACCTACTTTTGTAAATAGTGTACTACTGTTTTATAAATAATTATCCAAAAATTTAATGGCTTAAATCTATAAATCTTTAATATCTGTAGTTTTTGTGTCTTAGGAATTTAGGACTGAGTTAGCTGTGTGTTTCTAGCTTAGGGCCTCTGTCAAGACATCCCATAATGTTGAGTAGAGCTGTAGTTGTCTAACAGCATGACTAAGACCAGAGGTATCAGTTCCTTACTAAGGGAACCTTTCCCTGGGTAAGTGTATGTGTGTTAATGTCTTGGCATTCAGTTTCCCCAAAGCAGTCGTTTGAGGTAGCAAGATGAAAGCTGACACACTTCTTCTCAGATATCTTCGAAGTCACTGCTTTCTTTCCACGGCTTTCTGTTAGAAATGAGTCACTAAGTAGAGCATACATACATAGAATAAATCTCTGGGATTAAAAGTGCATCTTTTAGCTTTTGCAGGTTGTGGGCTGGATCCTGTACTTTACAGATCATTACTCTAGTTGTCATTTAATTTTTCCGTATTTTACAGAAGAGGAAATTTAAACTCATGGAGTTACATAACTGTGACAGGATTTCAAATGATCATTCCTGACTTTAGTTTTATGTTCAATTCATTTTTATGACTCTCAAACTAGATTTAGTAGAATAATCTCCAGGAAAACCTTATAATGTGTATTTCTTTAGGACCCAAGACTTGGGAATTTATACTAGTTTGGGGATCGAATACCTGATAATAATGATAAGGATCTAGCTGATAGATTATAAAGTTAGAAAAAAAGAGCTGTTTAGAAGATAATATACAATGTGGGGGCTGGAGAGGTGGCTCAGGGGTTAAGGTCCCAAGTTCGGATCCTAGACCCCACGTATAGACTTCGGGTGGAAGCAGGGGCCACCTGCGTTTCTGGTCCTGGTAGGGCAGAGCCTGTGAATCCCCAGAGCAGAGTAAACGAGGAGATGGAGGCAGTCCATGATGGTTCCTGAATTCACCCGTGATTCTACACACACACACACACACACACACACACACACACACACACACAATTGAATAAATAAAAAAATTAAAAAAATATATACAATGTGGTTCAGTTATTTGTTGAGAAAACTGTGTGCAGATATAAAACCAGAAGGAAATATGCCCAGATCTTATTAGTATTCACATGTAGGTGACATTGTAGTTATGGGAATGGCAGTATAATACAGGATTAGAGCCAGACTGTCAGATTTAAATTTCTATTAGACAGCTACTTGCCATGTAATCTTAAGTTATTTCAGTTTTCTCCTGAGTGATATTGTTAATGAATCTGTTTATATTAAAATAATTATGGCAAGTAAATTAGTTAATATATGTAAGTAGTTCACTGCTTGACACATAGAAATATAATAGTATTAATGATAGTTTTTTTATTTTAAAAATACTTTCTAAGTTTGTGCATGTTTCCAATCAGTTTTCATTGTTCTTTTTTTTTCAAATTTAAAATGTTTTTATTCATTTATAGCAAATACTGTTACCACTAAAAAAGCAAGTCAGTCAATCGTCAGGTTTACTTGAAATTTATCTTTCTTTGTCACATACTGACATGATACAGGATGCAAGATGTAAAAGTTAATTAATAGACATCATTAAATATAGACTAATACTAAAAGCGGGCATACAGAGATTCCATGAATACCACCAGCTTGATGGATTTGTTTGTACTGTTTCTAACAAAGTTGCTTTCTGTAAATTTTTAAATACCCAATTCCAAATCTTCAGGCTCCTGGAGAAGGACTGACTCTTTCTGAATTCTCTCCAGCCGGTTCTTCTCCAATTGCTCCGGTTGTTTTCCAACTGCTGCTTACTCCTTCAGCTGTTATATTGCTTTTAGCTTCTTCTTTGGGTTTTTTATTTTTTTGTCTACTTCAGGGTCCAGAAGTTGCCTGAGAGACAGTGTTTCGTGGTGTGCTCTGTAGGGCAGGAGCAAGAGCCAAATCTGGATTCTTGTCACCTCTTGCTTCCTGCTTTGCAGCTTTCTTAGCTTCATGCTTTCTTTGATTTTTAAGGGCTGTTTTTGATAATGGCTTATCATTTCCTGGGTGTGGTTTCATATTCTGAGGAGGTTCCTTTTCATGCAGTTTCAAGTTGGTGGTTGGCTTGTTTCTTAAAGCTGGAGGTCTGTATGCAGCTGCATCTTTAGCTTCTTCATTAGGCACTTCACTTGGCACTGCTTGGTAAGTTATTGTTCCTGCTAGAAATATTCCATCTAAAAGTGGCTGCCAAGAGACCTGCCACAATTCCCCATTTGATGGCACATCATACTTGTGCTGATAAGATCAAGCCAGTGGAATGCCAGATCTTGTATCCGTTATTAACTCATGTCCTGGGTGCACAGGTGGCCGTTAAAATGTGCTCACGGTCTAGGCACCAAGCAAAGTATGTGGAATCAGAAGCCACTGGTTTAGAAATGAGTTTGTATTTTTTTAAAATTTTTTTATTATTTATGCAATTGTGTGTGTATGCGTATGTATGTGTGTGTGTGTGTGTGTAGGTGTGTGTGTGTGTGTGTGTGTGTGTGTAGAACCATGGACGAATTCAGGACTACCATGGACCACCTCCACCTCCTCCTGTTTACTCTGCCCTGGGGATTCACAGGCTCCGCCCTACCAGGACCAGAAACACAGGCCGCCCCCGCTTCCGCCCAGCGTCTAAACGTGGGGTCTAGGATCCGAACTCAGTACCTTCCGCCTGCAAGGCAGAGGCTTATAACTCTGAGCCACCTCTCCAGCTCCGAGTTTTTATTTTTTAACATCACACAGTTCCATTTGTCCCCTCAGATTTTCAAATCCAGCTAGGACTAATATATGTCCATGTGGACTATAATAGGCTGCATTGCAAGGACTGGTCCCAAAGTCAAACACAGGATCACATTTCAGGTTGAAAACTGTTACTTTTGCAGGCATAAAACCATAAATGGTACAAAACTCAGTAGAACTAAAATTCCAACTGCATCATAAATTGGGGCATTTTTTGGTAGTTGCATTACAGTACTTTCTTCATTTGCTGCAGGGTAGTATAGTGTTTGTTTGTTTCTCCATAGTAGGAAGCTCCTGTCTTGTCAACCTTGATACTAGCTATTACCAGTATAGCTGTAGCTTTTCTAATTTGCAACATTGTAACCTTATAAGCTTTGAAGAAACTTTTGTTAGTTAAGACTGCATGAGGTCCAGTAAAGTTGGGGTATTGATATAATCTAACAAATGAAGGTACACCTTTACTTCCTGGGAGATGGGCTGCCACTTTTATAAGGTTGGGTTCCAGATGATTAAACAAAATGATTAATTTTTTGCAAATGCAATTTATTTGCAATTGTGTCTGGAAGCACTGTGCTGTCAGTAAAATGTGTTGGTCCATTCACCATATATAGTCCTTCCAGTCCTCAGACTGTCAACAGCAGCATGGATGGCACCATGTTGTCCTGGGAACTTCATTGTTCTTAAACGCCCATTTCTCTGTCTTACTGCCCTCTCTTTTCCACTAAAACCCTTCTTCCCAATAAGTCCTTCTCCAACTTTCATATCTTCTTTTTGTGTGTGACCACCTGAGTTTAGTTAAAGTTGCTTGCTTCAGCGTGGGCAGGAGGATTTTTATTGGAGTATGAGCAGCTGATCTTTGGACACACCACTGAAGAAAATGACATCTCCTCCTTTAGCAGCCGTTAGCTTCCAATAGCCCCTCAAGGAGAGGTGGAACCTTGTGGACCCCTCCCAATCTATAATGAAATATTGACAAATCTAATCTTGTACGGGTCTTGAACTGATAGCCACAGCTGTAGTTCATGAGTACAGTGGCTGTGTCATTTGAAAGATGCTTCTTTGTGCTCATCTCCCCATTCTTAGGCCCTTAACATTCTTTTTGTCTCGTCTTCCACTCTATTCCCTGAGCCTTGGAGAACATGACCTAGATGTCCTGTAGAGCACTCTGTTATCACTTACTCTTGACACTTTAGCCCGTTAGGGATTTTTGCATTAACTGATAACCACTGAAATAAGAAGCTTCCCTGATGAAGACTGGTTATAGTAATAACTTACGGATATAAACATCAGGATTTAGAAGGTAGTTTAACATGATCATAAGATCATTAAGTTTTGAATCATACAAATAAGAAATTAGAACTTACGAATATCAGTTATTCTTCTTTATCTCATTCTCTAGTGTCAGTTATTTAGTCTAGCCCTTTTACATTGGAAAAAAAATCTTTTTGATTATAGTGTTTTCTCCTTGTTAGGTTGAACCATGCCAATGTCATAAAAGCTTGTGATGTTCCTGAGGAGTTGAACTTTTTGATTAATGACGTACCTCTTCTAGCAATGGAATACTGTTCTGGAGGAGATCTGCGGAAGGTAGTGTGTATGTTTTGAGATGGCGAGATAATAAATCTAAGAATGTTTGAAGCGTATCCAATATGGTAATCTAAGCACAGTTTTTACTGAACACGACCATACTCAATGTTTTGGCTACTTTCTTACTGCTCTAAAATTTAGAAGCTGCACCAAAGATTATATGACTTCCCGAACCTGAAGTATTTAATGTCTCACTCTTTACAGAAAATAATTGTTAACCCTCGGTTTAGAACATGCATTTTTAGTGTTTCCAAGGTGGGGCATGTTGATAGTGTTAAAATAGTGCTGTTTAAGGAGTTCATTAAAAAGTTGTCTTTCCTATTACAATCATTCTTTCCTATTTCATTTTAAATGTATCCTTACAATTTTTGTTATGTATATGTTTATTAAATATACATGTTTATTAAATTTTATATGATTTGCCAATTTTTTTAATTTGAAATACGTCTACCTTTGCTTTTGTGAGCTTTATCATGAAATTTTCACAGTTTAAGTGTGGACCTGATTATTATTTTTTTTTCCCTTATATCTTCTGTTATTCTTTTTTTTTTTTTTTTGAGACAGAGTCTCATGATATAGGCCATGCTGGCCTTGATCTTACGATCCTTCTGGGATCTGGGATCCTTCTGGGATTACAGACATGCACTGACACATCTGGATCCTTCTTATGCTTTCTTTTTCATGACTTATTTTCTCATTTGAATGTTCTCTGATAGTATAGTGATTGAGTTGCTGTTGCTGCCCTGTTTACAATATATATCTTTAAGGCTTCTTTTGTTTTTTATCTTTAGCTCCTCAACAAACCAGAAAATTGTTGTGGACTTAAAGAAAGCCAAATACTGTCTTTACTGAGTGATGTAGGTATGTAATTAATATTAAAATATCATTATAGTTTAATGTCCTTTTGGCCCACAAATGATTCTGTCTTCTGCTTGGACATTGGTAGAACTATTCTTTTTTTTTTTTTAATTATTTATTTATTTATTTCCGCTCATACAAACTTAATAGATACACCAGTCCCCTCCCTCCCTCCATCCCTCCCTGAACCCCCTAACTTTCTCCCCCCTTTTCCCCTTCCTTTCCCTCCTCCCTCCCTATCTCCCAGTGCCTCTTTTCCCCCATCCCAGGAGCATCCTTTGGTAGAACTATTCTTACACAGTATAAAGCATACAGATTTTCTAACTTCTATAAGTCACTATAAAAAAATACTTTACTAATGACATTGATGGTTTTGTCTTAAGGTTTTGTTTGCTTGGGGGGTTTTTTGTTTTGTTTTGTTTTTTGGTAAGATTCTTATGTCCACTAGATGCTCCAACTTCTAACAAGGAAATGGTGTGCAGTAATATTCATTTCCATCTTCTGGTTCCCTTTCCCTACAGATTCAATAATTTGTTTACAGTAGAATTTCATCATTTTGGAAGATAGTTCCTCAATTTAGCTCTTAAGTGAAATTCTGTTTAAGAAAACTACTACTGCAAAATCCCGTTAAAGACATCAAGCCACCTGTGCTTTAGAAAGCCAAGAGTTGGTTTTCCTATATATTTTGATGTTGCTTCTCTTCCCAGTTTGCAGACCCCAAAACCCTAATTGAAGGAAGTAACTGATAAGGAAGAAATAGGCCATAGGCATTAGGTGTTTTCTCAATCGAGTGCTCATTTTTTTTAGTATTAATTTCAGTAACTTAAATGAGTATGTGTTATAATTCAGTATGCTATGTTACTGAATTTTCTGTGAAGAAAATCTAAATTGCTATTATAATTTTGCAGCTAAAATAGACCATGTAAATATGAACATCATTGTAGATCTATGTAAAATTTAAGGCAAAAGCTGGACTTGGTGGCATATACCTGTAATCCCAACGCTTGGGAGTTGGAGACAGGAAGATCAGTTGTTCGTCCTTGGCTACATAAGACATTTGAGGGGATACAGAGAGCCAGTCTCAAAATGACAACAAAAAAAACTTCAAAATCTTGACAGGTTTTTTTTTAACATTTTCTGTTATTTCACAATATATTTTACAATTTATTTAGGATCTGGAATTCGATATTTGCATGAAAACAAAATTATACATCGAGATCTAAAACCCGAAAATATAGTTCTTCAGGATGTTGGTGGAAAGGTAGGTGAAACCTGAAGAATGTTCCGTGGCTGCTGCTATCGTCTCCCTGATGAACTCAGCCTTGACTCCATTCCCATAGTACTCTTATTTCAGTACGCGTTGCACTTAACTATAATTTTGTTGTTAGATTTTTGTCTCTTGTATCAAATATGGCTCCCTCACAGAAGGAACTGATGTCTCGTTCATGTCTGTTTTTCTGGCATCGTGTCTAACATAGTAGAGAATGAGTAATTTGTTAACCCTTAGATCTAAAACACAGGCACATTCCAAATCTCCTTTAGTTTAAGGGGAAAAAAATGTGTTATAGAACTCACCCTCTCAAATTCCAAGTTTTGCTTATTATTTACTAAGATTTAGTTTGTTTATTTGAGGGGGCAGGAGAGAGATTGTGCCTATCTACATGTTCTGGCACATGGGTGGAGGTCACAGGACAACTCTGGGAATTCAGTTCTTTCTTCCCACTGTGTGACTTTCTAGGGATCAAACTCAGTCACTAGACTTGCTTTCAGGCATCTTATACCCAGTAAACTATCTTGCCGTCTTGCCTCTCCTCCAAGGTTTATATTTAATTAAAACTTAAAGTCTTGGCTTCTCAGCTTCCTCAGTGAGTCATTTTAATAAGATCAAAAATTGTATACCATATGTTCATTTCCATCAGACTGATTTGTATAGTTTTCTTGTTTCTAACATACAAATTACATTCTAATGATTTGAAGCCACAAATCGGGACCTCTGTTTGGATTTTGTGTAGGCTCAGTAGTTAGTGAAGAGGATGGTTGCTTTGTTAAAGGTGATGGAACTTGTATGATGTCTCTTCTCATGAGTGCCTTTTACACTTTAATGCTTAACACCAATTCCTGAGTTAGATAGATGCTGGCTTACTGTCTGATAGTTAATGTCTTGCTTCTTCAAACTTTGAAATCACTATTTCCTTTGCCTTCCGTTAATTGGGTCAAACTTACTTGGAATATAATTAAAATTAATAGCTAATCTTATATTTAATTCTTATCCTATATTAGGTACTATGTTACTTACTTTTACTGTTTTGCTGAATTATAGTAAACAGTTCTATGAAATAGGGACTGTTAAAATTGTGTAGGGAATTGCCACTGATTAAATAACTTGGTAAGATTCCATCACTGACAGGGTGTGAAAGTTCACATTTATAATCCCAGCACTTAGGAAGCTAAGACAGGAGGGTCGATATAAGTTTGAGACCAATCTAGGTGTGAGACCCTGTAAAGCAGCAACAAAACAGTGGTGATCAGATTTGACACATTTTTGTGTTACTTCAGAGCCTAGCTTTAGCAGTTTTCTAAAAATATTGTTAATTCAGTTCATCCCGGGGGGAGGAGGAGAGAGAATATTGTCTTTTAAAAATTGTCTTTTTTGGACTGGAAAGATGAGTCAGAGGTTAAGAGTCTGCCTTGTAAGCAGAAGGTTCTGAGTTCAGATCCCAGGTCCCACATTAAAAACTACAGTTGGAAGCAGTGGTAGCTTGCACTTCTGGCTCCGATGGGCAGAGCCTGGGAAATCCCAGAGTGAAGCAAAAAGGAAGTGGAAACAATCCAGAATGATTCCTGAAGTCACCCTTGTTCCTCCACAAGCACACACAGTTCCTCTGATACACACACACACACACACACACACACACACACACACACACCACATAAAATTTAAAAAAGAAAGAAAATTGGCTAGGAGAGATGGCTCAAGGGTGAAGACTCTGCTTCACAAGCAAGAAGGTCCTGAGTTTGGATCCCAAGTCCCACATAAACCCGCCAGGTGGAAACAGCATCAGCCTGCATTTCTGGCCCTGGTGGGCAGAGCTTGGGAAATCTGAGAGAGAAGCAAAAAGGAGGTAGAAGCAATCCAGGATGATTCCTAAAGTCACCCTTGGTGCCCCACAGGGACACACATGTACACGTGCACCTGTGCAAAATAAGTAAATAATGTCTTTTTTATTTTTTGATGTACTTGGAATTGAATTCAGGACTTTGTGGATGCTACGGGAGCAGCATCTCTGGCCCTACTTTCCTTTGCCAATATTTCAGCAGCTTGATACATAGTATTTTTATTATTTACAGATAATGCATAAAATAATCGATCTGGGTTATGCCAAAGATGTTGATCAGGGAAGCCTCTGTACATCTTTTGTGGGAACATTGCAGTATCTGGTAAGATTTCTATTATTTTTTTGCATTTAAGGGTTTAAGATTCTCATTGTTATTTCTGAAGGTGATAAATACAGTAGTTTAAAAATACAGTAACTCCCCTTTTTTTTTTACAGTGTTAATATGTAAAACATTTTCTCTTTTAAAGGCCCCAGAGCTTTTTGAAAATAAGCCTTACACAGCCACTGTTGATTATTGGAGCTTTGGGACCATGGTGTTTGAATGTATTGCCGGATATAGGCCTTTTTTGCATCATCTGCAGCCATTTACCTGGTAAGACATAGATGGGAACTTGTCATGCTTAGCAATAATGGAATTTTTTCAGTTGTCTGCTTTCTTTCTTTAGTGATATAATTACTATTTAACACAAAATTGAGTGAAATTTAAATAGTAGGAAACCTTGTATTTGTAAGAATCAGGTTATGAGTTGAGTTACCTTGTTTTTATAGGCATGAAAAAATTAAGAAGAAGGATCCAAAGTGTATATTTGCATGTGAAGAGATGACGGGAGAAGTTCGATTTAGTAGCCATTTACCTCAACCAAATAATCTTTGTAGGTAAGTGTATTTCAGGTTGTGAAAGAACAGTAGAGTAGTTGTCTGTTTCAAGTTGCATTATCCGATAGAACTTTGTATGAGGTTGGAAGCAGTCTGGATTTGTTGGCCATTTGAGGCCTATTGAGTACTTGAAATGTGGCTGAGAGTGAAAGCTAGAGAGAAGGCTCAGGAGTTAAAGTCTTTCTTGTATAAGCAGAAGGATCTGAGTTTAGATCCCAGATGCCATATAAAAATGTTGGGTAGAAACAGGATGGAGGGGCTGGAGAGGTGGCTCAGGGGTTAAGCCTCTGCCTTGCAAGTGGAAGGTCCTGAGTTCAGATCCTAGACCCCACGTATAGACGCTGGGTGGAAGCGGGAGCGGCCTGCGTTTCTGATCCTGGTAGGGCGGAGCCTGTGAATCCCAGGGCAGAGTAAACTAGGATGAGGTGGAGGCGTCCATGGTGGTTCCTGAATTCGTCTGTGGTTCTACACACACACACATACATACACACACGCGCACACATGCATACACGCACAATTGAGTAAATAATAAATTTAAAAAAAAAGAAGAAGAAACAGGATGGAGATGGAGGTTGAGCTGTAACTCAGAGTGCATGCTTCACTTGCTTGAGACCCTGGACTTTGCTTTCCAGCACCACTCAAGGGAAAATGAAAAGGTGGCTAGTCCTGAGAAACTGAATTAGAGATAAACAGTAAATATTAATAGCACTGATTAGTGGTTATCTTATTTGGATAACACTAATCTAGTACAACAGAGAACTGTTGCCATTCAACTGATTGTCTTAAATGCTAAAAAGACCCAAGGGATAAGGAAGAAATGGGTTTTTCTGGTGACTACTTTTGGAGCTGCAAGGAACAAATTGGCATTTGATTTTAGTCCTTTTTTTTTTTAAGAAAATTTACTTTCTGCTATTTCATGAATTATTTGAAAGCAAGGTATAAAATGGTACAGGTAAGGCATGGGCATGAAAATAGACAACCATAAAATTGCCTTTTTATTGAAATTTAATGATATTCACCCAGTTTTTATTTATTTTCTAGTTTAATAGTGGAGCCCATGGAAAACTGGCTACAATTGATGCTGAATTGGGACCCACAGCAGAGAGGGGGACCTATTAATCTTACTTTGAAGCAGCCAAGCTGTTTCGTATTAATGGATCACATTTTAAATTTAAAGGTTTGTTGTAATGATACATATAGTTTTTTTTGAGAATACTCACATTGAAATTAACAAGTTAGAAAATGAGCATACATTCCTCTTCTAAGAATATATTTTTATTTTCATGTTCAAAAATCAATGTTTCCATTTTACTTACCAAGTGACATTTAAATTGACCTGTTTGACTTTCGGGGACTTTCCAGTGTAGGTCCACCACAAACAAGGCTACATCTTATGACAAGTCCCTGGTTCTTTTGGCCTTTGCCTGGATCAGAACTGGCTTATCACTGTTTCTCATGCCATCAACTCCTGGTCTGTGTTTGTGTGTAATCTCCATCACCTGCATCTCCTCACCTGCATGGCATCTTCAGTTTTCCTCTTCCTTAATGGTCTCTACCACACAATCTATAACTTAATATTTTCTGTAGTCTATAAGATTTCCCCATCCCTCAGTTAAGACATTTTATTTAGATTCTCTTCTTTAATGCTGGGTTCACTTTATGATTTTCAGTAAGTTTCTCACCCTCCACCCCATCCTGGCATTCAGTACAATACAGGCCATATATCAGGCTCTCAGCATATATCTGTTACACTGCCTACTCAGAAACAGTTCCTATTTGTAATCCTCAAACTTTGCTGTAGCAGAACTGCTTAAATTTTTTTCCACTTCGAATTTTTTGTCTGAGAAATTTTTATACAACCAAGATATATAGGTATGTAAAATAGCTGTAAAGTTAAATATTTATCCAAAGTTCAAAGGAATTTAAAATTATGTTTTGGTGCCCATACAATTTTACTATTTATTAAAGATAAAAGCAAAATTTACATACTAATAAAATGGATGTGCTTATTTATTTTTAAATGAAGATTAAATCTTGAATGAATATTGATACTATAGGACAGAGCATCTTAATGTCTTTCAAAGTTGCTTGATATTTTGTTTGTGTAATTGCCAGTATTAAGAATGCCACTTTGCATAATTACATAGTATCCAAGATGGTAGAAATATGTTTAGGGCCATTTCAGAAATTGTTGACAGTTCTTTTATATTCCCAAATCATAATTTATTTAATGAATTTTTAAATGAAATTCAAGCACCCAGTTTTAAAATCACACATTCTAACATTATAATATTATTCAATATATTAATTTACTACTTACATGTTGAAGAATGAGAATAGGAAAATACTAAAAGCTTTTGTTTTTGTCTTTTTAATAATACTACAGGATAATTGAAATTAAACAATTATGTTTCTGTAAGAGCAGTAAAACTTTGTATGTACCAAAGAAATACTGTTATTTATGACATGCAGTAGCCTCATATTTGAGCTGAGATGTTTTAGGCAGTGGTCATTGGTTTTGTGTGCTGTGAGGGTTTGTCCATCGAAGTGTACATGTTATGTGTTCAGAAGCAAGACTACAGCAAAGTTGCTTGGTGCAACACAGAACGCTTTGGATTGATTTTGAATTACTAACTTAGGCATCGCACATTCAGAAAACTTTCACTGTTGACAAATTTTTGTAACCCCAACATGTATTTAGCATGATTCTAGGGTCATGACTCATAGTTTGAGCAGCTGAAGCCAGTATACAGCCTTTCTACAATTCAAATAAGAACTCATAATCATTTAAATTCTTTAAGAGAGAGATAAAGACCAGAGCATGTGTGCACCATACCTTGAAAGGGGTCTATGAGCTTTCAAAAATTGTCTTTCTTTTTCTAAAAGTTGTGCTCTGATCTATACCGGTATATCATGGCATTTGTGTGTGTATCTCCCCCTGAACCCCTCCTTACGCTCATCTCTTTCTCTTTTCACCCTTCCTCCTCTCTCATATAAATAATTTTAAAAAAACTTATTTGCTTAGTGTGTTTGTATGTGCCTGCACACACGTGTGTGTATGTCCCTGTGGAGACCAATGGTGACTTCAGGACTTTTTCTGGATTGCTTCTACCTTCTTCTTGCTTCACTCTGGATTTCCCACGCTCTGCCCACCAGAGTCAAAAGTGAAGGCTGATGTCATTTCCACCTGGCACTTTTACATGGGACTTGGAATCTGAACTCAGGACCTTTTGCTTACAAGACAGAGTCTTAACTCCTGAGCCATCTCTCCAGCCCAATAATATTTTTTTTTTAAGTCTGTTTTCACTGGGGATCAAACTCAGGTTATCAGGTTTTTACCTACTAAGTCATCTCTCCAGCCCTCATTTAGTCTTAATCTAATCTTTTCAGGCATAGGTTTATTAAATAAGAACTTGAAAGCATATTAATATCATTCTTAGCAACACTGCAAAGACATCTGGCTTCTTGACTTGTTTTTTTCCCTAGTATGCAAAGTATCATTCCTTGGTATTTGAGTAGATGAAACTTCTTTTTTTTTTTTTCAATTTAAAAGTGGTTTCCCTTTATTAAAAGCATTAAATGAACTGACAGCATGGCGCTAGCCTCAGAGTCACAGATTCAGAAATGTTACAGGCTAAAACAAAACCATTGAGATCATGTGTGGAAATAAATTGGTGCAGTTTCACAAGTCATGTCCATTCATGACTAGCTTGACTGATTTAAGAATTAATTTGTTGGGGCTGGAGAGGTGGCTCAGGGGTTAAGCCTCTGCCTTGCAGGCGAAAGGTCCTGAGTTCGGATCCCAGATCCCACGTATAGACGCCAGGCGGAAGCGGGGGCGGCCTGCGCTTCCGGTCCTGGTAGGACGGAGCCTGTGAATCCCGGGGCAGAGTAAACAAGGAGGAGGTGGAGGCGTCCATGGTGGTTTCCGAATTCGTCCGTGGTTCTACACACACGCGCGCGCATACATATGCACACACGCACAATTGAATAAATAATAATAAAAAAAATTAAAAAAAAATTGTGTTGCTAGAAGAACCTAGATTCCTAATTCAAATTTAAGTCAGAATCAAGTCTACAAATCTTTCTCATCCATGTTATTGTGGCATAATCTACACACCAAGTCATACTAGTTTTAAGATGAAACTTCTTTACTTCTTTTTTTTAACGTGGGACCTGGGATCCAAACTCAGAACATTCTGCTTGTAAGACAGAGTCACAACTCCTGAGCCATCTCTCCAGCCCAGATGAAACTTCTTAGTTCTATGTTGCTCCTAAAAAATTTTGGTTGTAATATCTGACTCCCCCTACATATCTTACCATATCATATATAATAGCATCATTCCTACCTTGAATGAGATCTGTGAGCTTTTGCTTGTCATAGAGCATGCTAAAACACATTTTTTTGTGTTTGAGATCCACAAGCTTATTTAGTTTGTAACACCACTATTTTCCTGTCTGTGAATCTGAGTAGATATTTTTCTTTCTATTTTGAGGAGATGAGTATGTTTCCCAAGGATCAATCTTTTGAGGCTGTGCAGAGTAAGGTCATTGTACTGTACTATTTATAGTAAAACAGAAGGCCTTAGGGATGCCTCCTAGGCTGATAGCACTGAGTTTTGAAGAACAATTAAGAGTTAATAGAGGAAGTGGAAGGGTAGGAGAAATTTATAGGCAAGAGTAGAGCATGAGCAAAAATGCAGAAACAACTGCAAACTGTAGGACAGTTTTCTAAGCAGGAGGCTGTTTATCTTCATAGTAACCAAACAGTTGCTGAAATATTTCCATTTATACAGTTTAGAGAGTCTAGTTTGATGCATATTTTTTCAATTATTATGGAAAAGTTTAAATAGATACTGATGAAACATCATATAATTATCTTTTCTTGTTCCTTAATGTACCTGTTTCAAGTCTTACCTTCGTTTTTTCTGTTCCTGTTCCTTTTTAATTTTTTTCTTCTTAGGTAGTTTGTTCAATCGTGTAGCTTTACCTACAAGCTGCATATGAAAACTCCCAAATTTGTCTTTCTAATTGTGATTTTTTGCCAAGTACTTGCAGTGACTATGTAACCATTACCTGGGTTACATACACTGTATCTTAGACAACACATTTATTTCATTTATTAAATCTTATATAGCTTAGTCTGTGCTTCTTATTGGTACCATCATCTTTCCAATTGCCTAGGTGGGAGGCTTTGCCTATCTTGACTATTCATTTCTCTTCAATCCAATATCTGAGTCCTTTTTTATCAAGTATATCTTTAGAATGTTTTAGCAATTCTGAGCTTGTCTGAGTCTCAATGTAGAAAGTCCTCCCTAGCTTCCTCTTATCTATTGAATAAGTTCCAAACCTTTACTTGTTCAGAGCCTGTCTTGCTCACTCTTTGGTCTTCACTAAAGGATGTTTTGTTTTAGGTGCATTTGAACTAGAAAATTTGAATTCTCTGATTTCTCTCGTCCTTTTCTACTTCTACTTACTATTTTCTGTCTTAACCCTTTTCTTTCAATCTTTCTATTTTCTTTCATTCTAATCTTCTTTTCAAATTTAGCTCATGTAGAATATCTCCTTCTTGATTGTTCCCTGTATAGTGCTTGGCATTAACTATAAGACCTATTTCATTTTAACTGGTATTTTAGTTCTCTTAATGTATTTTAAACGTTTCCTATTGTACTATGATATAATTGTACTTAGCTTGAATGCACATTGCTACTACCATACCAATCAGTTTGTGTATTATACAATATACATGTACTGTATAATACAATAATAACCTAGAATGAAAACTCATGGAAAATCTCAAGTGGTGTAATTAAACTGTAAAACCATATCAATTCTGAAAATCCCCCTCACCTTTTTTTTTTTAAGTGTAAAGGAACCATCTTGATTTATTTTGGGGTCCCTGTTGCATCATAAAATAAAAAAAAAATCTTTAGAGTCACAAGCCATCTTTGGTTTTAGTCTTTGAACAAATAATTCAAGCTCTTAAACTTCATTTGTCTTTTTTATAATTACTTTACCAGATATTTCTCTTTTCAAAATATTAGCTCAAAAGTGAAAAAAAATTCTAAGCTAGAAACATAACACAATATATAGGGGATACTACACAGTTTAAAAAGTTTGAATTTAAATGAAATACAGATGTTTTTAAGTTATGGCGTGTGAACATTGTAATCAGCAATGCTATGAAATAAACACACTGTCCCTGATCAAACCTGCCATCGGATTACCTGCTTCCTATTTGAAGGTGTTGGACATACTAAAACGGTCAGAGCTTTGATGGGGCTGGGAATGTAACTCTCGTTAGAGTGATGGCCTAGCGTTGTGAGAGGGCTAAGGTTCAATCCCTGGCACCTCAGAAACCAGAGAGCCCTTGTTACGGTTTGAAACATGTGTTGTCCACTTTGGTTTATGTGTTCAAATCCTTAGCTGATGTTTGGGAACATTGTGGCATCTTTAGGAGATGGGAGCTTGCTGGAGGAAGACACATCTCAAGTGGTAGGCCTGAAAGTTGGTTACCTCCACCCTGCTTTGCTAGTAGTTGGCTTTTGGAGTTTGCAACTGGGTCTCTCAGCTTCCGTGATGGATGTAACTTCACCTGCCTCTAGCTTCTGTTGCCTACCATGCCTTTCCCACTATAACAGACTATCTTCCCTCTGGAACCGTAAGCCAAATAAAAAAGTCTCCCTTTCTCCCTTTAAGTTGCTTGAGTCTGAATGGTATCACAGCGACAGGAAGAGTAGCTGTGACATTCCTCACCTTTTTAAACAGAGTTTATTATATTAAAAGAAAATGTTTTTAAAGATATTTATTTGAAAGAGAGAAAGAGAGCATGCAAGGTGTACGTATGCATACCATGGTGCACAATCTGAAGTCAGAGAAAACATTCAAAAGTCAATTCTCTCCTTCCCAGGCTTGAACTAAGGTTGCCAGGTTTTAAGTAGGTACCTTATCTGCTGAGTGTTGGTATTTGTAAGTAGAAATAGTATGGCACTTCAAACTAAAAATCTCCATAACAAAGGAAGTAGTCAGTAGAATGAAAGGCATTCTGCAAAGTAGGAAAAAGTATTTGCAAAATATTTATCTAATAAGGTATTAGTATCTAAAATAGACAAGGAATGTATACAGTTCAATACCCTAAATAAAAATAATCTGATTTAAAAATAGACACTTCTCTAATTCAGGCAGTCTTGAGCTTTTATTTTCTTTTTATTATAGTTACTATTTTTTGTCCTTTCTCTTTAATGCTGGGTATTGATCTCAGGGCCTCATGCCTACTAGGCTATATCCCAACCTTCTTTTTACTTTTATTTTGATTAAGAGTCTTAATTGCCCAATTTGGCCTTGAACTTATCTGTAGCCCAAAAACTACTCAGGTGATCAGCAAGCTTTTGAATTTATAGTAAAAACCCTTTTTGTTATGTAAATGAGGATCTAATCCAGTGAGGTATTAACCCACACCTGATAGAGCAGCCAGCTATTGTCAAAAAGACCTAAGAGCCTCCTTGGTTAGGGTGTGGGGAAAGGAAACATATGCATTCATGGGATTGTAAATTCATGAACCATTCATTGCAAGTCTTAAGGAACATACTTATAGTCTTCACAGACAAGATAATCATAAATTGTCCAGCTGGAGCTATATGAGACCCTGTCTCAAAAAACAAAAGAACCATTTATGGGAAACAGTATGATAGATGGTTTCTCAAAGAATTGAAAAATAGAATTATGATATCCAAAAATCTCATTTCTGGGATTCAATTTCATTTGGTTCCAACAGAAGTGAAAACAGGGTTAGGAAAAACATAAGTACCGATGCTTGAAAACATTTACAATGGGCATGTGAAAACAATCTTCGCCCTTCCAATAATGAGTGGATCGGGAAATGGGGTAAATATATATTAATAACAAAGAAGGAAATCCTGTCATTTGAGAATTTGTGAAGAGAGAGTGCTTGACATTGCTCACATGTAGAATCTAAAACGGGCAAACTCACTGAAGCAGAGTGTATTAGTTGCCAAAGGCTGGAAAGGTGTAATGTGGGTCAAAGGTTACAAAAATGATAACTATGAAGTGATGTGTTAAATAGCTAGAATGTGATTGTGTCACAGTGTATATCAAAACTTTCAGTTGCATACCTTGAATTTATATAATCTTTGTATTTCAAAATTGTCAGAAGAAAATTAAAATGACAAAATTAAAAATAATTTAGGAGAGGACTATGAGAAAAGCTGTAGATGAAAGAGTGGCTTTATGCAAATGATGGTTGAAACCAGGGCAGGCATTCACAGGTTGGAAGCAGAATTATTGTTGTCTCTAATTTTAGGTATTGGAGAATGGCAATTACAACTTTATTTTTGTTATTGGTGGTGCTGCTAGGTATTCGACCCAGAATCTTGCTCTTGACATCAAGCTTTACTTGTACCCTTTTGTATTTTAAGAGGAAGAATGAAAAAGAATAACGGTGTAATGATAGATTAATGCTTTATTTTCTAGTCAGGGAGTTCTAGGAAAGATAATTTTGTCATTTGTATGTACTGGTTAATGTAAAGAACCAAGAAATGTTGATAATAATTTTGCACATAAGGACAATAGAGAGAACATTGAGGTGATAAAAGAATGACCTCCAGCTACAAGGCTGTCCTTGTTTCCCTGGACAGAGCCCGCCTGACTCAGCCTCACAGTCACTGGAACAGAGTGGGATGCTTTCACTGGAACTTGAAATGAGAGCAGGACTGTTTTCTTGCCCCACACTTCAGGCCTTAAACATGCCACCCATTAAGGATTTGGTTGCTTTGTAAGAACCATATCTTTTCCTATTGAAAGAGAAGTCAGTCTGTTCCATCATCAGATTTTTTAAGGCATGTGATGTGGGTAATAGTTCATATCCCAGCTCTTCCATTTACCAGCTTTGTGTTCCCTAAAAAAGTTACGTGATTTTGTAGAACACTGTTTTCTCCCTTTGTAAGAGGGAGATTAGATGACGTAATTGATGGGAGGATAGTATGAAAATTCAACTCTGTGGTTGGCATGTATTAGACACTTCTTAAATGGGAATAGTTCTTTCTAAATATGCGATAATGTTTCTTGAATTTTCTTAATTAGAATTTCTATTTCTTGATTTTTACATATCTGTAAAATTTTGAAATTTTGTTACAACTAGTATCTGTTGTCTAGAAAAGTAAAGTCTGATTTTCAGTTTGTAAAATGTAATTTGATTATAGCAGATCTCTCTTTGAAAAAGTTATTAACCTTAGTGTTGAAATAATGCCTTTTGCATATATTCCCATTTAGTATTTTTTACCAAATCATTTATATAGAAAATGAATCAATAAACTTATCTCTCTTCTTACACAGATAGTGCACATCCTAAATATGACATCTGCAAAAATAATTTCCTTTCTGTTACCCTGTGATGAAAGTCTTCATTCACTACAGTCTCGAATCGAGCGTGAAACTGGAATAAATACTGGTTCTCAAGAACTTCTGTCAGAGACAGGAATTTCTCTGGATCCTCGGAAACCAGCCTCTCAATGCGTTCTAGATGGAGTTGTAAGAAAGTATTTTTGTTTGTTTTTTGAGGCAGGGTCTCATGTGTATCCTGGACTGGTCTGTAACTCAAGATTTTCCTGCCTCAGCCTGCTGAGTCAAAGAATCTACATAGGCCAACATTCTCGGGCTTTTTTGTTTTTAATTGACACAATATTTGTACTTATGGGGTACAGACTACTACTTAGTACCTGTTTATACTGTAGTCATCAGACCAGGGAGATAAACATTTTTATCTCTTCAAATATTAAATTTATATGTGTTTAGAACTTTCAAACTTTTGAGTTATGTTGAAATATTTAATTATTACATTGATAGAAATTTCCTGCTGTGCTTAGAATGTGTGGATAAAAGTTCTGATGTATGCAGTCTGATGGAAACCTGCATAGAGGGATTACATGCTTGGTGTTATTCAATATGTACTTGGGGTACTTTGGAGAACAGCACATTTTATAATCTTATTTTTAGTTTTATCTTAATGGCGGCTTTAATCATTTGCTTCTTTGCAAAGTCAGCACGAAAGAAATGGCGCATATGTAATTTTGAAATTTGTAAGAATTTTTTCTTTAGTATCTGTTCTTCTTTCTTTTCCTTCTTATTTTTGAATCCTAGAACTTTGAAATTAAACTAGCAGTCTCTCAGGTCATGCCAGGTAATAGTTGGGTGGGAAATATGATTGTGGTAATTCCATTTGTTTTCTGTTTTTCTTTTCATAACATTATGGACGTATATTTCATGGTCTAATAATTTATCTATTCCAGGTATAATTCAGCGATTTTTAAAAGTAAATTTAAATCAGTATAAAACCTATCTCAGGCATTCATAACTTTCCATCTATACAGATTTGCCCTTTTTTTAAAGGTTTTTTTTTTTTTTTTTTTTAGATTTTATTTATTTACTCTGTGTATATGTGTCAGAATGGAGGATCAAAGGTGACTTCAGGAATCATCCTGGATTGCTTCTACCTCCTTCCTGCTTAGCTCTTCAGACTCCGCCCACCAGAGGCGGAAGTGCAGGCTACTGCCCCACCTAGCATTTTTTATGTAACACCTGGGATCAAAATTCAGGACCTTCTGCTTCCAAGACAAGAGCCTTAGCCTCTGAGCCATCCCTCTCTCCAGCTCTAGATTTGTCCTTTGTGTTAGGACTTCATTTTGTTCTGTTTTGCTTTGTTTTTATTATTATTTTGCTTTGTGTGTGTATATGTATGGGCATATGTATGTAGAAGAGGGCACTGTATGTCTGTGAAGGTCCAAGGGTGACCTCAGGAATCATCTTGATTATTCTACAGTTTCCCAGAAGTATACAGGCTGTCTGCCTGGCACATTTACATGGGTTCTAGGATCCAAATTCAGGTCCATTTGCTTTTGAGGCAAAGACTTATTCCCTGAGCCAACTCTCCAGCCCTTAAATGAATTTTTAAAGTCAACATACAAAATGATGACATCATGACATTTTTATACATATGTATCATATTTTGTTCTAATGCCTCCTTCATCCCCCTTTACTGATCTTGCTTGTTTTCTTCTTGTCTCACAATAGGCTACCCTTTTGCTTTTTTTGTGCTACATGAGTCCCATTCCCCTCCTCCTTTCTCCTGTGTTTGTTCTTTCGGATCTGCCAGTTGTTTATTACTTTGGACCCATATATTTCTAATTTCCTACAACTAAACCTTCAGTCATAAATATGTAAGATATATACTAGTGTACATTTATTCATTTGGATTTTAAAATAAGAAATCTGGTTCTTATAATTTAGTAAGTCTAAGATTTTCAAGAATCTTAGAGAATTTTAATTGTTTCTTTTTTCAGAGAGGCTGCGATAGCTACATGGTTTATTTGTTTGATAAAAGTAAGACTGTATATGAAGGACCATTCGCATCTAGAAGTTTATCTGATTGTGTAAATTATATTGGTAAGTGTAGTCCATTTATTGAGTGAATTTAATCTTGAAATCTTATAATATTGACTCTAAACATGCTTCTTTGAAATAATCTTTTGGTGTTTTTTATCTCATACTTGAGGCTTCTTTATGAAACAAACATGGATTTAATACAGTTTAAAAGGTAAAAAGGTAGATTTTAAATTACAACTAGATCCTTCAGTTAAGAGAGTGCTCTCATTACACCTGGAATGAAAACTCTCACTATTCATTAAACCTTTTTAATTATTCCTTTATTATGTGTGTTCAAACTTACACATACAGATCTTGTCCTGTATGCTTTCTTGAAGGTGAGTTCATGGTTCAAGAAATAATAGTTATTATTCAGAAGCAGAAAAAGACTATGATGAACTATAAAGGAGATAGAACTTGATTTAAAGCTTGAATGAAGTAAAGAATTTGGGTTAGCAAAAAGAAAAGTATATTGGAAAGAAGCAAGATTAAAAAGCCCTTTAAGGGTAGTTATTATGTCATTTGTTTTTATTTTTCCTATCTAGAGCAGGGCTTTGTATTGTTAGAGAAATTCTTTCTAAGCATCTCTGTGAATTTTATTGGGAAAGGAAATCATAAAGAATAATAAATGAAGTGTAGTCTTTGAAAATAACTCACCTCCCCTATCATCCTGCCTATAGTACAAGACAGCAAAATACAGCTTCCAGTTATACAGCTCCGTAAAGTCTGGGCTGAAGCAGTACACTATGTATCTGGACTAAAAGAAGACTATAGCAGACTCTTTCAGGGACAAAGAGCAGCAATGTAAGTGAACTTTGTTTCCTATAGGCACAATGCACAATGAACTCAAAAATTAATCTTGTCACTTCTCACTAAGCAGTATCGTGTGTAGTGTTAAAATATTAGGCCAATTTGAAATGCAGTCTTTTTTTTAAATAATTTTTTTGTGTGTGATTTGTATGTGTGTGCACATGCTTAGCCATGTATACATATATTGAGGCCAGAGGTTAATTCAGTTGCTTTTCTGAGTCAGAAAACCAGCTTTCCACCTTATTTTTGAGACTGGGTCTCTTACTGAACCTAGGATTCATATTTTGGCTAGTTTCATTGGCAAGCCCCCAGGATCTGCCTGTCCCTGTTCCTCCTTCTTGCTAGGGATTACAGTCATACTTTCACTTTTTAATGAGGATCTACATTTAGGTGCTTATGCTTGAAGAACAGACATTTTATCCACTGAGCCATCTCCCCAGCCCCACTGAAATGAAATAAGTATTCTTCCTATTAATGGTCTATAACTTTTCAATTGCAATAGCTTGAAAATAGTGGTTCCTAAATGGTGTTAGTATAGGAAAATTGTTTATCACAGAATATTACAGACAGGATGTTTTTAGAGGCCAGAGTCTAAAGGTCAGCCGTTTTTCATAAATTGATAATAGAAACTTAGATTTTTGAATTTTGGCAGTTTATGTTTGCAAATTTTATTCAATGTTTCTGAATGCTGATAATTTTTGTTTTGCAATGGCTTAGGTTAAGTCTCCTTAGATACAATGCTAACTTGACAAAAATGAAGAACACTTTGATCTCAGCCTCACAGCAACTCAAAGCTAAGTTGGAGTTTTTCCACAGAAGCATTCAGCTTGACTTGGAGAGATACAGTGAGCAGATGACTTATGGGATATGTAAGTATCTGGCTGTAATGCCTTTCTAAGGAATGTCTTGTCTCTTAAAACTATCTTCCTGACTCATAATCAGTCATTATTTAAATTCACATTAGAACTAGAGACATAATGGATGATTCAGATCATCCAACCATTTGTGTTTTGAGAATTAGCTCTTTTAGTCCCTTAGTTGAGCAACTTACTTCATAAATAGAATAAGATAATTTAGCTCTAGAAAAGCTAAATAATACAAAAGTGACTTAAGAATTTGTGAATTCCAAGTGTCATTTTTAAGGCAGATAAGGAATCTATGCTGAGGTTTCTTCTTAGTACTATGGTCTGAATGTACTTTTTGTCTAAATTTATGTGTTGAAATCCCAGCTGTTAAGGTGATCATATTGGGAAGACAGACCCTTGGGAAATGATTGAGTCATGGTAAAAGTCTTGGCCTTATAACAGGAAGCCTGAGCGAATCAGATTCCCTCATGCTTCTTGCCATGGGAGGGCACCTCTGAATCAGAAAGCAGGCTCTCAACAGACAGTTTTGGTGCCTCAATCTTAGATTTCTCAGGCTTCAAAATGGAGAAATAAATTTCTTTTGCCACCCTCAGTATTTTTATGTGTACCTCAGGATAAGTGACAAAAAGTGTTCAGTTAGGTGAGTAAATGTGCATGGAAAACATACTTCAATGTATTTGTTTGTTAATACAGCAAGGAAATAGTCAGGACTAGTATATAAAGATACGATTATTTCCTAGGTCACTAATTTAGACCTTATTTCAGCTTCAGAAAAAATGCTTAAAGCATGGAAAGAAATGGAAGAAAAGGCCATCCACTATGCTGAGGTAAAATCACTGAACTCATTATGCAAACTTATTAATTCTTGATATTTCCTTGAGAAATTCTTTGTTTTTTGTATATAAAGAATATTTATCATATCATTCCTGAAATTTAGACAAATATCTAGTATTGTGTATCAGCCATGGTAGGTCAGAACAGGGGTTTTAGATAAACTTAGCCTCACTGAGTTTCAGTTTCTATTATATTCCATTATTTATGTGTGAAATAAACTTTTCTGATAGGATTATAAAGATTAGATAGGAATCTATAATAATGGTATGGATCACTATTATTTTTGACTGATTCAGATAAGATAGTTAATCATCCAGGTTTAACTGGGATGTGTATCTCATTTGTCTTTCCATAATTGTTAAGTACCTGAGGATGTGGGTAGTGTAATTGGTATTCTGGAGCGGAGATGGAAGAAATGTTAGTGGTTTTGATGGCCACCTTTTCTTTTCCTTTTTGGGGGGGGGGTCTTTTTTTTTGGTCTTAACAGTTCTATTTAATTTCTGAAGATGAAGAGAAAAGCATGGGAATAAATGTTCTATGTGAAAGATTGTCAAAAACAAACAAACAAAAAGCCGAAACAAGCTTGATGTGCTACACATCTGTAAACCCAGTACTCAGTAAACCAAGACAGGAAGTTATAGGTTCAAAGACAGTAACAGTTAGCTTTAATAAAATTATTTTCCCATATCAAAATATGTAGGGTAGCTACAAGAAACCATTCTCTACCCATACAATCTGAGTTTCATTTTGTACTGGATGATGGAAGCCTGTCATTTCCTCTGTGTTCGAATCATATTTTAGGTTGGTGTCATTGGACACCTTGAGGATCAGATTATGTCTTTACACACTGAAATCATGGAACTGCAGAAGAGCCCCTATGGAAGACGCCAGGGAGACTTGATGGAATCGCTGTAAGGATGCATGTGTGGTGTGGGTCTTGATTATCCATCTTTCTGTAGCGTTATTTCTGCTTTTATAACTTTCTGCTATATATATATCAGGGTATACCTATAGGTGGTCCTGCTTTTGTTTCCTTTTCTTCAAATGTATTGGGAAGATAAAAGGAAGCTATTTCTTAGTCATAGCAAATTTTGAAAACAACTCTTCAGGTTAATCTTCCTTACCTCTTTACAAAACCTCTTTTTCATGTGTCCTTTTCCAAGGATATCTAAATTGTAAACTCCTTCCTTACTCAGTCACTAGACTTATGATTGTAGATACTGTCTCTTAAGGCCCTTTAATGAGTGCATGTGTAGAAGCAGGCACTGTGTGTGCCTGTGGAGACCCAAGGGTGACATCAGGAATTATCGTGAATTGTTCTATCTCCTTTTGGCTTTGCTCTGGGATTTCCCAGGCTCTGAGACTGAAATGTAGACCACTGGCATTTTTACATGGAATCCAAGATCCAAACTCAGTTTCTTCTGCCTGTGCAAGGCAGAGATTTAACCCCTATGCCATCTCTCCAGCTCCAGTAAGGTTAATTTCTTAAGTGTCTAGATTAGAAACTTCAGACTGTCTAAGAACAAACCATAATTTTTGCCTCCTTAAGTGTTTTGGCTGTAAGAGTGTTTTCTTTCCCTCCCTCCCTCCTTCCCTCCCTCCTTCCCTCCCTCCTCCCTCCCTCCCTCCCTCCCTCCCTCCCTCCCTCCCTCCTCCCTCTCTCCCTCCCTCCCTCCCTTCCTTCCTTCCTTCCTTCCTTCCTTCCTTCCTTCCTTCCCTTTCTTTCTCTATCTATTTATCTTATCTATCTTCCTATCAGAGTAGTTAGGAAATATGTCAAAACTTCACAAATTTGTCTAATTCCCCACATGCCTATAGAAAATAGGAGGCCAAGATAGGAAAATTGGACAGCTAAAGGCCAGCTGATTCGACTCACACAGTGGGGAAAGACTGTCTCTCAAACAAGATGCAAAGGCAAAGGCTAACACCTAGGATTGTCCTCTGCCTGTACACACACACTGTGGCATGAACTCACACAAATAGACACATACACACACATAAGCACGTATACACAACACGCAAATTGATTAATTTAAAAGCTTGTATTCTTATTATATTCAGTGAATTGCTCTGAAAAATATTCATTGGCAATTTGTACTTGGCTTTAAGATGAGATTATTGTTCCAAAAAATAATGTTGTGCAAGTGTATTAGGAATTAAATTATTTTCATATACAAGTGTGTTTTCTCTTTTGTAGGGAACAGCGTGCCATTGACCTATATAAGCAGTTAAAGCACAGACCTGCAGGTAAGATCCTTCTCTCATAGTGTTTGAACTTATTTTTAGGAAATTATCACTAGTTAACACAGTTAGTGAATTAAAAATCTCTTTTTACTGCAGAATAAATTCTCATTGGATATTGATACTGAGACATTTGTGATATATAACTAAGTTTTTTTTTTAATTTAGGAGAATAGAAAGAGAAAGTAAAAAGGTTATTTAAAAAGGATAATTTAAAAACATGTATTTATTTTGGAGCAGAAGCAGGTGACAGCACATGTGTGGAGTCAGAAGTTGGTTTTTTCTTTCAGTGTGGGCTTCGGGATTGAGCCTAGGACACAAGGTTTGTACACAGGCTCCTTTACTTTATGAACCATCTTGCTGGACCCACAGAAACATTTTTAAAAGGGATGTGAAAAGAAAGAATGGAGAAAAAGAAACTCAAAAGAAATAGAAACAGAATTGTGAGGCTTTCTTCTGATAACAAGTCTGGGTTTTCGCAAAATGTCCCCTCCTTTAGGTGGAGTTCTCTGCCCTCAGGACATGTCTCCCACTGTCCTAGTACAAACTGTAGGTTCTTCTCCAAACTGTTAATTTCCCCATCAGCTACAGCTGCTCTGCTGGCTGTATTCTCCTCTTTGAAACTTCAGATTTGTCAATGCAACTCTGTTCCATCAAACAGTCAGTTCATTATCTTCAAATTCAACTTCACTAAAGTCCTTGTTCCCCTCAAAACCTCATGAGCCAGAACTCCACATCTGTGTTAGCATTACTAAGCTCTAAACTCTCATCACATAAACCAAACTCTAATCAATGGTTTCTCTAGCTTAGAGCTTCAATCTTTCATATTTGTCCAACAAAGTAGCTCAAAAGACAAAACACTTCTATTTCATCACCAATTACCCTTATCCTTGTATCGAAAGACTTAATTTTTGATACAACACCCCACTTATCTTGTCTGTAATAACTTAGTCTCATGTTTCTGTTGCTGAAACAAATTCATGATCCAGACAATTAGGTGAACAATGGACTTATTAATGCTCTCAGTTCTAAGTTACATTTGATTATCATACTAGGAAAGTGATACCAATATCAGAAACTGAAAAAAACTGGCCACACACGAAGAATTGAGAGAGAGGTAATGACCAAAGTGTGTTGTCTTCCAGCTTACCAGTGTGCAAATGCCAGCCTTCCCCTCTCTTCACCTGTTCATCTGTTCCGAAAATGATCCCATGCGTTGTGGGCCAGGTCTTTCCACATCAGTTGGATAATCTACAGCCTTGCTCAGAGGCTCGCCTTAACTAAATCATTCTTTATAGATGTTATGCACAGGCTCAGTTCTCAAGTTGACACCTGAAACATTGGCACATGGACTGTTTTCGGTTACAGTTGTTGTGAGCCATAAACAGACGTGTTAACGTGGAATTCCAGATAGCCTGATTGGAGAATTCTACGAATATCCTACTGATAGTCATCATAAGATAAGCTAATTTCTCAGCCAGACACTATCTGTGTCTGAGTTTGGATTAGTGTAGGTTAAAGATGGATAAGACTATTTTCGCATGGAAAACTAAAGTCTCTCAACAGTGATAAATATTAAATATATATAATACATTAAACACAGAATCATTTGTAAGTTTATTTTTGGTCTATTGTTACCCTGGACTATGGACTCTAGCCCCTTAGAATTTATAAATAACCTTGAAGTCTTTTAGCACATTTTTAAATTTAAATGGTGTGTGATTTTTTTTTTTTTCTGGGGAGAACAGATTTCTATTTACTCCAGATAGATCACTAATGACAAACTAAAGAGTGGATGCCATCCATGTTTAGCCTGGTGACAAGTGAGTTAAATTCACGTTACTAACAGGATCATAGATAAGGGAATATTTCAGAAATGTCATTAACTTACTAGTGGCTACACTGCTAAAGAAAATATCTCTGTATCCCCATATATACTAACTATTTATAAATCCTCAGTGATGGAAGGGGATCTCATAAGCTCCCTACCACTACCACCTCTAGCAATTGATAACTACTTTTACATATCTTTAGAGAAGGACAGAGCATCGTGTCCCATCCTCTTCCATGACAGAACAGTCCGGGCCCAATCTTACAGCTGTAATCATAGCTATTGAGTGTTCAGGACAATAGCTGTGGTCATACCTGGAGGACAGTGTTCTACAACAGGTCAAAATGTTTTTTTAAACTATTTTCATGTTTTTAAGAGCTTCAGAGGAATTTTGTTTGTTTGGGAGCTGACATGTTCTGCAGAGTAGGAGTTATATATCTACTGACAAAGTCTTTTCTAGATCACTCCTACAGCGACAGCACAGAAATGGTGAAGATCATCGTGCACACAGTGCAGAGTCAGGACCGTGTTCTCAAGGAGCTGTTTGGTCATCTGAGGTAGAAAATTACTTTATTTCTCTCAGCAACCAAGACGCTTACTATGTTCCTTTCAAACGATAAGATTCCTGTGTGGTAAATATACTAGACCCAAAATAGTTATGGTCTCTTAGGAAGCATGGCCACAGCTCGCTCTATACTCACAGGTCATTTTATTCGCGTGACTTTTGGGAGCGATTATCGAGTGCCAGGTTGATTGTGGTTTATTTCCTCAGACGGGTTTGGGAATGAATATTTGGAAATATGTTTCATAGTTGAAGGATATGAATAGTATCTGACACTGACTTAATTTCTCTAGCAAGTTGTTGGGCTGTAAGCAGAAGATTATTGATCTACTCCCCAAGGTGGAAGTGGCCCTCAGTAACATCAAAGAAGCTGACAATACTGTCATGTTTATGCAGGGAAAGAGGCAGAAAGAAATATGGCATCTCCTTAAAATTGCCTGTGTAAGTAATTTTAATGAATGTGACATTAAGCTGTTGTTATTCTACAAAAGACTCTTTCCATGAGCGGCATCCTTTTGAATGTATATATTTTGTACTGGGTGGATGGTCGCATCCCTTGTTTGTTGTCTTAACTGTAGAGATGGACTTTTGCATTTTCACTGTTCTTTCCAGGTTCTCTGTTTTTTGTGTTTTATTTTGAGACAAAGTCTAACTCTATATGAGCCCGCCTGGACCTTGCAGCAATTTTCTGCTTCTCAAGTGCTGGGATAACAGGTTTAAATCAGCATACCCAACTCAGTCTTTCTGTTTTTGTAATCCTCCCTATCCTGAATCTCTGTGCTAGTCAAACCCAACTTAAAGTAAATGTGTCTGACTAGCTGTTAATTCAATCCTTTTTCAGCTGTCCCCTTCTTCCAAACATAAGTCATTAGAGGAGCTTAGATACATTTAGCTTTAGTCAGTAAAGAAAGAGGCCAGTTAGTGGTGGTAAGTTAGTTGCTAGAGGTGGTAAGAATATTTTTGTACAGATATACTCCACTTGTGCATATTAGTAATGATAAATGTGTAAGCCTAGGAGTATAGTTTTAAAAATTGTGTATCAATACAGATATTGGTCAAAATTTATTGATTTTTTTTTTTCTTTCAGACACAGAGTTCTGCCCGCTCTCTTGTAGGATCCAGTCTAGAAAGTGCAGTAACTCCGCAGCCTGTGACTTTGGTAGAACGTGAACATCCTCTGTCATGCGTGGTAACTCCTCAAGATGGGTGGGTTCACTTTGTAATAATAGGTAGTTGTAATTTGACAGCAATGGTAGGAATGAGGCAGTATTGCATAGTAGTTACTCCTCCTTCAGACCAACATTGGGTCTCAAATCTTTATAATAATGCTGAATAATTTACTTAGCTTTTATAATGTTTATTTTCTCACATTGAAATGAGAATGTCTTAGAGAACTGCTGGAAAATTTAGTTGAACAGTTATAAAATGCTTGGAAGTAAATATTCTGCAAATGTTACTAATAATTATTAGCTCTAAAACATTTCTGTTACTGGCTTATTAATTTCTTTTCCCTAAATCATATTCCTTCCTTACCCATTTTTTTTCCTATAAGAAATTATCCTTTTCTGTATTTATCATTTTGTGATATTTGAGTTCTCCTTTAAGGTAGTGAGATTTTCATTTTGTAACTTAATTTCCAAAATCAAGCTTTTTTAATATTTTAAATCCATTTTACTAATAAATCAAGTTTGAAGCCCTGCATTTTCTTGTGTTAGTTCTACTCTTCTGCTAAAAGCTGAATGACTACCCATCTCTGTTATTTTCTCAGCGTAAGGTGTGCCGTGTCCAGAGCCAGTGGCTCTTTGCTAGCTTGTGTATTGTCGCTTTTCTCACAACTCATGGAGACCTCTACAGCACCAAGCATTTCCTGGAAGCTCTGCTCATAATTAGTTTTGCAGAATTACACCCATGTTACATCACTGCACATTCTGTACTCTGCTTTTATGAGAGAAAAAGCACATGGCAGGAAGGCAAGCTGATATCAGGTATTTTATTGTTTTAAAGAAAGCAAGTTCCAGGGTATATCATGGGCCATTGCAGATGTGGCCCAATACAAATACATCTACAAGTAAATTACAGGCCTAGGAAATACTCTGTTAGAGCTAAAAGTAAAATTTAATACATTTTTAACCTTGTTTTCATGAAAAGCACTCAGGTTTCTTAAGGATGCTAATGGTTCTAAAGAGCACCTCTATAAATAATTTCCAATTTGCGATTGTGGCTGTTTGCAAAAGTGTATCTGATAGACTTTTAAATATATTTTATGGTAGGAATTCATTGTAAAGGAAAAGTGATCTTAACTATAATTTACCCATGATTACTCACTTAGCTACTACCAATTAGGATATTTTGCTGCCTCAATGTTTCCATCTGTTGGATAACAACAGACAATTCTGTGCTATTAGTAGCTCTTGTCTATGGCCTACAGCTGACTCTGGTAGAGGAGGGCTGAGGTTTGGTCCAGGCCATATGAAAGAGGAAAGCATGAAACTGGAAACCAAAATTAGGGTCTTTGCAAAATAAATGGTCTGGGATACTTCTTGGTTCTAGACAGTTCTATTAGTTTTCTTCCCTGTCCTCAGAAATTAATGTACTCGTTTTCCTTTCATTGCTATTTTCTGTAGTTTTATCAAGAGTTTTTCTCCATCCTTGGTCTCTGCAGAACAGATTGTACTTTGAATCTTGTCCCGTACATTTGTGTCTGAAATAAACATGCTGGTCTTTTTAATATTTGTAAGGAAAAGGAAATATTCCAGAAATTAAAAAGTGATCTTTATTTGTCTATTATGCCAGCAATATTTTTCTTTTTAAGTGGCATTTTCAGGGGAAAAAAATAAAGTTATCAGTGCCATCATTTCAAAAGAAAGTCTGACTGGAGTTACAGTGGACTTAATTATAATAGGCAAGAGGCAGTGGCTTGGATGAAGTGGACTTTGTCTCTAGGTGAGAGGATGAAGAAGCTGAAGGCTGCAGCCTCAGCCTCAGCCTCAGCCTCATTGCGGTCTGGCTTGCAGGAAGAGCAGTCGTCAGCCTGACTTAGATGACCAGAAAGCAGGCGACGCTCACATGCCCTGTCGCTGAATTTCTTTCTTTCTCCCAACAGGGAGACTTTGGCACAAATGATAGAAGAAAATTTGAGTTGTCTTGGCCATTTAAGTACTATAATTCGTGAATCAAACGAGGAGCAGAGCAGTAGCATGTTGGTAAGTTTCGTGTGGCTATGATGGTATATTTTAGATATTCTGGATACAAAAGGTAGAGTTTTTCATGTTGACTGTACCTGGCTTTTGAAAACATATAAGGGATTAAACTCAGAGGAAAGAACATTTGAGAACTATCTTTAACTCTAAAATCTCATTTTTTTGTTGTCATCAGTAAACAACAGTAGCCTTTTGTTATTGTCACATTAAGCTTTGGCAACATGACTGCTGAAATGCAATGGATTGTACCTTTTTTCTTCAATAGTCACTTTTCTGCAATTAGGTGGAACTTGTATTTGTGGTTTAATTATAATAACTTGCTACCTATAAAATGAATTATGCCAATATAGTTATAAGTAGTATAAGTAGTTATTGTTAAAACTTGGTTGTTTTGAACTATTGATTTGTTAAATTTAGCAAGTTTTACTGCAGTTAGTCTTGATGTAAACTATATGTCTACTTTCATTAAGAATAATTTATTCAGATTTTATGAAGACTGAAATATTTTTGAGATTATCAGAAGATGAACTAAATACAAACTGTACCCTCTATATTTTTTCTTTTTTCAAATTTTGATTCTAAAATGTTCCAAATATACAAAAATGAACACTCACATACTTACTATGTATAACTTGTAGTAATTTTAACTTTTTACCTCTGGTTTTAGAGTCTTGATTGGAGTTGGCTAACACAATGATTTGCCATTTGTTCACGGTCCTCAAACCCATGGAAGTTGTTCCTGACCATAATAGAAATCATTGCCAGTCCATGGAAGAAATGGCTGTTATCAGAAACTACGCATGATAGTATCTTGATTTTTTTAAGTAATTTTGATTTCTGGACAGATAAGCTGTTACAACAAATCAATGGACTTAATTAAAATCTTTTTAATACTATAAATACTTGGAAACATCAGTGACCCGTTCATCTTCAAAACTGTTAAAACTTTGTTTAGCTGACAAAATATCTACCTTTTGAAGTTAACTCTTAGGCATAAGGCCAAACATAGTATTAGTATACAGAGAGGAAAAATATCATCAAATGTGCATTTTAAATACAAGTTGTCTACCTGTATTTGTGTGAAGAGACTGCTCACGAGTAAACTTGTTCTTCTTGAAGAATAAACCCTACCTCCTTGTGCTGGACTCAGCAACACTCTTCCTGGCATCATAAGGAGTCTGATTAATCCCATTTCAAATTTTACTGCACATTTAATAGTATCCTCTTCTTACAGAGGGGATTGTACATGTGTGGCTTTTTCTACCAACTGATTATGATAAATCTTGTTGTATGCTATGTGTATATGTATTTAAGGTGTACATTTAATAATATCAAAGAGAAGATGGCTGTTAATTTATAATGTATTTGAAAAGTTATGTTTTTTATGTGTAAAAATGGGTCATTTGTTTAAGCAATCTTTTGTGTCTTGTTGTACAAGTTTATAAAGGTCTGCATTCCCCTATCTGTAATTGTAATTTTAATTTCTGAATTGAATTTCTGAAAACAAATTCATGTTTCCAGATTTATTCTGAGCTGACATTGAATTTACTTATCCCATGTAGTGTGAATATTTGCTTATTTTGCTATGTAGATATCAATGTGTTTGATAATTGTGGGGAGAGGCGCTGCCACCAACAGACTCTTGAGGGCTAATATAATATGGTACATGCACTGAATTATCTTTTTAAATATGAAAATTTCATTATTCCAAAACATCTGGACCCAGGAATTTCAGATAAAGGATTGTGGATATCTATCTTCTGTTAAATAATTTAGAAGGTGTTATTTGTTTTTAAAAAATGTGAAATGCTTTTATATTCTAGATAGTTTTTCACTTCCATATTAAATGATTTTTAAATTATGTTTTGAATGTCTTTATTAACAAAAAAACTTGAAATTTTAAGGATCATGCAATGGAATGGAACACAGAATAACAAACGTATAATAACGTAATAGGTTTCTTGTATTTTTTTTCTGTACTTTTTAAAAGTGTGTGTGTGTGTGTGTGTGTATCAGAGGGCATTGTATGTGCCTGTGAAGGCCCAAGGGTAACTTTGGGAATCGTTCTGGATTGCTTCTTCCTCATTTTTGCTTCGCTCTGGGATTTCCCAGGGCCTACCTTCTAGTCAAGAAGTACGGGCCTCTGCCATTTCCACTTGGTGTTTTTTACATGGGATTTGAACTCAGGTCCTTCTTTCAAGGCAGAATCTTACCCCCCTGAGCCATCTCTCCTGCTCCTCTAAAAAGGTCTTAATAATAAACATTTATTGGGTACTTGTTGCCCAGAAGATACTAAGAGAGCTGGAAAGATTAGAAAGTATTTGGTGGTTTTGTTATTGTTTGAAACAGGTTCTTACTATGTAAATATGGCTGATCCTTAAACTCGCAATGATCCTCCTGTCTCTGCCTCTGAATGCTGAGACTGTAGAAGTGCACCACCACACCGACAGATCAGAAGGTTAGCACAGGTAATAAAAGTGTATGTGGGAATGGGAACAGTGCAGGCCACCCCAATGTGTAATTATTATTCAGGGTCTTTTTTCAGAAATTATGTATTTTCTAAGTTTTGTAGTCATTGATTAAAAGGATTTGCAACATCCTGAGATTCATTTTGATGGTGTATGACTACAGTGACATTAGGGCAGCCTGAACGACACAGTTGGGCATGTGGCGTGAGCCAGAAGAGACTGACAAATCTCTCCAAATTTTTAAAGAATAGAAGAATCTATTTTTTGTCTGTGACAATTGTTGAGAGTTGAATTAAAAAGTTATCATCTATCATTTCATTCGCTATACATTGTTACAACAAGCTAAGAGAATATATTCATGGCTGAGGAAATAGTTAAGGAGGCCTTTGCCTCACAAACAAAAGACCTAAATTTGGATTCCCAGGTTCACATGAAAATGCTGGGCAAAGGTAGCAGCAGTCTGCGATTCCAGCCCTGGAAGGCAGAACCTGGGAAACCTCAGAGATGATTACTGATGTCACCCTTATGCCTCCATCGGCACACACACACTCAAGTGCCCTCTGGTGTAACACGCACATACACATGAAGAAAACAGATACTTGGACTGGAACAAGAGAGGTGTGTGTGTGTGCTGGGGGAAGGCTGAGTCCAGCACTTTGTACATGTTACTAGGCAAGAGGCGTATTGCTGAACAATAGCCTGAAGTTATTTTTCATTCATTTAGCTTTAAAAAAATTTTTTTGGCCTTTTTCTATGACAGGCTAGTCTGGAACTTAAGTTCCTTGTGCTGCCTCATCTTGCCAACTATGATTACAGAAATGGGGTTACAGGCATGTTCCGCTACCCATAATCAGGTGTTTTTTTTTTGTTGTTGTTTTTTTTTTGTTTTTTTTAAGTTAAAATAGCTAGGTCTCCAAGCATTCATTAGGAATAGACTAGGTTCCATACATTCCTAGGTAATAAAAATCAAATTAATGACACAAGTTAGTGCATTTACTGAAGAGAGTGGCCAGAACGGTCTGGTAAGACTTGATTTAAGACCTGAATTGATTATCTTCACATCTCATTTTCTTTTAGACATCCACTTATCCAATCGCAGAAAAATGCGTTTCAGAATTCCCAAAGTCTAGCCGACCCTAGCGAGCCACTTCCACCAGTGCTTGTCTGTTCCCCTCTGTCTCCTGGAAGACACTCCCGCCCCTACACCCTACAGGCTCAAACATTCTGGGAGCTCTCTAGATTCGCCTCCTGGCACATAGTAGGTGCTCAAACCACAACCCAAACTTGATGCGATTAGATCGAATAACTCCTGAGCTCGCGCCTTTTTCCAGCACTATGTGGTTGTTTCTAAAGTGCAGGACGCGCACCCGAGGCGCGTTGCAAGCTGCTCAGCCCTAAAGCCGCGGAGGAACGCGTAAAAGGAACCGAGCCGAAGGAGTGAATGCTGTCCACACGCTAAACCGACAGCCCCGGCCCGCATCCCGGCGGTCGGGTCCTTTTCTCTCGCTCCAGACCCGCGCGCCAGTACGGCGCTGACCAGCACATCCCAACGCCGCGCGCCTCCGCAGGCGTTGCTGCGGCGCGTGAATTTTGTCCTGCTCGCGCCCCGTCGCCCTGGCCGTGGGGCGGCGCTGCGTCGCGTGCGTCCCCGCGCAGGCGCAGTACCAGGCGGGTGGGCGGGGCCGGCTGTTGGCCGCGGTTGGCGCGGGCCGGGCGGCAGCTGCACGTGCGGGCGGGGGCGATGCGTCACTGACCGGTGAGGCGCGCCGGAGGGTCGTCCCCGTTCCGAGCCTGCGCCCGCGACCCTCCTCGGCCCGCGCCTGCCGCCCCGGCCGCGGCGGGTGGGAGAAAGGCAGTCGACGCGCGCGGGGCCGGGGCGAGCCGCGCCGGCTCCCGGGCGGAGGGGCTAGCGCGGGGCAGGACGAGGGCACCGGGGCTCGGGACTTGCCCCGTCGGCCCGCGGGAGGGCGGCCTGGGGGGCAGGAGGGCGAGGGGGGCCCGGGAGGGGCCCGGCCTGCGCCCCCCGGGATCGACGGTCCTGTCCTCCCTCGCCCAGGAGCGACAGGATGAATATGACTCAAGCCCGGGTGCTGGTGGCCGCCGTGGTGGGGCTGGTGGTCGTCGTCCTCTACGCCGCCATCCACAAGATCGAGGAGGGGCACCTGGCCGTGTACTACAGGTGAGCGTCGCGTGCGGCCGACGCAGGCTCCAGAGCCGCTGGGGTCCCCCCACCCCACCCCACCCCACCCCGCGAGTGTCCGGCGTCGCGCTGCCCGCCTCCGGTGCCGGGCACCGGGGTGCTTTGCTCCTGTTGCGCGGAGGTTAAGACGGCTCAGCAGGAAGCTGCGGCCGCCGTGCCGAGGCGGTGGGAACTCGGGGACGATGCGCCCCCGAAGCCCCCGGAGCGCTGGTCCTGCTGTGACCTCCGTAGAGTCCTGCTGCTTAAACACTCCCGTACCCAGCTGTCCTACACGGTCTGAGCGTCAGTGGCAGCGGTGCGTCCCTGGTTGACCGAGGGCCAAAGCGCAGCCTGACAGCTCACCCCGCTCGCGTCGCGTCTGGGTGAGGAAGGCAGGGGGTGTTGCTGCCTGCTCGAGCTCGCCTTGCTTTTCCTGTAGCATAGTCACCACCTTTCCCTTTCTGTATAGACTGGTAAGAGAAACTAATTCGTGGAGAAATTTGGATAGTGGTTTAGTCAAAAAAGAGCTGCTGGTTTTGGTGTATTTCCATCATGCCCCCACCAAAACTGGCATTTTCATTTTCAGAAGCATCCCGAGTCCCAGACAACGTTTCAGTGGCATGTCTTAGCAGATGGAGTTCTAGCATAAGAAATGGCAGCCTAGCCCAGATTGCCAATCAGGTTGGCATAGTCCTTCTGATGATAAAGCCACAGAAAGAATCTTGCAGGGTACTTCTCTCAGACCATCTTTAGCAGTTCATCTTTTGTAATTATGACTTTGTAAACGCATTTTCAAGACAAGAATCTAAGTTGTATGAACTTATTCCCCACGCAAACTAGAACTTAACTTGTTTTATTTTCTCCCTAAATACCTTCTTAAATTCCAAGGGAGTATTTTCATGGTTTTCACTTTCCAGAATTTGATGACTAGGTTTGTGTCTTATCTATAGTCTCAGTCCTTTGATTATTCATCTTTTCATGTTAACTTTTTATTGTTTCTATTTAGAAATCCCTGTGATTTTAATAATTAAAAGACTTCATAAAATTTCTCCTTCCTTGAAAGTTTGTGTTTTCTGTTTTTTTTAACCTAGTGATTAAATGTTGTTTTAAAACATTTATTTTTTTAATTTAATTTAAATTTATCATTAAATTATGTTTTGATTTGCTTCTTTTTTATTCCTTTTCTTTTTGATTTGTTTCTTATGTACAGTTAGAGTACTTTAAACTTCATTCATTCATTTATTGTCTGTGTGTGCATGTGTGTGTGTATATCTGTCAGAGGGTACTGTATGTCCCAATGGAAGACCAAAGGTGACTTCGGGAATCATCCTAGATTGCTTCTCCCTCCTAGTTAAAGTACTTGAACTGAGGGTCATTAGAATTTTTTTTCACAAATATTCATCAGAAAGTCAAAGATCAGAGAGAATCCTTCTAATCTGATAGCAGTACTGGAGACCCAGAAGTATGGTCTTAGGAAAGAAGTATGTAGCTTAGGAAGCGATTCCATGTGATCTTTTAGGTGTGGTAGATATCTTAATCAACAGTTGCTCATCATGAGTAACTATGGGTTAGGCTTTAGCAGGTTAATAGCATAAGTAAAAGTGAATATATGTTGTTGCATTTTTAGATTTGGAAAGAGGATTTCTCTCTTTGTAATTTTGTCACACTGAAACATCTTTTTGCAGGGGAGGAGCTTTGCTAACCAGCCCCAGTGGACCAGGCTATCACATCATGTTGCCTTTCATTACTACATTCAGATCTGTGCAGGTGAGTAACTCCTAGGCATTCCAGAAAGACAGGCATGACAGGAGTTACCTCATTTGTGGGTAGAGATGGATTTCCTTATTGCTTAAGCAGATATGGACATTTACTTGAATGCAGGAGTTAAAGTTCAGAGTACAGTCATCACAGTGCAAGTTATGATTTCAAAACACCTTGCTGTCTTGAAATGATTTAAGGTGTGAACTAGACAGCTTGGCAAGACTGATTTCTGCCATCTATATAATGGTTTAGAATTTCTTTGAACAAAGTCAAAATAAAAGCAAGAATTAGGACCACAACTAGAAATACAAACCAGTAATTACTTGGTTTAGAACAATATTTGGTTTCCATAGAGGCAGACTCCTAGACTACTACTGTTAATTTGGAGGAGCTAAATTTCTATACATAATCTTTCAGTCTCACATGTTTTTGCTTAATTCATTAAATACAGTTTTATGCGAAACTGAGTGTAATATTTGACAACATCTCAGAATGGATATTGAAAAGAGGATCTTAGCTATGGGAGGGATTTAATAATACCTTTTGACATAACAAGATGACAGAACAAGATTGAACTGTGACTACTTTTACAAACCAAGTATGACCATGAATCTTTGTATTCAGAAGTTTTATCTACTAATTTTTCAGGAATATGGAAGTTATTCTGTTATTTTTAATTTTGAACGTTTTGCTAATTGAAAGCTTTACTTTGAATAGCTGAATCCCCCAGATTTCCTGTATGTGTACTATTCTTCCTCTAGTTGCACTGATTTCTGTAGTGGTTTCTCGTGATTTGTTCATTCCTGCTTCATTAATGTGATCACCTCTTCACTTCCCGTCTTTTCCTCATTAAATCTCATCCCAAATTCTTTCTCTGCTGATCTATAGTTCTTAAAGTCTACATTATAAATTTTCGCTTCCCCTGGTCTTACTTCTTTACCTCTAGATCTGTTTATATTAATACTTCATCTCACAGAATTTTTAAGACTAGTATTTTATTTCCTGTAACTTAATACCTAACATATATATATATAATTTTTTTTATCCGTTGATGGGTTGTTTTGCAAGATCTTATTTTATCTCCTGTGCTAGATTGACTTTTTAGAGAACAGGAAAATATTCTATAAAAAAGCATGCTCTTGTGTGCTTGACAGGGTATAATGTGTCTAGGACATACTCAGTAACTGCTGACCTGTTGAAAGCCTTAGAGTATAACAGGAACTTATTCTGGATTCAAAGGTATAACATGGCAAAACAATTAAGAATTAGGAGGAATCATTATTGATATTTGCACTTATATTAAAAGAACAGAACATGTTAAAGAACAAGATACTGAACTAAAATATTGACTATAGCTATGCTGTTGAGTTCAAGCTTTGATTCATAAAGTTCTTAAGTGTATAAAAGAGTTATCATTTATCTTTAGTGTAAATAGTAACAGGTAGAATCAAAAGTTCAGAGTACAAATTTTATCTGTAGTACCTTTGTGGGTGAGTTTTCCAAACCAGTTCCAGGCAAATAAGGTACTTTAGAAAGGATTTTCTATTTTTCTACTTACTGGTAGATTGAATATGAAAGTTTCTTAGTGTACTTTGATTCTAACTTTAACTAAAATATGTACTTTCTCAAGTCTGTATATTTCTACAAATTATGGAGAGAAATGATAGCTTTGATAGCAAACTGAAATATTGGATGGAGCTCGCTTGTACTTAACTGTCAGCAGCTTTCTAGAGATTTGCCTCTGGGATCAGCAGTTTTTTAAAAGATTAAGTGTTTAAGTTTTGATGAACTATTATTTCCTTCCTAGACAACACTACAAACTGACGAAGTTAAAAATGTGCCTTGTGGAACAAGGTGAGCTTTCTACTTGTTGACCAATCAACCAGCCTTTAATTCAGATGAAGCTCATAGATCTGTGATCTCTTAAAACAAACACCTTTTGTGTGTGTGTGTCTTTACTATAAACAATCTTATAATTTATTTTCAAGCAAACAAATTGGAAGTTACAGGAAAAATGCTTGTCTCATTTCTATATGGCTTTACGTACTACACTGTCTACTGATGGATGTGCCCATCTTCTCTTTTCTTCCCAAAATACCGAGCAACATTACCATAAACTATTGATTTGAGGATAGTAACCCCCTTCACTCTCCCGCTGCCATAGTCAGGCTTAAATTCTGCCATTTCTTGAACATACTGACTGTCCCAGGGAAGAAGCCTCCACGGCCAGGGAGAGTTGGGCCAGTGGTCGCCCTGCACAGGTCTCACTCCTTCTGCGCAGGGCCCAGGGCTGTGGGCAGAAGAAGGCCAGTCACCTGGCCTCAGGGCAGGAGCAGCAGCCAGCTGTTGCAGACCAGCTCCTACAGACTGCTTTGGGGTGGCCATTCCTTGTGTGTTTTCGAGTCAGTCTCACTATGCAGGCCTGACTGGTCTGGAATCACACTTGCAGCAGTTCTCCTGCCTCTTCCTCACAAGTCCTGGGGTTACAAATATCTGCCACCATCCCTGACTAGGACATCTTTTTTATAGACAGGTTAGCAACAGAGATTTCTGTTTTCTGAGTTACTTGAGCAATGCTTTTATTTAAATGAAAATTTAAGATCAGCAGTATAACTTTTTAGATCAGTATTGCAGTATCTGCTTTTTTATTTTAACTGACTTAATTTTCTTGGAGCAATTTTAGACTCATAGGAAAATTAATCAGAAAGTACATAATTCCCATATATTCCTTGACATTCTCATGCCTTTATTAACTTTGTAATCCTAGTTGCCAATCAGGTAATATCACCTACTTTTCAATATTATAATGATTAGAATTAGTGTGTAAGTATATCATCTAGAATTTCACTTAGAGTCATGCTCAATAAAAGGTAGCTTAAAATGAGATCATTCTAGTTTATTTGCACTTACATTAAATGGCCTCTAATTTAGAGTTTCAGAATTAGTAGGTCTGTAATACTGTAAAATGATTATTTCTAAGAAAGTTCACTGATTCTGTGATGGTCTCAGGGCCTCACTTTGAGAATCACTGCCTTAAAAAAGGTTTAGAAAAAGAGGAAAATGAAGCTTTAAGTTATACCAAATGAATGGTATGAATTTTAAGGTATTTTTTTAAGTTGCCTGTTTTAAATGACCTAAAATGATCATTTTTGCAAGCCTACAAAGTCACATTTAACATCTGTAGAGAGACAGAAGACACTTACGTTTGAAGTTATATATTTGTCTGTTTAGGTCTATTTGTAACTTTTTCTTCTGAGTTTCTTTATTGTGGCTCATATTTTTTTCTCTCTCTCCCTCTTTTTTTTTTTTTTTTTTTTTAGTGGTGGGGTCATGATCTATATTGAACGAATAGAAGTGGTTAATATGTTGGCTCCTTATGCAGGTATGTTACTTATCCTGTTGTTTTTATCATTTTAACCAGAGTGTTTTTGAGAAAGGAGTAGGAAGTTACTTTTAAAAAGTTTTACAGTGGGGCTGGAGAGGTGGCTCAGGGGTTAAGCCTCTCCCTTGCATGCGGAAGGTCCTGAGTTCGGATCCTAGACCCCATGTATAGACACCGGGTGCAAGCGGGGGCGGCCTGCATTTCTAGTCCTGGTAGGGTGGAGCCTGTGAATCCCAGGGCAGAGTAAACAAGGAGGAGGTGGAGGTGGTCCATGGTGGTTCCCGAATTTGCCATTGGATCTACATACACACATATGCACGCACGCACACTCACACATGCACAATTGAATAAAAAAAAAGCTTTACAGCCACAATGATTATTAATGAATATAAATGTAATAAGAATTGGAATGTTTTTTATTTCCAGGGAATCAAGGTAGAAAAGGTCACAAGTTCTAGAGAGACCTTATGAGTTATCTCTGAACTTAAATGTTTTTAAAAGCAGTCTCTAGAATGAGAGTAATTTTCTTTTGTGCTAAAATTTTATGCCTGATAAATTCCTTGAGTTATAATGATTTGTCACCTAGAGTAATCTCTTCTATTTGAGATTTACCACATAACTTAGAAAGTATTCAGACAGTCCTCAGTGTAGATAAAGCATTTTCTTAGTAAAAGATGAAAACTCATAGAAGTAAAGTAGATAAATGGTCAGCTAAAGAGCTTAATTCAGACTAAGGAGATACTTCAGTAAAGTGCTTGCTATGCAAGAATGAGAACTTCACTGGGTCCTTATATGTCATCGGAGAGGAGGACCCAGTGGAGAGTTAGGCGTACACAATAAAGGACTCTCTGGGAATTGGGGGGGAGGCACTGGGGGAAGGGGAGGGGAAGGAGGGGGTTCGGGGGGAGGAGGGGGGAGGGAGGGAACTGGTAAAAAATTTTAAAATGTATAATTAAATTTTTAATTAAAAAAAAAAAAAAGAATGAGAACTTGATTTTGATCCCCAAGATGCAAAAAGTCAACTATCGCTGCATGCAGTTGAAAACTTAGTGTGGCAGAAACAGAGACAGGAGGGCCCTGGGGCTCACTTGCCAGCCAAACTAGTCTAATTGGCCAGGTCCTAGTGACAGATTTGGGAACAATACAACCCATTATTGACCTCTGGCTCTATGTGTACTTGAAGACAAAAGTGTGGGTACATGCTCATACACATACATGAACTGGATTGAGTTGTAACTTTTCCTAACTTAAGGAGTTTTTATTTTACTGGAAAAGACATGATACAGTGGGCAGGAAGGTGGCAGAAATATAAGATCATATTAAGTTTTTTTATCACTGAAAAAGTGAAAAGACTTCAGAGCAAAGAGTTGTAAATACATTATTGCCAAGTGAATTCGAATCATTTTTCAGAGATTAAATATTTTCCCTATTCAGCTCTCCATATATATGGGCTCTCTATTCACAAATTCAAGTAAGCACACATCAGAAATATTCAGAGAAAAAATAATTGCATCTATACTAAATGTAGTCTTTTCCTTGTCATTATTCCCCAAACAAGGTAGTATAATAATTATTTTTATAATGTTACATTGTATTTTTAAGTCATCTAGCCATGATTTAGAGCATACAGGAGAATTAGTAGTCTATAAGCAGATACTACTCATTTATTTGAGAAATTTAGGCATTTTATAGATTTATCTATATCCTTATAGGATCTTGGAACCAATTCTCCATAGATCCCAACCAATAACTGTACGTTCCCTGATCATAAAAAAAAAATTGGAATGGAATATGGTTCAGAATGGAAAAAGAGAAGATACTAATGGTTCTCAAGCAGAGATAAATAAATAGAAAACTATGAATTTATTTAAAAAATGATGAAGATCACTAGATAATTAGTCAGGAATTATTTATTGATGACCTTGAATTTGCTAACTGTAACCTGGAATCCAGTCGAACCTAATATCCTGCATAGTAAGGTGGGAGAGCAAATGTTTGGTTCTGAAGACTACACAGAAACTGAAGTCTAGTCTAGTAAGGCAGTCTCTTTCCCCTCTTGTTTGGTATCTTTTTTTTTTTTTTTCACTCTGTAAAAGGTACTTTTAAAAGAATTGTTAACATGAAAGCAGTGAGTTTCATTATGACATTATCAGATGTGCTGTGTCATTATGTTTTGTTCTTATTAGACCCCTCTTTTTGGCCCTCTTCTATGTCCCTTACCCCTCTGTCACTGCTTTCCTTTTCCCAGCTTAGTTATCCCATCTTCTTTCAGGTCACATATATTTTACTATCTTACTCCCTCTCCCATGATCTTTTTAGTTCCATGCCAAATATAGATATATACAAATATAACTTTAAATCTAGGTTCTACAAATGAAAGAAAAATCGTAGTGCTTGTCTTTCAGATTCTGCCTTTTTTTGCTTACTAACATAAGGATTTTCAGTTCTATTCATCTTCCTAAAAATATCATAATTTCATTTTTTTGGTTGCATAAAATGTCATTTTATATATGTACTACACTTTCTTTATCCATTCATCTGTCGATAGACATCTAGTGTGGATCCATGTTCTATTTACTGTGAATAACGTGTGTCATCTCTGTTGTGTAACTTAGAGTCCTTCAGGTATATACCTGAGTGGTACAACTGATGCCTATGCTAATTAGAAACCTCCATGTGATTTCCATAGTGGCTGCACAAGCAAAAACTTAACCTCTTTTAAATTTTTTTCTCATTGTTTTCCTTCTTTTATTCTCCTTGTTCTCCAGTTTAGCTCCTCTTTATCTCTCCACTAAGGTTTTACTTTGCTGATTGTCATTTGGCCCTCATGCTGCGAAAATACAAATCTGATTCTGTCATTCTCTTTTTTGATAATGTTGACAGTTCATTTTTACCTCCAAAGTAATATATCCTTTTCTTAGGGTATTTGAGGTCTTCCTATTATATTGTGAATGTAGGAAAATTGAACCCAAGAAGACCTTTAAGGTTTGTGAATTATGTTTTATGTTTTCACTATTTGATTGACACTTTTCCTCATGAATAATACACCACTGTAGCTACTACCATAGTTCAATTTAAAGTTAGCTGGGTCAGTTGTTAGGTAAAACAAACATGGGTTATACCTCTCTTTCAGTGTTTGATATTGTGAAGAACTACACTGCAGATTATGACAAGACTTTAATCTTCAATAAAATCCACCATGAGCTGAACCAGTTTTGTAGTGCCCACACACTTCAAGAAGTTTACATTGAACTTTTTGGTAAGTGTTTTGTTTTAAATATGTGAATGGCCAATTAGAAATCTTGTTAACTTAGTTATTGGTGCTATAATGTTAGTATCCCTTGTGTTATTTGAGCATTTCTTTGGAATTTATTATAGAGCAATTGTCTTGAAGATACTTATTTTTTATCTTAAATAATAATTTCTTATATAACTTGGTAGGAATTAGAAAAACATTATTCATGTACTGTGTTCTTTTTACTATGATAACTTACTAAATTTTAGAAGAATATTTTTGGGATCCTATGTCTTTGAGATTCAGGATTTGAGAGGATATTGACAAGACAGCATATAAATGTATTCATAATTAATATATTATAGTCAGAGACTTCAGATGAAAATCAGCAATGGGAAAAGGTATGTAGGTGAGAACAGAAAGAAACCAGGTATAGTTTCCAAAAGTCTTGTCACAGGGGATGTGCTTTATTCCCTTAGTAACAAGTGTGACTACACATAGGCAGTATTGACCACCAAAGAAGTTCATTAGATACTCAGTGCCCAACAGTGTTAATGGGGGTTGGACATGTAGGTATCTCTGCCCACCTCATAACAAACTTCCTTAAAGAACATACGTGCAGGCTCAATATTACTTTTCATCTACACAAGTTTTCATTTGAGATACAGATAATGGATTTGTTGCATTTGGTGCTTTCTTCTCCCTCCTGGAATTCTTAGTGAATTTCTTATAGGAATGATTAATCAATTTTAAATATTCTAGTTGATTCTTCTTTGTCGATTGGCAACTACTGCAGTGCTATATGCCTTGCCGATGACCAGTCATTTTAATAGTGGTGAATGTACCACTGAATAAAATTTTCATCATTGTGAGACCAAGCAAAGTGGCAGCTTCTTAATTTCCCATTCTGTTTATGTTTCAAAGTCTTTCCTTTGAGTTTTTCTTTCTGTTTTTTTCTCTCTTTTAATAGTGACAATCCACAGTAAAGAAATTTAGTTATTTGGAAATTTGAGTAAAGCTTGACTAGAGAGGCCAAGGAAATGTCTTAGTAGATAAGTGTTTACTACATAAGCCTGATGACCTGAGTTTGATACCTGGAACCACATGAGTCAGTCAGTTGCAGTGGCATATACCTGTAATCCTAGTATTCCTAAAGCAAGACGGGAGGCAGAGAGAGAAGAAGCAGCTGGAAGCCCATAAGCAGCTAACTGCAGTGTGCTGTATAGCTGCAAAGTCCCTAGAGAGACCCTGATCCAAAAACAAGTGAAAAGCAAGAACCTACTCTTGAAAGTTGTTCTCTGATCTCCACACATGCTCATGTACACCCACAAAATAAAATAATATAAAGATTGGAATTTAGTTGATTATGATATAGACCAGGTATGGTGGCTTGTATCTGTATTTCAGCACTCAGGAAGCTGAGGCAGAAAAATCATTGACTTTTTTTCATTCATTTACTCTGTGTGTGTGTCTGTGGAGGACCATGGGTGACTTCGGGAATCATTCTGGATTTCTTCTGCCTCCTTGCTTTGCTCTGGGATTTCCCAGACTCCACTCATCAGGCGGGAAGTGTGGGCTGCCGCCATTTCCACTGTCATTTTTACGTGGGACCTGGGATCCGAACTCAGGACCTTCTGCTTGTGAGACATAGTCTTAACCCCTAAGCCAGATATCTCTTCAGCCCAATCATTGACTTTTTGATTAGGCTGGGCTACATAGCAAATCCCAGGCCACCATAGGCTATGTGGTAAGGCCTGAATTAAGATACTAAAGACCCAAAGCCTTTATTCAATAAACTGATTTTAGCTAATGATTACTGATCTAATAAAAGTATAAAATGGGAATGGGGAAATGGTTCCATGGATTGAGTACTTGCCACACAAATGAGGACCTGAGTTTGGATCCTCAAAACTAGTTGTAAAAACTGGGTGGACATTGGAGTCACTTGAAATCCCATCATTTAAGAGACAGAGGCAGGGAATCTCCAGCACAAGTTGGGTAGCTAACAAAACTGATTGTCAAGTTCTGGGTTCAGTTGAGAAACTGCTTCAGTAATGTGGAGAATGGTCAAAGACACCTGACATCAACTTTGGGCTTCCAAAAGCACATACATGTACATGTACATATGCAAACCCACATATATATGTGTTTGCACTCCATACACACAAAAAGTGTAAGTTATCCAACAGATGTGTTTACCAAAGCTAAGTTAAATTTATTGAATAAATATATTTAGGGAGTAAACTTACATTAATTTCTCATCATCTTTCTTTTTTAATTTATTAGACAATTTCTCAAAGAGGAAAATGACTCATGTTTATCTCACTTGTAGTTCATATACATACTTTGTATATAAGCTGTTTAAGTGCTACAAAAGACAGACTGGAAACTATGTTTCATAATGACTGGTTTTGTTTTGATACTAACATAAATTTAAAAAATTAAGTATTCTAAAAATTAAAATTCTAAAAATTAAGATCTGTTATTCTTGGTTTTAAAACAGATCAAATAGATGAAAACTTGAAACAAGCACTCCAGAAAGATTTAAACATCATGGCCCCAGGTCTCACTATACAGGTAAGATATTTTCCTAGGGAAATTCCCTGGGAGTTTTGAAAGCTTCCAGCTTAATCCTTTTATGAGACTGTTTATTCCACAGTTAAGTGAATTATTGTGGTAATTCATAGAATACCTTTACCTACTTTCATAGTTTGCCATGGGTGGCATTTTCTGTAAACTTTTAGAAAAAAACTGATAAACTAGACTCTTACAAGGAAACTAAATTGTATCTGATAACTAAGACTTTACAAGGAAACTAAATTATATTTCTACCATTTTGGAGGCATTTCTGAACACACTAAGGGTTATTCATCAGTGTAAGAATATACTTTGCCCTCGGTAAGAGCATGAGAAAGGAAGTCAAGTATTAGATGCCACAGAGTATTAATTAACAGACAATTCATTGGATAATGAGTACTTAAAGTGATATGAAGAGGATATTTCAAGAGTGCATGTCTAAGGACATTGATTGAATTAAAGTTTTAAGTAAGGCTGGACAAATTAGTCTTAATTATATGGGAAAAGGCAATCAGAAAGATGTTTCCAGATAGACATAGTGGTATGTATCTATAATCCCAGAAGGCAGAGGCAGGAGAATCATGAATTCAGTCTCACTGCACAGGAAACCAAAGAGAAGTGGAGTGGAAGGAAGGCATGGTGGCACTGCTAAGAACCTGTATTCACTGCAAGTGACTGCACGTGTGCATCTTACAAATGAGACTGTATGGGTGGGATTTATTTTAAAGATAGTATTAAATATGAATATTAGAGATTCTTAAATTATTGTCTAGTTGCTCAGGTATCTTGCTCAAATCTAGAATGTCTTGCCTTATATTCTTAGCCATTTCTCTATAAGCAGTAGTGTAATAAAAGTTGTTGACACTGTACTTGAATGTACAAATTGTCTTTCAAACAGGCTGTACAGATGCATATTTTTATCAACATTGTGTGCAATACTTGTTTTTTTTTTTTTATTACTTCGCCAGCATTGGAAGCAATGAGACATTCTAGGTTTTGCCACGTAGATAAGTTTGAAGTTATATCTTGATTTGTTTCCTTGGTTATTAATGAAGTTGAATATCTTGTGATACTTTTTTTTTACTTATTTGTGTGTGTGAGCATATTTACACACATGTCCATGTCACAGCACATACATAGAGGTCAGGACAACTTGCAGAAATTGGTTCTCTTTTTACTGTGAAGATTCTGTGGGTTGAATATAGGTCCTCAAGTTTGGCAGCAAGCACCTTTGCCTCTTGCCGCCATCTTGTCAGCCCATCTTGTGATATTTTTATTGCCATTTTACTCTTTTCTATTAGTGGCCTCTCTTCATACCCTTTGTCCATATTCCTATTAGATTGTTTTTCTTTTTCATACTTATGATAGTCTTGTGTATGTTCTGGATATTTTTATGAATATATATTGTTTAAAGAAGTGTATAAGTGGATGAAAAACAAAATGAAATCCTCTATTGATCTTCTTAGAAATCGTATAGTTTATTGTATCTTTGCAAACTCTTAATGTACAGAGAACATACTTTTACAGGTATAGATCTAAACATGCCAAAGTAGAATTAGACCTTGCCTTCTCTTTTTGCTTGTCTTTATGGCTCAGTAAAACTTCATTATGTTTATGTACTACATTTTCTTTACCCATTCATTAACAGTATACACATCCTTCCAAGTCTAAAGCAGATTTACTATATTATCATTTCTAATAATTATAGTGAATTTTTATGGTTTCAAAATTTTTTGCTGTTAGATGCATGTTGCATTTATCATATACAAACACACCTTTTAACACAGAGATATACATACCTTTTAAAATGCTTTGATAAACCTTTAAAAGTGGAATTGATATATATTGTCAAATTGCTTTTCAGAAAAACTTTAATAGCTTATAATTTCTCATCAGCAATGTTGATGAGCTTTAGTTTGCGTACAATTGATTTTGTGATTATATACAATAATTAGCAGTACCGGTTCTTAATATTTTTGTAGAACATTAATATGGTATTTTATAATAATTTTGAAGTTGAATGCTATAGTATTTATTGGCCCTTTGTCTTTGGGTGCTATTTCTTAATTTTGCTTCTTTTTTTACGTCAATATATAATTGTAGTTGTGGATTTCATAAAGATATTTTCATACAAGTATATCATGTCCTTTAACCATTTGTATCCTCCCATACTCTCCCCTTTTTTTTTCCCCCTCCTCACAATAATCAATGTCCTTCATTCTTCTCTGTTATCACTTCTGCTTTCATGGGATACATATTTAAATTATTTTATATGTCTATATAAAATTTACCATTTGTGTATAGTAAAGGAGAACAAAATTTACCTAGGTTTCCTTTACTATACACAAATGACAGAAAACATGAAACATTTGTTTTTCTGACTTATTTTTTACTTATTATGCTCTTCTGTTGTATCCATTTTCCTGCAAGCAACATATTTTTGCTTGTCTTTATGGCTCAGTAAAACTTCATTATGTTTATGTACTACATTTTCTTTACTCATTCATTTGTTGAAAGATACTTAGGCTGATTCCATAACCCTTTGGATATTGCGAATAGTACTGTAGTAAAGACAGATGTACAAGGAGCTCTATGGCATGTTAATTTAAACGTCTTTCAAATCTAAGTCCTACGACCCAAGAACTGTATACCCAGAATACAGTTTTTTGAGGAACCTCCAGTACTGGTTTCTGTAGTAGACAGACAAATTTGCATTCGTATTAACAATGAATATAAGGGGTCTTTCCTCAGATCCTTTACATCATTGTTACTTTGTTTTCTTGATGATAGTTGTGATTGGGTGAGATGAAGTCTCAAAGCAGTTTTACTTTTTGTTTTCCTGATGACTAAGGATGATGAACACTTTTTAAAGTATTTATTGGCCTTTTTCATTCTTCTGAAAACTATCTATTCAAAGGGCCTTAAACCATTTGTTGATTAGATGACTTCTTTTATTTTTGCAGTTTTTTATTTATATGTATCTGTGTATCTCAGAGGGCACTGTGTGTCCCTGTGAAGGGCCAAAGGTGACTTCAGGAATCATCTTGGATTGCTTCTACCTCCTTTTTGCTTGCCTCTGGGATTTCCAGGCTCCGCACATCAGGGCCGAAGTGCAGCCCACCATTTCTATGTGGCATTTTTACGTGGGACCTGGGATTTGAACTTAGGACCTTTTGCTTGCGAGCAATTCTTAACCCCTAAGCCATTTCTCCAGCCCTATTTTTTTTTTTTTTTTTTTTTTGGTTTTTTATATCCTACATCTTTTTTCTTAGTTCTTTTTTATTTTTTTTTCTGTTTATATATCTTAGATCTTAATCTCCTGACTAATGTGTAGTTGGTAAGATTTTTCCCCTCTATTCATCTTGCTCATTGTTTCCTTTACTATACAAAAGCTTATTAACTTAATGTAATCCCATTTGTCAATTCTTGAGATATTTCCACTACTATTGGTATCTTTTTCAGAAAAACATTGTTCTTTCCTATGTATTAAAGTGTTTTCCTCTAGCATTTTCAGAGTTTTAGGTCTTATATGTAGATCTCTAATCCATTTTGAATTGATTTCTGTGCAAAATGAGAGATAGAATTTAGTTTCATTTCATCTATAACCTAGTTTCCTCAAGCACCATTTGTTAAAGAAGCTTTTATCCAACTTGTTATTTTGTATCTTCATCAAAAATCAGATTACTGTGAGTATGTGGGTTTATTTCTGATTTCTGTTCCAGTGGTCCACAAGTCCATTTTTCTTCTAGTATCATCTTTTTTGTTACTCTGGCTTAATTTAATTTGAGATCAAGATGTTGTGGCTTCTTTTCTTTCTTTCTAAATCTTAACTTACCCTACTTAATTTTTTTTTCGTGTTGCTTATTTTTTTCATCTGCATTGCTGATTTTCTTATCCATTTTGCCAACTTTTCTCTGTGTTACTTCCTTTCCTCTCCAGGGCTTGGGTTGAATGTCCTGTTTGTTTGTATCTTTGAGGTCATTGATTGTTTTTACTAGAAAACCTAAGTCTTCATCTGACATTTTACATATTTAGCTTTGATTTCAGTAATTGAAGAATTATGATTTTTTTAGAGAAGTCACATTACCTTCTTCTGTTTTCATTTTGCAGTTTATGCATCTTTTGGTTTGGATATCTCTTCAAGTTTTTTAGAGGGTACATACATCTCATTTTTTTAGTGAGCAGCCTACTCTTGAAGACCAGATCCTTAGTACTATTCAACAGTATCCTTGACATCAAACCACACAAAATATATGTAACTCTGTTACCAACACTCCTAAAAGTCAGACTGGTGATTTAGTCCAGTTGCTGAAGTACTCACCATTTAAGCATGAACCTACGACCCCATGATAACTTAAGAACTACAAAATTGTAATATATTGTTATAAACTTAAAAATTGCTTATGCTTAAGTAGAAATAGTAAATGAATGAGATTTAAAGAAAAGAGAAAAAGAAAGTTTTAGTTTTTTGTTTTTTGTTTTAAGTGAAGAGGTGGGTGGCTGTACAGAGGGTGGAGTTTTAAAGCATTAAAGGCTTCAAGTGCTATGTTTGTTTTAGTAGTGCTGGAGTTCCAACCCATGATGCTATTTCTTTTGGACTGAAATAACCTTGTTATGTATTTATGTGTGTTTGCAACACTGAAGAATTTCATGATTAGAAGAAAATTAACAAATATATTTATTCTAACTTTTTCTTTTGTGCATGCACACTCACACATGTGTGGTGTGTGTATGTGTATACGTGTGTGTTCCCTGTGGAGGCCCAAGGGTGACATTGGGTATCATCCTGCATTGCTCTACCTCCTTATTGCTTTGTTCTGGGGTTTCCCAGACTCTGCCTTTCAGGCTTAGAATTGCAAGTCACTGTCTTATCCACCAGGCCTTTTTGTATGGCATCTGGGGATCCAAACTGAGGACCTTTTGCTTGGGAGGTAAAGACTTCAACGCCTGAGCCATCTCCCCAGCCCTTTTCTAGCCTTTTTTTAAGGGACAATCTTAACTGGGTCTGTACTTTCACCCTAGTTCTCTGTGGAGATACTGGTTTTGCTGTTGACAGGGTTAATAATTAACCCTGAGTAAATTGGGTTTGAAAAGTTGTTGAAACTTGAAAACTTAAAATCCTTGTTTAAGGACTGATTATTTAAACATTCAGTTTTCAGAAGAAAATTAACTCATCTACATTGTTTTTTTGTATGTGTATGTTTGCAGTGTTGGTGGGCTGTACAGGATATTTGATTACTAAAGACAGAAGTCATTAAAAACAAAAGAGATAAATTCTCTTAGAAAAGTTAAACCTTTAACTTTACATTTCCCAAGTAAATAATCTTAATTATGAAGTGTATACACTATGATTAGAAAAACAAAAGGTCAATAAAGAAGTACCATAAAAACAGGCAAACCTTGTTCTCCATAAGACTTCAGAAAAAAAAATACAAACTTTTATTTGGTATCAGCTATTGGACAATGTATTTATATCTAGTACCAAGTGATTAAACTTATAGGAAGTGGTAAATTGGTTTGTTTACTAGACATAATATTCAATTGTGCATTCTGACCTGGGTTTTCCATTTGCTTTTTTAACTCTGAATTTGTATTTTCAACCTTGCACCTTGAACTGTTGTTTCTTTGATTTGCAAATTTGAAAAGGAAAGCAAATCTACCTAACTGTAGAACTTTGTAAAACATATTTTAAGAGAAATTATTTCTCTGAAGAGTTTAATTCCTCATTAAGTATAGTATTTTTTCTCCTATAGTCAGGTATCATTTAAGGAAACAAGTAGTTTATCCTTGATTCTTGTCATGATGGCATGCAAAGTAGATTTTTCTGATGGGATCCCAGAACATAGTAGGTAGCTATATTATAGTTGTTTTAGAGAGTTTTCCTATAGAAGACATAGTTAAAAGACTTCTTTTGTTGTTATTGCTTAGTGAACATTTTTGGTTTTTGGAGATGAGGTCTGCTGTACAGCCTAGACTTAACCTTTAAACTCCTGGTCTTTCTCCTTCACCGTTTGAGTGCTGGGATTACAGATAGGTGCCCCTGTGCCTGCTCTGAAGACTGACTTTTCAGATAGGTAATACTTTGGCCTTTCCACTCTTATTTTTTAGGCCGTGCGTGTTACAAAACCCAAAATCCCAGAAGCTATAAGAAGAAATTTTGAATTAATGTGAGTAACATGTTTGGGATCGTAATATTTCTGTATAGCACTGTCTAGATATAATATACCAGTTTAGAAAAAACACATGAGACAAAAATAAAGTACCCCTAGACTGGATAAATATCTGTCATCTGTATTTATATTTTAGTAACATTTCTTGTTCTCAGCTTTACTCCTGTAGACTCTTAATAGTTTTCCCTTTATGTTGTGGACATATCAGGAGCACTTCACTCATCAAAGATGCAGTTTGCTATGAAATTATTGCTGAAGCCACAATGGGCTATAATCTATATATAATTAGAGCCTTGAATTAAATATTAATAAAGGAGGGAAATTTAAGGTTAAAGAGAATGCTCATATTTAATTATTTTATTATAATGGTAAGAATAGATACTTAGTTGATATAAATTTTAGTTCCAAGCAAGCTTCGAAGCTTGCTTAAGTTGGAGTTGACTCCTCTAAGTCATTTTTTTTTATATGCGCAGAACTGACTAGAATGAAAACTTTACTTGCTTAATATGAAACTAGTTGCTAAGTGTTTGGGAGGGGCTTTTTTATGTTAATATTTACTGTATTTGAAATAGCAATATCTTCATATAGCAGTTACTGAAAAGAAAAAAAAGCAAAAGTCATTAGGAAAGTTGGCTATAGAAGGGAAAATATAACATGCTAAGGGGGAAAAAAACTGAAAGTCAAGACTACACTAGATAAAGGGCTAGGAATGAAACTCAGTACTTACTTGGCATACTTACATAAAGCACTGGGTTCAGTCTTCAGCTTTGAAGAAAAAGAGAATCTAGCAGCTATATAAATAAATGGAGTCCAAGGAATAGTGATACTGTTTTATGGAGTAAACTTGAATCCTTTTTGTTCCCATGTCTCTTTTGTCATGTAGAGTTTTATGCTTTTTTTTTTTATTTCATTGTGGAAGAGGAGTTTTTTTTTTAATTAGGAATATGAAGCATAAAGTATTAAGCTGGATAGATTATGAATCTCAGTCACTTATAGAAAAAGTGTTTTTTCTGTATCTTGGATTTTATATGTGAGTGCTTACAGTGATAACGCAATCCCTAATACCACAAAATGGTGAGGGAGGGAAAGAGAAAAGGAAGGTTTAGAATGGGCATCACTTCTGATTTTTATGTTCTGCTTCACAGGGAGGCTGAGAAGACAAAGCTTCTTATAGCTGCACAGAAACAGAAGGTTGTGGAAAAAGAAGCTGAGACAGAGAGGAAAAGGGCTGTTATAGGTACTGGGATTTATTTGTGAAACGAATGTCTCCAAGCACAGGTGCTACGGTTTGTCCTGTTCTTTGTCAATCTCCTGTTGAATAATGAGGGAGCTCAAGTAAGAGAGCATCGGGGCTGGAGAGGTGGCTCAGGGGTTAAGCCTCTGCCTTACAGGCAGAAGGTCCTGAGTTCTGATCCTAGACCTCACGTATAGACGCCAGGCGGAAGCGGGGGCGGCCTGCGTTTCTGGTCCTGGTAGGGTGGAGCCTGTGAATCCCGGGGCAGAGTAAACAAGGAGGAGGCGGTCCATGGTGGTTCCCGAATTCGTCCGTGGTTCTACACATACATACACCCATACACGGACACACACACACACACACGCGCGCGCACAATTGAATAAATAATAATTTTTTTAAAAAAAGTAAGAGAGCATCATATATATTGGGGAATTCTGGAAACATCATTGTGTATTCAGATATCCTAAAGCCTTCAAAAGTAAGTGAAGCCACTAAATAATAAAATATATCATAGTTCATTTTCAACTACTCTCTTAATTTTATTCTGTGAATAGGCATCAACTTATTGTGGTAAATTACTGATGAAGCTGTAGTTTCTAATTTATTCTTACCCCCAGCACTGCTGCAGTTAAAGAGTTGTCCTAAATGAGTATGTTGAGCATGTGATATGGGACAGTGAGTGCCCATTGCCAGCTCTTTTCTGAGCCACGGCGAAATACGGTCCTAATCCTCAATTTAGAAGTTCTTACAGCATTTTAACACAATTTTTCACATGTTCATTCTAATAAAATAGAAGTTATAATTTTGTTCTGTTCCTTAACTTACTTTTGCTCTAGAAATTCATTTTTATTACAGCTTGTAATTTATTGGTTCCTAACAAGTTAAGATTCAAGGAGGAAAAGAAAGGTAGATTGTGATAGGTAGTTTGAGAAGCACTGCTTTACCTTACAAGGTGTGCATGTCTTCAGATTTATCATACTGACAAGTTGCTCTGTAAAAGTGATTCTTTCATTTCATACTGTCTTTAACAGTGTTTGATTGAGTTCCAATTTCTATGCTGCCATATTTGTGTTCTCTTTTCTATATGTCCTCCTCAATCCTTGGAGGTATTGACTTCAAACATTTGTTCCAGTGGTGGACCAGATGCTACATAATTACATTTTTAATTTTCTGGATTATTGATAAAGTTGGTTATTGGTCTTTCAGGATTTATCTCTAGCTATTTGATTATTGTTTGTAATTGATTTGTAGGAGTTTTTTATTTCACGGTTCTTGAATACTAATCCTTTCCCAAATTTATGCATTTCAGATGTCTTTGTATATATATCTTTGACATGTATATATACATTTTTAATATTCGTACAGTTAGATTCACCAGTTTTTTCCTTTGTGATTTGTACCTTCCCTATCTTAAAAAAATTAAGAATTCTTTTGCTATCACGAGTAACAATTTTATTCTATAAGTTTTAGAGATCTGCTTTTTGTGTTTATGGCTTTATAGTCCATGAAGAATTCGTGTGTTTAATGTAACATTGAGAATCAGTTCTACTTTTTCCAAGTGTCAAGTCTTAGACATTATACCTGTTGTTTCTTATACTTCCGATGCCATTTGTGCTTTATCTATATAATCTGTTTTGTTTCAGTTTTTTGGTCTTTTTCCTATTAAGTTTTGCTATCTGGAACTTTTCTCCATTGACTTAACTATTTCTAACTGTTTCTAAAATTATATTTAACTATTCTAGACCCTTTATTCATCCATATAAATTTAAGAACCAGTCCAAAATGTGTAAAAATTGAAATTTCTATTGGAATTGCTTTAAGTGTAAATACTAATTTGGAGAGAATTACAGTATTTGTAATTGAGTCTTATAAATCTGTTATATTTCTCCATTTATAAGAAACGTCTTTTAAGAAGTATCCTAATTTTTTCAACGGTATTCGTAGAATTTTATTACCATATGTCCTTTTTAAGTTTTTTGCTACCTTAGTCTCTTTTATAAGGGCACATTTTCTAATTTGCTTTTGTATAGACATGCTGTGTTGTACTCAACAATCTTCTGGAGAATGCTAATATTCCTGAGTTTCTGGGATCTTCCATTTGAACAATCATTTTGTCTTTGGATAAGGATAATCTAATTGTTTTCTTTGTATCAGCTTCTCACCTTTCATTTCTTCTTATATTGCTGTACGCCATGGCTTCTTGTACAGCATACAAAGTGACAGGCATTGTTCTCTTATTCCTTATTATAAATAGTCACAATAACAGTTGACTTAGCATTTATTGGTTAAGGAAGTTTCCTTCTAGTCTTTGCTTGCCAAGAACTTTTATTGTGAGTGACTATTAAGACTAGAAATTTAATCAATATGTGTTAAATTAAATACATGGTTTTTTTTTAAACTGCTAATATGGTGGGTTAAATTAATAGACATTGTATTACCGAATTTTCTTTGTGCTTCTATGTTAAACCCACTTGGTCATGATGTAGGAGGTTCACATAATTTCTCTGTAAGGTTTTACTGATACCTTTTTAGAATTTTTTTTTAACTTTTTTATGAAATCACTTACAATTTTGTTACCTTGACATTCTTAATCAGATCTTGATAGTTTTTCTTTTTTTGAGGTTGGAGAAGGTAGGTTTTTTGGTATCATATTCCTTAAAAGTTTAGCTATTTTATCTTACAGAAAATTTTCTGTTTCATATAAAACTTCAAATTTGAATGCATGAATTTGTAGAATTTTTTTATAATTTTCAGAACATCTATCAAAGCCATATGCTGCCTTTTTCTCGTGTTGTTTTATTTGTCCCTTCTGTTTTGCTCGGTCAGTTTTGCCAGAGATCTCTTTTTTTTCAGAGAACTGTTTTTGGGTTTTGATTTGGTTGTTACTTTCTTTCTAATACTATTTATACTTATTTGGTCCTTTGCAGTTTGAGTTTGGTTCTTTTTTAAGTTTACTTACTGAGTTCAGTGTTTAATTCACTAATTTTCAGGTTTTTTAAAAAATGGAAATATCTAGGATTATAGGTTTTCCTTTATATACTGCTTAAATTGTGTCTTGGAGAATTGGAATAATTTTTGCTTACTGGTGTTCAGTTTTAATTTTTTTAAAATTTCTATTATGATTTCATATTTGACTCAAGTTATAAGTTTTTTTTTCAATTTTGGGTTCAATGAGTTTTGGATCTCTACCTTTTTATTGTTGATTTGCAGTGTCTGAGTAAAAAATAAAACTTGCTACATGGGTTCTTAATTTGTTGAAATTTGTTTTGTGGACCTTTTCTTTAAATTTCCTGTGTGTACTTAAAAAGATTAAATATATAGTCTCCATTTTTTTGGATGAGGGTTACTGTATAGATCCATACATAGGATCAGGCTTATGAGCAATATTGCTTGCATCCTCTGTAGTCTTTGTTTTCTTGAGCCGTCAGTTTCTGAGAACATTGTTCTTTATACATTTTGGGCTTATGTCATTAAGACCACTAAGTTCAGGCTTGTTACATCTGCATGGAGAATTACTCCTGTTTTATAATAACATTCTTTATTCCTGGACTTACTTTGTGACTTAAGATCATTTTGTCCCACAGTAATATAGCTATGTCAGATTTCTCTTGGTTATTGGTTATTTTCTTGGTGTATCTTTCTAGCCTTTTACTTTCAATTTTTCTATGTCATTATGTTTTAGGTGTGTCTCTTAAACAGCATATAGCTGGATTTTGTTATCTTAACCAATGTGAGAATCTGTCTTTTAACTGGTGAGTTTTAGTCTTTTTATATTTATTGTGGTTGCTGCTGTATTTTGATTTGTTTGCTGTCACTCAGTTATGTGCTTTTACCATGTATTGTTTTCCCTCTACTTTTTCCCTTCATTTTTTATTGATATTAAGTTGAGTTGTCTTTAGTCCATTTCTTTTACTTGACTGGAAGTTTTACATTCTCTTTCTTTAATGTGCAACTAGCCATCACTCGTAAAATGTTTACGAGGAGATCCGACTTGATAAAGTCGAAGCTGGTCACTCTTTCTGTGCTCTTCTTGAACAGTACTTCCAGTTGCTTTAACTCCCATTCCTGTTCTCCAGCCTTGCATGCTATTGTTGCCTTGTACGTTAATTTCATGTTTTTATCTTCCCATTGGTTATTATCGTCATTATTCTTGATTCCTATATAAACACTTATTTTGAGTTAGAAATGTCTAGTGGTTTCTTTTTTCCTCTGCTTTCAACAGTTTTTCCTTTTCTCAATAATTGTTTTTGTTTTCTTTTGTGAAGGCTAAGGAATAGAAAACTTGTTCAGTCTTTCTAAGTCTAAAATTTTTTTAATTTCATTTTCAGATGGTAATTCGGTCTACAGTTCTGTACCAAACTAAACTTACTTTTTCTCATTACTTTAGCAATATTATTACATATTTTTCCTCTTATCCAATTTAAAAGTATGCCAGCAATCTAATTGTTCTTTTTGAATAATCAGTCTTCTACATCCTTTTGAGCTCTTGGTTTTATTCACAGTGTTATGAGACCTTGTGTGGCCTGATTCAGGCCATTACTAGGGTCCTACTCCCTTCATACTTACTCTCAGCCTTCCTTTTGCTGTGTCACCTGAGGAACCAACCTTTATTCTTAAGAACTTGCTATATATTTAAAAGTATTTGTATATTTTATGTAACATTTTAAAGTGTTAAAGAATATTTTTCTTAACTCCACCAGAATTACAAGTCTGGTCATGCCTTTCATTAGTTTATTCCCACATGATGGAGAGCAGTATATCCGAGTCTATGCTTACAGCTAAAGGTCCCCTATACCCTGGGATAGTTGGTAAAGGATACTCCCCCTAGAAAGAAGAAACTACTTGGAAATTTTCTCTCCTTTATGTTTTTTTTCCCAGAGGCCAGAGGTGAGATATACATTTGTCTTAGAGCCTGAATATAACCTCACCTCAATTATGTTCCCATACCAAAATATGTAGATTCTTACGTCCTTAATGTACAATGGCTTGTTATTTCATTAACTCATATGCCTTAAATTACTCTAAGACTGCTTACAATATCTTTTGAATGTAAGGGTTATACAAACAGTTGTTACACTATACCATTAAGGATAATGGTGAATGTATGTTCAGTACAAACACAAGTTTTTTTTTCATTTCCAATTATTTTCATTTTGTATTTGGTTGACTCTTCTGATGAGAAATCTGTGGCTACATAGACCAAATGTCTTCATCTTCATTGGAGTCTTTTGCTCATTGGTCCTGGGTGCTTTGATTTGGACAGAGATTGATTCAAGGTGCTTGATTTTGCCTGTGTATATTTGCCTGCTGTAGCTAATTTGCTCATTCCCAATACTTGTTTTTACTTTGTCAGATGAGTTTCCATAACTTCTGTTTTATCTTCTATCTCAGTCAGACTATTCTTCTTCCAATATTCTTTGTTCATGTCATATCCTTGATGGTAACTTAACAGTAGATCCTGAGTATATTAAAACTAAACTTCCTAGCCTGTATCAAGACAGAGATCTTCTAGCCATCTTTCTAGTATTATTCTGTGTCATATTCTCCTGTCAACAGGTCTGTGTCTTTTCTCTCTTGTAACTTTTTCATTGAAACCTGTTTGTCTCTGTTTATGCTTCTTGGTATGTCCCTCCAGGTCATATCTATTAACTTCTTATACAGTTCCATCTAGAGGTTGTTCCTTGGTTTAACTAATGTCCCTTATTCTTTTGTCTGCCACTTTATACAATTGTCTTTTGTTGTCATATATTTGTATTTCTGTTTTTGTTCTGTAATACTTTCATAAAGTGCCCTTTCTTAAACCATCAGTTTATAAACCATTGCTGTATAGTTTCGCAAAAAAGTGAAACTATTAACTTTTTTAATCCTTCTTCCCACAAACTTGCACAATTAAAATAGAATAGTAAGTTAGAAAATAATTTCCCTTTCTCCCTTTGAGTTTTCTAGAGTTTAAATAAGTAGAATTTCAAGAAAGGATTAATCATAAAACCTTATGTAATAAATGTTAGACTGTATGTTGCTGGTCCTGAGTACATTGGGAACTAGAGATATTTGAGTGTATCTTCTTTTGTTGTATAATTATAGAAGCAGAGAAGATTGCACAAGTGGCAAAAATTCGGTTTCAACAGAAGGTGATGGAGAAAGAAACTGAAAAGCGCATTTCTGAAATTGAAGGTATGTTGGGGAGACTGTGAGGCTCTGAGTATCCTGATCTGCCTCTGTCTCCAGGATCAGCTCTTGATTGTTTGAAGGAAAAAAAAAAAAAAAAAAAAAAACATAGAATCCTCTAGTCTAGAAGAAGTAGTAATACTCAAGACAAAAAAGTTTAATACTATTATCCATTAAATTCTTGCTTTGGTCTGTGACTGATAGCTCAGACTTTTGTTTCCTTTCTCGCAACAAAATTTTATTAGCTATGATGTTATTCTCAGGAAAAGTGTAAGAATTCCTGGCTTAGCGTCCCTACCACTAAAGCCTAATAACCTGATTTCAGTCCTCAAACCAACATAAAGATGGGAGAGAAAGCAACTCCATAAAGTTGCCTTGCGACCTGTACATGCACACCATGGCACACGCTCCCATACTCAAACCTACCATATACATAAAGTTGTTTTAAAATAATTTCTCCTGATTGTTACGAATGTATAAAATAGATGCTTACATTCTGCAGGAGGCTTTTCATAATGACTGCTGGGTCAATCTCCAAATGGAATTAGGGTCTAGATGAGGTAGTGAATCGCTGCTGTGGGAACTCTTTCTCCAGGCAGGGTCAGTAGTCACACCCATATGCCAAAAGGTAAAGTCACTGACTAGCACCAACAGTGACTTTGTTGCGTTCTTGAGTGAGGAACACTCTGACTTTGCCATTAAGTTCATGATCATGTGGGAGCCAACATTTTCATTGGGAACCTGGACAGAAAGATTGATATTAGAAAGAGATTTATGATACTTTCAGTAACTTTGGGGTCATCTTACAAATATAAGATTATCCAGGATTCTGATATAAGCAACTCCAAAGGCTATGCCTTTATTTATTATGCTTCAGTTGATGCTTTAGCTGCAGCAGTTGAGACATGAATGGGCACTACCCCTGTAATTACCTTCTCACTCTGTCTTACACCTTCAAGAAGGATTCTAAGAATGAACAGCATGACTCAGCAGCTGAATAACTTCTGCAGTCCAGAGTTCACTCTCTCAGGCTGACCATCCTTACCAGCTGCTTGTAGACTACTCCCTCCACCCCCACCCTCTATCCTGTAGTATTATTAGTGGGATCTGGGCTTCCTTCCACCAGGCATGCGTACTCTTGACTTCTTTCCACCTCCAGTGTCACCTCCTAGAGCCCCTCACTTGAGATAATCCCCACCATTCCCCTACCACCTGTGTCTCCAGCAGCTGGAGAATATGGCTCTCTCAGTAGCAGGAACCCCAAGGGCTGGACTGGATCTTATGACCATGGACAGTCACATCCTTACCCATTCCTACCAAGTAGGTGTCCTCCTCTAGGGATGTCTCAGATGCAGTTGGCCTACCATAGTCCATGTGACTTAGGACACTCCCACGCTGGGTCTCTAGGCTCTAGGGGGAAACCACAATCCTGATCACCTCTTGGAATACCTCATACTGGACCTCTTCCAATGGACATGCCCCTGAAGACTTCTAGGGGCCACACATGTCTGTGTCTTCTGCCTTGATGCTCCTTCATAGATCCACTGGCTTTCCTTGACCCTCTCCATGTGTCTACCAGTGGGACCCCTCCCTTCACCCAGACCATTCCCCAGCCACCAATTCCTCATGAACTAATTCAGGACCCTGTTCCTCGGTAATTATCCTCTTCTCCTCTCTTGTATCCTCCCAATATCTTCTTTAGTACTTGGACTATTCTGAATCGCTATAGCTTCTTGGGGCTAATGTACTTATTCCTCTCAGCACCCTCTTCTCATTTCAATGTAATTTTTTCACACATTTTTTTTCTTTTTCCAAATGTTGGTCCTAAATGTTTTTGCAAATGCATAGGGAAAGTAAATCAAATTTTTTGTTTCCAAAAAATACAAAATAATAAACTTGGCAATGTGTAAGAAGTTCTCATAATTGTTCAGAATATGCAAAATAATAAACTTATCATCAGTTTGTCCTCTATCAACAATAATAGCAGCAAATTTCTGGGGGGGGGGAGTTTAAATAGACCTAAAGTTCTGATACCATGTAGTGATGTTCCTGTTGCTTGGAGTGCTTTGAGTTGAACCCCAGGCCTTGCATATGGTAATGGTAATGGTCTTGAGGGCTTGACACTTTTGTTTATATACAGCTGCTGCTTGTCTTTCTGTGTTAATTGGTTCTGGATCAGATTGGGTGGGGATGGGAATAAAGCCCTAAATAGAATAAACCTTTCATGTCTGGATATAATTAAGTAGGAGGGAGGTATAGGAAGAAGGAGCAATTTAGGGTAGAAAATGATTGAACTCAAATGAGCTGTCATCTAACAATGAGAAGGAGCTATCTAGGGATTAGGATTGGAAACCGTTCATGTTTTGAATGTTTAAAGTAAGGCAAACAATTTAAGTAATAGTGAGAAGTGATTCTTACTAAACAATTTAAAAATAAACAATGAGAATGAACTCTTACCAGCTAAAAGAGTAGCTTGTCAAATTTCTTTTGTTTCAAACATGTGACTGTTTTCACTTGCTAGATGCTGCATTCTTGGCCCGAGAGAAGACGAAAGCAGATGCTGAATATTATGCTGCACACAAATATGCCACTTCAAACAAGGTGACTTTCCTAGTCATGGTTCCTGATTTGATAGTTCTCTTTTCAGGAGTTCTAATATGGTAGAAGTAATTTTGTTCAGAATCAGGAAAAGGTAGTGATCAACTCATTATCAGCCAGTGCCTAACAAGGTAATACTGTACATACATTGATTAGGTAGAGAACTTTGTATAGTTCATTTTGTAAAGGCAGGGAACTGGGACAAGGGCACATATGACATAAATCCACTCATTTGTACTGTGTAGAGATACTCTGTAAGGTTAAAAATCTCTTGAAAGAATGACAAGAAGAAAGTAAAGCTCATTTATTATAGATTACCTTTCCAGATTCCTTTTCAGGAAGCTTGCTCAGAGCAGTGTTTCTTGCCAGAAACATGCTTGCTATTTTGATATGAGATACTTTTCATTGTTGACTGCCTCGTGTGTTAGGTGTGATACATTTTGCATCCCTCGCCTTTGTGTATTATAGATCTGTAGTACTCATTAATTGTTTTAACATATCGCATACACATTTCCAATTGCATTGTGTGATACAGAGATTGCAAAGGTAGATCATGCAATTTGAAGGACTAAAATTAAGATTTAAGGTATAGATGTCTTAAAATCTCAATTTATAGAGGAGAAAACATAAATTCAGAGAAATGATATAATTGGTTAACAAAATATGAATTATTAGACTTGGGGAACCAGGATAAATTTAGAAATAAATTTAACATAAAAGACACAGCTCTGTAGAAATACTATATTAAAAAGGATTTTAAGGAGTGATTTAGTAATACAGTGTGACCAGATTTAATTGTAGTGTTTTAGCTGGAAAAAGTGGAGATTCAGTGACTGAATGATGTTAGAGTGTAGAGAGTAAGGGCTTGGAACTGTGACAGTCAAGAAGATAAACAGACTCAAGAGGAAGAGAATTACTAGTAAAGGTTTTGAAGAGCTCTAGAGTATACATATATCTGAGGAACAACAGAAATAGTTTTAATCAAACCAAGAGAAATTTCAGTGGGTTGTATTTTGGCAGTGTGATTTAAACAAAATACTGACAGCAGTGCAGGGGATGTAGCTCAGTTGGTTTAGTGCTTGCCTAGCAACACACCAAGCTCTCGGTTTGGTCCCCCAGCACCTTATCAACCACCTGTGGTGACAGACTTCTATAGTGCCAGCACTCTGCAGATGAAGGCAGGAAACTCAGAAGTTGAAGGTCGTCCTTGGCAGCATAGGAAGTTGGATGCCAGCCTGGCATACATGAAACCCTGATTTAAAATACCGATGAAAGCAGATCTGGCGATCAACAAACATCCATCTATCCCGAACAGTCAAATAGCCATATAACTTCTTGACTCCAGTTCAAAAATTTGAACAAGAAAAGTTGAATTACATAGGCAACTTGTTATTAATTGTAAACCTATGTTTTTTCTCAGAAGCCCTGTATTAGTCAGGGTTTCCTAGAGTCACAGAATCAACAGAATATATCAAAAGGAAATTTATTGAGTTGGCTTACGAGTTATGGCCTAGGTAGTCCAATGATGGCTGCCAGTAGCTGCTCGGTCCAGTAGTCCAGTGGGTGATTGCTGAAGGCTGGAGGATTCCTAGAGAGTCTTCAGTTGTGTTGAAGACTCAGAGGGTTAGACAGCTGGAGGGTCGAAGAAACCAGGGACCAGGAGGGAAGAGCGTTTTCTAGCACAGCTTCAGAGTCTCTCCTCTTCTTCATCTTCTGTTCTATGGTTCCTTTTATCTGATCTGCTACTGGAAGGGTCCAATAAGATCTAGGGAAGTTCCAATGGGATCGAGGGCTGGTCTTTGCATTGTAAATATATTGATCCAGATAATCTTTTCAGGTGGTCTCAGCTGATCCTAGTTAATGCCAGGTGTATCAAGTTGACCTCCAAGATGAATTATCACAAACCTTAACATTCATCAGTTGATCTGTTTTCTTCTTTCAATAGAATCAATAGAAATTCCATGTCAATTTCAGGTTGAATTCCACTAGATTGAATAGAAAATGCTTGTAAAAAAAGTACTTCGTATGCTCCAAACCACAACAGTGATATTATTATCATGTTATTTTTGTTGCCCAAGCCCCATTAAGATGGGAGCTTGTCAAAGGGATTTTAGTCAAGAACTTAGCTGTTTATATATGATAGCCACACTATGAAGTGAAAAAAGATCATTGACAAACATTGAGAGTTGAAGCGTGTTACTCTTGAAAGGGCAATAAGAAGACAAACATGGTCATAGAGAAAAAGTGATAGTAGTGCACCAAACTGTCCTGATGCCTTTGTTCTTGTTTGTTCTGCACAGCACAAGTTGACCCCGGAATATCTGGAGCTCAAAAAATACCAGGCCATTGCTTCTAACAGTAAGATCTACTTTGGCAGCAACATCCCTAGCATGTTCGTGGACTCCTCTTGTGCTTTGAAATATTCTGATGTTAGGACTGGAAGAGAAAACTCCCTTTCCCCTGTGGAGGCTCTTGAACCCTCTGGAGAAAGCCCTATCCAAAACAAGGAGAGCACAGGTTGATGCAAGAGGTAGAAATATTTTCCCATATCAAGATGTGGCCCAAGGGGCTAAGTGGGAACAATGGTTATGTGGACTTTTCAGATTTACGAAGAATCTGTGCTCTGTTCTGGCTCTTCTTTGAAAGTTGTGGTTTGCCAGCCGACTACAGGATAGAGCCAGCTGTCTGGCACGCAGATGGTCTTTTCAGCCACAGTTGTATCAAGTATCCTGTGTTTCTTTTTCAACCGGTACTCATGAATGAGGGAAAGTCTAATGCTAAGATACTGCCTGCACTGGAATGTTAAACACTATATAACAAGCTGTGTTTTTTTAAAGCTGAGGTCTATTGAATAATGTTTACATTGGTCTCTGGGGACATGAGTGCACAGCCATCAGATAGGAGGCCAGAGAGAAGACCACCCAAATGTGGTTAAGTTAAAAAAGACTGATTCACCGGAGTCCAAGACTCTTTGAAGTTCAGTCCCAGGATTCATCCACGTGAATAGCATCCAGGCCTCTGAAGTTCTGCAGGAAATGATCTTCCAGTTGAGCAACCATTTACTTGATGCAAATTGCACCTTTCTGACCTTTCTGTTTTCCTACAGTTAGGTTTGTGGTTTGCAGGGACATGCACTTTTACCACCCAACCAGAGATTCCTCGAAGAGATTCCTAATCTCCAGTTTATTGCATTAATAGGCTCTTTTTTTTTTTTTTTTTTTTTAAGAGCTTGGTTTAAAGTTTTGAGGGGGATACTTTTACTCTGCACCAAAGCTCTGGAGCCCTGCATTTCCTCCATTGGATAATGAATGTTGGTGTCACTGCCCTAACCCATATGTGACTAAGGTGCCTGGTTATTTAGCCACAGACAACTCGTTAAATGTCACCTCTCAGCTCTGGCGGGTCAAGAGCGGGACAGGGCTTTCACCAGACATAAGGAGCAGTGTACACTTCCTAATTCACTGCACAGTATTGTATCATAATTGCAGGAAGTTTTTTTACTTGTAAAACTGGATTTGGGGTATATTCATTTGCCCCAGCACTTCTGTCTAAAGGCCAAGTTCTAGGGCTGCTACAGTTACTAGCATACTGATTCTCCCTTAAAATTGTTCACTGAGTATACAACAGGGTGACCTAGAAAACATCTTAGGTCATCTTTGTTGATTTCTCTTCTGACCCTGGTATGCGGAATCAAAGTTGCTTTTTCAACTTTCACCTTCGGTAGAAGATCAGGATTCTGTTGACTTCTGGACAGCCACTGAACTTGTTTCACTTGAGAAGATGACAGAGCTTAACTTTCCTGGAATATTGCGCTGCATAGTTAGACCTGAGTTTGTGCAGCGTTTTGACAGCTGTTATGTATATTATGTTGAAATCAGACAGAAAGGTGATGGGACCACTGCAGAAACTCCTGAGCCGTCAGTCTCATGACAGCTGATGGGTTGTGCCAAACTCTTTATCTGGGAAAGGAAAGCCCAGATTGAAATGGATCTATCCCCTGGGCCATCTAGTATGGAGGCATTTGTAATACAGAGAAAATCATTTTCCTCATTTAATTATATGAATTCTTTTTATGAATGAATTTTGAGTTTTTTAACCCTCCTTACAAGAATTTTTGAATTATAAAAATACTCTTGTCATATTGTTGCTGCAGATAAATAATGATTATTATGGGAAATCTGGATCATTGAGCTTTGTGCTTTGATTCCTAGAGATGTTTCCTATTCCCATAAGTGAAAGGCTATTTCCCCAAAGTGATGGCTGTGAATTTTCGTACCAGCTGCAAGCCCTGATGGCAGAGTTGAGGAAGGGAAGTGTCATTGTGAAGTTTTAAAGAAAGCACTTCCACTTCCATTCTATGCCCATTCAATGAGCTAAGTCTAGCCATCCTTCAGGGATGTTCTTTTTGGTAAATATACACTGTAATCTTTAAGTCTAAATTTATATGTGAAATGCTACCTTTTTTTAAAATAAGTAAATAAAATTATTTTACTATCAGTGATTGTGCATGTCATTTATTTGTTTAGAGTGTGTGTGTGTGTGTTTGTGTGTGCCAGCAGGAGGGCACTGTATGTCCCAAGAGTGAGTTGGGGAATCATCCTGGATTACTTTTACCTCCTTTTTGCTTTGCTCTAGGATTTCCCAGGTTTCACTCACCAGAGTCAGAAGTGCAGGCTGCCGCCATTTCCGCCTGACATTTTTTTTACATGAGACTTGGGATCTCAACTCAGGACTTTCTGCTTTCAAGTCAGATTCTTAACCCCTGAGCCATCTCTACAGCCCTGCATTTGTTGTCTTTTAGACCCATGTCTTCATTCTTTCCTACCATTTTAACATGCTTCTTAGGTTGTCTTGCCAATTTCAACTAGACAGCCAGTTTTATTTGCTGATTGAACCTAACTGCTGCTTATAATTTTGCAGAATAATGCTCGCCTTGCATAAAAATTTTTAAATAATCACCATTTCCACTCTTCCCTGATTCCTAGAATTTAACAGGAGTGATCATTCTTACTATGCATGGAACACAGTCATAAGTGGCAAAGTTACAAGGGAGGACAAGATCCTGTGACCCTTAGAACCTTCGTTTGAGAACTCAGGGAGAGAGGAAGCAGCTATACTGAGATGGAAGAAGAGTGTATAAGTTATACCTGACTGTTAGGACATAACTAACCTCTCCTTCAGACAGTATCAGAGTCCCTCCTGTGGAACATTCCAGTACTGTTGGACCAGCAGGGAATAAGAATTGATTGTTTGGAGGAGAACACCCCTTTACTCATGTTCTGGATCCACCTCCATATTCCCTTACATTAGCTGTCGAGGCTTGGAAACTTTAGTTTGAACTTACTATCTTACAGGCTTTAGTAAGTATTAAAATGAATAAATCCACTCCTGTGGGGAAGATTTTTGTGATTTTAAGTTATGACTTCTGCTTGCTTTAGGATCAGTATGTGCAAACAAGGACCTCTATAATCTCTCTCCCACTAGCCTCTAGCCATTCTCCACAGTCCATAAAGGTTCTTTTTTCTCTCTCTTATTTTGTCATATTGTTCTACTTAACTGTTCACTTTTCATCTGCCTCATGACAACTTCCTAATGATTTCCATCACTGCAGATTGTTCATCCTGAACTGCGTACTCAAAATTAGCATTTTGGGGGGCTAGAGAGGTGGCTCAAGGGTTAAGCCTCTGCCTTGCAGGCGGAAGGTCCTGAGTTCGGATCCTAGACCCCACATATAGACGCCAGGCAGAAGGGGGGGCGGGGCTGCGTTTCTGGTCCTGGTAGGGCGGAGCCTATGAATGCCAGGCAGAGTAAACGAGGAAGTAGAGGCGGTCCATGGTGGGTCCCAAATTTGCCCGTGATTCTACACACACACACACACACACATATACATACACACAGTCATACACACACAATTGAATAAATAATTTTAAAAAAGCATTTTGGGGGTGAGGAAATAGCTCAGTGGTTAAAGCAAAAGGACCTCCTCAGATCTCATGTAAAAATTCCAGGCAGATACAACAGTTCTGGAGCTGGAAAGCAGAACCTCAGAAACTCCAAAACAAAGTAATAAGGAGTAGAGCAATCTAAGATAATTCTCAATGATACCCTTGGGCCTCCACAGGTATACACTCAAGTGCCCTCTGATACATACTCATGGACCAAAAAAAAAAAATGCTAGCATTTTGTTCTTCCCTTTTGTGAACACACTTCCTGCCCCATTACCTGCCGAAAGCCTAAATTCTGTTAAAAGGATGGCCTGGGATTGTATAGTCTCTGGATTGTATCTACTGCTAAACCTTGAGATTGTGCTTGGTCATTATAACTTGAGTTTTATAACATGAAAGAACCAAAGAGTGAATGTGAAATGCAGGTAAATAAAATCAAGTAAGTAGTAGAACAAAAAGGATACTGAAGTTATGCTAAGTCTATGTCAACATTTACTGTATAACTTTAGGGACTCAGCAGACTTTTTTTTCTCTCCATTCTATAAAATTTTCATGTCCAAACAAAATGAGTTTTTGTCCCTGTCTTCTAACCCTCCTTTCACATCCTCCTTTCCCAACCTCCCTTCCATTATCTAATTCAGCCATGTCCCTCCCACTCTCATGTCCCTTTGTATGTGTGGCCACAGGACTCTTTCAGGGGTGCCTGTACATGTGGTAGTATAAGTGGCCTTTCAATGGGCTAACCTACAGATGAGGAAGCTGCCCTTTTCTTGTGTAGCTCCTGCCCCAAAGATACTGAGTCTAGTTGTTTCTTTTGAGGAATGTTGATATGTCAGCCTTTGTGTAGATCTGGTGGAAATGGATCTCATTGCAGTAAACTCCTTGACCAAATGTTTCTGAACCACTGTGTACTCATCCTTAACAGGGCAAATCTTGAGCAAAATAAATGATTGATATATACTAGTTGCAACAGGATATGTGCCAACCCCCAGTCTTCTGAACACTGTATAAGTATTTAGGATTAATTTACTGTAAATTTTCTCATTTCTTGTAACCACTATCACACAAACCATAACTAATAATGACATTTTACTCATTTTACATACTGTATTCTACGGTTTGAATGTGTCCTAAAAGCATGTATTGGAAACAGCTTCCAAGCAACAGTGTTGAGAGATGGGATCGAGGACTAGGCCATGTGCATTAAGTGAGTGCATTAAGATCATTACGAAGGGAAACAGTTCATTTACAGGGGCAAGTTTGGCCCCTGTGTGTGTATGTGCATGTCCTGCCCAGTTTCCTCTTCCTATGCTGCCATTGCTTATACTCTGCCTTCCGCCATGAAATGACACAGCTGGCGTTATTTGTTATCATGTCCTCAATCTTGGATTCCCAGCCCCCAGAACTGTGTGATATTGCTGTTTCAGTTACCCAATCCACAGTGTTCTGTTACAGTAACCTCAAATGGACTAAGATGGGAAACTGATACCTGAGAAACAAAGTTGCTATGATATCCTAAAATGAGGAAGTGGTTTTTGGAATTGAGTAAATGGATAGGAGCATTTGGAAAAGCAGGTTAGGGGAAAAAAAAACAAAAAACAAAAAAACCATAATTGCCATGAGCAGAACGTTGAGGGCAGTTCTTAGGGAAGAGAAGGGAAATCTATCTGTACGGAAATCCCGAAATTTCATAGATTCGACTTAGGTGGTCAGAATGTTAGTGATAATAGAGTGGCAAAGGCTATTCTGAGAACTCACAGACAGAAATATGTAAAACCAAAGTGTCAGAAACTGGAGTAAAGATTATTCTTGGTATAAAGTGGATGAATTGTGTCTATGACAAGACTTTTATGAAGATAAGATTTTTTTAAATTTTGGTTTTAAGTTTCTTACATACATACAAATATATTTAATGTGTAGTAAATATATATATAATGAATTTGTCATTTTGACTACATTCCCTGACCCCTCCCCCTTTTCCCAATGAACACCCTTCTCAAAGAGCCTCCTACTTTCATGTCTTTTTGCATAAGTGGGGTTTCATTAGGGTTGCCTGCATTAATGTGCACCTGAGCACTTATTAGAGCATAGGAAATAATATACTGGTGGGTATACCATTGAGATTAATTCCCTTCCCACATCCTGCATTAGCCCCCACTGGTCCTTCATGTGGTCTTTCCCCTTCCATGATGGAATGTTGATAGGTTGAATCTTGTGCAGGACTAACTTCAGTGAGCTCATGGATGCAATAACCCTGCCGAGCCTCAGAAGAAACTATGACAGCTTTCCTCTGTCCCCTTGACTTTTAATTCTTACCACCCACTCTTCCATTGTTTCCTGAGCTTTGGGGTTGGGAAGTCACATGGATGTTCTGTCTGAGCTTTCTGCATCACTTCTGCACTCTAGCTAGTTATAATTCTCTATAGTTAGCCCCTTTCATTACAAAAGCTTCTCAGTTGAGGGCTAAACACTGCACTATATAATGGTGAGTAGTTAGAGGGCAATTTGACATCATATCCATATAGCAAAATAATAATGGTTCCTCCTCCCCAGGACCTGTGACCTCATCCATCCACAGGTTCATACCCTAATTTACATTATCAGGTATACGTTTCCTACTGAAGAGCAGGCTTTAAATCCAGTTGGTTGCCCTTATAACATTCATGTCACTATTACCTGCGGACAGGACTTTTCATGGTGCATATAATTGTAGCTGGTAGAATTCACAGGTAACACTGTTGATAGTTTTTCTCCCCCAGCTGCCTGGATAGTATCTTCTGTTACTGTGCATGTGTGCTAGCAGAGAGGAAGCTTCCAGATCAGTTTCAGTTTTTTTTTTCCCCCTCACCCTGTGATCAATGCGTGTGATGTCTTCAGCAGTAGAGTCTTACTGTCAAGTTCTGGTGGGTAACCAAGAGTAGTGGCAAAAACCAAATGGTTTTGGTGGCATTGAGGACCTCTTTGGCCATTCATTTGTTGGGAAGTGTCACATGCCTGCTACTGGGACATCTTGTTTTCTAGGTGGTCTTATGTGTTCCAGGAGGAGCATTTCAAAGCAGTTACTGTTATCTCTTTTCTTTTGTTTTCTATGTACCCTATATAAGGTACCTTCATTTGCAAGTTTTTTAAACTGCCTTATCTTTGAATAAGAAATAAATTTGTAGGGCTTTGTATGGTTTTTTATCACATATCCTTAATGTTATTTGTATCTTCCCAATCCTTCCTCTATCCTGTGTGTTCCTTAAATAGAATATGCAAGTATCTCTGTACTGTAGTAAGATATAGAGTACTTTGGGAATAGCCCCAGGAGTGGGATACAGTAGTTGGCTTATTGAGGAACCTCCACACTTTTTTCCTATGGTAACTGCACCAGTTTGCATTCCCACCAGTAATAAAGGAGGGCACTGTGTGCCTATGGATGCCCAAGGATGACTTTGGGAATCATCCTGGATCGCTCTACCTCCTTATTGCTTCACTCTGGGATTTCAGAACCTCCACCTTCCAGGGTTGGAAGTGCAGACTCCGGCCATTTCTACCCAGCAGTTTTACGTGGAATCCAGGAATCAGGTCCTTCAGCTTTCAAGGCAAAGGCTTAACCCTTGAGCCATCTCTCCAGTTCCCATTTGTTTTTGTTTTTGTTTTTGTTTGTTTGTTTGTTCGATCATAACCTTTCTGATTGGGATAAAATGAAATCTCAGTACACTAGATATTTTTTAAACATTTGTATTTCTTGGAAAATAGAAATTAAAGAACAGAGAGAGAGAGAGAGAGGACTCTCTGTGTCTCTGGAGGGCCAAGAGTGACTTCCAGAGTCATCCTGGATTGCTTCTACCTCCTGTTTCGCTTTGCTCTGGATTTCACAGGCTCCACCCACCAGGCACCCACTTCTATGCCAGAAATGCAGGCCACATCATTTACACCTGGTATTTTTACATGGGACCTGGGATCTGAACTCAGGACCTTCTGCTTGTGAGACAGTCTTAACCCCTGAGCCATCTCTCCAGCCCAGGACTTTCTGCTTGTAAGGTAAAGTCTTAACCCATGAGCTTTTGTTTGCTTCTTTTCTATGCTGGGGATTCAGCTGAAGACTTTGTACATGCTAAGTACATTCTCTCCCCCAGCCCTACTTAAGATAACTTCAAAGTGCACTATTGAAGCAGCTGAACGGCTTCTTTTAACTGCAGATGGTAAAGCATGTGATAAGGGACATGATATAAAAGACTGAATTTTAAAAGGAAACTAAGCTTAGGGATTTAAAGAATCCTTAGTCTGATGCTGTAAAAGATGAAAAACCAAGGATGTGACCATTTGCTGAAGTGAATATGGTAGAAGACAGCCAGCTACTGTCCCTTCTGTCTTTGGATTTCCAAGCTTCCGCGAGTAAATAAATCTCCAATGATTATAGCCTATTCTGAGATATTCTGTTAGCTCAAAAGGAAATAAGGTTTTAAATGTGAATTGTCCTCCATAGACTCATGTGCTTGAATCTTTAGTTGTTTGAAAAGGTCATGACATCCTTAGGAGGTGGAGCCTTGCCAGAGGAAGGCAGGTCACAGGGAGTGGGCCTTGAGGTTGGTTAGCCCCGCCCAGCTTCAGTTAGTCTGCTCTTGCAGTTTGCTGCTCTCAGCCCCCATGATAAACATGACTGCCAGCTTCTGACAGCCAGCCCCATGCCCTTTTAGCCGTAAAGGACTGTATCTCCCCTTTGGAACTGTAGATTAAGTAAATCTTCCTCAAGTTGCTTGAGTTTGAGTAGTGTCTCATAACAACAGAGAAGAGTAACTGTTGTAGGGAATAACATACCATAAGAATATAGCCTTGGAAGGCAGGGATGTGTAGCATAGAAACAGGTAAATGTAGCACTTAATAGCACAGCAGGGTACCAACAAACATCAACTGAAACTGGTAGTTTCTAAGAAGGAATGTCTCTTGAGTAGGTTTTTTGTTGGCGGTGGTAGGGATTGTTTTGTGGTGCTAGGAATTGATCAGGGGCTCTCACATGCTGAGCAAGTTCTCTGTACTGAACCATATCCTCAGCTCTGAAGCAAAGTTTTAAGGATGAATGGAAGACAGCCAGGTAGCTGATAAGGATGATGACGATTATCGTGGTTTGAAATTTGTCCCACACAGACTCATGTGTTTGGGAAGGTCATGGTACCTTTAAGAGGTAGAGGAGCCTTATAGGAGGAAGGCAGTCACGGGGGTGGGGCCTTGAGATGAATTAGCTCCACCTACTTACGGAAGAAGTCTGCTTTACTAGGGGCAGTTTTTGTAGCTGTCAGCATCCATGAGGAACATGACTTAGCTTCTGCCACCAACTATCCCTTTTCCGTCACAATGGACTGGATCTCCCCTGGGGAACTGTAAGCTGAATGAATCTCCCTTTCTCCCTTAAGCTTCTTGACTTTGAGTGTTCTCTCACAGCAACATGAAAGCACGATAAAATATGTTTGGGGAAGCAGGAGAATGACATGCTGCTACATTTTAAAATGCAATTTCCTTCATTCCTTGGTCTCAGCAGTACTAGGAGCTATAAGAACCTCATTACAATCCCTTTTAACAGTTTCTGTTTACCAGATACAAGTTGGCCCATCTGTAGCTGCCTTCTCCTCTTCTTTGTCTTCCTCCTCCTCCTTTGAATTTTAAAAGTTCTTTCAGTGTTTTATATATGCATATGGTGAATTTATGACACTTTCATATCTTAATCCCTGGTCCCATCCCCCTGCCATTTTCTTTTCACATCCACAGTCTTACATGTTTCTGCGTATTTTCATTTTGCAGCTGGAATTAGAAAGATTTCTTTACCATTGTTCAATGAGTACCGAAGTAAGTATTTGAACTACTTGTGTAAAGTCTCAGTCTTTTACCACAGCCCTTATCCTTATACCTCGAAGCAAGTGCAAGCTCTAAATTTCAGAGAGACAGCAAAGGATATATAACTTAAATAGACCAGGAAAAAGCCATCAATAGTGACTCATGGGTTAACCCTTTCTGCCTTCTGTAGGGCTTGGAAGACGTGCTCTAGAAGAGCTAGTCAGAGTAACAACTATTTCCAGAAAGATCAGTACTTTGAAGCCTGGAAGAGCAGCTCCCAATCCTATTACATGAAACAAGCGGAGTAGATTAACGCAAGCATAGGCCACTTGTAGGTACTGTGGTACACCGCTCTCTCAGTTGTTGGCTTGTTTGCACTGACAATTCTCAGCTGACTTGTGTAAAATTCCCCTTGATTGAAAAACCTCCCTCACTCAAGGTCATACCTCCTGTTTTGAAGACAGTCTACACTGACTGCCTGGTAGGTACAGGGGCAGAAAGACTGGAAGAATCACTCGAACCAGTTTGTCCACATTTTTTGCTTTCATCTCTCCATTTGTAAATATGCCAGAATTTGCATTCTGATAAGTATATTGGGAATTCAGGGTCTGGAAAAATGGCTCGCGGGTTAAAACCTTCACCTCACAAGCAAAAGGACCTGAGTTTGGATTCCCAAATCCTGTGCAAACATGCTTAGGTAAATACAGGGGTGGGTTCCTTGCACTTCTGACTTTGGAAGGCAGAGCCTGGGAAACCCCAGAACAAAACAGTAAAGAGGTAGAACAATCCAGGATGATTTCCAATGTTACCCATGCCCTGACACTCAAGTGCCCTCTTGTACACATTCCTGCACACACACGTACACCCACCGACATGCAATACATGCAAAAAAAAAAAAAAAAAAAAAAGAATTGAAATTCAGATGGATGAGAAAAGTTCTAAAAACAATAGTGCTTTTTATTCGTATCAGTTCTGCTCAGCCTCATCTCTTAATAAATTTCAACTGTGACTGGTAAACAGCTCTCTATAGATGCCAATGTCATTAGTCATTCACTTTCCCCTGACAGCATCCCACCTCATACATGCACCCAAGGTGTCCTTTACCCTAGGGATCTTCCACGATCGTGGCAACTGTAGTCAGTCCACACATGGCAGTGCAGATTAGCTACAAGAGTTAATCCACCCGGTGTCATGGTTTGAGTGTGAGTTGTCCCCAACAGGCTCATGTGCTTGACTAGTCGATGTTTGGGAAGGTCCTGCCAACTTGAGGAGGTGGAGACTTGCTGGAGGAAGGTATGTCAACAGGCAGTGGGCTGGGCTTTGAGGTTGGTAGTTCTGCCCTGCTTCAGAGAGGAGTTGGCTCTTGCAATTTGCGGCCAGTTTTCTCTAGGCTATGATGTCCACAGTGACCTAAACCACCTCCGGCTTCTGCTAGCCAGACGCGTCTTTTCTGCCACAATGGACTGTATCTCCACTCTGGAAGCATAAGTATAAGAGAGAGTAACTGGTACACCCAGGAACAAACTAACCAGCGAGAGACAAGCGCACATGACTATTGCGAAGTCACTCTAGTCCCGGTGGAGACAGCAACACTCTGACACAACAGGAGAAGCAGGTTGAACATGAAGTTAAAGTTCAACAAATATTTGTTGAAACACCTGGTCTGTGCCAAGAAACCTAACGAACCAATAGTCATTAACGCAACAGTAAGATGGACAGTCTCTGCTCTCAGAATGGACAGCTTCGTGGACAGGTAGACTTTTCTTGGTGGGAATGTCATGCTAGGAAAGTGAGAGATCAGAGACAAAGAGTAAATGTCAGCAACAATAAAGAGACAGTCTAATATTCAAATGTTCTCAGTTCAGTTTTCTCAGGAATATGTACACATATGAGTATGAGCATAGAAAGTGTTCAGTGTCATTCGCCATGAGGGAAGGGCAAGGAGATACCATCTCATATTCTCTAGGTCGACTACAAGTCAGAAACAAATGCTGACAACAAACTGCATTCCTCATACATTGCAGTAGTAGTATAAAATAAAGAAGTTACTTTGGAATACTTTTTGAATGCTCCTCAAAATGTTAAATAACATTAAATATTTAAAAAATGTTAAATGGAATCCAGCAATTCATAAATGGATTCATGACTTCTAGCTAATCAAACCTTCATTGTGGAAGTGAATAATAATTAGCTGTGGGAAATACAGAGAGGCTCTGAGGTGAGAAAAAACATTTAAAAAAGAATGTTAGTGCTATGTGTATTTTGAATGTTTTGTTAAAATTATTAGGCTACAGCAGAGTTTATTTTTACATTTAAAAGAATTAAATTTTTTATTATAAATTTTCCATAAAGCAATGAGTAATGAGTAAAAATTCTCTCAAAGAATATGGTTTTGACTATTCTAAAAAGCAAAGCATAGGCTAGGGTGGTAGCTTAGTGGTAGATTGCTTAGCTGACATGCATGAGACCCTGGATTCAATTCCCAGAACTGCCTGAAAAAAAAAAAAAAAAAAGATAAAAAACACTAAACACAGTACCACATGCCTGTAATCCAGCACTCAAGAGTTCAAGACCAGACTAGGTTCAGCAAAGTTTGATTATCCTATGCAAATAAAATCAAAATAACATTTTTCAACTATCAATGTTTTTATTTTTTCTTAATTGTAAAATATACACAACATAAAATATACCATTTTAGCTGGGCATAGTCAGACACTTATAATGCTAGCACTTCAGTGGCTAATATAAGATTACCATGAGTTCAGGCAGCTAATGAAGAATTGCAAATCCTGTTTTAAAAACAAAAACAAAAAAAAAGAAGAAGATGGGTCTATAATAAGAGCATTTGCTAAGCAAGCATAAGGGCCTGAGTTTGAATTCCCAGAACCCAACTAAAAGTTAAGCATAGTCACGTGTGTCGTAATTCCAGTGTTAGGTGCAGAGACAGGCAGACCTTGGAGGCTCTCTGGCCAGCTGGCCTAGTTGAAATGATGATCTTCATAGAGAGGCCCAATCTCAACAGAATAAATCAGACAGTAACAGAGCAGGACATCTGACATTCTCTGGCTTCTACAAGCATACGGAGACATGTTCACCACCCACACATGCACACAAATGCACATGCCACTCACATACACACACAAAAAAATTTTGCACGCAAAAAAATTTGAAACTGCCATTTTAACCACGTTTAAAGTGTACAATTCAGTATCATTAAATATATCCATTAAGTGTAGCCATTATCCATGAAGATTTCCTACTTTCCAAACAGAAACTCTGTATTATTGAACAATAACTTACCTGGATTCAATTCCCAGAGCTGCCTGAAAAAAAAAGATTAAAAAACTAAGCATAGTATTGCATGCCTGTAATCCAGCACTCAAGAGTTCTAAGACCAGACTAGGCTCAGCAAAGTACCCCTAGTAACCTATCTCTAGTCTACTTTCTTTCTGTGTATGTGAATTTACCCATTCACAATACTTTATGCAAGTGGAATCATGCAATAATTCATCGTTTTGTGTCTTATTTTGTCACTGTTTTCAAAGTCTAGTCATCATACAACATACACAAGAACTTCCTCTTCTGGCAGGTAAAGTCACACCTTCTTGAAGGTGACCAGCAGTCCTTTGTATGAACAATTTGTTCAGTCATCGGTTGATGGACAACTTGATTGATGAGAAATTTGACATCCGAGGACAGCACTTTTCCAAATCATATCTCAAAGCATCTAAGCTAGCTTTTTTGCTTCTAGTTTGTCAATTTAATTATTTTGACAGTTTAGAAACTTATGCAAAAAAAAAAACCTCTTTTGTAAAATAATAGTTATCCAGACTGAGGAGAAAAAGTACACAGGATGGAAATGTTTAGAAAATCAAAAGGAGGAAGTTTTAAATTTCTGAGTAAAAGGCAGGTAAAACAGTAGCCCTTCTTGATCCCAAGCTTTCACAACAAACCCAATCCTGTTCCAGCTTTTCTTTCTTTCCTGTCAAAACTCATACTAGCCTTTGCTCAGCAGGGAACACCCCTCCCTACACAGCTTTGCTTCCTAACCAGGAACCCTGACAGTTGCTGACATCACAGGGCTGAGATGAGATGCTGCGAATCACCACCTTTGCTCTTGTGATTTTTGTCATTTTCTTGAGTTTCTTTTCAATGCGGACTAAAAGTCACACTAGGGGAAGGCTGCCCCCTGGCCCAACTCCACTTCCCATTGTTGGAAACATACTGCAATTAAACCTCCAGGATCTCCCTGCCTCTCTCTCCAAGGTAAGGAGCTTTTCATCCTAGGGCATTTGCCTAAGGGTAAAGGGCTCATCTCCAAGGGTGGCTCAGACCACCGGGTGCTGCCTTTCTTAGTTCCTGTCAGCACATAGACACTTTGGGGTTCCTTTTGGTATTACAGAAGTACAACTAATCCTTCTCGGTTCAGGGCTGAGTCATTTTAGAACAGCTAGTGAGAAGCATTGACTTAACTGGCGATATTGTGTGGTTTCTACTGATTGAGAAAATTCTAGAATCCAGAAACATTTTAAATAAAAGACTTTTAATCCCCTCTGCATGTGACACTGAAAGGCAAGCTCAGCAAATATAGAAATGTAATAAGCGTCTTTTTGGATGATAATTGATGATAATGATGGTATACTACATTATCTGTTGAGGGTTTGTGTGTGTGTTTCTGCTTCTGAAAAGGATCCCTCTCCCAACACTTTACTATAATGAAATTCTGCTGCCCTGATTACAATTTAGAAATACTCTTTGAGTTCATTGTACAAAATTGAGCTCCATGAGTTCTTTGTACAAAAATACATTTTTCAGGATGAAGAAATAATGTAGAAAATTACTCTGATTTATAGATTTTTTTCAGTAAATAATTTATGAGATGATCATTTCAGTCCATGTTTTATGACAAGAAGATTTTTGGACCCTAGAAATAGTGCAATGAGGGGCTGGAGAGGTGGCTCAGGGGTTAAGCCTCTGCCTTGCAGGCAGAAGGTCCTGAGTTCGGATCCTAGACCCCACGTGTAGACGCTGGGCAGAAGCGGGGCGGCCTGCATTTCCGGTCCTGGTAGGGCGGAGCCTGTGAATCCCAGGGCAGAGTAAACAAGGCGGAGGTGGAGGCGGTCCATGGTAGTTCCCAAATTCGTCCATGGTTCTACACACACACACATACAATACACACACATACATCCACACATGCACAATTGAATGAATAATAAAAATAATAATAATAATAAATAGAAATAGTGCAATGAACAAAAGAAAAATCTCTGCAAAAAAAATCTATTAAGGAAAATCAGACTCAAACTAAAGCAAATCAGATATGTATGTGCATGTATGTATGCTATGGAGAAAATAATGCAAAGAAAATATAAAAATTTTTAGGTAAAGCTACTTGCTGAACACATTTCGTTTCCCAGCAAAACTGAGCAGAAAATACAAAGAATGGTCATATAGTCCCTTCCTTCCACATGCACACAGCATTACCTGCTATTTGCATCTCACAAGTGGAGCCCTTGTAACGACTGATGGGCCCAATTAGATACATCATTGTCATTCAGAGTCCACAGTTTACATTAGAGCTGTGCCTATCGTGGATTTGGACAAATGTGTAATGATGTATATGTATATCTGCCATTAAAACAGAGAAATAGTTTCACTATCCTGGGAATTCCCTGTGCTGTGCTTTGTCAAACATGGCTCTTTTCTGATGTCACCCTAGTTTTCTGAAATGGCACATAGATGGCTTCTGACAGTGTATAACCTTTTACTTAGTTAATGATAAACACTTAAGAATTCCCCTATGTCGTCCCATGACTTGGCAGATCATTTCTTTTTTGGCACTAAATAGGATTCTGTTGTCTGAATTGCCGTAGTTTATTTGTTCATTCATGTACTTGATGGCATCCAGGTTGCTTCCAAGCTTTGGAAACTATAAATAAAACTGCTATAAATGTCTATGTGCAAGGTTTTGTGTAGTCATAAGTTATCAATTCCTTTGGGATACCAAGAAATAGTTACTGGATCGCATAGTACCCTTTATTTTACAAGAAATTATCAAAGAAAGTGACAGGTAAAGCCATAAAGTTAATTTGAGAGAAATGTGTTCCATGCAGAAGGAGCAAGGTCCAATGCTCTGTGGTGGAAGATGCCTGGAATAGTCAAGGAATAGCAAAAAGGTTGGTGAAGACAAAAAAATAATAGGGGGAAAGATGGCAGAAGTAGGCATACTGCGACAGTAGTATAGATCATGGCATTGTCTGGGCGCCTGTGAGAATGTTGCCTCTACTCCAAGAGAAAGAGGGAATCCATCTACAGTTATAGTGACATAATGCAATTTATGTTTCAGCCACATGAATCTTGAGATTTTTTAGTTAGAGGTAGATCATGAAATCATGAAAGAGGCAGGATACCTGGACACCAGTAATCCAGGGATGATAATGGTGACTTGACTGGCTTCGAAGCAGAGGAGGTTGGGAAAAGTGGCAAGATTCGAAGTGTATTTGAAGATAAGAGTCAAAAGGATCCGTTATAGGTTGAATGTGGGTAGAAGATTAAAAAGAGTGAAGACTGGCCTCCCAAGTTTTGGCTAATTATGAAAGTAAACTTTCCATTTGTTTGAGGTGAGGGAGGTAGAGCGTATGAAAAGCTCAATTTTAAACTTGTTTAAAAATCCTACCAAAATATCTAGATGTACATGTGAGTAAGCAGCTTAGTACATGAAACCGAAATTCAGGGGCTGAAACCATATTGACATTTTAAAATCTAGGAGTCAGTATATTTAAAGTTATGAAATGGGATAAGATCATATAGGGAATAAACATCCCAATAAAGAGGCCAGGAGGATAGTAAGAAGTCTCAAAGGGAACTGAGCCTGAACAGCGAGGCTGGGGAGCCCCCAGACAATGACATGCTCTGGAATCCAAAGGACTTCCAAAAGTTGTCCTCCGACATCTACCTGTGATGGCATTCACTCTCTCATCTTTCTCATTCTCTTTCTCTCTCTCTCTCTCTCTCTTCCTCCTTTCTTCCTCCCTCCCCTTTATCTCTGTATCTTTATCTATCTCTCTCAAATATAAAACAATGTAATAAAATAATTATAAAAAATAAAAATCCGAAATAGGGATACAGTCCTGGTCTTGATTCTCAGCACTGACATAATTTGCTTAATATGATTATCTTCAGCTGCATTCATTTTTCTTCAAACGACATAACTTCATTCTTCGTGACTGAAAAAAATTTCGTTGTGTACACTTGCTTCTTTAGTTTCAACACAAATGTTGCATCTTTCTAGATGCTTTCCTTGAAACATTTTAAGTTCTTTGTCATAAAATGCAGTGAACTATTTATCATTTTCATAGAAGTATGCACTGTTTGAATTGCAAATATTATTTGATTGTTTCTTTTTAAATCTTCATTGCGTGTATTCATTTACATAGTATTGTGTTATATAAGGGTGTTTCGTACAGGGATATAATGAGCATATTCTTCCCCAAGTGTGGTTGTTTCTTTCCTGTTACCTTCATTAGACTTCAAGTTCTATCATGGGCTGTGCAGTGTCTGACGCAATACAGATAGTTAATATTTGCTGCATAAGACTGTGTGTATAAATGAAGAGCCAACATGGACAGAATACTTCAGGGTAAATTCCTAAAAGGAAACTGATGAAGCACAACTAAGCCACATGTAAATCTATTGCTTACAAGCCCTCCTGTGGAGATTTCACACCATCACTTATGCAAGTACTTACCTCTCCTTCCAGCTGGCCGATGTGTACGGGCCTGTTTACACCCTAGACCTCGGATCCCGGCCCACTGTGGTCTTACATGGATTTGACGCAGTGAAGGAAGCTGTAATCACTCAGGGTGATGAATTCCTTGGGAGAGGACCTCCTCCAATTGTTGATGATGCCCTGAAAGGACATGGTATGTTTCAAATAAAAATACCAATAATTAGAAGAAAACATCTGAATACTAATTTATTGTGTGCCTGCACTAAACAACTAACCGGATGTGTGTAATATTGCAATACGACTCTAATGCAAACTGCCCAGAGTTATCGCAGATTCCATGAGTCAGTGGCATGGTTTCTCATAACACTAACCTTACTACAGATAGCATTCATACGTTTAGGGATTCCCAGGTAACTCACCTTTCTTGCCAACTGACTGAAAACTTGAGGGGGTTCCCAGGATGGCCTCAGATTCAACACTTTGAGATTGACTCACAGAACTCAAGAGATGCTATTCTCAAGATTACAATTTTATTATATAAAAAATACAGATGACCAAACACATAAGGGAAGGTTTTGGAAAATGCAGATACAGAAGTTCTGAAACCCTAGCATTTAGAACACAGCACATCTAAGAAGTTAACCTTAGCTTTGGTGTCTAGAAATTTTACTGATATTTCATTACACAAACATGAGTGATTGTGTGTGTGTGTCTGCGCGCGCGCACGCGTGCATGCACACATGCCTTGGGTCACTGTGAGTTGTCCTTTGATCACTCTCCACCTTATTTTGTGAGACAGGGTCTCTCACTAGATGTAGAGCTTGCTGACTGGCTGAACTGACTGGCAAGCAAGAGCCTCCCGTCTCTTCCTCTCCGGCAGTGGGATTGCAAGTGCATGCGTCCATGACCCAACTTTTTACTTGGGTACTGGAGATCCAAAGTCATGTTCTCATGCTTGTGTGGCAAGCACTTTATCTGCCGAGCCATCTCCCTAGCCCACGAAACTTTGGTCATGTGGCTGAGTTCAGTCTACAGGACCTCCTACACTCCAGTGTCACTGATTCAACCCTCTCGACGTACTTGGCTGATTTTTCAACACAGGCAGTCCTCATCTTGAAACTATCTAGGGGCTCGTGGCAAAGTACTGAGGAACCTAGAGTGCAGAAGAAAGATGCTCCTGGGTTAACAAAACAAAACAAAACAAAAACAATCTTTTTTTTAAAAAAAGATCAGAAAATTATTTTATTCTACAACAGAAACTCTGTAGCACCTGATTATGTTCCCTGTGAATTAGTTCTCTGTGCATAACTGAGATTAAAACAACCCGAGAAGCTTTTGTAATCAGAGTTGTTATCCAAAGGTCACAGGGTTAGGGAGAAGCAATGCTTGGGGTGCAGTTCCACATGGAGCAAAGGTGGAAGCTGCGGCAAACAAATGAGTGGATGTGGAAATTACTGTTTCCAGTAGCAGCCTGTTGGGTGAAGAGAAGGCAAAGGAGGAGGATCAGGGAGGGAACTGACAACAGCCGTAATGGTGCCGTCACGGCCTGCTTTTTCAGTTGGAATACAGACTTATATAAAGTTCATTTTGTTTTTTTACCTCAAAACTTAGACATATATACATATATTCCCTTGAGCTATCAAAAATACAATAAAAAAATTAGGACAACCAAAGTCTCCTACAATTCTAAAATTGCAAAGTCCCAGATAAATAAATAGAAACTAAACTCCTTTCAAAGCACATGAATCATTAACTACTACAACACAGTATGCTAATTGTATACAAGGAACAGTTTTGGGCTTCTCTCACTTAGGATCAAGGTACATTTCTTAGAAAAACCTAAGTTTTCTTCTACTTTCTCCCTTTATAATAGCAAAATTTATGCATTGACTGTATGCCTCATTTTCAATTAGTTTTGTCTGGATATGGATGTTACTGGGCTAAATAGGTTAAAGAGAAAAAAATTATTGGCCTAAAAATTTCAACTTAAGTAACTTTTTTTATTTATTATTTATTCAATTGTGCGTGTATGCGTGTGTCGCGTGTGCGTATGTATACGTGTATATGTATGTGTGTATATGTAGAACCACCGACGAATTCGGGAACCACCATGGACCGCCTCCACCTCCGCCTTGTTTACTCTGCCCAGGGGTTCACAGGCTCCGCCCTACCAGAACCAGAAACGCAGGCCGCCCCCCCCCCTTCCACCTGGCTTCTATACATGGGGTCTAGGATCCGAACTCAGGACCTTCTGCCTGCAAGGCAGAGGCTTAACCCCTGAGCCACCTCTCCAGCCTCAACTTAAGTAACTTTGAGAAAAATTAGTTTCCAATATTTTCGTATGAAATTTTTGCTACTATCCTTACTTGATTATAATGGAAACAAAATAATCCAGCTCTACCTTGCCCCAATGTTTCATTCTGAAACATCTCTTCCTTCTAAAGAGATGAAACATTTGCTGATATTTTAGCTTTTCTTCTGTATCTATTCCCTATCACTGTCATAACAAAGTACCAACATTTGGGGCTTAGACCATAAGAACAATTATTGTCTTGACCTAGAGATCAGGAGAAATCTGAGATCAAGATGTTGATGAGGTTGGTTCCTTCTGTGAACTATGAAAGAGAGGTTCATTCCCAGTGCTATTTTGGTAATTGTTAATGTTCCTTAGCTTGTAGGTGCCTCACCCTAATCTCTGTGTTCATGTTCATGTGATATCTCCCATCTGTGTGTGCACACGTGTGTATGCATGCATGCGTGCGTGCATTCATACAAATTTCATCATTTTACGATGATAGTCATATTGGATTAAGACTTACCCTATGACCTCATTTCAACTTGATTACCTCTGCAAAGACTATCCAAATCAGGTTGCATTCACTATAGGAAGGATTAGCTTTCCAACATATTTTTGGGGCAAATGACTAAATAAATAACATTTTTCTAAATAAAATTTCAGCTAAAACACTAAGTGACTTCCTACTGCCTTTGAATAATAGTAATATTGCTGTAGATTAGTTTATGCACAATAATCAAGTTGTTATAGTAGCTCCTGGTGATTATCATCCAGTGTTTTGCCTACGTCCTTAATTTTCAGACTTTATCTTACTGATAATGTCAACCACAGCACTCAAACCCTACTTCATTTGATTACCAGAATCAGCTGCTACTGTTTCCTCACTAAAATGCAAAGATAAATTACCATGTTCCTAGAAGTTTGGACAGACCACATCTAATTTCTTGTCTAGAATAGTACATATGCTCTAACATTTTTGGAAAGTAATCTAATAATAGCTATCATCAAAACACTATAGTGATCCATTGGGGTCTAGTTACGTATATAGTAACAACCCAGTATGCAATTATAACCTGCCTATGTAGTTCCACAAACACATTGAGGTGTGGAAAGGTCAGGCTTCTTGTAAAAAGCTCTACAGACCTTCAGGGATTACAGTGATAGAGAAAAATAAACATAGTTTATTTATATGACTATATATTTATATGTGTTGTATAATCTATAAATTTATATGTAATGTAATAGTATACCTTATATATGAAGTATAATATAATTTATACTGTGATTATAGTTTATAATGCACACATATGTTTAAATTATCACATATCATCAAATATATTTGCTATAATCATATTGCTATATGAATAAATATATTTTAAATATGTATATATTCACAAGAATAGATTCTGAACAAAGTGAAAAAACATTAGGGAGCCTTCCGGATATCTCCTGTTATGTTCCAAACCGTCCAGACTTGTTGATGTATTAACAGAATAGGCACAGTTTTTTTTAAATAATTTTTATTATTTATTCAATTGTGCGTGTGTGCATATGTGTGTGTGTGTGTGTGTGTGTGTGTGTGTGTGTGTAGAACCACGGACAAATTCGGGAACCACCATGTACGGCCTCCACCTCCTCCTTGTTTACTCTGCCCCAGGATTCACAGGCTCCGCCCTACCAGGACCAGAATCGCAGGCCGCCCCACTTTGGCCCGGCATCTATACGTGGGGTCTAGGATCCGAACTCAGGACCTTCCACCTGCAAGGCAGAGGCTTAACCCCTGAGCCACCTCTCCAGCCCCTAGGCACAGTTTTTTAATGCTTACAAGTTCTGTGAACAAGCATTTGAAATTGAACAGAGCACCGTGGAAATAGCCATTCGATGATGCACAAGCTCTGATGCCTCAGCAGACATCCACTTTTTTTTTCCATCTGAAGCGTCACTTGTTCTTCAGATGCCTGAGGATTAAAGTTCTGTGCAGACTACTCCTGCTCCACTTACAAGTCTGGCTGTGGGTAGTATTGTATTTTCTTTTCTTTGCAGTCAGACAATACTCTGACACAACCAACTTAAGGATGAAAAGATTATTGAGCTTACAGTTCCGGAGGAGATAAAGTTCATTTATGACAGAAACCACACAGCAGAAGGATTGCTGAAAGCAGAAGCAGGAGGCTGCTTCAGGTCACCGCTGCCGTCAGGAGGCAGAGAAAGCAAAAGTGACAGGAAACGTGTCAAACCCCCTCTCATCCCTGCTGCCACACTTGCCATCCCCTAGCAAGGCCACTTCTTTTTTTTTTTTTTTTTTTTTTTTTTTTAATTTTATTTGTTTCATTCTTATTATTTTTTTTTATTATTATTTATTCAACTGTGTGTATGTGCGCGCGCGTGTCTGTGTGTGTGTGTATGTGTGTGTAGAACCACGGACGAATTCGCGAACCACCATGGACGCCTCCACCTCCCTCTGCCCCGGGATTCACAGGCTCCGCCCTACCAGGACCAGAAGCGCAGGCCGCCCCCGCTTCCGTCTGGCGTCTATACGTGGGATCTGGGATCCGAACTCGGGACCTTCCGCCTGCAAGGCGGAGGCTTAACCCCTGAGCCACCTCTCCAGCCCGCAAGGCCACTTCTTAAAAATGCTAAACCTCGGGCCTCACCCCGCACCCTAGGGGGTAACATACAATGCCCACCAGGATGGAGTGAAGGGCATTGCAGGAGCAGCAAAACTGCAAAAGAAAATCAACAAACCACACTCCAGAACTTCAGAGACTCTATATCAACCACCTAGAACTAGGCCAGCTTAATCTCTCCCCATCTTGAAGCTCAGGAAAATTTGCGGAAGAGGGGGCGGTAAGAGTGTAAGAGGAAAAGGATGGGAGGAGCAATGATATATAAGATACTCTATACTAGTTAGGGCTGAAGCAATCATAATTGGACTTTGCATGCCCTGCGCATTGTCCAACACACTGTTGACCTCACAAAGTCTAGCATCTGCTAAAGGCACCAAGAGCCTTGGAGGTAAAGGATTGGCAGCCACAGCAGTGTTCCTATACCTAAGGGGAACACGGGAAAGGGTTCAGGGAAAGGCCACTGGGTCCTTGTACGTCATTGGAGAGGAGGGCCCAGAGGAAAATCAGACATGCACAAGAAAGGACTCTCTGGGAATTGGGGCGGGAGGCACTGGGGGATGGGGAGGGAGACGGGTGGGGAGGGGGAGCAGGGGGTACGGGGGGAGGAGGAGGAAGGGAGGGAACTGGTGTACCTAATAAGTTTGTATGAGCTGAAATAAAAAAAAAAAAAAGCTAAACCTTCCTAAACATCAACACCAGCTGAAGATTCAAACACATAGCTGGTGGGAGGAAACTCACATTCAAACCATTACAAGCAGTGGCCATCTCAAAGGCTGCAGACGTTAACTAAAACTCTCTGTTAGAGAGCTAGCTTCAGCCTGGCTCCCCTCCTGGATTCTCAGCTCTAAGCTCCAGCAGGCCACTGACATACAGACTTGGAACCCAGGAGAGAGCCTCCAACAGATCTCTAGAGAGCAAGGCAAAAACTGCAAGGCATCTTCAGACAAAATCCTCAGAACACAGATCCATATTCTACTCAGCGTGAGCACTTGCCAGTGACCAAACACAAATTTGAAGGGAGACCTCTCCTCTCACTGTTTCCCCTCTGTGCGCTGAAGTGTTCACGCTGCTTGCATGATGAGAAATAACTGTTGCAGGCAGAGCAAGGAGCCATCTGAGCAGCCTGGAAAGAACCAGCCAGAGCAACTGGAGATGAACTATCTCAGAAACCTAGGGGGCAATTATGTCACATGGAGCTGTGAGCTTTGTCATAGACGGACCGTCAATGGCAGATCAGGCCAGGTGAGCATTGGATCCCAGGCAAGAGCAGTTTTATGGGAGAACAAAGGTAGACGCTAGATGATGGTCACAAAGAATGAATAGGATGGGGGAAGCTGGAGAGATAGTAGTGGGCGAGATCACTTGCTGCACAAGCATGAGTACCTGGGTTCAGATCCCAGCACTCATGCAAAATGCCGGGAGTAGCCATGCTTCCCTGTGACACTGCGCTGTGGTGGGTGGAGACAGGACACTCTCTGAGGCTTGCTGGCTGCCAGCACAGAGATCCTGTCCCAAAGGAACAAAGTAGAGAGTGAAAGAGCAAGGCACGCACCCACATGCATGCTCATGTACCATATACACACATACATGCACGTGCACATGCAGAATAAATGGGAAAAGTTCTGTTCCTACTCAAAAGGGAAAGGCTCTGTGACATTCTTATGGAAACTGGTATTATATTCGGATAAAAATGCTGTTTCCACTGGCAGAAAACATTGAATTTTTTTATGTATAGGTGTGTATGTGTATGTGTGTGTATGTGCACACTCATGTGTGTAAAAGAAGGCATCGTGTGTGCCTGTGAAGGCCCATGGATGACTCTGGGAATCATTCTTGATTGCTCTCCCTCCTTACTGCTTTGTTCTGGTGTTTCTCAGGCTCTGTCTCCCAGGGCTGGAAGTTCAGGCTACTGCCATTTTCACCTGGCATTTTTACATGGGATCTAGGGATCCAAACTCAGGTCCTTTTGCTTGGGAGGCAAAGGCTTAACCCCTGAGTCATCTCTCTGATCCAACATTAAAAAAATTATAATTATTATAATGCTTATATATTGCAATTATGTATAATATAATATATATAAATTATATATAACACAATTTGAGGGCTTCCAGTTTTAGCCTGGAGAAATAAAAAACTGAAGGAACATTGCTTTACGATCCATCCAGGAAAAAAATTAAAGCACCTATCAGTAAATTCACCTGTTTAAAGTTTTGAAGACATGAAAGTAGGAGAGAAGCTGATTGGGAAGAAGATTTTCATTGGGAAAAGAAGTTGAATGTGACTGGGTAATAAGGGGTAAAAATGACATAAATTCATTGTATTCCGTGTATGGAACTTTTAAGGAATAATAAAAATTTTATAAACAAGGAAAGAACACCAAAATTTTAGGGCAAGCAGAACATTTGCTCACTGGGCTAAAGTCTCTCCAGTACCTTGAAGATGTTTAGTGAATGTTTAATGACTCACTAAAGGACCAGGATGCACTAGAGGCAAAACTTGCAAAGACCCGGGGCGTCCCTTGTGCACACTTTTTCTCGGTGTATAGTGTGAGACTCCTCCAGAGACCACCAAGGGCAGTCTTCAGACAGCTGCCCACAGTGCTTACGCCCCGTTGCAGTCAGCCTGCAACATTGCTGATAAATGACTGTCAAAGGGCTTAAGGGAACAAGAGGTTTATTCCCTTACAATAGTCCGGTTACAGTTCTTAGTCCAGCTCGAAGGGAGAGCAGCACCAACACCAGGGCCGAGGGAACTGGCCACACCATCACCATATAACAGCTGAGAGATGGATAATCCTTACTTGCCAGACCAGCATGTCTGGCCAAGGGAACAGAAGGATGCCCACTCTCTCAACCAGCTCTCTGTGATTTATCCAGGGCCTAATCCCACCCACCATGGGCTGCGTCTTCCCCATCAGCTAGACAATCTCCTTCAGGTTTGCTCCGGGCTTAACCATCAACTCTCTACAACTGTGCCCCGAGCTCAAACCCTCAACAGTCAAGTTGACCCCTGTGCCTGACCACGACACACCCAAGTACTGTAGCCCATCCAGAACTCCCTTCACTCCTTTCAGGCCCACGTATTCCACCTGCCCCTGTGGCAAAAGGAGGAAGGGCAGGAAACCCGTGGTGCGTCTTGCAGGAGGAGCTGTGGCGGGAGGTAGGCCCAGCATTACCTCTGGAGTAGGGGATCAGGGACGGCTGCCATCCTGAAACTCAGAAAACCAAAGCATGGTCTTCCTCTTTCACCCCTGCCCTGCTACACTAGAAAGCTGGTCCTCTGAACATAGTAGTGGAATACAGCCAATACAAGTGAAAGACAGCCAGGTATCATGCAGCATTGCAGCAGAAATTACAAGAGACCCGGTCTCAATACAAAGTGGAAGGAGAAAAACAACTTCTAAAGGATTGTCCTCTGGTATCCCACTCTCACCCCTCTCTTCTCTTTCTCCCTCCCTCTCTTTCTCTCACACACACACAAATAAGAAATATAGAATATGCATTCTTTTAAGTATATGAAATGAAAAATTCACAAGGATAGACCATATTCTGGTAAGTTTAAAAAACAGAATTTAAAGAATATGAACTGTTATCAGATCATGTTGAACAAAAGTAGAAATCAATTAATAGCAAACTATCAGGAAAATCCTCCTAGAAGTTGAACAATACACTCCTAGTTAACCATGAGTTAAATGAAAGGATCATGGAAACTAAGCCTGAAATATTAAAATAGAGCATGTAGGAAAATATCTAAAACAGTAACCTAAGTTTCCAGAAACTAATTAACCTAAATTAAACCTAAAACAAGTAGAACCAGCAAGTTTAAAAAAAATCAGTGAAACTGGGAATATGATACAAAGTTCTCAATGTAAATTGAGAAATAGGTGAAATTACAAGCTGGTCATTTGAAAAGATAATATTGATAGATCTCTTGGAAAGCTGAGGTGAGACAAAGAAGAAAGAGAAAAAGGGAGGGAGGGAGAAAGGGAGGGAGCAAGGGAGACAGGTAGGGAGAGAGGGAGAGACAGGAAGTTCATATTACCATGAGAAATGAAAGCAGGGATGACACCTCCACATGCATACAAGTCTGATAGTCTGGATTTGATCCCTGGAACCCACATAAAGGTGGGTGGAGAGAACTAACTCTACAAAGTTTCTTCTGATCTCAATACATGCACTGTGGTATGCATTTGCATGTGCGCACGCATGCACACACACATACACACACACCTGATACAGTAATAATGATAATAATGATGATAAACTTTAAAAAGAAACTTGGTTCCCAGTCTAGCAGTGTTGGAAGTAACGTGAAACTTTAAAGATGGGCCTGATGGGAGTCAATCAAAGTCAAAGTCAAATCAAAGTCTAAGTCAACCAAAGGTGTGGCCACTAAAGATGGGAGAGCCCAGTATCTTTCCTGTCACCTAGCATGATCTGTCCCTGTAATATGCACGCCTGTTATTTGGATTTCATCCTTCTTGGGGACTGAAGAACTCAGCTGATGGTGGCACTGTGCTCTTGAACGTCCACACATGGCTCTGTCTCCCTCCTCATTCATGTCCTCTCCCCATCTCTCCTCCGCAGATTCTAACCCAGGCTGTCCTTGGACTTGCTTTATACCTGAGGGTGACGTTGGACTTCCCATCCTTCCACTTCCTCATGCCAGTTTTTTGGTTTTTTTTTTAAGGGCTTCCTGGATGCTAGGCAGGTACTGTACCAACTGAACCACAGTCCTCCTCACATATCTCTTTGTGGTAACAGTAAACAGACTGATCCGATTTGATTGCAACGTTTTTGATTTCTTCAAATGTTCCAACCTGAAGTGTGATGGTATAGTATGAACTGTGGAGAAGGGAAAGATGGGAAGCCATTGTAGAGATGGAATCAGCAGAACTTAGCAAAGGCAGGTATGTTTGGTGAAGGGCGGAAAGGATGCTCTTACAGCCACAGTAAGAGAGGTAGATGAGGATACATATCTAGCTTCATATAGCAAGAAACTGAAAAGATACTGATGTGGGCCATGCTACATTCTCCTGCTTTTTTTCTTCTTATTCAGAGAGAGTTAACCTTTCTTCTCTGAGAGAATAGAAATATAAATCTTACATTGATCTGTTCCAAATTCGTTCATCCTCTAAAACAGAAAATCATATGTAGAGCTAACAGCACGTTAGAGACAGATTAGGGTTCAAAACAGAAATCCACGGGTTACATGATAGTCTTGACTGTGTTTTGACAAGTTCAACAAGCATTCCTTTCTATATTTGAAACTGTCCTCCACTTCCCAGCTATTGCAGCCTCCTTTCGACCAGAGCTTAGATTTTAATTGTCTCATGGCAGACAGCCCCAATAGAACCACACACCACATCCAGCTCTTTGTAGGAGGAAGCATTTATTATTTAGTTAATTTTAATTTAATATCTTAAAAGACAATTTTGTACATTTATACAGTACACTGTGATCATATTCACTCCCTATGACTCCCTCTTAACCCTCCCCCCTCCCCCCATCACTCTTTTCTTTGGTACCCACTGAGCTCACTGTGGCGCTGGCATGAATACGGGTAGAGAGTAGTTACTGGACGCATGGGTGCAATGGAGCTTTCATGCTCTTTGCTTCTCTTCTTAGGAATCTTTTCAGTAAGGAGAGAGGTGGAAGCTAATGCGGTGCTTCTCCCTCATGACCCCGAAGAACTTTGGGATGGGGAAGAGAAGCCTGGAGGAGAGGGAGCAGGAAGCCCAGCGGCCGGTGGAGGAGTTAAAGAAGACAGAAGGTGCAATGCTGCCCTAATCCTCCTCCTCCCTCCTCCCCTCCTCTTCCTCTTGAATCTCTTCCCCCTCCTCCTTTAGGAGATATGCTCTTTCTGTGAGATTTAGCTAGAAAGGAAGGGAGAGGGAAGCCACTCCAAAACTTGTAGTTAGGGCTCTGGCCATCCTTCCCCCTGGATGAATTTTCTAACCTTGGTACTTGCTGGATGTGTACTGGATTGGGACAAATTACTTAACTCTAAGATATGTCTTCTTAATTGGAAAATCAGACTGCAAACCAAACCCAGTACAAGATTAAATAACAGTAAGCAAAGCATTCACAAAATGTCCAACACATCATAAATGCTCCATAGTGTTGCTTGCTATTATTATTATTGTGGGACTCACAAATTTACAAAAATGTATGTTCTTTGTATAGTATGATAATATAGAGCATATTAAATAATCACAAATTATAGCAAAGCTGTTGTAATTGAATATGCTAATAACATATATACTACATTAGTATATACACTTGTGTATGTGTGTATAAATCTGAAAAGAGGGAAGTTCGCTCCATGAAATCTTAATACAGGATGATTAAAATTCTCATCGTTAAGGGTTGGGATTGCCGCGCAGCGTCAGAGCGGTTGCCTAGCTTGTGCAAGGTCCTTAGCACCAAAAAGTCATCTCGTTGTTAGAATTGTTCTTTCCTTACATCAGCCCAGCCCATTGATCCCACCTTCCTCCTCTCCTGTGCTCCCTGTAATGTGATATGCTCCATCCTCTTCCACGAGCATTTCCAGTACCAGAACAAGGCGTTCCTCACCCTGATGGGTTTTTTAAACAGGAATTCTCATCAGATAAACTCTCTGCCATGCAAGGTAAGGCTCCGGCTCTATCTGAGTTTGTGGCCGTCCTCATCCGTCTGCTGTGGGGCCGCAGAGTAAAGATCTCGGTCTTGCTCTGATCCATCTGGGAGCAAAGGATAAACCTAAGCACTATGCTCTTCCCTTCATGCGTGTTGAACGAGTGAGTGACATTAACCCAGCATCTAGGGACCTTTCCTCTCTGCTTGCCCCAACTGGCTTTATTCATTGAAAAAAATGGAGCGAGTAGTGGTATAACTCCGTGATAGAAAGCTTTCCTGATATTTGTAAGACCCTAGATTTGATACCCAGTTCTGCAAAGGAAGGAAGGAAAGAAGGAAGAGAAGGAAGGAAGGAAGGAGGGAAGAAGGAAAGAAAGAAGGGAGGAAAAAAGGGAAGGAGGGAGGGGGGAACAAGAAGGGCAAGCAAAGCAGTTATTTATGCTTAAAGCAGCACATGCCCATCCCCCACTCCCATCACTGACAGGATGGCTAACAGGAGGGAGCTGGAAGCAGATGCTTTTCTGTGGGTCAGATCATCTTCCATTCCATTTGCAAGACACACCACACCGAAATGCTGCTGTTTCCTCACAGATAAATTTCTGATAAATTTTTGTGTTTACTTGCTTCCATTTTTAGATGTACAATCTATGGCCAAACTTTATGAACCATATCCCTGGAAAGCATAAGGAATTCTTAAAAGGAGTTTGTGATATTTAAAAATTTCATTCTGGAAAAAGTGAAGGAACATCAGAAGTCCCTGAATCTCGACGGCCCTCGGGACTACACTGACTGTTTTCTCAAGATGGAGCAGCTCTTATGCATGGATGGCCTCTTTCCTTTACGTTGTGCTTTAGGCCTTGTGAAAACGTAGAAAATCTCAAGGCACCATGTAGTTACTTCATATTTTGATATTTTATGGTGTGCTAGATAAAGGATTTTGAACAAAATACATTATTAGTTAGCTGTAAGTGGTCTTAAGTCCTTAGAAGGCCTCTGGACACCAAAATACTAGGGAAAAAATTGTGCTTACATAATCACATATAAAACTCCAAATATGAAAGACATTGAGCACTATAAAATTAACTGTTCACATAAAGTTCCTCCAAAATATAAATGAAAGAAAAATGCCACTCAAGTATACCATAAATACATATACAACAAGCATATAGTTAATAATAACCTGTAGTCTTAACTTCTACAAACTTGCCTGGAGTCAGTCAAGGTACTAAAAACTATTCCACTTACCAATGAGATCTACCGTAGCAGCTGGTTCACTCTGCTGAATGAATGAGGACCAGGTATTTCTCTGGGAAAAGGGAAAACGTAGCCAGATTATGAATTGAAGTCACTAAAGTTTTTTATTATTTTATTATTTTTTATTTGGCACAGGCTATGAAACTTGTTTGATAATGGGAACAAGAAGATAAATCAAGGAATACCCTGCAGTACTCTTCCCCAATAACTGTCACAATCTAATGAAATATTTTTTAACTTTTTTCTATATTGTACCAATACTCTATACTCCAAACAGTTTAAGGTAGTATTGATTTTCCATACTTTGTATAACAACTAGTACAATGCCTGGGATATAATAATTTTTGGACACATTATAATTAATAGTGATATAGTATTCCCTTTAATTAAGCTATAGTCTGGGGCAAAGGTCACTAAAGCAAATAATAATAAACTTAGCATGTTGGTATACGTCTGTAAGCCCAGCAACTCAGGAGGCTGGAGCAGGAAAATAGGTAAATTTGAGACCATCTTGAGCTACTTATTGAGTATCAAAAATAAATTGAAAACAAGCAGTTTCAAGCTTGTCACAAGCAGTAATAAGCTCGGTGCAGAAGCATGCGTCTGTAGTAGCAGCTACTCGGGTGAATCACTAGAGCTGGGAGCCGAGACCAGCCTGGGCAACGCAACAAGACCATGCTCCACACAGAAACAAACCAACCAGACAGAACAGAAACAGTTATCTGTCAGTGTCTTTATTCCATATCATTCCTCTTCTCCTGCCTTTTCTGATTTCTTGGAAGATAACTATGAATAGAAGATGGAGAGAAGTTTTTGAAGTGTCTCTACTTTCCTGCAAGTTTTTTTAAAATAACTGTTTTAATATTAAATTTCCATGCAAATCTGTGTTAAGAATTAAATAAAAAAGAAATAAGATACTAGGATCTAGTTAAAAACAGAGGTTAGCAGCAAAATATGTATTGACATTTCTGTTTTTTCTCAACCTTCTTTGCTATCAAAGATTTTTTAACATTTTTTTTATTTATTCGATTTGTGTGTGTGTGTGTGTGTGTGTGTGTTTGTGTAGAACCACAGGCGAATTCAGGAACCACCATGGTCCACTTCCACCTCCTCCTTGTTTACTCTGCCCCAGGATTCACAGGCTCCGCCCTACCAGGACCAGAAATGCAGGCCGCCCCCGCTTCTGCCCGACATCTATACGTGGGGTCTAGGATCTGAACTCAGGACTCTCTGCCTGTAAGGCAGAGGCTTAACCCCTGAGCCACCTCTCCAGCCCCCAAAGATTCTTTAATATTAATTTAAAGATTTCTTAAATTAATTTTTATATTATGGGAGGTGTATGTGTATGTGAGTGGCATATATACATGCACACAGAGACCAGAGGAGGTCAGAGGTAAGTGTCTTGCTCTATAGCTCCCTCTGCCTTATTTCCTTGATGCAGGGTCTCTCACTGAGCCTGAAGTAGACCTGTGACCAGAAAGCCCTAGTGATTCTCTGGTCTCTACTCCCGAGAGAGCGGCAGTTACAGGTGCATGAGTAGCTTTTTGTGTGTGTGCTGGGGATTTGAACTCAGGTTCTCATGGTTACGTAGCAAGTGTTCCTACCTGTTGAGCCATTTCCCCAATCTTTATTAAAGTTTCTTATAATGATCGATTGGACTTTTGTCATTGAATGGATTATTTAAATATTCTTGACTCCAATGAAAGGCAGCATTGGCTCTATGTAGGAAGTCCTGCCTAAAAATTTGGATTTTTGAAAGAAGAAACCATCCCATTTTTAAATGAACAGGAAGACACAAACTTGAGTGGACACGAACTTGATCGAAGCTTTAAAATTTTGATATTAATTTTTAAAACAACTTCACTGCTTCTTTCAACTTTTAAAACCAATGTATTGGGCTAGAGAGATGGCTGAGGGGTTAACGCTCTGCCTCCAAAGCATAAGAACCTGAGTTCAGATCCTAGATCCCACATAAAAATACCAGGCAGAATGTGGCGGCCTGCACTTCTGGCTGTGAGCCAAGCAAAAAGGAGGTAGAAGTATTTCACCTTTAGGCCTCCACAGGCACACATAGTGCCCTCTGATATGCACACATGCAAGGGTGCACGCACGCGCACGCGCGCCGCTCACACACACACACACACACACACACACACATACACATGCATGCATTCACACACTCTCTAAATAAAAATAAATAAAATTTAAAACCAATCTACTAAAAAAACTACCAAAAATCAGCAAGAAAAAAATTTAAATAAAACAAAATATGGAAATTGTGATTAGCTTGACAATTGTATCATTAAGCTTCCATTCTCACTGCAAATTCTAAGTGCCCGGTACTCTGCTAGAGACTAAGAACACAGCAAAGATTTCATCCCTGATCTTTCTGATGAAGTTCTTATAAAACAGAAAGCTACTCACAGGCCTATGGGGTGACTCAGTGGGTAAAGACACTTGCCAGGCAAGTCTGACAACCTGAGTTCAATCCCCAGAGCCCCTGTGTAAAAAGAGAATCAGTTCCAAAAGTTGTTCTTTGACTTCCTTGTGGTCTATGGCACATGCATGTGCGCATACATGTTGCTCCCCCCCATACATAATTAAAAGTTATAGGTAAAAAATGTCCAACTTATTAACAGAACATTCATAATATAAGTGCTATTAACAGTAAGAATGCTATGTGAAAACAGGTAAACCTGGATAACAGAAGGAAGCACACTGGCATGTGCCGTGATCTTCTTTGTGTTATGCTAAGTTTATTATCTAGTCTTTTTCATTAAACATGACACAAGAATATATCATTCCTGAGTATTTACATATGTGAGGCATAAGAGTTTCCTGTCCGTTAACTCTTTTAACTTTGTAAAATCCTTATGGAATATATTTTACTTTTTGTCCCAATTTCACTGATGATGAAACTTAGGAAAGAGTTCAGGTAACTTGTCATGGCTACACATCTGAACTATGGCTAACCTGAGGATTCAGCTTCATGAATAATTTTTTTTTTATTCACAGTGCAATATACAAAATAAATCTTGCCTGAGAGAGGGAGAGGAATGTGGTACCTATCGAATTTGTATGAGTGGAAAAAAAAATTAAATAAATAAATAAATAAAAGTCGATAGGCTAATATTAAGAACAACAATAAATAAATAAATAAATCTTGGGTTGTGGAATTTTGATGAGTCATTGCCTTCTCTTCAACTCACAGAGCCAATAACTCTACCACCTACAGGATAAACACAACCCAAAGTCGGAGTTTGATCTGGAGAATCTGATGGTCTGTGGATCTAATTTGTTTACAGCAGGAACCGAGACAACCAGCATCACCCTGAGATTTGGGCTCCTGCTTCTCATGAAACACCCAGAGGTGGAAGGTAAATACGCTGGAAGGTGCGGCCTGTGATAAGTCACTTCCTCGGGCTGTTCGCAAAGCTCTCCAAGGGCTTTACTTTTTTTTTTTTTTTTTTTTTTTTGTAATAGATCAGAATTGTCCGATGATGCTGATAGAAACACTTAAGACCTAAAAGACTTTAAGTTCAAAAACAGAGAAGCATTTCTAAATCTCAAACCTTATCTATTATAGAAGAGCCAAAAGAATGGGCCATAGTCAATCGAGTAGGTTCCATGATGGAATCGTATGGGGACCTGCCAGGACCTGGCTGTGCGATTTCAAATGAGTTATTTCATCTTCTAGACTCAATTTTTCTCACTGTAGAGATATACCAAACTCACCAAGGAGAATTTTATCTTTGACATAAGTTTAAATAATTTTTGCTAGAATGTATTATTATATGTAGTAATGGGGTTCACTGTGACATTTTCATATATGAATACAATGTGTTTTGAACATATTCACTCCCAATGTCCCTCTCTTATCCTCCGTCCCTCCTCTTGGTTCTCTTCCCATCTATTTCCCTTAATCCAACTCCTACTTTCACATCTTTTAAAAATTTTTTAAACCAGTAAGTATAATTAACATTGCTTACAGGAACATGGATAAAAGGTTATTTACTGGAGTGTGGGCAACTTACCGGTGGCTACGCACTGAAGAAAGTGTCTCTCTCTCCCCCGAGCAGCCATGAGCTACGCGTTGATCCTCAGGGAGGGTGGGACTCTGATAGAATTTTGAAGAGCAATTCACAAGTTAGCTTGTGTGGCATCTGGGTAGCTTCGCGTCTGTTCTCAGAGAACTAGCTGTGGAAAGTGTTTATGCTGCCCAACAAAGTGCCATCTCCAGTCCCACTGCAGACCTAGGACCGAGAGAAGTTGGCAAAGATGCCACCAATAGACTGAAGATCACACATTTTCTCTTTATGGCTGCTTTGCCAGGAGTCATAGAATGAAGCTGTAGTATCTGCCACACAGATCTTTCCAACTAGCCGAGGCAGGCTGCAGATGTTTCTGACCCTCCTTGTTTCCTGTAGACAAGTCTGTGGGATTTTCAGCAGAAACCGGCTGACGAGCAATACGCCTTTGACCCCGGAAGCCATTTCTAGCTCTCATCTTGCAAGCATTTTTGGGTCTCTCATGATTAGCATTTAACAATTTATGTTTCTGCAGCCAAAGTTCATGAAGAGATTGATCGTGTGATTGGACGTCACCGAAAACCTTGCATGAAGGACAAGATAAACTTACCCTATATAGAGGCTGTGTTGCACGAAATACAACGATACGTCACCCTCTTTCCTTCTAATATACCCCATGCGGTGGTCCAGGACATGAAATTCAGACAATATGTCATCCCCAAGGTTAGATGTTTGGGGAAGCTGACTGGGATAGAAGAGACACCGCAGCACCTTAGCGGTGCCTGAGAGACACTTCTCGGTTTTTTACGGGAAGAGAGGCAGGTGGGGGACACCAGAGGAGCACAGAAGAGCAGGCCAGAGTCATGAGACCTAGTGCGACATCTGTCACTGCCACGTAGTGTACCCTGAGGTCATCCTGTCACCTGTGGGGCCTTCACTCTGCCTTTCTAGAATGGGGGAGGCTGACGGGAAACTCCCAAGGCCCGGTCTTCCCTTTAGACAAATATATTAGGTGAGCAGTGACTTTCAGTAGTGAGAACCTCATCAGAACAGAAATCTGGTTTTGTATGATTGATTACAAAAGGGGTGACGTTGGGGAGATGATTCGCTGGATAAAGTACTTCCTGTACAAGCAAAAGGACTCAGATCTCAGACTTCACATAAAAAGCCGATTAGAAATGATGGCTGCCCATGATCTCAGCACTCTGGAAGCAAAGATGGGAGATTCCTGGGGCAGTTGGCTGTCATCTCATTTAGCTGGGATTGACGCGGTGAGAGAGCCTGTCTCAACAAATAGAGTGAAGCCATCAAGGAAGATACCCAATGTCAACTTTGAGCTTCTGCACATGCATACTCATACACATGCAAACACACACACACACACACCACATTCACATAAGCATCAGAAAATAAAAGAAAAGTGATGAGGAGCTGGGGAAATGCATCTAAGCCATGTCTCAGGCCTTTAGTCCTGATTCACTCTGAAGACCTCAATTACCTGAACATTTGGGATATTGTTGCCCTTAACAGCATTTGTGGAGCACTTGACATTTATCAAAATATTCACATGCACAATATAGATCCTGCCAGTTCTCTGCAGTGATTAAGATCTTGGGCTTTGCATTTAAATGCACCCAAATTCCATAACAGAGAAACCAGATCAGAAGCAGCCTACAGACTTACTTACAAAGATCAAAGTGAAAATCTGTTAAAACATGTCTACAAACTGCTGTATAACACGCATGTTAATACATTCAAAACACAGCAATAATCCAATACCAGGAAATATATCCTAAGAAAAGTCATCATACAAATAGATTTAGGGCAGAGCTTATGCCCAAATTACATTTGTGCAGAAAGTACTTCAAATAAAATTCAATATCCACTTGATTTCTTTAACCTTTAATAAATAGGAGTAAATTAGTGCCTCCTCAGCCAGATCATACCTATGGATGGAAGCTTAGAAGCATTCCCACTAATACCAGAAATGAGGTAAGGCTAAGTTCCCCACCATTGCCAATGTCCAAATGAAATTAGAAAAAAAAAAAAAAAAAAAAAAAAAGCAGCAAGAGATTAAAAAACAATTTAAAGGCAAAGGTAAAATTTACATCTTGACATAATTATGCTTGCAACACACAAAAATGATTTGCAGCAACATTGTAAAATAGAAGAAATATACATGGCTGGAATCAAATTATTTTAAACTATCCCTACCCTATGTAAAATGTAAACTGTTTTCTTTTTCCCCCCCTTCTTCCCTTTCTTCCTTTCTTTCCTTTTCTTTCTGGATGGAGGGATGTGAGGGAAAAGGTCTGCCTGTTTAACTTAAGCTGACCTCGGTCTTAAACAAACCTCCTGTCTGAGTGCTTCGATTACAGGAATGCACCACCATGTTCAGTTGAGAAAAATTTTCATTAATAATAAAAATGAAGGGGCTGGAGAGGTGGCTCAGGGGTTAAGCCTCTGCCTTGCAGGCGGAAGGTCCTGAGTTCGGATCCTAGACCCCACATCTAGACGCCAGGCGGAAGCGGGAGCGGCCTGCGTTTCTGGTCCTGGTAGGGTGGAGCCTGTGAATCCCGGGGCAGAGTAAACAAGGAGGAGGTGGAGGCGATCCATAGTGGTTCCCGAATTCACCCGTGGTTCTACATACACGCACACACACACACATATGCACGCATACATACACACACGCGCACAATTGAATAAATTAAAAATTTTTAAAAAAAATAATAAAAATGAAAATAAAAAATACTTAGGCAAAAACAGGACATTTTTCAAGATTTTAAAGACAAATTTTAAATTATGAATGATTTAAAAATTTAAAGAAAGCTTTAAAATGTTAATGAGTTATATAATTTTTAAATAAACTTAAAAAATTATTCTGTATTTGACTAGGAAACTAAGTTACCTCAAAATCAATTCATGTATTTATATTATCTTTATGAAAATATTGACAGATTTTTTTCTGGAACTAAACTAACAGATTTCAATTTTTATATGGAAGAATTAAAAATAGAATATCAACAACTTCTATCAAATATAAAAATGTAATATAAAGCCACAGTGCTTAAAGCAATGCTATACAACTTCATAAACAGGCAGATAGATCTGAATAAAGACTAGAAACGTGTCTAGTTTTACTTGTTACACTATGTTAGCAGGCTATTTTTAAAACATTCTTGCTAATACTATTGATGTTAGTTGATATAATCTTCTCAGAAGGTAACGTGATAATAACTACAAAATTTAAAACCCTTGGAGAGCAGTCCTATTGCTAGAACTTATCTTTGACATGTGTTTTTCCCAAAATAAGACTTTTTAAAAAATATACTTGAAAAGCCAGATATAAATATATCTACAACTTGAAACTTAGGAGATGGAGACGGGAGAAGTTCAAGGCCAACCTGCATACTGTATACTGAGTTTGAGACTCTGACTCAACACGCAAACAAAAGGAACACATCTTATATTTGAAGATTAGAAATTTTCCAATTTAAAAAATATCCATTAAGAATGTGTGAAAAAATCTAATATTTCTGTAAAAAAGAATAGTAAGCAAGCCACAGAACATACATTAAAGACTAGTATGTTCTATTTTTAATCTATCAGGTTGTCTTCCAAAAGATATGTCATAAACTGGTAATAAAGATTACATCAACACTGAACTCAAGTGACAAATCTCTATAGGAAAAGAAGGACAAATCAATTTTTACTTTATACCTTTTGCACATTTTTTGGTATTGCATAATAGTTCCAAATAATTGTACAATATGGACACACAAAATAAAATAAAAAGTAGAAAAGGTAAATTTTGAGGCTGGAGAGATGGCTCAGGTGTTAAAATTACGACTTGCAAGCAGAAGGTCCTGAGTTTGGATCCCAGGTTCCACATAAAAATGCCAGGCAGAAACGGTGGGAGCCTGAACTTCTGGCCCTGGTAGGCAGAGCCTGAGAAATCCCAGAGAGAAGCAAGAAGGAGGTAAAAACAATCCAGGATGATTCCTGAAGTCACTCTTGGTCCTCCACAGGGACACACAGTGTCCTCTAACACACACACACACACACACACACACACACACACACACAAAATTAAAAAAAAAGAAAAGAAAAACTTCCACTTAAATCAGGATGCAGTCCAATCAGAGAGAGCCTAGTTCAAGTTCTAACTGCTCCTTACCAGAAGTGCAACTTTGAGAAAGTTCTTTCTAAACATAAATTTCCTTCTTTATACAAAGTGAACCACGAAAGCATGTACTGCACATAGTTAGATGAGAATTAAATGAGATTTATAAAGAACTAAAACAAATTTATAAATCTATGAGCACAGTGTCAGGCAGCTGCAAAACATCCAATACAAATAGTGGTTACTATTATTATGTGGTCCTCTAAGCCAGACCTTCTCGACTCCTTTCCACCAGAGAAATTTTATCTGGTGTGTAAATATATAAGACAGGTGTACACATGAAACACTTGCTCTTAATAAGTCATAAAGAAATTTATTTAAAACCATTCTTGGTTGTAGCTCTGATTTGCAGTTTATTAAAGACAAAAGCAAATTTGCATACCACTGAGATGAATGTGGTTTTTTTTTAACTTAATGAACTAAATCTAGGCTGAATATTTGATAATGAAGGAAGTAGGTCATTTTTCATGTTTTCCAAAGTTAACTGATATTTGTTTGATTATATGAATCTCAATGCTAATACATAAATACACAAATGTGTAGTACAAAATAGCAGAAGTATGTTCAGGAACATTTTAGAAATTATTGAAAATTCTGTACTAATCCCAAGCCAGAACTTATTTAACATTTTTTTAAATTATTTTATTATTTATTCAATTGTGCGTGTGTATGTGTGTGTGTGTGTGTGTGTGTGTGTGTGTGTGTGTGTGTGTGTGTGTGTAGAACCACGGACGAATTCGGGAACCACCATGGACGCCTCCACCTCCTCCTTGTTTACTCTGCCCCGGGATTCACAGGCTCCACCCTACCAGGTGCCCCCGCTTCCGCCTGGTGTCTATACGTGGAGTCTAGGATCCGAACTCAGGACTCTCCGCCTGCAAGGCAGAGGCTTAACCCCTGAGCCACCTCTCCAGCCCCTTATTTAACATTTTTTTAATGAAACTCAAGTTAGCATCTTGCATAGTAATTTTTAAAATCGAATCCTCTTAAAGCAATTCCAAAATACTGTAATTGTATACTTATGTGATGGACAATGACAAGAAAAAAAATCCCAAAGTCTTTGTTTTCTATAATCAGACCATTGTGTTTCTATAAAAGCAGACACTTTTTCATACACATTGAAAACACTGCAATCCACAGCGTACATTCGTTTCGAAGCTAAGCTGAGGTGTTTCAGGCAGTGTTTGTACTTCCTATGGCAAGATGATGTGTGTGGTACAAACTGTCCAAAGCCAAGGCTGCAGTGAAGTCCCCGGATGCTGCATGAGTGGCCTGCCACAAACACCTTGCATTCATTGAGTGTTTGATTTTGAATTAATTTATGGTGGTTGTGTGTTCAGAACCCTCCACTTTCAGCTGTACAGCGGCCTCACATGAGATGTCGACCCACAGTTTAAGGGGCTGGGATTTAAGCCTCTCAGACACCCGTACTAGGCAAGAAGGAAAATTTGCTTTCATTAGCCTGCTGTACAGATAAAGGAACCGGGGTTTGGTTCTGCACCTCAAAGCCCGAGATGTCATTTTCTCCCATTGGTGCCTGAACTCAGAAAGGAAGAAGTAGGGAAAAAAGAAAGTGGGTTCTTTTAGTTTGAGCTGCAACTCCAGTAAAGTCCAGTTTAGGTAACAGAAGCTGCTCGCCTCAGGTTTTCAACAGCTGATTGTTGCATGTGGGCCGGGTCCATCCTTCACACAAACAAAGGTCAGAAAGAACCAGTTAGATAAGACCAGTGGTTATATAATAGGGTGTGGAAGTAGCTAGAACTTGAGACAGCCACTACGCAAGAGCGCTTGCGTGTTTCATCCTGCTAGATCCATTATTATTAAGCACCCCTGACCTGATATCATCTAAAGTATGATAAGATGTCACCATAAGGACTGCAAGTAAGTAATGAGACACCTGGTTAAGTTCACAGACGTTCGTTCCTGATCATTTACAACTGAGGGGGTATGATCTCACCAGAAGGGGAGGGCATATAGTCTGGCAGATAAAAAGTAACCATTTTGCAAATGGGTGATTGACCCCTCCGTCACTGAGGTTTCCTACTTTTATTACATCTACCCTTGAATGTGCTCTTATAACAAGACTCCAGTTTAACAGCTTTTTGTCTCTGGCCAGGGGGTAACATACAATGCCCATCAGGATGGAGTGAAGGGCATTGCAGGAGCAGCAAAACTGCAAAAGAAAATCAACAAACCACAATCCAGAACTTTAGAGACTCTATATAAACCACCTAGAACTAGGCCAGACTAATCTCTCCCCATCCTGAAGCTCAGGGACATTTGCGGAAGAGGGGGCGATAAGACTGTAAGAGCAAAAGGATGGGAGGAGCAATGATTTGCAAGATACTCCACACAAGTTAGGGCCGAAGCAATCATAATTGGACTTTACATGCCCTGCACAATGTCCAACACACTATTGACCTCACAAAGTCTAGCATCTGCTAAAGGCACCAAGATCCTTGGAGACAAGGGATTGACAGCCACAGTAGTACTCCTATGCTTAAGGGGAACACAGGAAAGGGTTCAGGGAAATGCCACTGGGTCCTTGTACGTCATCGGAGAGGAGGGCCCAGAGGAGAGTTTGGCATGCACATTAAAGGACTCTCTGGGGATTGGGGAGGGAGGCACTGGGGGATGGGGAAGGAGGAGTGAGGGGAGGGGGAGCAGGGGGTGGGGAGGAGGAGAAGGGAGGGAGGGAACCGGTGTACCTATTAAGTTTGTATGAGCGGAAATAATAATAAAAAATTTAAAAAAAAAAAAAAAAAGACATGTCACCACATTCTCCATTTCTTGTCTCCAGGGAACTGCCGTCCTCCCATTACTGTCTTCCATGTTGCTGGATTCTAAGGAGTTTCCCATCCCAGAGAAGTTTGACCCAGGTCACATTCTGGATAAAAATGGCTGCTTCAGGAAAACAGACTACTTTGTGCCTTTCTCTCTTGGTAACATATATTTTAGGCAATTTTTCGATTCACAGAATTTGTTATTAGTGAAACCCACTGATAATGTAGCAAGGCTCATAAATCAAACTGTTAAAACTTCCCAAATTTAGATAGAGCTATTTAAGTCTAAACACTAAAAGGATCAGGTAAGACATCGGGGACTATCAAGTCAAAAGGTCAGAGCTCCCACATTGCCAGAAAACACAGGCGATGTACTTTGTCCAGATCAGCTTGTTGATTTTTCCTTTGTTTTACTGACTTTTCTAAAGCAAAAGGTACAATGTTCTTTCTTTGCTTTCTTAACTATTGTTAACTCTCTGACTCTCAGAGTCAGAGTCCACTGAAGATCCTTAGTCACCTACATGTTCTTTTTCTACAAAATTTGGAGCCCTGTATATCCTTACCACTGTCCAAGAGCTGGCTGGCCTCAGTTATATTTACTCTGATACGGTCATAAAGACTATCTGGAATTGTCAGCGTGCGTTCTTTTTCCTGGTGATTCTATGCACTTGTTTGATTAGCATTTTCAAGCACAACAGTTAAGGAACTGGGGATGTAGCTCAGTGGTAGAGCATTTGCCTAGTTTGTATAAGGACCTAGATTCAATCACCAGCCCATAAAATAGATAAATTAATTAATTCAATAGGTGCTGCTTCTCATATCAGCAGCCAGTCCCTTCTTACCCTAGGGACACTGAGAACAGAAAGACTGTAAAAGTAGAGCTGAGTAAAGAGACCAGTCACAGACTGGAGAAAACATTTTCAAGAGACACATCTTTCAAAGGACCGTTACCCGAAAGAACGACTCTTACTCCAATATAATAGGAAATTAACTTAAATTTTACACTGCAGAGTAATCACTGACCATTCAACAAATGTCCAGGTATATAGAACACGTATTTTTACAATCAACTGTGATTCATTCCATACAATCTGTCTAATAATCTACTTTCACTTGGACTATTGTAATGAAAAAAGAATATTGTTGTTAAAGATAGACTTTAGCATTAAATAATCTTTCACAGAAACACCTTCAAGTTGTGTTGCATGACAGATCACAGTCATTTATTTAATCAGTCACTTATGGAGAAAGGTCTAGGTGTCATGCAGATCATCAACATCATAAACAATGATAAAGTGGCATCCTCAAAATCACTCATGTTCCCACATACAAATTTCAAGAAGAGCTACTGGATTGAAGATGAAATTTTCTTTATAATGTTTGATATGTGGTGATTTATCGTTTTCCAGAGTTTTATGATCAGAGTCTTTGTCGAACGTAAAGAGAAATAACGGCAGTGTTTCATCCTTCCAGGAAAACGGTCCTGTGCTGGAGAGAGTTTGGCCCGCATGGAACTGTTTGTGTTCCTTACCACCATACTACAAAACTTCTCTCTGAAGTCTCTGGTGGAGCCAAAGGAAATAGATATTAAACCTGTTGTCACCGGGCTTCTTAATATGCCACCGCTTATAAGCTGTGTCTTGTTCCAAGATAAGAATTTATCAAACTATTCAAATCAAGGCAACTGGTTTTCTTCCTCTAGAAATAATTCCTTTATCCTAAAACCTGCTGTCATAGTTAAGCACAGGTGTCAACTTGACAATGGAGGGTTTGAGCTCGGGGCACAGTTGTAGAGAGTTGATGGTTGAGTTAAGCCCAGAGCAAACCTGAAGGACATTGTCTAGCTGCTGGGGAAGACCCAGCCCATGGTGGGTGGGATTAGGTCCTGGATAAATCACAGAGAGCTGGTTGAGAGAGTTGGCATCCTTCTGTTCACTTGGCCAGACATGCTAGTCTGTCAAGTAAGGATTGTCCATCTCTCAGCCGTTATGCAGTGATGGTGTGGCCAGTTCCCTCGGCCCTGGTGTTGGTGCATGCTCTCCTGTCAAGCTGGACTAAGAACTGTAACCAGAAATCGTAAGAGAATTAAACCCCTTGTTCCCTTAAGCCATTTGATGGTCGTTTATCAGCAACCATGCAGGCTGACTGCAACACCTGCCTAGACCAGAAAAACCGTTCCTTAAAACTAGATGGACATTTGTTTCAATCTATAAATTTCTTGACAGAAGAGGCTGGGTCTCAAAATCTCCAAGGATGCAAGAGTATTCTGTTTGGCTTTATAATCCATGCTCCAGAAGAACTAAGACCAGGCCTACATAAGGCTTTTATCCGGGAACATCACCAAGTAGTAAGCCTCACTCTTTCTGTGGCTTTGAAAATCAGTCCCATTTCTATTATTTTTGGTTAATATGGTCTGCGTACATTTTTTTCATTCCCATTTAAAAACATTTGTGTGATTCATGCTATATTCACAAAATAAATCCTTATCTCCACAATAGAGTTTCTTTGTATGATTGATTTTATTCCAAGTCTAAAAAAAATCCTTCTCCTTGAGCTATGAGCACTCTACTCATAGTACAAGATAAGTGAGCAAAATCAAGTGCTGATCTCCTATTGCAAATCCCTCCTTGTTGTCGCTCCACCTATTTTCGCCCTTTGATTTACACATGACCCAGAGATCCTTGAGAGGAATAAACCATGTCCAGATACATCTTGGATTCAGGCTTTCATGGCTGGGTCTTCTTTAGATAAGAGGCGAAGGTTGTGATGGTGGGGAGGGCTTGTAGCAATTCACCTACATTGTTCTGATAAATTACTGCCAAACAGCTTCTACCAAACAGCTTAAGGGACCAAAGTGTTTATTCTCTTATAATAGTTTGGATACAATTCTTAGTCCGTTGGTAGGAGAGTGTATACCATCACCAAAGGCCAGAGGGAAATGAACACACCAAATCCACATAATAGCTGAGGATGGGATGATCCTTACTTGCCAGAGCAACATGTCTGATCAAGTATACAGAAAGATGCCAACTTCTTCAATAAGCTCATATTTTATTCCTCTGTTCAGGACCTAGTTCTTCCTATCATGGTTTAGACCTTCCCCATCAGCTAGATAATCTCCTGCAGGTGAGCTCTGGGCTTAACTACTAATTATCTACAAATGTGCCCAGAGTTCACCCCCCCCAGTCATCAAGCTGACACCTGTACCTAATTATGACAGGGATGAAGAGTCAAAAGCTCAATTGCAAGAAGATTAAGTGCCAAGGAAACAGTAAGAGAAGAGCAGCAGTGATAGCTGTCCCAGAAATGACCTAGAGGGGCTCAGTGGGCAATAGTAGTGCCAATGACTGGACTGGAGAAAATGTTATCTTTCTTTTTAACTTTAAATTTTATTTATTTACTTATTGCAAAAGGAGGGGGGTGTGGTGTGTCAGAGGATACTACGTTTCCCTGCGGAGGATCAAGGGTGGCTTTGGGAATCATCCTGGGTGGCTTCTACCTCCTTTTTGCTTCGCTGTGGCATTTTCTACTCTGTGCCCACCAGGGCCTGAAGTGCAGGCTGCTGTCGTTTCCGCTTGGTGGTGTTAATGTGGAATCTGAACTCAGGCCCTTCTGCTTGTGAGGCAGTCTTAACCCCCGAGCTCTCTCTCCAGTCCCAGGGAAATGTTTTCAAAAGACACATCTTACAAAGAACAATTACCTGCAATAGACAACTCTTACAACTCAACAATGAGCAAATGAACAAACTTGGGCATAAGATCTGAAGAGACATAGCACAGAAGACACATGGCTGGCAAATGAACTTTATGAGAAGAAGCTCCACATACACCACTGGAGAAACAAATATTAACATGAGCTTCCACAATATCCTGGTTACAACTGCCAAAATCCAGAACACTGACCAATACCGAGTGCAGAGGACGATGTAAAGCAACAGCAACTCTCTTTCATCACTAGCTGGACTTTGGAAGGTGTTTTGGCGGTTTCTTGCAACACTGAATACACCCATCGTATGATCCAGCATTACTCTCCTTGCTGTTTACCGAAAAGAATGGAAGCTTATATCTACCGGAAAGCCAACACATGCATGTTTATAGCAACTTTATTTATAAATTGCCAAATTTAAAATTGACCAAGTCACTCTTATATATATGAATGGATAAATAAATTATGGCATGTTCGAACAATAAAATATCATTCAGTACTAACCAGAAATGAAATAACAATGTCTTAGAAACAATAAAAAGATCAGTGGTTGGAGAGAGAAGGAGCACAGACTTCCAGACCGGTAAGAGACCTGTCTTGAAAAAGCAAGGTAAAGAGAAACCTTCGCCTTGAAGATTCAACTGCTGAACAATAACACCTGAGGTGATCTCTGTGCTCCATATACAGTTGCACTCAAGCACCCATATATACATAAATACATGTATACACACACACATACACATACACACACACTCACATGCACACGCACTCAAACAAAACAATAGCAACAGCAGCAATCATAATAAAAGCTTAGATGTAATTCCCAGTCTTTGGCAAAAAAGCCCATGTATTTATCCACTTTGCCATTCAACCTACTTCAGAAGACACCAATCCACCTATACAACAAAGAAGCTTGGCCCAGAGCTACTGAATAAGCTTCTCAAGGTCAGTTCCATGAATATTTTCAGTTAAAGCAGAGACACTACTTCGTTTTGTTTTTGATTTTGAGATGGTGTCACAGTTAGATACTGGCGTCAGCTTGGGCTCTGAGGGCTCTGAGCTCTGGGCATAGTTGGGAGAAATTAGTAGTTGAGTCAAGCTCTAGGCAAACCCTCGGCAGAGTGTCTGATTGATGGGGAAGATTCAGCCCATAGAGACTAGTTCAGTTCCATAGTGGGCGAATAAGATGGAGGGAGCTGGTTGAGAGAGTTGGCATCCTTTGGTATACTTGGTCACACATTCTGATCTGACAAGCGGGGCCCGTCCCTCTCAGCAGTTTCCTGGGTGTAGCCAGTTTCCTTGGCCCTGGATGTTGGCATGTGCTCCTGCCAAACTGGATAAGGAGCTATAACCAGATGATCATAAGCCAGAATAAAACCCCCTGTTCCCTTATGCCGTTTGATGGTGAATCTATCAGCAACTATGCAGAATAACTGCTGCAGGTGGGGTTCTTATTGTGTAGCCTAAGTGTGCCTCAAACCTGCAACTCTTCCTGGCTGCCAGGATTACAGATGTGTGTCACCATTCCCAGCTGGTGGCCCTTTATATTTTGAAGGATTGAGTAGCCTGGTTCCATTGTGCTAGATCTGGTGGAAGCAACATGAACATGTAACTTCCAGCTCCTTTTTATATATCTCTAAATGCATGATCCTGAAGGTTTGTTTGCTCCTGATCACTTAATTTCCTTGGAGCACTAGTCTGAATCTAAACTCCTTGGGAAATCTCCAGTAGTGCCTATAAAAAGCCTCTACAGCTCTTTAATCCCCTCAACCACAGAAGCTTATGAATAATGTTGGCTCCTCTGTTTTATGCTTTATTAGAATACTACGTTTCTATGAAGATGTCAATTGTTTTAAAATACATTCCAGTTTCAGAGACATTAAAATGTGAAATAAACAGCACCTTAAAATCAATGGTATACATGGATCTTCTCAGTATGACATGTAATAAATAGATCCTTCACCCCCCATTTTGAACCACAATCTCCTTTTCCAGTTAACCTTCTGCCTGACACCCCGATGACCTCATTGATGTCATATTTGTGGACGCACATCTTACCAGTTTCTTCACTTTACTCCAGGCAAGGAAAATTACAGAGACACAGACTGCTTACCAATGAGGCAACCCTGGTACACAGAACGGATTCAGAGTCCATGCCATGGGTACTTTTCATTGGCTAGAGAACAACCTGCATCAACATGTGACCGATCCAATGATAGAAATCTTGGAAATAGGGTTGGGGGGGGGCATGAAACAGCCTTGGTTTCTAAAATTCCATGTAGGAGTTTTTTGTTCTGCTCTAAACTTAACAAAATGTAAACACTGAGATATGGTCATTGCTTGTTATTGCTTTTCAACATGCATGTTGGTGATATGCCAGATATAGGCTTGGAACTGGAAATCCAGAAGCGAGGACCTTATATTTTAATCAGAGGAGATAAATGAGCCAACAATAATAGCATGGTGAAATGTATGTGAAGAAGTGTGCAGAGTTCTATAGAAACACAAGGGAAGGACGCTAAAATCAGACCACGGCAAGGGACAGGACAAATTAGGAGAAGTGATGCTTGAATTTATTTAAAAAACAAAACAAAACAAATATAGGCGTCGGCCAACTTTCCAGTGAAAGAAAAAAAAGAAGTTCAATTATCAGAGGATTTAAAGAATGACAAGAGGTTGGATATTGTTGGAAAAAAAAAAAAATGCAGGAAAAGCAGTTAGCATCAGACCCTGGAAGGCTTTTGCCAAGTAAGGAAATTTGAACTGGAGAGAGTGAAGAACCTGCCAAGGATCTGCATGGTGAGCGGGAGGTACGGGCAAGAGACAAGGTTTTGCCCTCAAAACCACAGCAGCTGCAGGGACTCATGTGCAGACACAGGAATGGAATCCCCGGCTTGAAGAGGTGGGGAGTTGTCACGATGACCTAGCAAGCATGTTATTGGAGGGAAAGCAAGGACAGTGCTCAAGCTCTCCAGACAGACCCAGACAGAACGCCCGGAACGCTCAGGGAGAGTGGAATGTGGGAAGAATTTGGAATGGCCCCCATATTTTTGACTTAGGCAACAGGTGGTGCCATTTCTCTAGAGAAGCAGCTACAGGAGAAGAGATGCCACAGATGCCAATAGGTCCCAGTTGAGGTCCCTGGGGACCAAAGGGAAAGGGGAAAGCACCCTAGTTCAGACATTAAGAAACTAAGAAGTACAGCAGACATAGCAGCTTTTCACAGTTTGCACAAATCGTTGAAACGTGAGATATGAGTGGAGCAGATAGTGGGGGGTTGGGGGAATGCCCAGAGTGTGTTATTTGGAGAGGAGCAAGTTGTGTATAGAAAGAGCATTGAAAATCCAGCAAATGATTCAGGATAGATGAAAAAAAAAGAGAGAGGAAACCCTAAAATTTCACAGGGCTGCATTTTTGAAGAAAATGTGTTTAAGAATATTGTGAAATTCAAGTTTAAAAATATTGTACTATTCAAGTTTTAAATAATAAAAGAGAGACAGAAAGAAAAAAAAAAAGTAGGGGAAGCATTTTAGACTCATTTCCAATTCCAATTCCTGAAACTAAATGAAAGAAAACATAGATCAACTGCCCTCAAACCAAGTGTCACGTTCCTGAGAAGTGTATCGGGTCATCTTCTCTGATAATAAGGCATCAGATCTAGTTATGGATGGGTAGAGATGGTCAGTGTTCTACAGAATCTATTCTTTCTGTCATAATAGAATCTCTGATATCCAATTGGGCACATAGTTGTCTGGGATCAAGACCACATTTATCTGATTTCTTTGCATGTAGGGATGCTCCAGGATGTAGGATAGAAGTAGAAACTGCACAAAGTTTTATTTTTTTAAACAGTCTTGTTTAAATACAGTCATTTAAACCAGCACACTTTTAAGAGCAAACATGATAATGTGCACCTATAATCCCAGCACCTGGGAGACTGAGGTAGAAGGATTCCTGATTGCTAGAGCCTTTATTGAAACAAATAAAAAGTATGCATTTAGTATAGTCACAGAGTTATACAATTTTAGATAATTTCTATCACTTCCCAAAGAAGTTCTGCCCTTCTTATCCACCTGCCTCCACCTCTCACTGTTAAGTCACATTATGTTGCTAAATCATCACCTGCTACTTAAACGCACTGAGAAGCTGGCTCTGGGGGTGGGATTTGGCCTAACACTTCAGACCCAAGCATGTTTGTTTTAAAGTGTGCTCCCCAACTCCTGCCCTGGCTCAGTCTGACCCCTACCCCCGCCCAGTAATGGGGAAGAGAACAGCGAAATATCCCCAGAATAAAAGCACTCCAAACCTCGAATCCAGGGCTCCCCTCGACAAGGTGGGCAAAGAGTCGGCGAATGGAGGACAGACGGACAGACAGCTCTGTGGGCTGAGTAAATCTGAACTCTTTTATTGAAATTTTTAGCAGAGTTTATATACTTTAGAAAATCTAGAGTAAAGGGCAGTAAAAGGAGTGAAGGGTGTGTCACTCCACCCATAGGGAAAAACATCAGAGAAAGACAGGACCACATTCTTTACAGGATTATGCAAAACTTATTCATTCCAGGTAACAGAGGAAGAGCAGAAGTGACATATATTTTCTGTGTTGGAACAGACATGATGTCTCCAGAGTTAAAGCAGGCATGACATTCAGTTGCTAAAAGCAAAGGGACAATGGATGTTTCAAAGCAGATTTACCTGGTTTATGGATAAACATCAAATGTATAGGGAAGGGACTGTAACCTAGCTAGTCCTGAGAAAAACAAACAAACAAAAAAAGATCTAAGAATATATAGGAGGTAAAGTCAACTCCCAGAGGAAGGAATCCTCCTGCCAGAGGCAAAACTTACTCTACATAGGGAGAGCCCCTAGCACTTAGCACGTGCCCATTTAGATGTTGTGTCACTCCCCAGCCAGGAGGCTTTAGGCCATAACCAGAAGGTAATACCAAGGCAGGCAGTAACACTAAGGCCTGACTATCCCCATATTTTCCTTATTTCTCCTATTTATATCAAATAATGTCACGCCCTTTATCCAGAAATTGTTTCCTTGAAACAATATTTTGTCATGCCGGACCTTGTCAAAACAGCATGGTTGGGTAAGGACATGGCATGTCCCCGACAATGATTAGAAGGTAAACCGCTTCCAACAGATGTTACAAAGCTAGTTCTCTCAGCCTGACTCCTGGGAGGCAGGCCTCAGCACACAGGAAAGGGATTTTCTAAGTTGAAGCTCTGGGCATGCTTGTGAGAGATTGTCTCCATTGCCTTCTTTGGAGTGGGAAGACCCAGCCCAAAGACAGCAGCACTGTTCCCTGGGCTCAGGAGTCAAAGCAAGCTGGGCACTGCCGGCCACATTCTGTTATGTACTACGGCTGCGACATACCTGTTCTCTGAAGCTCCCGTGGCTACGCTTTGACTCCGCCATGACGGAGTGCAACCTGGATTTGTGAGCTGGAAGAAAAGCTTTCTCCCTTATATTGCTTTTGTCGGGTATTTATCACAGCATCTGGAAAGGAAACTAAAACAGTTGTTACTATTGTTTCTCCCATGACATGGCTGTGGTGGGAACCACTAAAGGGAGAAAAAGCTCATTCGTGGAGGGTACAGAGAAGACACTGTGCCTGGAGATATTTGGGGGGAGAATTCCAGTGTGACTATTTCAATTTCTGCTGGATATTTAAGTTCCAATTTGGTTCTGTTTGGTTTTTTTGTTGTTTGTTTGCTTGTTCTTTTAACCGAGTATCCCATGCATCTCTGCTGAATTTTGAGAGAACTTAATTGGATGTTTTACTACCTGTCTACTTGATATTTATTCTTTTACTTTTGCTTGCTATACACTTGATAAACTCAAAGCAGAACTATCATAGATCATTCTCTGCCCCACCCGAGGTAGCTACTAATGTACATTCTAGCTTTACAGGCTTGCTTATGAGGTACATTTTACGTAAATAGAGTCTATGTCTGACCTTCTTCACTTAGCATGTTTATTGAGACATTGTTTATCCGTGTGTAATTCATTTCCTTCATTGTTGAATTATATTCAACATATAAACAGAATTATGTTTTGTTGTAAATAGCACATTCTATTTATGCAGTCATCATAGATGGGTGTTTGACTTGATTTCACTTTGGGGCTATTGTAAATAACGCTGGATATTACAAGTTCCAATTTGGTTCTGTTTGGGTTTTTTTGTTTGTTTATTCTTTTTTTAAATTTATTATTATTATTTTATTCAATTGTGTGTGTGTGTGTGCGCGTGTGTGTATGTAGAACCAAGGACGAACTTGGGAACCACCATAGACCACCTCCACCTCCTTGTTTACTCTGCCCTGGGATTGACAGGTTCTGCCCTACCAGGACCAGAAGCACAGGCCACCCCCGTTTCTGCCTGACGTCTATACGTGGGGTGTAGGATCCGAACTCAGGACCTTCCACCTGCAAGGCAGAAGCATAACCCCTGAGCCACCTCTCCAGCCCCTGTTTGTTTATTCTTTTAACTGGACTATCCCACGCATCTCTGCTGAATTTCGAGAGAATCTAATTGGATGTTTTACTACCTGCTATGTTCGTGTCCATGTCTTTGGGTGGACACATTTCCATGCCTGGTGGAAAGATTCTCCAGAGTGAACTAACAAATGGTATAGTGTTATGGCTCTATATTTAACTGTCTGAAGAAGTGCCGGGACTATTTCCCTAGCAGCTGTCCCAGGTCTTATCCCTACTAACTGTGTGACAGCAGGTGTTTCTCTCTCGAAGAGAGAAGATCTACTCTTTGTGGTGGCAAGGTAAACATAAGATAAGTTGAGACTGTCTCAGATAGGAAGGAAAACGATAGGATGAATGGCAGAGCAACGCGCTAGATAGAGGGCAACAAGAATACAGAAAGAAAAACATGTCTAAATTAGGGTGAGTAGAAGGAAGAGAGAAGTCTTAAGGGGCCGTTTGGCCTGTGTGTACAGCCATCTGCAGAACTGACTTCCCAGGCTTGAATCACTGTCCTGGGACGATGTCAGACAATTCGTCTTCTGTTTAACATCCTGCCAAGAGCTTGCATTCTAGCTCAGGCTTAAGATATTTGGAAGGATATTCATCTCCTATGCTATGCGTTTGTTTTTAAAAGACTACAAATGTAGTGGTTTAAAACAATACAACATATTATCTTGCAAATCTGGAATTTGTAAGTCTGCCATGATTCTCAAGATGGATTCCCTTCTGGGACCGTAAGAGGGAATCTATTTACTCTTTCGAGAAACTCTTTGTATCCTTCCATCTTGAAAGCCAGAAGGTGGTGCGCGGAGTGTTTCCCATGTCTCCGTGCACTGTCTCTTGCTCCCCTGCACGCTTTTCCTCTTTGGAAGGACACCTGGGGTTGCTCAGGCCCTTCCTGACTAATCCAGGGCAATCTCAAGATATTATAGATGATTAGCACTCATATTTTCTTCTTTTTTTTATTTATTCAATTGTGTGTGTGTGCTCATGCGTGTGTGTGTGTGTGTGTGTGTGTGTGTGTGTGTGTGTGTGTGTAGAACCACGGGCGAATTTGGGAACCACCATGGACCACCTCCACCTCCTCCTTGTTTACTCTGCCCTGGGATTCACAGGCTCCGCCCTACCAGGACCAGAAACGCAGGCTGCTCCCGCTTCCACCTGGCGTCTATACGTGGGATCTGGGATCCGAACTCAGGACTCTCCGCCTGCAAGGCAGAGGCTTAATCCCTGAGCCACCTCTCCAGCCCCGGCAATCATATTTTCATCCCAAATCCTCTTCCCCTTACTGCATAACATAAACTATGCACAGGTTCTAGGAATTAGCCTGTGACCTCCTTTAGGGTAAGGACCCCACCACAAGGGGAAATAGAACACTAGTCAGTATTCGATCCAACTCTCACACATCCTTCAGATGAACTTCCCAGCCCCCCCAAAACCAGGTGAAGTGAACCTGTTTGTCTGTCTATGAAGAGAGAGAGAGAGAGAGAGTTTATCCAGACTTAACTGTACCTGTTACTTCATGAGATTTTGTGTGTGTGTGTGTGTGTGTGTGTGTGTGTGTGTGTGTGTGTGTTTGTGTGTGTGTTTGTAAGAGGTCACTGTATATGCCTGTGGAGACCCAAGGGTAGCTTCAGGAATAATCCTGGATTGTCTTACCTCCTTTTGCATTTGTTCTGGGGTTTCCAAAGCTCCGTTTTACAGGGCCAGAAGTGCAGGCCACTGCCACTTCCATCTGGCATTTTTAACGTGGGATCTGAATTCTGAACTCAGGTTTTTCTGCTTGCAAGGCAGAGGTTTAACCTTCGAGCCATCTCTCCAGCCCTACTTAATGAGATTTATAAACACCACGTAGAGAGGGCTCTCCATTTTATTCTATATTAAAAAAATATTGTATGTGATCTTTGGCTTTAGTAGTAAAGACTTCACACATAATTGTGAATGATTGAATCATGAGTTACTCCATCATCTAGTATGGCATCCAGAACCAGATTCAATGCCTAATGATGTGACTGCTATAATTACTACTTCTATTACTGAGTATCTTCTATGTGCCAGGCACTAGAAAAGACCTTATATCCATCATCTTATTTAACCACCAAACAAATGATGAGTGAGTAGCTGAAATTCCCCATGTTAATCAAGAAAGAAATTGAAGTTTAGAGAAAATAAGTAATTTTTCTCGAGGTCAAGTGACCTAAGTTGAAATTGGATATAAAGTTTCATTCTTCTAATCTCAAAGTTTATGCTTTTCTTTAGCATCTGTGACTTTGAATGGAACTGTGGGTCCCCCGACCTCAAGGCACCCACTCTAGTACTCTAGGTGGAATTCAACGGAAGGCATCCCCGACTTAAGCTCCACTCTGTGTTTACAGAGAGCGTCTCCTACAAACAGACAGGAAGCTCTCTGTACTGTGGAGCGAGATCATCTGCTTAGCATGGGCAAGATTCCTTAAGAGCTATCAGCACGTTACCTACAGAAACGGGGGTTCTTCATACAGAGGAATAACTTGAGGTTATGAGGAGGCCACTAAGATACACCCTCATTAGAGACATAGATACTGTCCCAGGGCTCGATGTGTGACAGCATGCAACCCTCTCAGCCTTCTTTCCGGACCCCTTCCCTCACCACACGAGATGACGATTTCTCACCAGAAGAAAAGGATGACATTTCAGCAGCAGTTCAAGGCAGCCCCCTGGAGTATTGACAGTTTTGCACAGCTTGAATCCACCCTCGAGACCATCTGTGAACCACGATGGCCAGGCTACAGAGCATTCAGCCAAAACAGACAAGAAGGAAGAGTTGCACTTATCCATGGGTTATACAAGCGTAGGATTTCCTAGGGAAAGTTAGCTCCAGACAGAGCGCAGGATGCAGGAGGAAGTCCCCGCGATGGGCTCCTTGCTGGAGCTGAAGATGTGGTGCTGCAGGACAGGGGCTGTGTGCCAGTTAGACAGCTCTCTGTCCTGACGCCTCAGAACAGGGCAGTGAGCGAGCACATGCTAGGCAGTGCCAGAAGCGCCGCAGACAGGAAGGCCGAGGACAGCAGCTGCAAGGGGAGGAGAGAGACTGGGCATTTGAAGCAAATCAAGTGATGAGGGTGTGCTCAGAATGGTGAGAGACAGGGCTGCCCAGAGCTGCGTTACAGGACAGGTTACAAGGACAAGTGGGCCTTATGGAAGGACTCAGAGGCCAGGTTGAAACATTTGAATTTGCCCTATAGCATGTATGAACCTCCACTGAAACTTTAAAAAACAATTAACTGAAGTACAATGTGCGTACTATAAAATTCACCCCCTGTTAAGTGCCCAATTAAGTGATTTTAGTAAAATTTCCATATTATGAAACTATGACCATCATCTTGATTTAGTATCTCCATCACCCACTAAGATCCTGCCAGCCCCTGTTCGTGTCCTTGCTGCAGACAAACACCGTCACTTCCTGCTTTTACAGACTTGTCTTGGCAGGGCGTTTCATGCAAGCAGTGGGGGAGGTGTCCTGTTTTCTCATTTAGCATAATGTTCTTGAAATCGCTGCACACTGGACCATGTATTCATATTTTATTCCTTTTCATTGATCAATAAATTCCATTGTTTGGTATCCCAGCTACTCATCTGTAGCTGTGATGAAATACTTTGACCCAGGCAATGTAAGGGAGAAAGGACTTATTCTTTTGGCTTACAGAATCCATTTATGGTGGGGAACACATGGCCACAGGCAGAGAAAGTATGACAACAGAAGCTATGGCGACAGAAGCTATTCCCCTGCCGATATACTCAAGAAGTAGAAAGAGAAGAAAAAAAAAAAAAACAGGAAATGGGATCAGGTTATTAAACCTCAAGACCGTCCCTCATCGATGTACGTCCTCCAACAAAGAGAACTGCATTTCTCTAAGGTTCCATAACATTTCCAAACAGGACCATTAGCTGCGATCAATAATTCAAACATATGAGTCTGTGAGAGGGGTCATTTCACATGCAAACCACGACATATGGATACATGACATTTTACTTCTCTTCTTTCCTTTGTTCTTTCTTTTCCTCTCTTCCTTTCTTTTTTCTTTCCTTTTCTCTCTTTTTTCTCTTTCTCATTTTCTGTCTTTCTTTCTCTCTCCTTCTATCTTTCTTTCTGACAGGGTCTTGCTACGTAGCTCAGACTGGCCTTGAACTCCTGATTCTTCTGTCTCCGTTCTCCCAGGGCTGTAAGTACAGGTATGTGCCACCACGTCCAGCTCACATTTTACTTTTGTAGTAACTAGTTAATAAACATTTGTATAGTTTCCATCTGGAACTATTATGACATTCTTGTGTGTAAACCTTTATTTTCTTGACTAGGTATTCTACTTGAATAGGAATTTTAATCACTGAATAGCATGGCAAATTTGCATTGAAGTTTTTGAGGTCTATACCTAATTGCTTTTTATTTCTTTTGTAGAAACAGTTTTAATAGGTAAAATTTATATACCATAAAATTCACTGGATTTAAGTGTAAAATTCAAAAATATTAGTACATTTACAGTTGTACAGCCACCAGTGTCACTATAACCTAATTCTTCTATCTTCTATCACTCTGAAAAGCAATCTTGGGTTTCTTTTTTAAAGTATTTTTCTTGTTTACTTAAGAGAGAGAGAGAAAAAGAGAAAGAGAGAAAGAGAGAGAACATGCATGCCATAGAGACCACTTCTCTCTTCATCCTGGTTGCTTCTACCTTCTTTTTGCTTTGCTCTGGGATTTTCCAGGCTCTGCCCACTAGGGTCGGAAGTACAGGCCACTGCCATTTACACCTGGTGTTTTTGGGCCTGGGATCCAAACTCAGGATGTTCTGTTTACAAGGCAGAGTCTTAACCCCTGAGCCATCTCTCCAGCCTAAGCCCCTGAAATCTTAAATTCCTACAATTACTCCTCTGTCTCATGACTAACTCTGGGCAACCTCTGCTCTACATCCATTTTCTATCTACTTGTCTTTTCTAAACATCTCAAGTGAGTCAGTCATGTGCTATGGCGTCTTCTGTACTTGGCTTCTTTGCTGAGCCTACTTAATGAGCACTCTCACGTGTGTATAATATATTAGCATTTGCTTCTTCCTACTGATTTCCATGATGACTAGATTAATTTACATCTTCTTTTTTGTCTTCTATTATTATTTATTATTTATGTGGGTTGACATGTGTGGTCAGGGGATAACTTTGGGCAATGTCGGAGGCAAGATTTGTATGTTTTCCACCACTGCCCGGTATACTCCAGGCTGGCAGACTCTTGAGCTTCTAAAAACGTCTTCTATTTCAAGATTATAGGTCGGAGCCACATCTGGCTTTTTGCATGAGTTGGGGAACTGGGTTTATGCAGTAAGTGCCTTTATTTGCTTGACTCTTCTCAGCTTTCTTGTCTGTAGTCACACTGACTGTGTTGAGATGAAACTCCAGCACAGTTTTTTTTTTTAATTTTTTTATTATTATTATTCATTCAACTGTGCGCATGTGCGTGTGTATGTGCCTGCGCCCGTGTATGTGTAGAACCACGGACGAATTCGGGAACCACCATGGACGCCTCCACCTCCTTCTGCCCCGGGATTCACAAGCTCCGCCCTACCAGGACCAGAAGCACAGGCCGCCCCCGCTTCTGCCTGGCATGTATACGTGGGATCTGGGATCCGAACTCAGGACCTTCCGCCTGCAAGGCAGAGGCTTAACCCCTGAGCCACCTCTCCAGCCCCTCCAGCGCAGTTTTGATTGGCGTTTATCTGCTGACTGAGGATGCTGGGCACCTTCTCATGTGTCCAGAGTCCACTTTTTTTTTGGCTTGTAAAGTGTCTTTTCAGCTCCTTTGAGTTTCGATGGTAGAAATGACAGGACCGTGGTCCTTCAGAAAGTCTGGCGTGGGCTGGATCAAAGGGGACAGAGCTCTTTTTGCAAGTTGACACAAAGGCAACCGGCAACGCCAAGTTTCTTAAGATCCTCTGGGAGTCAAAGGGTTATAAGCGGCTGTTTATTGAGGCCTGTTTACAGTCTGGTTAATCAGTAAACCAGATCAGCCAGAGTACCAACGTGGGGATATGCAGAATCCTTCCAAACGGTTTTCCAGGATTAGGAGAAGAAGAGAGATGAGCGGGAAGAGCCAAGGGTCTGTGTTGGAACCCTGGGAATAATACCCAGTATCGGAGAAGCCCATCCCAGACTCCACAGGCGTTCTTGGGATCCTTGGATTCTGACCCATCACGAGGCTTGTTTGGAGAGGTGGGGGACATTCCTGTGGTGTGCACTGAAGCTCAGCAGAATGCGGGAGCTGCACTTACTCTTCCTGCACCTAATCCTCCTCTTCAAGTTGGTTGCCCCGGTGACCTTTCGTCACCACCGCTATGATGACCTTGTGCGGACACTGTACAAGGTACACAACCAATGCCCAGATATCACACGGGTCTATCACATCGGTACGCAGCGTGAACGGGAGGCATCTCTACGTGCTGGAATTCAGCGACTACCCTGGGATCCATGAGCCCCGTAAGTCCTGGGCAGTTGTGGGATGTGTGGGGTAGCACCCTCCTCCTATAGCTCCAGTGAGGAATTGCTTCCAGTAAGTTCTGTGGAATCCTCCACACATAAAGTGTTTCTTCTTCCGTTGGGGATAAGGCTTTCCCACAGTGTTTTCTCAAACTTCCCTTGCCTCTGGGGAGCTGCAACCCCAATCCAGGCTGCAGCCCCTCCCTCCTTCTTGACCTCTGTTTGCTCAAGAAGACCTTAATGACAAAAAGTGTTTTTCTCTTACATTCTTCCCAGTCTCTCGCCTTCTTGATCATTTCCTCTTGCTGTTATTTTTTCAAGATCTAGGAACACAGCTCAGAAGCAGAAAAGAAATGACGGGCCTTATGGTTCTTCAGGGGGACTTAGGATGCCCCCTTCCAGGAACGACAGTGAGATCAAACATGGTATCCTAGAAAGAGCTTGAGTGCTGGGGTATTAACTTTATTTTTTTTTATCAGTTTGATTCTATTATATCAGAGCAGATGGTATCTGGATTAAAAAATAGTTCATGGGGCTGGAGAGGTGGCTCAGGGGTTAAGCCTCTGCCTTCCAGGCGGAAGGTCCTGAGTTCGGATCCCAGACCCCACATATAGACGCCAGGCGGAAGCGGGGGCGGCCTGCGCTTCTGGTCCTGGTAGGACGGAGCCTGTGAATCCCGGGGCAGAAGGAGATGGAGGCGGCCATGGTGATTCCCGAATTCGTCCGTGGTTCTACACACATACATACACATACATACACATGCGCACACACACATACATATACACGCATAATTGAATAAAATAATAAATAATAATAAAAAAAAGTTCACAACCAGCCTAAGGACACATAAGACCCCACCTTAAAAACGAATAAAAAATTGAAATTAGATAAGGAAAAAAATAAGAAAAATTCATCTCTAATCCTACCGCTAAGATAATCATTATTAACACATTGTTGTCTATATCCTTCCAGGCATTTTATGTTATTTAATCCTACCTATCAAATACACATATTTCTTCATAAAAAAATGGAATTGTATTGTAATTACTTTTTTTCATTTCATAACCTGTTGTGAGCAACAGTCATGTATGAATGTAGGCCTATGCATAGTTTTTGGTTGGGTAATGTTCCATTGCATGGCTGTCTTTAACTGCTCCCATACTTACAGATGGACACTGACAAACTTTCTAATCTTGCATTGTTTTGTTTACAGCAATTGTCATGTCAGTTCCTCCTTCAAAAGGTCAACTGAAAATCCTCTCCCTTCTGCCCCTCAACCCTACCTACCTCATTCTCCATCATGATCTCCCTAAATTGGTGCAGTGAACTCCCAAAAGTTCTTCTAATTCTTAAAGAGAGATGCCATGCTCTGAAAACCCACCCCTCACACACACATGCATACACACCACACACACACACACACACACACACACACACACACACACACACTTCAATACATAGATACTAAAACAATTTCTCTAAATACTAACGTAGCCTTCCCACTCTCCCACTTTAAAGGTTGAACAGAGTCTAGATTCCAAAGTTTAAATAAGAGAGATTCAAGAAGAGTTACATCGGTTCCCTATGGATTGGGCTTTGCTTTTAAGTAGTACATGCATAGAAAGCACCTTGCTTTCTCAGATTACATGCTCAGTGTGGAAGTTTAAAGCTATTGATGGGCATTATGGGGTTCCTCCTTGCTCCATGCCCCTTTCTTGGTACTTCTATGCTTCTAACATTTAAGGCCTTCCTTGAAACTTTTTCATACAGTGCTGACTCTCATTTGATCCTCTTTTCTCTGAAACCCTGGAACTACCGGTTCTTCCATTACATTCCTTCATTCCACAAATATTTACCAATCACCAACTAGAGACAAGAACTTTTGTAGACTTTGGAAGCACAGCAGAGAAAACAATGTTGACTCTACCCTCACGTGCCTGAGGAAGACCAGTGATGACTGGATGCAGCGTGCTAGATGGAAAGCAGTGCTGCGGCAGAATGATGAGGAAGAGATGCCGGTGTTTTGAGAGGAGGGCGGAGCAGGGAGGTTCCCGGGGTTCAGGAAAGGCTTCTCCAGCGAAGACTGTGTTGAACAGAACCGTGCTGATGAGAGTGTGTGGCAGGCAGGAGGGGGGAGAAAATGCAATGCCTCTGAGGCAAGCAGAGCTGGCACGTGTGAGAAATGGTAAGGGCCACTGGCTCCAGAAGAGAGGACAATGGGGGCACAGAGGTCAGAGCCAGAGGATTGAGAGCACTTGCCGCCTGGAGCTAATCTGGATCTTACAGGCCTTTGAAAAGACTTTGACCTTAACTTTGAATAAAAGGAGAATTCAAGAGAGTTTTACGTAGAAAAGCAATGCACTTAGATTCTTTTTATTGTATTTATTTATTTTTATGTTCTTTTAGGGCTTTGCAGATGTATTCTTATCATTTTCACCCCTTATTATCCAATCCCAGCCCATTTTCCCTCTTTCGAGCTTTCACCTTCCCCACCTATCTCCCTTCAGCTCTCATGTCCTATGTACTTATGGCTCACTAAGTCCCATCTGGGTTCCTGTTAATGACACGTATGTGGAAACTCACTGGAGTGAGGACAGTATAGCAGGGGCACATCCCTGGGGAGAGTCGCTCCCCTTCTCTTCCATCCAGCCTTAAACCTTCTTAGTCACTCAGGAAGGTACAGTGCCTCTTGAGGTCCTCCTGTTCATCATGTAGAGTGGGTAGGGCATATCCTGTGGTCCTCTGAAAGTAAACCCAACTGCAGAGAGTTCACGGTTGCAGAGGCCTGGTCATCCCCCGAATATGTCATTTGGCCATGCCCCTTGCCTACTTCAGGGTCTTACATTCTCACAGCCCCTCTTCTGAAATGCTCCCTGAGCCTCAGGTGGGACATAGTTTAGATATCCTTTTTGGGGCCAAGCAATCAATACTTATTTATTTTCTATACTTTAGTCAGCTACGACTTTCTGTAATAAAGAACTCCCATTGCAAAGTTTCTAGGCTGAGTGCTGAATACACCTCTAATCTATGAGAATAATGATAGCTGTTTAAAAGGCAGTTTGATGAAAGTACTTATAGCTAAACTTTAATGGTTCCCCTCCTCAGGATCGGTCTCCTCCCTTTCCACACATTCTTGGCCTGTTTTTCAATACCCACATTGTGATCTTTGCTTGAACATGGCCTTAACTCTAATCAGGGAGCAGTTGGTTACCCCCTTTACATTCATGCCACTGTTGCACTGCCGGTCACTTCTTCCCCAGGGTGTTATTTTTGTAGCTTGCAGCTTTCAAAGTGGATGAGATTCGTGTTTACTTTTCTCCTCCAGCAGCCTGCAGAGAACTTTCTGTTACTATTAAGGCTGGTTGGCTAGGAGGAAGCTTATAACCAAGTTCCACCTTGTTTTTTCTATGACAAACATGTGTAATGTCTTCAGCAATAGGTTTACTACCAGTCTCTGGGGGGCAACCAAGAGCAAAGCCTATATACAGTTTTGTGGAACTTTGAGACCTATCTGACCAACAGCTTATTAAAAGGAATCACATACCCAATACTGAGAATTGTGTTAACTTGTCTATAGCTTCTGGTAGGAGCATTACATGGACTTTTTCATTATGCTCTATCTTCCTCATTTCCTCACTCCATAATCCCTTGTGTAGTATGCATCCGTTCACACTTTTTTTTTTTTGGAAGAAAAAATGGAGTTTTTTTTTTTTTTTTTTTTAATGAATGTACAATACAAAAGGCATTTCTCTGGCTGTATTTTCAATCCTATTGCTACTTTTTGCACTCCCCACCTCTTCCTTTGCCATTTCCCCCCATCATCCTCTTCTCTTAAACCTTGAATTTTTGAACGATCACTCAGAACAGAGATTAGATAGTGCAGCTGAAAGGCTAGCTCTCTGCTTTGTAAAGGACGTTTTACTGGGCTTTAGTGCGTGGCTTTAGTATGATCGATCGTGCTTGCTTCTGCTGGAAGAGCTGATGGCTGAGAGAGATAGTAAAGCCCAAAGGATTTATTATTCAGCCCTTTATAGAAAATTTGTGTCAGCCTTTGACTCAGAAGAAGAGATAGATGCAAGAAGACTGAGTGAAAACTTGAGCCAAAATAACAGCAGTGCTTATTTTGAGAAATGGTTGCATTCTGTCTATATTGAAATTAGAACCAAAAGATTTGACAGATGCACCTACAGAATTCATAGCACTATGCTGGGTGTAAACTAGTCCAGTGATTCCCACACTTGAATGTCACAGAAAACTTAAAAAAATTTTTTAAGTCTGAGGAGATGGCTCAGCAATTTAAAATCATTTCCACACAAACAAAATGACCAGAGTTCAAATTCCCTATATTACAGATAAAATGCTGGGTGGGTGTGTTGCTGGCTTGTGGTTTCAGCCTGAGAAAGTAGAAGCTGAGAATCCCCAGATCAAGCTGACTACCTGGACTAGCCCTGTTAGTGAGTTCTGGGTTTGATTACACATCCTGTCACAAATGAATAAGGTGAAAAACTGATTAAGCATGGTTCCCACTATGAACTTCAGACCTACGTACACATGTACCACACACATGAAACATACATTCACTCATGGATGTATGCCACAGGCCAGAGCTGTGGCCTCCAAATCAGGGCTCCCCTGGACTAGGCGGGCAAGGATTCAGCGAATGGAGAACAGACACACACAACTTTCTAGGCTGAGTGAATCTGGACCTACTTTATCAAAACTTTGTTTCAATACAGAAAATTTGGGGGTAAAGAATGTTGCACCTACAAACAGACACATATTCTCCTAGTCAGCAGAAATCACCTTCAGGGTAGACATTTTTTTCAAGAACCTAACCCATTGCTTGAGGGTAGAGGCACTTAGCAGAACCATTCTCCCAGTATTTCCAAATCTAGCTAATCTATAATACTCCACCATATAGCCATGGGGCTGAGCCCACATAGTTGCCATTATTTTAACAGAGACTGCATTTTTAAAATACATAGAGGAGGATTGAGCTCCTTTTGATTCCAATAAGGAACATGTTTTTCATTACGATTAACTATACGTGTGCCCAACGTCCCATAAGTCCCAACGTGAGCTTTTGCTGTTGTCCTGTCTGGGTTGGTCCTCTCAGTCAGGCGGGTTGACATCAGCACCAGGCATGGCAGCAGGTTCTAGCTTGGGAAGTTGCATGCAGCCCAAACAGACAATACAGGCCTGCCTGGTCCGTTCCTCCTACATATCCATTTTTTTTGACAGCCAGTGGGAGCCAGAGTTCTTTGCTCTGACCTTGTTGACCCAGCCTCAGAGGGGGTCCAGCATAATGGACCATGCCTGTCTTAGATCATCCTGCCTCACAGGATCTTACCTGTCATTGACTATCAGCCTTCAAAAGACCTCTCCTCTGGAAGGCATGTCAAAATATGTGATAGTAGATTAGACGAAGGCCTCACGAATCTCTGCAATCCAAGCTCGAACCATGTCTCTAAGAGTGCCATGGCTTGGATGTTCAAGGGCCATAAGTGCCTGTAGCATGGTCTTGTTGATGGAGTGCTGCTGAGAGACGTGCTGAAGGAAACACTTAAGCAATATATTTTTTTTTTATTCAATTGTGCATATGTGCGTGTGCGCTTGTGCATGCGTGCGTGTGTGTGTGTGTGTGTGTGTGTGTGTGTGTGTAGAACCACCGGCAAACTCGGGAACCACCATGGACCGCCTTCACCTCCTCCTTGTTTACTTTGCCCCGGGACTCACAGGCTCCGCCCTACCAGGACCAGAATCGCAGGCCGCCCCTGGCCTCTATACATGGGATCTAGGATCCGAACTCAGGACCTTCCGCCTGCAAAGCAGAGGCTTAATCCCTGAGCCACCTCTCCAGCCCCAAGCAATATAATTATTAAAAGAACAATACTTACAAAATTTCTGAGTAGTTCATAAGTGGGAATTTTACCCACCTATGTTTTAAGACTCTTGAAGTTGTTCTCTAATTTCTTTAAAATCAGCGTATACATTCTGGCTAGCAAGTCTACTTACTGTTTGTGATTAGACATAAAATCTGTATTTAGAATTTGATTTAAAGTTAAAAAGCAGGCTTTTTCTCTAGATCAGAGAGCAGGAAGCTAGTCCCAAAAAACCTAAGAACAGGTAGGATGTACACCCAATTCCCAGAAGAATTGCTCCTGCTAGAGACAAAACTTAAATTACCTAGGGAGGAATTCCTAGCACCTCCCCATGGGCATTACTGTGACATTCCCCAGAGAGCAGGCTTTAGGTCCTAACTGGGCAGAAACACCAAGGCCTGACAATTCCTGTATTTTACTTATTTTTCTTATTTATTTCAAATAATGCCATATCCTTTTCCAAAAGATGTTTCTTTGAGTCCATCTTATCCAAACTGGGACCTTGTCAACCAGATTGGCTGGATAAGGATGTGGCAGATGTAGAAAAAAAGAAACCTTTTAATGTCAGAAAAACTGAAAAGGACTAAAGCAGATTTTCAAAATTTTATTTTACTGAAACAAGAACTGAAGAAAAATACCTGATACTTGGTATTACCAACCTTTCCTGAAAGAAAGACATTTTAACACCAAGGAAAATAAGAAAGATACAGTTTAAGATTAAAGAAATACTCTAAGATTAAATAATATGTATTTTTTTAAAAAAATCTACCACATGGGATTGGAGAGATAGCTAACAGGTTAAGTTTCTGCCTTGTAAGCAAAAGGACCTGAATTTAGATCCCACATAAAAACAATGGGCAGCTAATACTTCAGATCCTGAAAAGGGAGCCTGGAAAACCCCAAAGTAAAACAGAAAGGAGGTAGAGCAATCCAGGATGATTCCAGAAGTCACCCTTGAGCTTCCACAGGTACATATATTCAAGTGCCCTCTACTACACACAGATACACACACACACACACACACACACACACACACACACACACACACACACACACACAATCTACCACATGATCCTTGTAGATTAGAAACTTCCCTTAGAAAAGGATTGCTGTAGGAATACTATAAATAAGAGTGGACAGTCTCTTAAATGTTAATATCATCCACATCCCTAAGGCTGGGTTCCATAAAGGAAAAAGGACATGTGAAATTCAGGCAGAATCCAGAACAGTAAGAGTTAAGTACCACAAAAGGGAAGTTGGCAGAAAATTTGCTTCCAGCGAAAGCCCAAGACGGGGCCACCGTGTGTAACGTTTGAACTAGACATAGAGGATGAGGAGGAAACGAGGAGACCAAGAAGAGCAGAACCAACAGTCGCAGGAGCAGAAACAGGTGCAAAAGACAAGGCAAGCACGAACTTCCTCCTGTTTCAAAGGGAACAAGGTCATCTTCTGTGCAGTGATTCTAGAGGTGTTTTCGGAGGTCCTGACCTCAGTGGAACTGTTAACATGGCCAAAGGGAAGACTGAGAACTGAGACAATAGTAGATGCCTTCCTCTTTTGTGCCTCAAGAAATGCTTTTCACAGCTAAAGGAGCGATGGATGTAGCTCCCTCCCATGCTTGAACTAACTTAACAACTAACTAACTAACTAACTAACTAACTAACTAACTAACTAACTAGTTAATTTTGCAAGAGATGGGGATGAGATGGGTCTTGTAGTAGCCAAAGCTGGCCTCGAACTCCTGCCTCCACCTCCTAAGTGTTGGGATTACAGTCAGGGAAACTCCATTCCCCATTCCCTTGAGATTTTTTCCTTTACTCCTTGTAAGGCCAGGCAACGACAGCGCTCCCCAGCCCCCCTATCTTTTCCGTTCTACACATGCATCTCTGTGTTTCCAGTGGAACCGGAAGTCAAGTACGTGGGGAACATGCACGGCAACGAGGTGCTGGGCCGCGAGCTGCTGCTGCAGCTGTCCGAGTTCCTGTGCGAGGAGTTCCGGAACCGGAACCAGCGCATCGTGCGCCTGATCCAGGACACGCGCATCCACATCCTGCCCTCCATGAACCCGGATGGCTACGAGGTGGCTGCCGCCCAGGTACGGAACCCAAGGGAGACGCGACCAAGAGGCTGCACCATCTACAGCAGCCGGGAGCTGCTTGCATCCCGTTCTAAGTATTAGCTGAAGAACGCAAAGACAGCTGCGGAACAGAAATAGCATCTGCCCAGCCAACCTCCAGATTTTATTGCGATGACACATGAGGCCACAGATGTAAACTGCTATAGTGAGAGGATCTTGCAAAATAAGCCGCTTTCCTTGCACTTTTAATGGAAGCACATTTTTTCTCCTGATTTGCAAATGGGGAGTTAATTCTACACTCCTCCACCTCCTCTTCCTCCTCCTCCTCTTCCTCCTCCTCCCCTTTCTCTTTTTCCCTCCTGCTTCTCCCTCCTCCTCCTGGTTCTCTTCTTTTTCTTCCATACTGAAGGTTTAACCTAGGACCTTGCATATGTTAGATAAATACTAACATTGAACCATGTACTTGGTCTTCTTTCTCCTTTTTTAAAATTTTAAGACAGTTACGTGGGCTGGACTTAAATTTGCTACCTAGCCCAAATAGTCATCCACCTTGTCGTCATTCCGACTCAGGCTTCCAAGGCGCTGGAATTATAGAGGCCTGTGACAGCAAACCCAGATTTATTTCTATAAAACGCGTTCTGCTACTAAAGTAGTGCTTAGCATTTCAGTTATTTTGGAGTTGTATATTTACAGTGAGACACATGAAAAATGTTTATTGGCTCTGTACATTTGTTCATAACCAACTCACCAGGCAGTACATCTCATTTAATCACTGGCCCGGCCTTAGGACTGTGCATCAGAATCACGGGGGAAGGTTTAGGAATACAGATTCCCAGGTCCCACCCCCAACGTACTGAAGCAGAAATGTCAAGGGTGAGGCTAGGCAACTGTCTGCTGTTCATCCACAGTGGATACATTCTCTTTTCAGTCGTATTTAAATATTCTTGTGGGAGGAAGGTTAAATGAAAGCATATTTTAAACCTACTTGAGTGGGGACGCGAGGAGGCAGACGGGAATGTGGAGCAGCGCTAACTTAACTATTTCGAACTTGCACCTTCCTGCCCAAGGGACTTGACAAATAAGAAAAGGCTGCCCCCCCCCAGGAATCACTGCCATGCTCAGGAGCTGAGAAGTTGGAAAAGGCTTGCGTTAGCTTTCCTTGTGCATAGTGCAGAACCTGCAGAACCCACTCTGCAGCCCAAGTCCTCTGCAACAGAGAGCATGGGAGGCAGTACAGAAATGCCCTGTTGGTCCACCAATTCTAGAGCCTTCTCTGAGCAGCCGTCTCTGCTCACCTGGTGGTTTAATCAGAGAAGAACTGTCAGTCTCCACCACTACCTGTGATGCCCAGAGGAAAACTGTCTGTCTGGTGACACCAATTGTTAGTCACATGTAGGTAGAAGAATAAAGGTCACCAGATAGGTTCTTATCTCCAGAACCTATGAAAATACCCTGTCACTTGGAAAGGAAGACTTAATGGTTGTGGTTAGAACTAAGGCTGCTAATCATGTGGCCCAAAATATCCTGGATATTTTAAATATTGTGCATAAATCTTCCGTAGGGGTTCTTTAGTATTTTATTTTAACTTATTTGAGGGAGAAAGAGAGACAGATAAATAAGAAGAAAGAGAAAGAGAGGGAGAGAGAGAGAGAAGTATGGATGGAGATCAGAAAACAAATACTTTACCCGCTGAGCTACCACCGACCCCAGCATAAGGAACTTTTTTTTTCTTTATTTTTTAAAAATTTTTTATTATTTATTATTTATTCAATTGTGTGTGTATGTGTGTGTGTGCATGTGTGCGTGTGTGTATGTATGTGTAGAACCACAGACGAATTCGGGAACCACCATGGTCCACCTTCACCTCCTCCTCATTTACTCTGCCCCGGGATTCACAGGCTCCACCTTACCAGGACCAGAAACGCAGGCCGCCCCCGCTTCCGCCCGACCTCTATACGTGGGGTCTAGGATCCGAACTCAGGACCTTCTGCCTGCATAAGGAACCTCTCCAGCCCCAGCATAAGGAACTTTTAAGTGGGAAAGAAGGAAACAAATTCGGAAGCTGAGAGAAACTTAAAGGTGTTGTGCTGCTAGCTCTGAAGGTGACAGATCATAACCCAGGAACATAGACAGCATCTGGAATCTGGAAAAGTCAGGAATCAGATTGTCCTGGAGCCCCCAGAAGGAGCACAGGCCTGCAGACACCTTATGAGATCCATCACCGTCTTCTGAGCACTGGAACTGCAAGATAATGAGCTCCTGCTGTTTTAAGCCACTAAGTTTGTGGTGATGTTGCAGCAATATTAGGAATCTTACACCAGCGGCTCTGTTTATAGAAACTTGGAGAAGCTCTTCCTCCTCCTCTTCTACTCTGCTCCCACTCCTCTTTCTACTTCTTCCTCTTCCTCATTTTTGGCACAGCTGGAGATGAAACTCAAGACCACACACATACGAGGCAAATACTCTTACCACTAAGACATAACTCCGGTTCAGAAAGCCCTTTCTTGCCAGACTAACGTCCAGTATGAACAGACAACATATAAAGTCCGTTGCTGTGAATATCAGAAGTTAAGAGCTTCATTGCTTAGAATAAGAATCAGCGCGAACCTAGAAACATCAGCAAAGCCGCCGGGCCACAGAAGGGCACAGCAAACTGAGGAGTGGGATAAATGTTCTCCCTGGAACAGAAATGACGTAGGGAACTTGAGAGAATATTTTTAAAAGTTGTATTTTCAATGCAATATGAGAATAAAATTCAGGTGGGATACCATGTCAAAAAGGAATAAAGATAATGATAAAGATTCTTAGAGGAAAATTTTAGTGGTAGTACATTTCTTGAGTTTCCAGCTGCTCAGTATGGATTCGTTCATGGCACTTCCCAGAGCTGCCAACAATTTGAGTTCGACCAACTCAGTTCACACATCTGTTCTGGACCCCATTTCCCTTCTCTAATACCACCAAAATGTTAGATAGAATTTCAATTTTGAACTAACTTTTTTTTTAAGTAGAGTCTTCATGTAGTATGGGCTTACCTGGATCTTGCTATGTGGCCAAGCATAAACTTGAGCTTCCGATCCTTGTGCCTCTATCTTCAAAGTCCTGGTACTGAGACTTGAACCCAGGACTTCATGCATGCTGGGCAAGCACTCTGTCAACTGAACTACATCCTCAGCCCTAATGACCCTCTTAATTTATCTCTATTCTACGACCTTGTATGTTGATTCATGTCCATGTCTAGCTCCTAACTTTCTAGAGGGCTGGAATAATCTCTCAGCTTTTTTTCCAAGTGTCTGCCAGAGACATTTGACTACAATAGATTTAAGTAAATGTTTGTTGACTAAATGAAGAATTGAATGAATGAATGAGCAAATGGTGATAAAATGTAAATTAGGTTTATTTTGGGGGGATAGAAATATTCTAAAATTATTTTAGAATAATTGCGATGATCATTATGTAACTCTGTAAGTATACTAGAATTCACTGGACTGTACCTTAAAACAAGTGATTTTTGTGGCATGTAAATTGTGTCAATACAGCTATCTTTAAAAATCTATGGTTCCCATAATCCCGAGACACTGCACTGTTATTAGCACTTCTCCTAGAATGCCCTAGGATCTCATGACTTAGAGAGAAGCCACGGGGACTTTGGATGAGTTAAAGCAAGAAAATATTACTTCATTTCACAGATTAAACTGGTATCTTTAAAAGGTTATGCAGGGTTGGAGAGATGGCTCAGGAGTTAAGACCTGTCTCACCAGCAGAAGGTCCTGAGTTCGGATCCCAGATTCCACATAAAAATGCCAGGTGGAAATGGCTATAGCCTGTATGTACTTCCAGACACTGGTGGGTGGAGCCTGGGAAATCCCAGAGCGACGCAATAAGGAGATAGAAGCAATCCACGATGATTCCTGAAGTCACTCTTGGTCCTTCACAGGGACACACAGTGCCCTCTGATGCGCACACACATACACACACACACACACACACACACAAATAAATAAATAAATAAATAAATAAAATGAGAGACTATACAAGAATGGGAAGATGGCTCAGAAATGACAGCACTTGAAATACAAACAAGAGAACCAGAGTTCAGATCCATGTTAAAGGCCAGGTGGAGTTATGGCTGCCTGTAATTCCAGCCTTGAAAGGCAAAGACTGAGAATCCCCAGAGCAAGCTAGCTAGCCAGGCTAGTCTTATTACTGCACTCTGAGTTTGATTAGAGACTCCATCTTAAAAGAATAAGGTGAAGTGATCAAGGATGATTCCCAATATCAACCTTGGGCTTCCATGCACATTTGAATTTATTGGCATATACATTGCATCCACATTGGAGTCTGCATACACACATAGTGCCTCACATATACATGAAAATGGAAAGTTTTTTTTAAAAAAAGTCACACACACACACACACACACACACACACACACACACAGATAAAATACTCTAGAAATATAAGATTCAGGTTTAAGACTTTATCTTTCATTTCTTCATTTTCTTTCTAGGGCCCAGACACATCTGGGTATCTGGTTGGCAGGAACAATGCAAACGGAGTGGACCTGAACCGCAACTTTCCTGATCTCAACACCTATTTCTACTACAATGAGAAGTACGGAGGCCCCAACCACCACCTACCCCTCCCAGACAACTGGAAAACTCAGGTAGGAGACGAAAGTTAGCAACAGAAGCAAGTTAATCAGCATCTGGACTTGCTGGCAGGCTACTTATCAGTTGTCATATCAACAGAGTGAGAATTAAGCATCAACTCACCTGTGCTGATTTATCTCCACCAACAATAACTGGTGCATCTTTATGTTTTTCCTGTTAGTAGTATGGTTGCGAAGGAGGCAAACGCGTACACGGTTATCTGGAACTTAACAATGTCACAAAGATCTTTCATAGCCTGTATTTCAGTTGCCGTGTGGTGAATACCGTGTGGTGGATGTACAAGCAAAATTACCCATCCTTGTTTTATAGCTATTACATTTAGAGTAATACATATAACTGTACTCAAGGGAGACAGGATTAAAGCCCAGATTTGAGCCGAGAAGGAGACTCAGTAAAGCACAAGGGTCTGAGTTTGATCTTCCAGAACTTAAATACAAAGGTCAGAGGCAACGGCATGTGCTTGTAATCCAGGGCTAGGAAAGTAGAGACAGGAAGATCCTTGGTACTTGCTGACCAAATAGTTTAGCTGATGAGGCAAGCTCCGGGTTCAGTAAGAGACCCTGACTCTCTGTCTCAAAAAATAAGGTGAAGCATGATTGTGAAAGACAAACGACATTGAGCTCTGGCCTCCCTGAACATCTGAACAAACACATGCGTGCACCCGTGTGTATACACACACACACACGCACACGCGCTCACACACACACACACACACACACACACGTACACACGCACACACTGTGATAGGTACAGGTGTCAACCTGACCATTGAAGTCTTATGTTCTGGCCACATTTATGAAGAATTAGTAGCTGAGTTAAACGCTAAGCAAGTCTGCAGGAGGTTGCTGAACTAATGGGGAAGACCACCAGCCTCCACGGTGGGCGGGATTACCCTTCAGGCAAGTGGGATCGGTGAAGAGAGATGATTCAGTAGTCTGGCATTCTTTGGCATATGTGGACAGACATGCTGTCAGGCAAGTGAGGACTGTCACTTGCTACGGCTATCGTGTGGCCAGTTCCCTCTGTCCCTGATGTTGGTATGAACTCTTGTCAAGCTGAACTAAGAACTGTTATCTGACAGTCATCAGCCAAAATAAAATCCCTTGTCCCTCCAAGCTGTTTTCTCATAAATTGATCCACAATATGTAGGCAAACTTCAACACACACACACACACACACACACACACTTTCCGACTCTCATTCCAACATTCTTTGTACTAACACTAGACTGTTGGAGAGAACACTAGCATTCTGGAGTGGTGTGTGTTTGGCCATAATTACCTATTTCTCTTCTTTTGCATTTAATCAGTTCCCCTGATCTCCTTCACTCTCTGAGTAAGAGATACTGTTGGAGGCCCCCTGAGAATGCAAATTGTCCCACCCCTGGGAGTAACTCCTGCCATCTTTAGAGCGCTGCTGTCAGCCCTGAGTTTCACCCTGCGTGAGAGCGTTCTAAGCCTTCTGTTCATGAATATCATCTTTTGTTGTTGTTTTGCTTAACTAGATTTTTATTTTCTCTCTCTCTCTTTTAAGACACGGTCTCATGTAGTCCAGCCTGACCCCAAATCTGCTGTGTAGCCAGAGATGATTTGGAACTTCTTATCCTCCTGTTTTCACCTTCTGAGTGCTGTGGGAAAGACTACAGACATGTAGTACTGTGCCCAGGTTATGTAGCGCTGGGATCAAACCCAGAGCTTTATCCTGCTAGGCAGGTACGCTACCAAATGAGCTGCGTCCCCAGTCCTATTTGTGAATATCTAAACTTAGAGGCTCGGGACAGTAAGCAAAGCAGGCAGAAGCCTTTATATTGGATGCTTTCGGAGTGGAATGTATTTTTCCCCCTTGAAAATGATGTAGAAATCATACTGACATGTTGGATTTCCGACAACTGTCCTTTCGGCTCTAGTAAACAGCAAAGAAGAAGTCACTTTGGACTGCTTGGCTTATTTACCCAGGGTGATGCCCTGATTTGTTTTAGACAGGGCCTCATGTAGGCCAGGTCTTCCGTGCTCAAGGATGACCTGGACCTTCTGATCCTCCTGTTGCCCCTTTGAAGTGATGGCTGCACGAAGATGAAACACCTTCTGACTCACTAAACTTTCTTTGAGCTAAATGACCAGACTCAGGCTACAGAGAGGGCTCAGGGCTTAAAGCTCTGCCTCACGAGCAGAAGATCCTGGCTTCGGATCCCAGGTCCTGTGTAAAAATGTCAGGCTGAACCTGTGGCAGCTAGGAACTTCTAGCCCTGGTGGGTGGAGCCTCGGACATCCCAGAGCAAAGCAAAAAGGAGGTAGAAGCAATCCAGGATGATTTTTGAAGTCACCCTTAGTCCTTTACAGGGACACACAATGCCTTGTGACACACACACGCACATATGCATACACACGCACACACACACACACACACACACACACACACACACACAGTGAATAAATAAATAAAGTTCAAAACAATAATAAAAAAAAAACAGACTCCCACTCAGTCCTCTGCCTAACTCTATAGAGGAAGTAGTACAATGAAAATTCCTTTTGCTTCTGATAGAACATCTGTAAGGAAAGGGGACAGTTTGAAGCTGGCCTTTAGGGGCATAAAGAAAGACCTGCTCCGAAGGGCCTGAGCTCTGGTCCCAGACCAGGACTGATGCCTGTGGCATGTCAGCTAAATACTATCAGACGACATTTCATCTAATGATGCAACATATGTACAGCAATGAACCCTTAGGATTATACAACTATTTTTGAGAGAGAGAGAAAGAAAGAAAGAGAGAGAGAGAGAGAGAGAGAGAAGGCCTTACTTTGTAGCCAGGCTGATCTTAAACTCGTCCTCCTCTGCCTTCCAGGTGTTAGGCTCACTGGGGTGTGCCCACCGTGCCTAGCTCTGAGCCCATAGAATTATATCCCTGGGGAATGTAGTCATCTTAGTTTTTATAAATTCATTTTGTGATTTTTGCACAATGACAAAATTGCCAGAAATTTCTCAGAATGTTGGTAAGTGGCGCTGAGTGCATGCTTGTCCCGCTTGTGTGAGACTCACCCCTGTTCGCCCAGTCCCCTTTGGGATGGAAGGGCCTTCAGAGCTGACCCTTGATCCAGGAAGGATGATTCACTAAAACCAAAAAGTCACCAAGTATGCCATTCAGAGAAGAGAAAACTGAATTATTTATATTGCAAGTCTAAGTGGATTCAAGACTTTCTTTAGAATGCACTCTCTAGCAATATAGTATTCATTGGAACGGGAAGAATCTCCCCACTTAGCCAAGACTGCCCCATGTGACGGTAGGCCTAATCTATGAAATTTAAATTTGACCAGAGTATCATTACCTTATTACAGCAGATGTGTTGGAAGAAGAGGTTGAAAACCATTAATACAAACGTTTTCAGATTTATTTACTACAGCCTTAAAATTTTGCAAAAGGTGTCTTAGAGGCCATTCATAGTGGGTAAATTGGAAAACTTTTTCCTGATGTACTTACTAGTCAATGTTTCTCTCTCACACTCACTCTTCAAAATTGAATGAAGAGTTCCCATATGCATCCTAATGTCCCCCCACTCACCCAGCCCCACCTTCAGCATCCCGTCCCAGAACAGTACATCCATTGCAGTTAATGAACCTGCATCAGTCCTAACACTCTCAGTCCATAGTTTACATTAGTGCTTCTCTGGGTGTCATCAGTGCTATGAATTTTTGCAGATGTAGAGAAAGTGCCCTCCATCGTAGCATGATATGGAGTGTCATTGCCTCAAATGCTCTCTTTACACCTGTTTAGTATATTACGATTTTACATATCTCATTTTGAAAAGGGGTTTGTCGCAGTTTGTCTGCATGGTTACTGATAAATGACCATCAAAAGGCTTAAGGGAACAAGGAGTTTATTTCCTTACGACAGTCTGGTTACAATTCTCAGTCCAGCTTGACGGGAGAGCATGCATCAACACTAGTGCCGAGGGAATTGACCACACCATCACCACATAACGGCTGAGGGACAATCCTTACTTGCCAGACCAGCATGTCTGGCCAAGTATACAGAAGGATGCCAACTCTTTCAGCCAGCTCTCTGTGATTTATTCCAGAGCCTAATCCCACCCACCACAGGCTGGACCTTCCCCATCAGCTAGACAACCTCTTGCAGGTTTGCTCTGGGCTTAACTCAACCATCAACTCTCTACAACTGTGCCCCGAGCTCAAACCCTCAACTGTCAAGTTGACACCTGTGCCTAACTATGACAAGGTTCCATACACTAAGTTTTGAAACCATCATCCCAAAGTCAAAATTTTTCCCAGGTGCCGTTCTCAGTATATGCGCTCAGATGTGACAGCACTTCATTCAGTTCACTGAGGCCTGAACTGCAACCTCTTTTCTCCTTACAGGTGGAACCAGAGACGCAGGCCGTGATCCAGTGGATACGTTCCTTCAACTTTGTTCTCTCAGCCAATCTCCACGGAGGGGCTGTGGTGGCCAATTACCCATACGACAAGTCTCTTGCACATCGATTTCAAAATCCCCACCGCACTTCCAATTCCCCCACACCGGATGACAAGCTTTTCCAGAAGGTGGGTAGAAGGGTCATTTGACCTGCCTGGGGAACTCGTGGGTCAGGAAATGAGCTTCATGTCAAGAACACAGAACTCTTGGCAACAAGTCTGCAAAAAGCAATAGCAAACAGGGGCTGTGGAGATGGCTTAGCAGTTAAAGCACTTGCCGGGAAAGCAAAGTTCAGATCCTGAGATTTCACATGAAATGCTGGGTGGGGCATGTAGCCACCTGTAATTCCAGCTGGAACGAGAGGCCAGGAGTCCCCAGAGCAAGCTGACTAGCCAGTCTCAGACTAACCCTGTGAGTGAACTCTGGGTTACATTAGAGACGCTGTCATGAAAAGAAGGTGGAAATGCAACTGATTCTTAAAGTCAGCCTCAGGCCTTCAAATGAGCATGTACACACATGCCCTCATGCTCTCACACATACACATGCGCCTACACACATGCAAATATACACGTACACAACAAAAAACGAAAGAAGACAAACTACTAGGAAGCAGTCCCTGCTCACAAGGGCTTACAGTCTAGTAGGTTTCGTTTTGTTTTGTATAATGAGCCATAAATTCGGGAAAAAAACCACATCCGAAGAATGATGTAAAAACACTCAATCCAGGGCTGGAGAGGTGGCTCAGGGGTTAAGCCTCCGCCTTGCAGGCGGAAGGTCCCGAGTTCGGATCCCAGATCCCACGTATAGACGCCAGACGGAAGCGAGGGCGGTCTGTGCTTCTGGTCCTGGTAGGGCGGAGCCTGTGAATCCCGGGGCAGAAGGAGGTGGAGGCGTCCATGGTGGTTCGCGAATTCGTCCGTGGTTCTACACATACACAGACACACACATACACACACACAGACACGCACGTGCGCACATACACACAGTTGAATAAATAATAATAAAAAAAATTAAAAAAAAAAACACTCAATCCAGTAACAAGAAATATGCCAAAATACTGATTATACTGTTCATAAGTTAGTGAAATAAGATATGAATTTAGAGAAGGGTCCGATTTATAATTTTATGATAATATGTCTATGTTAAGGAAAAATAGAGCATGCACATGAAAAATATTTAAACAATAATCTGTAAAGTAGACTATATTATAAAGATTTTTAATTCATAATACATATTTAATATACATTTCTAATTATGAAAAAATTAAATTATAAAAATTCTGTATATTAGTATAATACTTATGAATAATTGCTAATACTCATTATATTTCATCAATTTATGAGTTACATAGAAAACAATACCAATTTGCTTTGAAAGGCAAGTATAATATAATTTTCTCCAGCGACCTTATTTTATTCAATATACAGAAGCAATGGAGAATTATGGAGAGTCTGAATTTGTCCATCCTTCCAACACATGATTTTCATCTGCCAAAACACAGTATGTTTCCTGCTTTACTTGTTCGTGAGTCTTTCATTAAATCCAGCTAGAAAATGGTATGACTAAAAGGGACCTTCTGCACCATCTAGTGTCATCCTTCCCTTTCTACAAGAAACAAAAAAATTCTTCTCCCCCCAAAAGGTGGGAAAACCAGAATATAGATTCCTAGCAGGATATGGGATGACTCCCACCTGCAATGACAGCCCTGGGAAAATGAGGCAGGAGGATTGCTGTGAGTTCAAGGTCAGCCTGAGTAATATTGAGATCCTATTACAGAGAGAAAGAGAGATCTCTCAACTGTAATTCTCATCATACACTATTAGAAACAGGGACACACACACACACACACACACACACACACACATACACAAGCACACACACACGCACACGCACACACACTGCCACTTTATTCCTGATTCCATAATTTTCATGCTTTAAGTAAAGAATTTGGAAATGCTTGGCTTTTAAATGCTTGGTTTTACTGAAACATATCCTTCATTGTGTATCAGGTGTGGCCTCCCTCCTAGTCCGAGTCTTAGTGTTGCTGTATGAGTTTCGTTCCTGCAGGTCATTTTCTGCCTGTTTCCTCTAGCTGGCCAAGGTCTACTCCTATGCACATGGATGGATGCACCAAGGTTGGAACTGTGGGGATTACTTCCCGGATGGCATCACCAATGGGGCATCCTGGTATTCTCTCAGCAAGGGTAAGGAGACTCCTGGGAACTGCTTGAACTGAAGTAGACTATGTCTATGTCCCCATTCCTGCTTCCTAATGGCCAGTTTGCTCAGAGACACCATGGGAATACTGTAGAATTCTGTACTTCAGGAGAAATGGAGAATTCCAGGTTGGGTTAATATCCTACTGTGATTCTTTGAGACCATGGGAGGGACGACACATGGTCTTGTAAAACTGCTATTTTATGCTCTGGATGGAATAGTGAAGTTGATGGTAAAGATTGTGGCTCTGAGACTGTATAAATGAACCCAGCTTGCTCATTTATTACTGTGTGACTTTGGCCCAATCACATGATCTCTCTGTGCTTTGCTTTGCACATCTCAAACAACCGAATAATACACTTGTCTCATAATCTTCATGCTTTAAGTAAAGAATCTGGAAATGCCTGGCTTTTAAATGCTTGGTTTTTAAAAGCAGCATACGGGTGCTTCACACAACATCAGATGAGCAGAGGGGTTGCCTAGACAATACCGGTTCTGATAACTGTTGTTTCCTGACTGCCTACCTTCCACAAACAGGGGCCTGCAATGGTCATTGTCTACAGGTAGCTCTAGCATTGGTGCTTCTCTCTCTATGCCCTGGGCCTGGCCCATGACGGAGATCAAGGTAAAGTGTGATCATGAACCTCCAGCTGATAGACAACCTCAGGACGAGGACAAGGCTACAGCAGGAATCATCTTTTCACATCTCTGTCTTTTCACATCCTCTCAGATCTGTGTTTCAGTGTAGCTGGCTCATAATGGCCAGTCCTGTGGAGGGTAAGGAGGAGAAAGATTAAGGGGTTACTGTGTTCTGAGAAAGTAGACTTCTGACCCCAAGCCCACCTGAAAAAAGTCTGTTAGATTCAAATTTTTTTAACATTATATTAGGAGAAAAATAGATAACCTCCAAAATTGCCAACATCAAACACAGCCTTTCAAATTGTCATTGTCCTTTGTTTTCTCTTCCCTTCCCCACTTCCTCATCCTCTTGACTCGTGTCTCCTCAGAGATGTTTCACCCCAAATTAAGTAGACATGATTCCAAGATTAACAATGAATAATTAGGTTAATCACAATAATCGTTTCTATGGTGTAATCAAAAACTCTGGGAATAAGGCCCAGTCAGGGATCTGTATTCAGCTGAAGACTAAATCCACGAGATGGTAGTGCACAAAAAGAAACAATTCATGAAGCTACAACTGTTGGTCTCCAATTTTCCCTATTCTTTCAGTAATAGTTGTTTGCACACTTCAGCCGGAAAAGCAAATGAAGGTTTACTAAATCTATAATTTGTTTCTAATTTTATTGTGACAGAATACACAAACAACAAAATTTACTATCTTAATCTTTTTTTTTTCCCTTGTACTAGAGTCTGTCTGTGTTGTCTTGGGGCTTGATCTTGAACACAAAAGCTTCAAATGATTTCTCCTATCTTGTCCTCACCAGTAACTTGAACTCCATGAGCACCCAGGACATCCAGCTCCATCTTCACAGTTTTTAAGTGTATTGTTCGGCATCGAATACATTCTTTCTTTTCCCCTTCAGTCTTTTGAGACAAAGTGCTACTATAGAGCCCTAGCTGGCCTGGCATTCATTCTGTAGCCCAGGCTGGGCTTGAACTCAGGGCAATCCTACTGTCTGTCGATCCAAAGAGTTGGGATTATATGCACCACTGTGTCCGGCTTGTTAAACACATTCTTACCATTGCATCCAGAACCAAACCTAGTCACCAGATTCTTCTCATCCTGTTCCACCCTCAACCATCTGTCTACATGCTGTTTTAACTACTTGAGTAATGCATATTTGTTGAAATCAAATAGAATTAGTTTGATTTTTGCTTTGTTTTAAGTGGCTTATTATAATTTAGTAAAACTGGGGCTGGAGAAGTGGCTCAGGGGTTAAGCTTCTGCCTTGCAGGCAGAAGGTCCTGAGTTCAGATCCTAGACCCCACGTATAGACGCCAGGCGGAAGCTGGGCGGCCTGCGTTTCCAGTCCTGGTAGGGCGGAGCCTGTGAATCCTGGGGGAGAGTAAACAAGGAGGAGGTGGAGGCGGTCCATGGTGGTTCCTGAATTTGCCCGTGGTTCTACACACACACGTACAATTGAATAAATAATAAAAAAAATAAAAAAATAATTGAGTAAAACGTTCTTAAGGATCATCTTGAGGTATATGCCATAAATCCCTTCCTTTTGAAGGCAAAATTATATTCCTCAGTATTATTACACCACATTTTATTTTTCCACTGTTTAGTTGTTGTGAATAAGGCTGCTATGAACATGGGTGTGCAAAAATCTTTTTGACATCCTAATTCAGTGCTTTGGGGTATATACCAGAGGTGTAATTACTGGGTTACATGGTGATTCTCTTTGTAATGTTTTGAGGAACTTCCATGTTGCCTTCCTTAGCGGCTGTGCCATTTTGCATTCTTACTAACGTGGTATGCGATAACTTCTCCACATCTTCATCAATATTTGTTCTTTCCTGAGTGATAGTCAACCTAATAGATATAAGTTGGCAAGTTACAATGATTTTCTGTAGAAATCAATGATGGAATAATATGAACCATCTTTTTCATGTGCTCAATTACCATTTGTACATCTAATTGAGAGAAACGTTTATTCAAGTGTTTGTTTTTGCATGAAGTGTAACTCTGTAGTCCAACCCGGCCTACAACTTGTGATCCTCTTGTCCTGGCTTCCTGAGGGCCAGGACACTAGGGCCATCTTTTTGCGTGGTACTTGTGACACTTGGCCTGCATGGTTGCTGATAAAATCACCATCAAACAGCTTAAGGGGACAAGAGGTTTATTCTCTTACAATTGTCCAGTTATAGTTTTTATCCAGCTTGACAGGAGAGCTCACACCAACACAGGGCCAAGGGAACTGGCCACACCATCTCTACACAATGGCTGAAAGAGGGACAATCCTTACTTGCCTGGCCAAGTGTATATAAGGATGCCAACTTTCTCAACCAGCTCTTTGTCTTTTATTCCAGGGCCTAGTCCCACCCACCATGGGCTGGGCCTTCCCCATCAGCTAGACAATCTCCTGCAGATTTGCTCTGGGCTTAACTCAACTACTAATTCTCTACAAATATCCCAAAGCTCAAACCCTTAACTGTCAAGTTGATGCCTATGCCTAACTATGACAGTACTAGACATGGGTTCAGCTTTATTGTTTTCTGTTTTATTGTGCGTGTAAATCATTTGCTGAAGGCTATCCTTTCCTTGCTGAATACTTTGTCAATCTTGTGAAAAATCACCTGAGGACAGAGAAGAGTTTCTGGGCTCTGTCTTCTATTCATCTACTTTTCTGACTTTCTGCCAATTCTGTGCTATTTTAGTTACTGTAGCTTTGTTTAAAAAAAAAAAAAACTTTCAAATAAAATCAGAGTTTATCCAGCTATATTCTTTTTCAAGATTATTTTGGATACTTTGAGATCACATACAATTTTAAGATAAGTTTTTTTTATATTTTTGCAAAAAACAATCATAGGCATTGCACTGAGTTTGTGGATCTCTTTGAGTAGAATAAACACCTTTAAATCGATCAAGTTTAACCCAAGTTAATATACATAAATGTCATTCTATTAATTAGAGCCATTAAAATAATCTATTCACTTAAATAACAGAAGCATTTAGAACAGACCAGTGTTTGGTGGAGAAGAAATAAAGTACAGATGTCCTCCACCATTTCATGAGTCAAATGTTCTGGGATCACAGATTTTGGATTACTCTTGAGTTCTCGGGGATGTGAAAACAGACTATTCCTCTCCTCTCGCCTCCCAGATAGCAGAGTGTCGAAGTTCATAAGAAAATCCACTGTCCTAAAAATAGCCCCTGAGTGTGCTCTAGTAGTGGGCGAGGCACAGACAGCAAGCAGGCTGGAAACAGGAGGGACAAAAAGGACATTAAAGCATGATAAGGAAGAAACCAAGAGAATCCAGGGGGCAAAAACCAGCATCGACAAAGAAAACGGGAGAGAGAAAGGCATGTGCGCTGAGACCTTGGAGGGGACAACTTTGTGAAGGAGAAAAGCAAGTGGAGGTCCAGAGGCAAGACAGGGGGTCCTAGAGGGGAACGTGTGAGTACAGAGACAGATGGGGTCATATCCAAATCCACCGCATCTCTTTTCTCTAGGAATGCAAGACTTCAATTATCTCCACACCAACTGCTTCGAGATCACACTGGAACTGAGTTGCAACAAATTTCCCCGCCAAGAGGAATTGCAGCGGGAGTGGTTGGGGAATCGGGAAGCCTTAATCCAATTCTTGGAACAGGTAACATTTTCTCACTTTTCAGCTTCCTTGGCTGCACAAGGACCATAGTTGTTTGCAACAGCAGCTGGGGTCCCATGGCTCCGGGCTTTTGCTCTGACTCCAAACCATGAATGCGGGCTGTTTCTCCCAATGAGATTCTTATTCTTTAAACATTACAGAGCACCACTATCTGTCAGAGGTTTTACTGTAGCTGGCGGTTACGAGTAAACAAGCCAATATCCCTGTCTACCTGGAACTGATAGTCTAATGAGGACAGACAGAAACCTAACCCACATAATGTGGGCGACTTCTAAACAGAGGTTCTAAGGAGCTGAGAGCCGTGCAGGTTATGCAGAGCAAGGACAGGCTTCTCTAAAGTAGCACAACAAACAAGCACGAGAAAAGACACTCAAATTGCGAACCACAGTGGGCTTCCCCGCCACTGCATGCCCTTTAGATTGCATGCCCATTAAAAAGCAGAAATGTACAAGTGTTAGAAGAATATTGTTGCAGTTCACCTGCATGGTTGCTGATAAATGACCATCAAACAGCTTAAGAGAACAAAGGGTTTATTGTTTCTTACGATTATCTGGTTACAGTTCTCAGTCCAGCTTGACAGGAGAGCTCACACCAACACCAAGGTCTAGGGAACTGGCCACACCATCTCTATGTAATGGCTTAGAGAGGGATGATCCTTACTTGCCAGACCAGCATGTCTGGCCAAGTGGACAAAGGATGCCAACTCTCTCAACTAGCTCTCTGTATTTTATTCCAGGGCCTAGTCACACCCACCATGGGCTAGGCCCTCTCCATCAGCTAGACAATCTCCTGCAGGTTTGCTCTGGGCCTAACTCAATCAACTAATTCTCTACAAATGTGCCCAGAGCTCAAACCCTCAACCGTCAAGTTGACACCTGTGCCCAACTATGACAGATATAGAGAAACTGGAAGTCTCAAGCACTGTTGGTGGGAGCAGGAAAATGGTCAGTTGTTCTGAAAAGACAGTCACGACAGTTGTTCAGAGAATTAAAAACAGGGCTGACTTGAGTTTAACTCGACAAAGAATCTTGCCCAGCATATGCAAGGCTCTTAATTAAAAATAGAGTCACTGTGCCATCCAGCAATTTCATTTCTTGGTACGTACCCCCAAAGAATTGGAATCAGACTCCCAAAGAGGTATTTGCACACTGGTGTTCATAAACAGCGTTTTCTCAGTAACCAAAAATAGAAGCACCCCTGGTATCTTTGGATGACTGTCTTCGTTTCTTTTCCTGTCTCTATGATAAAAGCAACTTACTTTGGGGGGAAGGGTTTATGATGCCTCACAGATGGCTCATAGTCCATCAGGACCAGGAAGTGAACAGAGCAGGAGCTTGAAGCAGTGGGCCACCTTGTGCTCATATTTAGGAAGCAGAGCACAATGGATGCTTATATGCAACTGCTGTCTCCTTTCTGCACCCAGGAATCGGTGCAACCCACGCTTAAGCCGTATCTTCCCACATCGATGAATGTAACCTAGACAATCCCTCATAAGTTTGTCTAGAGGCGAAATCATCCCTCACAGCTGTGCCTTAAACCTGCCTCTAGATGATTCCAGCTCTTGTCAAGTTACGGTTAATACTGACCATCACAATGGAGGAATGGAAGAGCTAGTTGTGGTATATATGTCCTGGGGAACATTATTCAGCTTTCAAGGGAGAGTAAATTCTGGCACATGCTTCAGCCTGGCTGATTCTTGACATTATGCCAAGTGAAACAAGCCAGTAGAAAAGACAAGCACTGCATGATTCCATTTGTTGAGCTTCTCAGAGCAATTGAAATCAGGGACAGAATACAGAATGGTGACGAGGCTGGGAGGGCGGGAGATGGGATGGCGAAAGATGGAGATGTATTATCGAAGAATACAATTTCCGTTCTATCAGCCAAGAAGAGTTCTGGAGATAGGAGGGAGTGCTAGTTGCACTGAGTTACAAATGTATTTAATGTGATGGTGATGGTAGGCGGTCACACTTGACCTTTGAACTTGTATGCCCTTTCTATTTTTCCTCTTCTGGGTCCAGCGAGCAATATATCATCATAGCTTTCCTACAATACAGCTTCTAACAAAGCCAGGCTGTTCCAAACCCCTGGTAACGGAATTATTTCCTTTTATACCAAGAAGGTCTGGAAGACCCCAAGACCTGGATATGCTAAATGTGTCTGTGGGCAGGACTGAGTATGTGAAAATGTTGAAGGCCCTTGCTCAGAGCCAGAAATCTGAACACATAGGATGCCTTTTGAAGTAATAAAAATCACAGCTTGTTTGACATCCAGAAATGGTTATGATGGTACATTTTTACAATGTATGCATTTTATCACAATTAATTTGTTTAATAAAATGAAATTCAAAGTTAGGACAACTGTGTGGCTGGAATTGCAGTGAGTCCCAGGAGCAAGGCAGAGGGAAATGCTGACGATGGTGGGCTGCTAGTGGAGACCCCAACTTTGCAGACCAGTCAGAGCCCAAGGTTTGCTGAGTAGGACTTCGAGAAGGTGTTTGGCTTAGTCTGAAGGTTCTTCAGTAGGATCGCTCTGACTGTCTCATTGAGAGGAGATGGTTGGCTTGGGGGGTGGGAGCGGCAAAGAGATGGTTACAGGACAGACAGCACGGTGTCTGTGACCACTGGATGTGAGAACACAGGAGGCTTTGGGCCTCTCCAACGCTGTGCATGCGTTTTGTGGCGCTGTGACGCCAACTCTCAACCAGCCACTGTCGCCTGCAGGTCCACCAGGGAATCAAGGGGATGGTGCTTGACGAGAATTACAATAACCTTACCGGGGCTGTCATTTCTGTCACTGGGATTAATCATGATGTCACTTCAGGTAGGTGACCACCGGGGATGGAAGGGAACCAGACATGGGGACAAAACTCAAGAGGCTGCTTCAAGCAACGGCGATATTGAACAAGACGGCCTTGTTCTGGATTGGGTGGTCACTCATTGAGAGCAGGACCAGGGAAGAAGGATGCAAAGGAGAGAATCGCTGACGCCATGCTGGGCAGATCTCTGAGCTTGGGGCTGGTAATCGCTCCAGAATGGGAAGAAATGGGATGGAGTAGAGGAGTATAAAACCGAGTTTAGCTCCTTCCAGGACCAAACATTCACTGCAAATCCACTCAGGGAAAACTAGGCCAATAGTGGAGGAAGAAGATCTTAGAGCCACCAGGAACCTGCTGGAAGGGCGCAGAACTATCTCCTGAAAGAATGACGTGGCAGACCCTCCCAGCTGAATTTGACCATTTACAACTGTTGGGGTTCTTTTTTTAGCGTGTGAGTGTGTGCATACACGCGTGTGCATGCACATGTGCATGAGTGGAGATTGCAGGACAGTTTTTGGAAGTCCCCTCTCTCTTTCTATCATGTGAGTTCCACGGATCAAACTCAGGTTGCCAAGCTTGTGTGGCAAGTACCTTTAACCACTGAGCCGCTTCACCAGACCCTCTTAGGGGCTTCTGGCAGAGAGAAGGTTTGTCCACCTCCCCACGACCTTCATACGAGCAATGCCAGCCACACTTAGTTAGTAAGCAGGCATCTTACTGTCTGTACAGTGTGTCTAGGCTGGATGAAATCTCTACTTCATGACCAAGGTGGTCCTAAGACATCCTCAGGGAAAGACTCATTTGAAGAAAAGGCAATGCAACTAAAAATAGAATACTGCAGCTTCATAGTTAGGCATCAGAGGACTGGAATCCTCGAGCCTAATGATTTGGTCTGGACTGTGTAAGGGTCAAATCAGTACCATTCTAAGAGCGCAGGCTACTGGACTTGGTTCTTACTCTTCTGTTTAAGCAAAGATGGGGGAATGTCTCTGAAACATTAGAGCTACTGATAATCAATACTGCCAATGAGTGAGCTTTTCCAGCATCAATTAGGCTACTGTTATAAATCACTCAATTTGTTAGTGACAAAACTATTGCTAACATTGATTGTGCAACTTACCAAAGCCTAGTGTTAGTCAGAAGTGCAGACAGCCAAAGCCCTATTTGTAGTATCATCTTGAATGGGGCCATTGTGACCCAACATTTGCTAAACATTCTTGAGTGTAAGCTCTCCATCAAGACAATAATGGCCCCTGGAATAAGACTTAAATTGTCTAATCTGTACATAATTACATAATAACATACTAACTGCTAAAGTATTTCAAAGAAAATTACAGGACTGGAGCTACTTAGCTGGTAGAGTGCTTACCTAGCATGCCAAAAAACTGGATTTGAGAGCTGGAGAGATAGCTCAGGGGTTAAGACTCTGTCTCGAAAGCAGAAGATCCTGAGTTTGGATCCTACATCCCATGTAAAAATGCCAGGCAGAAACAGGAGCATCCTGCACTTCCAGCTCTGGTGGGCGGTGGGAAATTCCAGAGCGAAGCAACTAGGAGGTACAAGTAATCCAGGATGATTCCTGAAGTCACCCTTGGTCCTCCACAGGGACACACACACACACACACACACACACACACACACACACTAAATAAAAATGATTTTAAAAACTCTGGATTTGAGCTACATAAACTAGGTATGGTGGTACATACCTGTAATCTTAGAACTTGAAAGGTAGAGACAAACAGACAGAAGTTCAGAATCATCCTCAGCTACATAAGAGTCTAAGGCCAGCCTAGGAATCATGAGACCCCCTCTCAAAAAAAAAAAATTATAATCATTTGATGATGGTGGAAGATAAAGAATTTCTCCCAGTTATTGCCTGTATAATTGCTCATTGCATTTATTTTTCTAGTATTTCTTGCTATAAACCTAAAGGAAAAAAAAATCAGAAACTCAAGGTCATCTTCAGGTAGATAATCTGGAGGAAAAGTATTAAAAAGAAGATTCTCTGGCTGGGCGTTGAGTCCTGTCCCAGCACTCAGGAGACTGAGGCAGGAGAATCATGAGTTCAAGGATAGCTTGGGCTACGTGGTAAGTCTAAGGACAACCTGGGCTGCATGAAGCAAGAGGAGAAAGAGATAGAAGGGGGAGGAGGAGAGAAGGAGAGAAAGGAGGTGAGAGAAGAAAGGAGGAAGGGAAGGAAAAGAAAAATGAAAATTAAGATGACCAAAATCAGGCCTCTGGTGTTCCGTGGAACTCCCCACAGCACTGTTAGCTCTCCAGGGCTCTCTCAGTGGCGCTCAGTTTTGCAAGACAGGCCATTTCTTTTCTGCAGCCCCGCGTCTCCCAAAGTGTCTGCTCTCAGTGAAATTGGCCTCCCTCCAGCGTAAACTCTCACACTCACCCTTCATGTCTTCACATCGGCTCTTCCGAGAGCAGAGATCTCAAATTCTCTCCCCAGCAGGCAAAATATGAACAAGCATCTCAGCCTTTTTTTCTTTCCTAGCTAACTGGACATGAGTTCGCACTAAAATCCAGAATCTAATAGGAAGTACTTTGAGGGGAGCCCCGAGAAACCCCTTCCCAAGAGGACCCCTATTCAGGAGCCCCACGAGGAAACCTAGCTTGTGGTCAGCTAGAACTTCCCGATCACGGTTCACCTGAAAAGGGTTTTCGGTCAGCTGACTTGAGTTTTATCCTGGTGACTCTTAGGTGAACACGGGGATTACTTCCGGCTGCTGCTTCCAGGGACCTACATGGTGACCGCCACAGCACCAGGGTTCGACCCCCAAACAGTGAGTGTGACGGTGGGGCCTGCGGAGCCGACCCTGGTGAGTGTCGCACGCGTTGCCCCCTTGGCTGGTCCTCGTGCGTCTCTAGCACAGCCTGTGACCAAAGCACTGGTCTTAGATGCAGCTGGTGGCCCCAGGGGCTTCGACGATGGCCTGTTCTTCTCTATCCTGTTTCTGGCTCTCTAAGTTGGTCCTGACACTTCCTCCTTCTCAAAAGAATGAAAAGGCAAAGTTGCATATCCAGCAGTTAACATTTCCACAAACAGGAAGTGATCAACCAATGGCGATGTGTAGTCAAAAAAATTTCTGGGCCCTGCAGATGCCCCAGGTGCCCTGGGTGTTTTTCTTCAAGGCCATGAGCAAGCACCACCACCAGGTGGCGCTCCGCCAGCCGTCTGGCGTCCAGTGAGTCTTACGGTTCATTTTTCGGCCACAAAAGCCACGTAGATGCATCCAATGCTCAACTGTCCAGGGCTTCCCTCTCGACATAGGACGAAAAGTGAAGAAGCTTTTTTGCTTACAGCCTGGAACTTTTCACCTTAGGTCATGTTAGGATGTGGGTGCTAACCACCAGATTTTTCAGAAGAGGCAGCCCCAATTTAATGAGCATTGACAGCCCTTATTCCTACAAACAATTCTTTCCCAGGCCCCCCTCTCTGTGCCCGGGGCCTTCTCTACACGAGTCTCCTTGTCAGTGCTATGCGGTCAAGCAGCTCATCCTTGTGAATCGGTACCATCTATGGAGTAGCTGCTGGGCTCCAGATGAGAACTTTGCAGAATGACCCCTGTGAGGGGGACAAAAGCACACAGCAGGTGGTGGGAATGGGATTCCACTCTGTGACAGGGTTTCAGGCTGACTCCATCCCTGCCTCCCTACACACACACACACACACACACACACACACACACACACACACACACACACGTAGTCTGTGCTCTTATCTAACATAATGGGGGGGGGGTGTTTGGAGTTACCTGAAAATTCCTCTGAGGTTTCCAGATCACTGCTCCTCCCTCCCCCACAGCCCCTCCACCTGCTTCTCTTGCGTTCCATGCAGTGCTTACACGTCGGACTGCAGAAAAGAGCGGACCAGCTTTCCCACCGCAGCTTGCGTGACAGGTCCACACGTCCCAGCGTGTGCATCTGCTTCCCTTCTTTCCTGCTCTGCCCTGAAGTCACATGACCGACAGGCGTACATCCTGTAATAAAAGCAGGCCTGTTCTCTGCCAGATGTAAATGAAGTCAAGTACCACCACGAAGTAGTTGACCCTTTCCCCTACACGTCCTTTAAATAAACTGATCTGATCCTTCAGCACGTCAAATATCACCCAGAACAGGGAGGCGTCTTTTGGATAACTTTTCAGACACAGCAACAGCTAAGAACCTGTTTGTTGCTCACGGTAGAGTCGCCTTCCCTTCTCATTCAGAAGCAGACAGCCATCTGAGGAGAGAAAAGAAGAAGCAGGGTTGCTCACTGAAGGGCTCTCATGTCACAGTTAGATCCTTTCAAAGGGCTGGTGAGGTGACGCAGTAGGAGAAACTTGGCTCCTCTTGTCCAGTGACCTGTGGCACATGCCCTTCCCCCACACGAGTAAATTAATGTAAAACAATTTTAATGTGCTTTGAAATACCCGCCAGCATCCAGCAGCCTCTGCTTCTCCCCCCCCCCAGGCACTTCGTTGCTGGGACCACCCTGCTCCTTTTTCCTCAGCCTGTCCCTCCTCTCTTTGCCTCTCCTCTCTTCCTTTCCTGGATTTCTGCAGTACTAAATAGGACATAGGAAATGCTCTGGCTCTCCCCTCCCCCTGTTTTGGAGAACTAGCAAAAAAGCTGGCTGTGGGTTTTTTATGAAGGGCAGGAAGCAAGTCCCCAGAGAGTCCTGTCGCTCACTGCTTCCGAGGCCCAGGCTGCTCCAAGGGCAGGATCACCAGGGAGCCCCAGGGGAGTGTGATTGGCACCGCGTCTCTCCTGCAAGACCTCAGCACAGTGTTCCACATCAGTCAACCCCCCACCCCACCCCCCCACCCTCCCCCCACCGTGTGCAATCGGGCTGCAGGGAAGTGCCCTGCGCATCTGGGGTCTGGGAGTCCAGTCCGCAATCCCTGTCACGTCGTCTGTCCCTTCTGCTAAGCACCATGGCAGAAGGTTGAGGGCTGGAGGCCCGAGACATCCTCTGGCCCGAGCAGGAACCTGTGACTCACACAGCCATCAGGAAGGAGGTAGAAATTAGGACACCATCAGTCGTGCCCGGGCCTGAGCAGCAGCGTCCCCCGAGAATATGTTGCATTTGTAGATAGAACTTCTCCTTTTTCTGCTTTTTTTTTTTTTTAATACTTTGTTGTTGGGGGGAAGAGGGGGAGCTCAGAGGACGACTTGCCAGGGATTAGTTCTCTCTCCTTCCACCTTTGGGTTCCAGGGACCAAATTCAGGCCTTCAGGCCTAGCGGCACCTTTACTTTCTGAGTCATCTTGCCGGCCCGCTCACAATTTTTTTTGCTAATACATATGAAAAACATACATTTAGTCCGTCCAGCCACACCCATCGTGTCACCAGTGATTCTGTACTGCTTTGTGGGAAATAACTGCCGCGTGCAGGACCCCGCGGTGCCGCTGCAAGTCTGCCCTGGGAGCTCGGCGTTGTGGGGAGAGTCCACAGAAGGGCTTAGCTTCTGCCTTTTCTCTTGCAGGTTAACTTCCAGCTCAAGAGAAGCTCCACTCGAGGGCACACTGTGCAGAGAGCTCCCGGAGGGAGGCAGGGAGGCAGAGCCAAAGGGCTGCCGCGGACACCCCGAAAGAAAGACCCAGCCTCCAAGCGGCCACACAGAGGCCCCGCCTGAAGCCCGGGGTCCCAGGGCAGAAAAGCCGGCCGGTTCTCAGACCCGATGACCACACTTCTATTTGATTGCCCGGGACATATTCCAACATAGGCGCGTTCAGAACAGTTGTCAGTGTTTCTGTTTCAGGAGCAAGCCCTGCCCAGGCCGGCATTAAAGCAATCAGAACCTACTGGAAAAGTGGTGCCCTTGTCCGTACCTCCAGCAGGGTCCCACAGGATCCAGGAGTCTGCTTTAAATACCAGTTCACACTGCATCCAGAGACTGGTTCCAGCTGGTGGGTCTCTCTGTCTCCAGAGTCCAGCACGGGGCTTGTGACGGACTGAATTCTTAGGTGACCCGCAGCAGTCCGCATAGCCGATAGTTTCCGCGTAAGAAAAGGGGCGCCTGCAATGCCCCTTCCCTTGCTGCCCCCTCATCCGTGGGCACCGTTAACTATCGGAGCCTAGCAGGGCATTTCCCGAGCGGGGGAGGATGTGCTACTGCTGTGGACTGCTGTGTGCTGGCTCCAGATGCAGCAGCCCACAGCAGTCTGCCCCTCGCCGAATCCTAGAAGGAACCCACTGAAAAGCATCATTAGGCAAGACAGGTGTTTCTGAAGACTGGGAGGGTGTGTGCAGTCCTTCAGCACGCATCTGGTAGCACACAAGTTCATGAACTCTTGTTGGGCTTAGTGGAGGTACTTGGTCTGCGGGTCCCCAGAGCTAGATGTTAGGGCAGTTTCCCCTTCTGCTCCCCTCATTAACCCAACTCTCTGTTTCTCCTTTATTTATAGATAAATGTTGACATTATCATATGTGTATACTTAACCTTCCATTCATTCTCCCCTCTCATTATTTCCCTCCTTCCCTCACTCTCCCCTTCTTTTCCTTCCATATTCAAGTCTTTTTGTTTTGTTTTGTGCATCTTGGCTTCAGTTCTGGGTTCAAGATCTTCTCTTAGAGCTCGATGGACTCCTCCATATGTACACTATTCAATGTATTTGTCCATCTTTCTGAATCTGTGGATGGTCCATTGTTCTTAGAACTTTCTAGGGCCCCAGGAGTTTCTATCAGTTGATGGTTGGTCATTGACCATGTAGGTTTCTTGCAGGTGTCAGTTACCACGCTATTGCTTTGTGGTTGCCATTGTCGATGGTAGGATTTCAAACCCTTTCTTTCCCTGTCTTCTGGCTCTTGAGTTCTCTCTGTCCCCTCCTCCCACATGGTTTCTGAGGCTTTAGAGGAAGAGCATAGGCCATATTGGGGGACCTAATCCTTGATATTGTTTGATCATGGTTCTCTGCATCTCCCTGCACTTATGTTGTGTGTGTCCGTTTGTATGTGTGTGTCCAGGCTTAAGGCTCAGGTTGGTGTTAGAATTCTCTCTGTGACAGTTGGATGTCCTCCTGGGGCTGAGTCCACAGGCACCAATTCTCAGACGACTGCCATTTGTTGCTTCAAGAAGCTAGTGAGTTGGAGGTTGAAAGCCGCACGAATCTGCAGATTCGATATTAGTCTCCACATACAGGACAGAATATGCAGTGTTATTTTTCTGGGTCTGAGTTACTTCACTTAGTATAATTTTTTTCCACTCTCACCTATTTATTTGTGAATTTCATTTCAGCTTTTTATATTGCTAAATAATATTCCACTGTATATAAGTGACACATTTTCATTATCTATTCATCATAGATGGACATCTATGCTGATTCCATTTCCTTGCTGTGAATAGAGCTGCAATGAACATAGGTGTACATGTATACTCTGTGGTGAGATGTAAAGTCCTTTGGGAATATGCCCAGGGGTGGTATAGCCGTGTCATATGGTAATTCTATTTCTAGTCTTCTGAGGACTCACCACAATAATTTTCAGAGTGACTGCACTAGTTTATACTTCTACCAACAGTGAACAAGATTCCCCCTTTCGCTAAATCCTCACCAGCATTTGTTGTTATTTGATTTTCAGTCTCTGCCATCTGACTGGGGTGAGATAAAACCTCATGGAGCTTTGATTTGCATTTCCTTGATTGCTAACAATGATGAACAATTCTTTAGATATTTCTTAGATATTTATATTTCATCTTTTGGGAACTCTGAATTCAAATGAATAGTTTATTTTTTAAGATGGGTTGTTTGCCTGGTTCATGTTTGATTTTTTTCGTGTTCTCTATATATTCTGGATACTAATCTTCGGTCAGATAGATAGTTGCTAAAGACTTTCTCCCATTCTGCAGGTTGCCCCTTGGTTCAACTGACAGTTTCTTTTGCTGTCAGTTGTTGAGGCCTTAATTCCTGTGCAAATGGGGTTCCATTCAGCTCGTCTCTTGAATGTGCTCCCTACTCTTTCCTCTTGAAATTTCAGAGTTTCTTCTTTCACATCAAGGTCTTTGATCCACCAGTTGTTGATTTTTGTGCAGGGTGAGAGGTAGGGATCTAGTTTCATTCTTCTGCTGTCTTCACTGTGGACTTTTTTTGGGGGGGGCATGTTTATCAAAGATCAGGTGCTAAAGGCGCCACTTACATCTCTCATAGCTTCTGAGCAGGCCACCTCTGGGAACGCACCCCACACCCATCAGAAGCCATGAGGAGGCAGTTTGGGAATAGGATTCATATGTAATCATGTTTCTTTATGGAGCCTTTGCAACCTGGAGAAAACCTGAAGAAAATGCATCTTTTCTCACTTAGAGAACCCTCTCCTCAAGCCGAAAGGTTAATTCTTTACAGTTTTGCTTTCTTCCCAGTTTGCACACTTTGGTTGCCTTCTTGTGGCTAGGAGGAGGGAGCTACTGGAGCAGGTTCTACTCAGCTCAGAGGCACTTCCTGCCCAAGCTTGTCCTGTGCCGGCTTTTCCAGATCATCTGAAAGTTGCTTGTCTCCTTTTCAGGCCCTAAAATCCCCTGACAAAGCTGATGTTTATAGAATGCCACAGAGTGCTCGCCCACACAGCTACAAAACCCCTCAAAACCCCCTTTATTTGTTCACGCAAGGGGCCTTCATTGAGTCCTGGCTGCAGGGGATGCAGAGAATCCCAGAGGAATGAGACCTCAGGGTGGCCCTTGGAGTGGCTGGGTGTGACTGAGGGAAGGGACGGTGTGGGCTGGGAAGGTCAGGAAGAGTCCCAGCCTTAGGGAGGCTGAGGGTGAGATGCTCTGAGGTCAGATAGAGCTCGTAAGCAAGTACAGAGGTCTGGAGCTTCTTAGAGGGTCTAGTTCAGGACAAGTATAAGAAACAGTATCCTGGGTGCCAGGGGTCCAAGTGAGGTGCCAAGAGCCAAGGCCAGAGGGAAGACAGACCTGTTCTCAGAGTCATTTAGATCTTGTGTCTAGACCCAGAACCTCATCCACAATGATGGTCAGGTTCTCTAACGAGCCATGGAGGCCAGGGGAGGAGACTGCTGGAAGCCAGGTGGGACGTGTCCTGGGCCCAGGGAGACACACACAGACAATGGAGAGACACCCTGCACCCCAGACATTCTCCTGTAGCCCTGATGCTGTGCTGTCTCTCCCCCCGCCCCTCTCCATTTCCAGACCTCTCAGCAAGACCCTCCTCTGACCACCACCCCAAAGTCCAAAGATGATGCAGAGTTTCTCCCCATCCCTAAAAATCAGCCCAAGAATGGTCCACTCAAGCCCAGGAGACTAAGCATACCACGCAATTGGGAATATTGGGGTCTGGCCTCGACTGCATGGAGACTCCCCGTTGTACACTGAGGAGGGGGAGTGTAGTCTGCATATGGCTTGAACAAAGGCTCAGGCCCTGGCGGCCACGTCCCCACGGGGTGGCACTGAAGGGAAACTTTCAGAGGTGGAGCCTACAGCAAGTTAGGTCACAAACCACCGTCCCTAGAGACACACGTTGGTCTCCTGAAGTGAATGAGCACCAGCGGGTCATTACCAAGCAAAGCCACTCCCTGTACTGGTCTCTCTTGCCTGTGCCCTGCTGCTTCCTTTCCAGTTTTCTGCTGTGTCATGGGTCCTTAGACAAGACAAGAGTGCCATGTCGTGTGGACCTCCATCCAACAGAATTATAAGACAAATAAACTTTCTTTTTAACTTTATGAGCTATCTAGCCTCAGAGATTTTGTTATAGCAGCTCAAAAGAGGTGAAGATTGAGGTGAGATCATGGAATCAAGAGCGAGGACCAGAAGGTAGGCCACCGGACTACGTTCTAGCATTTTCCTCACTGATAACCTTTTCTATCTTATGTCCAGAGTTTTATGTTGAGGAGGAAACCCTTTGCACAGAAGGCCGGTCTGGATAGCTGGCATCTCTTACCGGGGAGGGTTTTGGACTCTGGTTTGATTCTCAGCAACCCTGTTCTTTATTTGCTGTGTGACTATGAGCAAATTACTTACCTCTGGGTCATCCTTGCTTGACAGAAAAAGAAATGGAAGTAGCATGTGCCTCTCCTGGAATTTGTGGAGATTAAACAGACAAAGCATTAAGGGAGAGATAACCCCTACCCAAGTCTCTCCCCAGCAAATCGGCTCTTGGCCTGCTGTCCAGTGCACCGACAGAGGCATCCGGGATTTAGTGGGGGCAAAGAGCAGTTTGGAAGTAGAGCAGTTTCCTGAGAGACTAGCCCCAGCACACCTTGTCTTGCAATCTTGCAAAAAGTGTCTAACCTCCTGCACTGACAGCCTTTCCCACTAGTTCCTTGGTCTTTGCGGCGCTTTCTGTCCCAGAGGACATTTTAGGATAGTGAGTCCCCCCCACTTGAGGTAGGAGGGCTCCTTGACCCACTGGACCCAGGTCCCACAGAGCCACCTCACCTGCTCTGGAACATGTATTTTTTTGATTTGACAGCAAGTTGGGCAGAATTGTCACATAAACTTCCGTGACCCATGATGCGTGTGATCCCTTTCCCTGTGTGCAGGTGGAATCCATACTTACATAGCATCACTTGTACCAATGATTTCTATGATCTGAAAAGCTCAAACGGTTAATTTTGAGTTAATCCAAGGGAGGTTATCTTGGGCAGGCCTGACCTAATAATATGAGTTCTTTCAGAGCAGAGCATTTTCTTTTGTTGGCCTTGGAGAAAGAAGGCAGACGGCTGGGTTGCAGAGTAGGTAGGAACAGGATCAGCCTCCAGGAGCTGAGCAAGGTCTAGACAAACAAGTAGCCAGAAAACTGGGACCAGAGTCATCTGGCTGAAGGAGATGAATTCTGCCAACAGTCTGAAGGAGCCTGGGCTAATGCCGTGAATGCAGAGTAGGCTATGGTGGCCACGGCTGTAATCCCAGTGCTCAGGATATAGAAGAGGGAGGATCCGCAGTTCCAGGCTATCCTTGGCTCTGTAGTGAGTTTAAGGCGCGTCGAGGCTCCATGTCTTAGACAACAAAGCTTTGAGACCTGAGCAAGGATGTGTTGGAGCCAAGTCCAGACGCCTGAACGATGTTCAGCTCCATGTCTCTGAGCATGTGCTGACCTGTTCTGCTGCACAGAAAACTACAAACTTTCCCAACATCTGGTCAATTAGACAGACTATAAATAAGTAAGACCCAAGTAATTAATAAATCATGGCCAACTACTGAAAGATGCAGCTTCTGTGCCCCTCTCGCCTCCAGTGGGATGTATTTATATATTCCACTTAGGGATAAAGCTCAGTGGTAGAGAAAATGCTTAGCATCATCCAGGTCTTGCGTTTTATCTTTAGCATCTGTAGCAGTTCGCCTGTGTGGTTGCTGATAAATCACCATCAAACGGCTTAAGGGAACAAGGGGTTTATTTGCTTATAATAGTCCAGTTACAGTTCTCAGTCCAGCTTGACGGGAGAGCACACACTAACACCAGGGCCGAGGGAACTGGCCACACCATCTCTATGTAACAGCTGAGAGAGAGACAATCTTTACTTGCCAGATCAGCATATCTGGCCAAGTGTATACAAGGATGCCAACTTTCTCAACCAGCTCTCTGTATTTTATTCTAGGGCCTAGTCCCACCCATCATGGGCTGGGCTTTCCCCATCAGCTAGACAATCTCCTGCAGGTTTGTAATTCTTTACAAATGTGCCCAGAGCTCATACCCTCAACTATCAAGTTGACACCTGTGCCTAACTATGACAGCATCTCTTCAAAAAGAAAAAAAAATCACAGGGAAAAAAAAAAAACAAAGTACGCAACAATTTTTTAAGAAGACAGGCATAGTGAACTTTGTTCATGAAGTCAGTAGGGTAGGGCTTTATCCGAAGAGCCCGGGTCTGTCCACAGGGACATCAGCCTTTGGACGTCTGTGTATTTGCAATGGTTCCCATATTCCCACAAAACCTCCTATTAGTGGGCTGTTCACATGTAGCACTGGTATAGATGTGGCGTGTCCAGAGACTTCCCCTGGGGGTCCTTCTCTTCTCCAAAGCTTCAAACTGGCTCGGTGATGCTCAGCACCCCCCTCTTCCGTTCCCTGCAGGACACTTGGAAGAAAAAGCAGATTGAGTCCTGAACAAGTCCGCCCCTCACAACTTCAAAATTAATTGGAAACCGACGAGATCCCAATACTAAGTTTGTGCCAATGTTAAAGATCTGGGATGTGAATTCTGAGTTGTGCTCTAGCACCTAGTAAATATATACTTGGCCTTTGTCCCCTGGCCTAGAGCTTCTATTACCTGTGTGTCAATGTTGACCCCTGCTCTCGCCTCTAAAAGAACAAGAGACAATTTACTGTGAGCCAAATATGGGTGGCTATGGCCCAAGAACACTGTTTTATGGAGCCCCAAACCTGTCCCAGCATAGAAACAATTACATGAACTTTTACAGTCCCAGAACAAAAGACTCATAAATCAGGGCGTTTCCTAAATACCTGCTGGTCATTTAGTAAGCCCTTAGGGCGAAGCTGAGAAAACTCTGTTACAAATTTTAGATGTTATCTGATGGATAGGTGTCTTTTTGGCTTTCCAGATGGTAGAGGCTATATTTTAAAGATTTTACTTGCTAGCTGAGAGGTTAGGTTAGAGAGGAATGAATGGCTATTAAGAGAAGTAAAGATAGCCACGCCCATTTGGCTCTGTATCTGTAAAATTTTCAACTATGCACAATCTCCAAGTTCTATGCTTGTGGGCCAGCCATAGAGAATCTTTAACATAGAAGTGGCTTCTGAGGGCCACAGTTTTCCCTGGTGGCCAAGCATCCCATATTGTCCATGCAGACGAGACCAGACATTGATTTATTTTCCATGGATTTAGGAAGTCTTGGTCCTAATGAGGCAGAAAAGCCATCTATAGGAGAAAGAAATAGTTGGTAAAAACATTAAGCAAGCAGGCCTCGGATCATAACGATTTTACTAGATATCATGCTCTGGGTCTGATGGTTTTATTCTCTGTTCTGTGTCTGAAATGACACTTACATGTGACATATGATAGGAGTACTATGCTTAAAGTTAAAATCAGTATGGTCTACCTATACTATGCTATGCCTTGAAAACTCATTAAAAATCAGGAAACATGAACTTTTAAGGTATAGTTTCTTACGTTACACCCTTTATATTTCTATGTGTCCTACTTTTTAACATGAATCTTTTAAAGATATGTCTTCTTAAATTTCCTTCAGCAAATTTGGTTGTCTTCAAATAGTCTAGTACTTCTACTTCTAGTAGAATCTCTTTTGGTTTTAGTATTTGGCCAATTTTGACTTAAAAGAAAAATGCTGTTGTCATTGAAGACTGTCGTTGTATAATTTTGATAAAAAGCATCAACTCAAATTTTCTGATAACCTTAATAAGAATTGGTAGAGTCAAAGTTTCTTCAAGACAGAAAAAAGTCTGAGTGTGCCACAGGATTTCTTAGTCTTTACTATATTTTTGACATTTTAGGCCTCCATAGCAACATACTAATCTAATTGTTTAGCAATGTAATATAATCTCTCTCTCCACTGTAGGAGTTTGGGCCTAAAATAGATGCTTTTTTAAAAAAAACTTTATTTCATTCATTATTTTGTTCATTTAGTGTGTGTATGTGCATGTGCTTGTGCATGTGTGTGTGTGCGTGTGTGTGTGTGGGTGTATGTGTGTGTATGTATTATAGGGCACATGTGTCCCTGTGGAAGACCAAAGGTGACTTCAGGAATCATGCTGGATTCCCCTCCATGACTGGGAAGATATGCCCAACTCTTCAAATTGACCGTGGCCTAATTTCTCTGTGGAACTGTGTTCTTTTGTCTCCTTTCTCTTGAGTTCATCTTTCCCTTTTCCTAGTTATAATCCTTTGCGGTTTTAATGGGTGTTACAGAGATTTACCTTTGAGTATGTCATTAAGAGGATTTGGAACTAGGATCCACTTCTGCTTTCAAGATAGGAACTTAGCCCCTGAACCATCTCTCCAGCCTGATGATACATTTTTAAAACTTATTTTTTGGGCTGGAGATGGCTCAGGGGTTAAGACTCTGCCTCACAAGCAGAAGGTCCTGAGTTCAGAGCCCAGGTCCCACATAAAAACTCCAGGAAGAAGGTGGTGGCCTGCACTTTGGGCCCTAGTGGGTGGAGCCTGGGAAATCCCAGAGCGAAGCAAGGAGGTAGAAGCAATCCAGGATGATTCCCGAAGTCTCCCTTGGTTCTCTACAGGGAAACACAGTGTCCTCTAGTTGCATAGTGACCCTCTAGGAGTCTGTATGTATCCAGGTTCTTGTGTTCAGAGTTGAAGACTGAAACAAGAACATGCGTGGAGGATTAAGATAAGAGTTTATTAGAGGAGAGAAAAAACAGAATCCATTGTCTCCAAACATGGAGTGCCATGAGGGGATAGGGTACTTTGGAGAACTCTTGAACTCCAGGCATGGGAATCCATGAAGGGGAAGGAGCTGGACAAGAACTCATGGACTCCAGACCTGGAGAGTTATGAGGGGAGGCACCCAAGATGGCTGCCAAGCTCAGGTGTATTTATGCATTTCAGGAAGGGGGCGGGAAATGGCCTTTCCCCATTGGTTAGCCAAGGGAGAGGGATGGCGTTTCCTCATTGTTTAGCTCACATTGCGGCCCAACCCTGTTGATCTTGAGCCCACTTCAAGGCTTATCTGTAAAGGAGAACTAATCTTCATCTCCTTTTATGAGGAAAGAGTTGGGGGAAACTGACTGCCTTATCTCTGTGGAGGATTGGAGTCCAGGGGTGTTCCTCCAAGGTGATCTCAGCAGTCCCCCCACCCATGACTTTCCTAGACCGTCCCACCATGGCTACTCTAAAACTGCCTAAGCATCGCAGACTAGATGAAGTCTTTAACGGAGTTCCAGAACCCCCAGGCCACTCCTGGGAAGAGGGAGAGAAGAAAGAGAAAAGAAAAAGAGGAAAGAAGGGAATGTAGGTTTTTATACCCTCAGGGGTGGTGAGTGGGCTGAGGGGGCAGGGTCTGGAGGTGATTCTGGGAACTTTGCCCAGCCCAGAAAGTGCGGCCAGGATCAGTCTTTGAACTTGACCCCGGACTAAGCGTCAGGCAAGCAGGGGTTCTTACTAGCACTAGCTATCCAAGCAGAAGCTCTGCCCTGAAAGTGGGGTGACGCAGGAGCGCGATTCCTATCAAATAATAATAACTAATAACTTTTAATTGAAAGAGATTTGAGAAAATCAAATCTTTCCCATTTTTAAAACTAATTGCTCCCATAAATTACTTTAATGGTCAAACAAAGTCAGATGAAGTGCTGAATGGCAGGTTTTCTCCCAACACTTCCTGCTTCCTTCTGTTTTCCACTTCATCTTCCCTCCTCTTCCCTCCACTTTCTTCCCCTTCCCTTTTCTCTTTCCCTTCCCTTTCCTTTACTTGTGTCTGGTGGTCATCTTACATATTCATGGGAACGTGAAAGCGTGCAAGATGCTGGGTGGACGCTTTTTTTTTTTTTTTTTTTTGGGTGGACACTTCTTGCAGATTCCTTCTTGGCTGAGCCAGCAGGGCTCCTTCTGACCCAGAAATCAGATGTTGTCTGAGCTTCCCTTGCAGATAGGTGCATGTTTTGGGGGTTTCCCCCATCCTGATGTCCTGGGAAGAACAAGCACCCCTTATTTTGGGGGTCTTTATGATCACAGGATTTCTAAGCTGAAAGGGCATAGTTGTATGGAGAGGACACAGAATTGGGTATTGAAGGGATGGTGGGAGGAAAAGGCTGAACGTTCTCACAAAATGCTCTGAAAACAAAGAAATCCAAATGAATGTTGTAACTGAATGTCCTGAGACAAATTAAGTGAATGTACCAGGTCAGAAAGAGCCCAGGAACTATTGATCAACAAGGACATCAGGGCCCAGGAATTTCTCACCAACTGAAGAAACGCCGTGGGACAGCCAGGCACAAGGAACCTGTGCTGGTCCTGGAAACTTGGGCCAACTCCCGGGGTGAAAGGTGATTGTCTATGGGACCCCATGTGAGATGCCAGAAGCTGTTGGCAGGAAAGGGAATGAGAGACCATTTATCCTGCGACAAGTCTGAGTGGTCATAGTCTAGGAACACAGATTAACACAGATTTAGTTTATGTGGAATAACATGTTCAGTGCAAAAAAGGTTATGTGACCTTTCATCGTCACAGAACGAAAGATAGTCACAATAAAGCTTTTTTTTTAGTTTTCATAATAAGCTTATTTTCTTCAACAGACATATATAGACAATAAACAAAGTAAACATTTGACAGAGATAACTGCCCTAGAAGTTTAGCTCTCTAAACGTTTACTTAGTAATCGTCACTTTTCTTCTGTTGGATTTCTCGTAGTTTTCAAGTATTTCTATCAAACCTTGTTTTGACACCTTTCCCACTTAGTTGTTCATATCTTGCCATCTGTAAAAGTAATTCTCTACTGCTTTAGTTTTCTCAGGCTTTACAAGTGCTAAATGACTTCATCTAGTTCAGGTCTGACTGATCCAGAACTTGAGCTAAGATACTGTTTCTTATTTCTGTTTCTCTTTGCTTTGCTTCCTGTTGCATCGCTTCACCTGCAGCTTCCCCACCCTTTACTTCTCATCAGCTAGCTGGGTTTCAACAAAGCAGAGAAAACTCCATTATAGGTTTTAGATGGTATCTGATGGCATTTTTTAACTTTTGGACTGGTGGAAATTAGCAATTGTTAATACATTTAAAGGCTTTTTTTTTTTTTTTTTTTTTTTTTACTAATAGTTCAAAGGCTGTTAGGTCAGGCGCAGGTGGCAAATGAATGGCTACTAAAGGGGCTAATGGGACTGATGCAGCCCAGTTGGTAGAGAGGTTGCCTAGCAAATCCAGAGTTCTAGATTTGATCCCCATCGCCACATGAACTGGGCACGGCAGTGCACACCTGTAATCCAAGCACAGGTTAGGAGAGATGGGAAGATCATGTTGCAGGGACAGGAATCCAACCATCCCAATGTTGCAGGGTTCTTGTGTTCTGGAGTCGAAGATTGAAACCAGAACACGTGTAGAGGATTATGGTAGAGTTTATTAGAGCAGAGAAAGGTTGGAACTCATGGACTCCAGATGTGGAGCGCCATGAGGGCCTAGGACATCCTGGAGAACTCACTGTGCCTAGCCATGGAATCCATGAAGGGCAAGACAACTGGAAACAGACTTATGGCACTGGAGTGCCATAAGGGGTTAGGGCACCAAAGATGGCTGCCAGGGCCAGGTATATTTATACACCTAGACAAGCCCGGGAGACTGGTTTTTCTCATTGGTTAACTTCCACTGGAGCCCAATCCAGTTGCTCTTGCACCCATGTGGACCAGAGGTCAAGTTGTTTGGAGATTTGGGGAGCTCATCTCCATAATCCTTTCATAGGGAAGTTGGCCATCTTATCTCTGGGATTGGAGTCAGTTCCTGAGCAGGAAAGTTCCTTTAGGGTGATTCTAGCAGTGGGGGATGACCTTCAGGAATTCCAAAGACCTTCAAAGACCTTGAGACCCATCCCAGCTTGGCTGCTCTAATCCTGCCTCAATCAGAAGTTCAAAACTGTCCTTGGCTGTGTAGGGAGTCTGAGGTCAGCCTTAAATTCATAAGACCTTGTCTCAAAAAAGAAAGAAAGAAAGAAAAAAGAAAAAGGTGCCTATGGAGCTATACTTCCAGCTCTTCCCAATTGCAGGAGTTCTAATCAGTGGAACCTGGTAGAATCTTTATAGGTGCGACTTGTCATTGTAGGGAAAAGAGGGGGAAGCTTCAGTTTTCTTCTAGGTACAGGAAGTTCCACCCACACCTGAACTGTACCTAACAAAAACACCAGAGGAAGCTGCAGGACTAGGCTGGGTACCTCAGCACGCGCGCACACACACACACACACACACACACACACACACACACACACACACACACATGAGACAGAATGAATCTCTAGTCTAACCATCAATGATTTAATCAATCATTGCTATATAACAGAAACTCTATAAAAACTCTGAAATAAGGGATTGAGAGAACTCCTGACTGGTGAACGCACCCACTCAACTGGGCATGCCTGCGTCACAAGTCAAAGGTTCTCATGCTCTGACCCCTTCTGGGCTCACCCTAAGGACCTCTGTGTCTGCTTGCACTCTTTACGATAAAGTGGTAACAATACAGAAAGTACTTCCCTGGGCTCTGTAAACCATTTTAACAAATTACCAAACCCACCCAACACCGTGAACCCCGACTTACAGCTAACCAGCTTGAAGTATGGCAAGCCCGCATTTGTGAATGTCTTCGAACGTGGGGGCAATTGTGTGAGACTGAGCTCCTTAACTCAAGGACTGAAGGGAGTCAGATTCCAGAGCAGCTGGAGAACTGGGTACTGGTGTGGAAACCACATCCAGTGTCAGAAGTATTCCGTGGGGAGACATGGATGAAGGTTGAAGGTAGAGCAGATAACATCTGTGTTTATCTGATAGCTGAGTCCTACTTAGAACCAGACATAACCTGCCTATACAAGAGTGGGTGTACCAGACAGACACAAATTCGGGGATTATAGACATGTGGTGGTGGGGTGTGGGCCGGGTGTGTGTGGAACCCTTTGCTTTGCTATGATAGGCAAAGAAACAGAAGACTTCCTTCTATTCTATCTTTTTGGAATTGAAAAGATATGGAAACAAAGAATAAAACAAGTTAAACATACAAATGCATAAAAATAATTAGTTCCTGAAAGGCAAGCATTGCTGAAAGTGGAAATGTCAGAGAAAGTTTGCAGGCCGACCAGTAAGGAAGTTTATCTGACCAGGGATGCTAGAGGCGATGCGAGAAGGACGAGAAAGAAGGCTACAAAGAACAGAAATGGAAGTTCCCTGCTAAAGAGGCAGCAGGCCCAGGAAATCTATGGCAGGGAAAAGCCTGTTTCTCTAGCGGATGCAGCTCTTGGATCCAAGGGTGCATGTGTGTGTGCACGTGTACATGAGAACAGTTGACAAACTCAATATGTCAGACTCAGCAGAGGGCCAAGACGGCCTAGCATCCAGACCATAGTGAGTCTCGTCCTAAGAAGCCAGTGAAGACTCATTTTTTCCACGGCAACAGAACCAGACCAGTCATCTTAAAAACAAGGATCTATAAATAGAAAGTAGGGCATCTTGACTTAGGACACATTTACCTTCAGAACTACAGGAGTCTAACATCCCTGTGTCCAGAAGATTATCTTCCCCGCACCAGGGCATCGTGATTGGTCAGTTCCAGCTGGCAGCCTGCGCTCCCACCGTGCCCACCTCCCTCTTGGAAGCATCACAGCAGCTTAAACACTGGCTTCATTCAGGCTATTAAACCATGTGCAAACACTGCCCCGGGGAGGTGCCTAAGCAAACATGCGTCCTCTCCCTCCTCCAAACAGTTAAAGCCCACCATGACGAAAGGCTCCTACCTCTTGCCTTCTCTGATTCTTCCCTCATGGGTCTTTCTCTCATCTTCCTTTTCCTCAATCCTTCCCCTCAATCACTCCATCACTCTCACTGGGGTACAAAGTCACCTGGAGGAAATGCAGCCTTGGCGTAGTAAGCCTGGAACAGCCCCCCAAGTTTTGCTTGATTCTGCTCACATCCTAGTTTCCTTCTATTCATACTTTCTTGGAGGATCAAATAAAATCCTTCCTTGGAACACACACACACACACACACACACACACACACACACACACACACACGAGAAAGAAAAAGAAGGGCTTCTTTGACTTCCCTAGACTGTGCTTAGGTCTTTGGAACGGAGACGGCCCGCTAAGCAGGCGCTCAAAGGAGTTAGGGAGTTTCTATAAATCCTTTCTGGAGTCAGATGAAGCATAGCTAAGCTAAGAAATAATATGACTGCAGTTGTATTCTTTTTGAAAACACCCAAATGTTTATACACATTATATTTATATAGCAGACCAGGAAAACTGGACTTATTACTTCACAGACCAATAAAAAATTCTCAAATGAGAGATAAAAGCAGCCACTAACTATTTTGGAATAGCTTTTTCATTTTGTTTTAGGGATAACTAGAAAAAACACAATTGTTATTCTCTGCCATCATGAATTCATAAATGCTCAATGGAAGAAATTAGGAAAGCTGCAATCTTAGCGCTGAAAGTCTTACCAAATCATGTTTCATGAAACATCAAATAAATGTTTCACTTCAGATAAGCATTTGTGCAACCTTTAGTGTGTCTCGTAATTAAATACTTGTGTGAATATTAGACATTTCAGACACAGCTGGAGCCAGGCGCCCCAGTTATGAGGCGCCCTAGAACTGCTTCTTGGCCTTGTGGTCTTTGGTAGTAGTTTCTTTCTCACAGTGTCTCTCCATTTGGCGGCAGGATGATGATCAATAGCTCCTTCAAGCTTCCATTTGCTCAGCCTAGCAGCAAACTTCTGACTCTTGAGCTTACAGGACTTGGGTTTATGTGTCTGTCCCAGAAACTGTTTCAATGACACCAGAGGTCATTCGATTCCATTGAGGAATTGGTTCAGGTGGTAAAAGCAAAGCCAATTTCTGTTTAGAAAAAGAAGCCCCAGCATCCTGTTCTCTTCAATGCCTTCTGATACACTACTGAGGGAAGGATGGGGGGTAAGGAGAAAGGGGGGGGACTGGTTTTCCTCTCATCAGCTTGTAGATGTTTCAGTTGGATTCATATTCCTTTACACTCAGAAGTGAAAAACAAGCCAAGCATGGTAGCGCACACCTGTGTATACACCTTAACACTCAGGGAGACTGAGGCAGGAGACTCGAAAGTTCTGGGCCAGTCTGGGCTACATAGAGATCCTGTCTCAAACAAGAGATGACTCAAGAAAACAAACAAAAACAACAACAACAAAACAAACCCAGGGGAAAAAAACAGACAAATAATCATGTCTGCTTTAACGCACCAATATCTATCTGAACACACCAAACCTACCTGAATATACAAATGCCAAATTGAAGCATTATCAGTCATCCATCTTATGTATGGGCCAAGCTATATCTCTTCCTGTTTCCATAGAGAGACAAGCAAGGGAAAGGTAGGTGGCATTTGTTTTTGGCCTCCATTGCTTCTTCTAGACTTGGCGTTGCCCTTGCGTGAATCCACCAGACAGGCTGTCATGGTCAGGCACAGGTATCAACTTGACTGCTGAGGGTTTGAGCTCTGGGCACATTTGTAGAGAATTAGTAGTTGAGTTGAGCCCAGAGCAAACCTGAAGGAGATTGTCTAGCTGATGGGGAAGGTCCAGCCTATGGTGGGTGGGATTAGGCCCCGGAATAAATCACGGAGAGCTGGCTGAGAAAGTTGGCATCTTTCTGTCCACTTGGCCAGACATGCTGGTCTGGCAAGTAGGATTGTCCATCTCTCAGTCGTTAGTTATGTGGTGATGGTGTGGTCAGTTCCCTCAGTCCTGATGTTGGTGCGTGCTCTCCCATCAAGCTGGACTGAGAACTGTAACCGCATTGTTGTAAGAAAGTCAACTCCTTGTTCCCTTAAGCTGTGTGATGGTCATTTATCAGCAACTATGTAGATGAACTGCTACAAAGGCCCTCTGTCAAAGCCCTGTCCACCCGAAACCTCACCTTCCTCACCTCTGCCGGAGACTCCCAGGTGCATCTGGCCACATGTTGATGGGCAGCAGCAGGTCTGTGTCTTCTGTATCTTACCACTGAGGCGTTGGGCCATTTCTTCTTTGGTAACGGCAACAAGGGTGGATTATTTTCTCTGCAATTCTGCCTCTTGTGGAGCTGGGCTCCTGGCCGTTCCAGGATTAATGACCCAACAGCACACGCCAGGCCAGCTTAATTAGCTTTGGCAGCGTGCGACTCTCATCAGCTTGCCTTGCCTAACCACAGCTTATGGCTGTGACCTGGTCCACTGGAAAGGCAGAGGGAGGGGGCTTTGTATGCTGCCCATCGTAACAGTGGACGCTCAGGTGCCTGGCATCCTGGTTGGATTTTGGCTCAGACCTGAGATCAGAGGATGGCATACCCAAGTAATTTTCAAGTGATTTTTAATAAGTGACAGGAAGCTGTTTTCTCTTTTTGGTTTATCAGGGGTGGAAGGTAACATATAATTTTGAGTTGTAATATTACAAATGCAAATTTTATCCTTATGGCTTGCAAGGAAGTTCCACACATACTGACTTATTCTTCTTTCTTTTAAGACAGAAACTTGAACTTTCAATCCTCCTATGTCTGCCTCCTGAGTGCTGGGATCACAGGCTCGAGTGATGGAACCCAGGGCATGGAACCCAGGGCTTTGCCAGGCAAGGCCAGCACTCAACCAGCTGAGCCGGATCACCAGCCAACACTGATCTCCTTTGATTATTTCACCCTGGTCCCTTCAACTGGCGATATTTATCATCTACCAGTGTACTGACTGGTCCCAAAACTGTCTGTGCGCCATGGCCCACTAGACTTGGAAGGTTCCTAGCATCATCTCAGGGGAGTCCACTTGCCTTTTCACATCTGGTCCTTTTACGTTTCTGAAACCTGTCAGTTGGATTTGACTCCTGGAAGTCCACATAGTGGAAGGAGAGACCTGACTTCTGAAAGTTCTCTGACTTCTATCTGTGGGCCGTGACATACATATTCTCTCTCTCTCCCTCAAATAAATTAGATGATGATGATGATGATAATAAAATACACTATTGAACGCTGTCAGGTTGCTTTCCGTTTCAAAGTTTTGCACCCGTAGGTTCTCCTCTCTGTAGAGCTGCTGCCCAGCTCCTGGTTTGGCCAAGTCTTTCTTCTTGCTGGTATCTCAGAAATGTTCTGTCCCCAGAGGGACTGCTTGCCACCTGTATATTCAGAGAATTAGACTCCTCAGTGGAAGGAAAAATTTCTTCCCATGATGTTCATATGCTTCAAAAGGCTAAAGAGTTTCACATTCTCAAAAAATTAAGGAAACCATCAATTCCCACTTTCTATTGATAGATTTACTAAGATAAATATAAGGATGCCATCAATTCTACTTTCTGCTAATAGCTCTATGCTCCCCCCTAAACTGAAAACAATGACTCAAGTAGATATTTGTATACATTCCATCACAGCAGCTTTATTTACAAAGCTGAAGGAAAGGGAGATACGCAACTCACACATCCACCGAGGATCAGATGCATATGGACAAAACAATGAGATATTTATTCCGCCTTAAAAAGGAAGGAGATTCTGACACATACAACATGGATGGCACTGAGTGCATCACACTAACTGAAACAAACCAGACACAAAAAGAATATAGCACTGTATAATTCCACTGGTGGAGGTACCCAGAGTAGTAAGATTCACAAAGACAAAATAGAAGAGTAGTTACAAGGGGCGGAAAGATGAGGAGTCCTGTATGATGGCTGCAGTTTCAGCCTGGCAGAAGCAGAGCGTTCTGGAGCTGGGTGATGATTATGATTGCTCATGTACTTACTGCCACTGGGCTGCGCACTGAAAAAATGATCAAAGTGACACATTTTATGCTACGCATATTTTATCAGGATTTTTAGAAAGTGGAATAGTGGTAACTACGCTAATGAAATATTTTTCTTTTCATGATATGTATCTCTGATATGCATCATGCTGACAAAACTCCTACATTCTTCTGAATATGCTAGGTACACCTGCAAACTGTAAAACCAGCGATTCAAGTAACGTAGACTGTGAACTTTACCTGCAGGGAGATGTGGGGTGGTGGTGATGGGGGGTGGAGCCGAGGGACTGAGAAGTTTCTGGTTCTTGTATTTTGTTATTCCTTGTTTCTAACTTCTCCAAACTGTCCTTGGAGATTTTTTTTTTCCTCAGAAACAAACAAAAAAAGAGTGCGCGTGGGAAGGGTGGGGTAGTACACACCTCTAATTCCAGCATTTGGGAGGTGCAGGCGGGAAGACCGGAAGTTCATGGCCAACCCGCTACCGAGTAAGTTGCAGGCTGCCTTGGGCTGCATGAGACCAGCGCAGGCCAGAACAAACCCAAAACAATACAAAAAAAAAAAAAAAAAGGAAAATTTGCACCAGGGGAGTGAAGCGGAATTGAGTTAGCTTTCCCCGTGGGAATTTAACTTTGACTGACTCGGCGAGTGCGTGGGGATGAATGAGGATGTTGCTTCCCTACAGCGAGAGCGGGGTCGCACGCCTCGCACGCGCCCTGCCTCAGTGTCCCCGCGGGCGTGGCGCGGCGGCGGCCAGGGCGGCCGCCAGGGGGCGCGAGCGCGGAGCGGGGTGGTGGGCGCGCAGGGAGCGGAGCGCGGCGCCCCGAGCCGGGCCGGGAGGGCGGGCGGAAGCCTGCGCGGGGGGCGGGCGCGGGGGGCGGGAGGCGGGGGGCGGGGCGCGCGCGGAGTCACTCGGGATCGGCCCGCCCGCCGCCGCCCAGGGGGAGGTGACCGCGCCGGGGCTCGGGCGGCCGCGGTGGCCGCGGCGCGGACGGGACGCCGGGCGGCGGAGAGCAGGTCAGGGCCGGGCGGGGCCGGGCGGGGCCGGGCGGGGAGCCGGGGCCGCTGTCCACGCCGAGGGACCCTCGTCCCCGTGGGGACGCGCCGCGCGGCCGGGCCTGCGTCGCTCCGTCCCTCGGCCGCCGGCCCGCGACGTCCCGCAGCGGCAGGGGCCGGCGGGGCTGCGGGCGCGGCGGGGGCGCGGTGACAGCCCGGCCCGGTGGCCGCGTCGCCCGCCGGCCGGGACCTCGGTGGCCGGGCGCAGCCGGAGCGCGGGAGCAGAGCGCGTGCGGCTCGGCCCGGCCCGGCCCCCGGCGGACCCACGCGGGGTGGCGAGGCCGTGGCTCGGGGTGCGGGAGAAGGGGCCAGCTGGTCAGCCGGGGGTGCAGCTTCGCCTCGGGGGAGCCCCGTAGGTATCAGGACACCTGCTGTCCCCCGCGGGTACCGGCCCGCCAAGCAACCATGTGTCGGAGGATGATGATGGTGCTGTCACCCAATGAAGACTGTTGCGGCTGCCAAGGGGCCAGGATCGGGTGGCTGCCCAGAGCTGTGATAGAGAATGTGTTAGAGAACACAGGGTTAAAATTAAGGGGGAAAAGAAAAATCTTTCCCGTCTATGTCACATACAGTAACGAAAGATCAGTATCTGCACGCTAGTTATTCGGTAACTTGCCTTGAGGTCTGTTTTTGCAGTCTTGGGAGCTTCTCGTGGGCACTCTTAATAGTTAGTGATGGATAGCGAGCTGGTGGTGAGGACCTTGGTACTCAGGGTTGGCGCATAGTTTAGGTTGCATTTCACCTAGCCAAGTTCCAAAAATTAATTAATCTGTATTGCATTTGTCAAGGGGGGGATGGGATGGGATTGGCAGCAGGCAGCGTGGTTCAGTGTCTTATTTATATTAAACTCCCACAGCAAAAATAGTTTCAAACTGATAAGCAAATTAGTGTATCCCTGGGCACTTATTTTAATCTCCTGAAGCGTTGAATGGCCCTCTTCCCGCTGTAAAGTTATTTAATGTACACATTAACTTGAAATATGTCACTCATGGTAACAGTATGAAAGTCTTTAGGAAAAAAGTTTAATTTAGAGGCTGGCGAGATGACTTAGCCAGTGGAAGTCTTGCCACACAAGCCTGACAGAGCCCAGTCCGGTCCCTGGGTCCCCCTTACAGGCAGATAGAAGTGACTTCATAAAGTTGTCTTCTGACTTGCACATGTGCACCACAGCACATGCAGCCTCCCCCCTCCCACACACACATCATACGCATAAGAATAGTTTTTAAAGAAAAACAGTTTTACATACTGCAAAGGAAGTCTTCAGATTCATTTTTCTCAACTCGGTCCCATCACTATTGGGCTAAATTAACTGAAGCACACTCTTTCACATTTCTGTTACTTCTGTGTTACTTTCACTCGGAATTCAGAGGCTAGAATGGAGTGCTTGGTGTGTACTGAACAAGCAGTTAGGCCTGAAAAAGGGGCTAAGGGGAACCATACTATCTCCCAGGTAACACACTGTGCCCCAGGTAATATTAGTAATAAGTGGAGAACATTCTGACTCGGAGAATGTAATAAGATAACTGTTATATAGTGATCACATTGTGTATTTGGGGGGCTGACCTGATGGTAATCTTTATAGATTCATTCATTTTAAATCTATATGCATTATTTGCCTTCCAGCCACAAAGGGGAGCCTTCCTGTTCTCTTTTCCTCCCCATTCCCTCCTTCCTGATTCCTTCTCTGAATGACCTTGTACCTGAAGAGTCCTCTCCATATCCCCCTTTCTTCCTCATTATAATGTGCAGTTTCCTTTGAAAATCTTGACTGGTCTTAGAGTTGCTTTTCTCCTACTGAGCTAGTCCTGATTCTCAAATTGCTAATTAAGATCTAAAAACCAAGGGTAAGTTTTCACCTTTAGAACCTGGAGTCCATGAGACTCTGACCCTGGAAGAGGTCAAGAAGTCAAGATACAGATTTTTATCTTCTCTGTGCTGGAAGACTAGAATGCAGGAGGTCTCTGCAGAGCAGGTGAATTCATCCTGTTTCTGCAAAGCTCCAAATTCATTACTATTCCCAATCCTCTGTTTTTGTTTTTGTTTTTTTTTTAATGCTGAGTTAAAATAAGCTCAAAGTGACGGTTTTTAAACTATAGATCTGTTGCAGTTCGCCTGCACAGTTGCTGATAAATGACTGGCTTAGGGGAACAAAGGATTTATTTTCTCTTATGATTATTTGTTACAATCTGTAGTCCACCTTGACGGGAGAGCAGGCACCAACACCAGGACTGAGGGAACTGGCCACACCATCTCTACATAATGGCTGAGAGAGGGATGATCCTTACTTTCCAGACTAGCATGTCTGGCCTAGTATACAAAAGGATGCCAACTCTGTCAACCAGATGTCTGTATTTTATTCCAGGGCCTAGTCCCACCCACCACTGGCTGGGCCTTCCTAATCAGCTATCTTCCCAATCTCCCAGGTTTGCTCTGGGCCCAACTCAACCATTGATTTTCTACAAATGTGCCCAGAGCTCAAACCCTCAACTGTCAAGTTGACACCTGTGCCTAACTATGACAAGATCCTTTAGTCTTACATTTGAGGGTTTTTTAAATATCCAAAATTAAAGCAACAATTGGAGGCATGCATATCTATTGCAAGATACAAAGCTTGACTTATTTTTCTTCTCTCACTTTTGAATTCAGTGTGTGGATTTTCTATAATGACTTTATTATAAGATTATCTCCTATGAAATTCTCAAGCATATTTGGTTTGATGGACACATCCTTAAAATTCATTCGGAGTGATGACCAGTTTCTTATTATACCTAGCTTGTGAAAATAAACAAATTGCATAAATAGTTTTCAAGACTGGATTACTTAGTTTTCTTATCAGAAGTTTACTATGAGCTATTCTCTTGCCTGGAAAAACAGAAAGATCTAATGTAGCAGCCATAAACCAGATGAGCTCTGTTATGGAAGCTACCAAACACACTGAGGTGTTAACTTTTGCTTAGGTGCTTCATCCTTGATGCCAAAAAAAGGAAGGAAGGGGACAGACATGGAGGAGGATATAAAGGGAAGGAAAATGAGCAGAGTCACTAAAGTATGTCATTTCATATTTTGGATCATAAGTCTTTTCTTCTGGCTAGAGGATGTGACCACTAAAGATGGACTGCTCAGTAAGGCATTGTGCAAGGAGTGTGAGTCTGAGGGATGGGCTCTGATCCTGACTCTGTTCATCCATCCGTCCATTCATTCATCCATTTATCTGTCTGTCCATCCGTCTGGCACATGTTTTCTGGGCTGTATGGGAGCTGGAGCCAAGCAGAGAAGGCCTCGTAGAAGAGACTCTCTTGGAGGCATGGGGCCAGGGAATACATCTGAGTGATGGAAGCTTGAAGTTCAGAACACCATGCAAAGCTCAGGAAGGGATGCGCGTGTTGGGAGACATTTCTACTGTGGCGACCTTCCTTCTCAAACTTGAAGGAATTTAGAAAGCGAGTGCCAAACCCTGACGCAGGAGTGCAGTTGATGGGGGCTGGGGTGGGGGTCAGTGACCAAGCAGCATGGATGTGAGTGGAGAGAGAGGTGGTGGGTATATGGAAGGGGGCACCAGTGCAGACCACTGCAAGACTTCTTTCCATCATGACCGTGAACAGGGAAGACACTGTTAGAGGGTCTCATCGTCATGTATGTTTGGAAAGGGTCAAGAATAGACATGGAGACGAGGGTAGTAGCCGTGTCTCCACACACCAGAGCTCTATTCTGGATCTTTATTTCCTCGTTTGTAGAATAACTAGGCCCCCCTCTAGCGCAAGCATTTCAGGATTTCCAGTCGGGTGGAATATTTCCACAGGAAGAATTGCGGAGGAAAAGGTTCTAAAAGCAAAAGCTTCAAGGACCTGCAAACTTGACCCCCAGTTTCCCTTGAACTGAATCACCCCAGTTCAAAAGCCACATGATCAGGTCTTTTCAGTCAGCGTGAGAACAGAAAATACCATTCCGTGACCGCTGTCTGCTGACGGCTCTCGCACTTTCCTGATCCCTGAATTTCCTGATTGAAAAGGACGCAGAGCTGCGGCCCATCAGCAGAGCGGGCAGCAGAGTGGCTTTAGTTGTCAGGAAAATGTGGAACTTTCAAGAAACTTCTCTCGTGTTTGTCTCTCACGGGTCATCGAATTATTCTAGGACACACAGGCAGAAAGTTTTCCTTTGATTTTAATTCCTTTGTCCTTGGCCCCATGGTCTTCTCTCTCTGGCTCGGTGGTATCGGTTAACCCGAGTTGGGACATCAATGTATCGACCTGAGATTCTGCCATTAAAACCCTCAGGGAATTCTGGCTTCAGAGACTTGAAGGTTAATCAGTGTCATCTTCAGACACACAGATATACATCCATATCTGTGCATGTACACATATGTGTAGATATTTGAGAAAACAAAATTTCTGTATGAGAATGGAAAAAAAATACCCTTATCCCGTGCCCACTCATGTTTATGTTGCATAGGTACTTTGTTGCAAAGTATGTATGGGGGAGGGACAGAGAGAGAGAATACATGTATGTCATGGTGTACAGGTTGTGCTCTAATCCTGACTCCATCCATCTGTCCGTCCGTCCATCCATCTATCTGTCTACACTGTCATGGGAGCTGGGGAGGGAATGGAAGCCAAGCAGACAACAGGCAGAGGACAATTTTCAGAAGTCGGTTCTCTCCTTCACTCATACAGGCTTCTAGATACTGAACTGAAAGTTGCCATGTTTATGACTAGGCACCTTTGCCCACTGAACCAGACCCAGGTGCTATTTAAAAATTATTCATGAGAGAGAGGGGGCGGGGAGAAGAGGGAGGGGGAGGCACATGCTACACCTCATGTGTGGAGGTCAGAGGACCACTTTAAGAAGTCGTTCTCTTCTTCCACCATATGCATGTACACTCCAGGGATCGAACTCAGGCCGCCAGGCTCATACGCAGGCATCTTTACCCTCTGAGCTCTCTTGCTGACCCATGGGTCCTCTTTCTGAGGCAGTCCATGTGTTTCTTTTTGTCTAAATAGGGTCTTCCAAGGTGAGACTGTTTGCTTTATATGTGCATATTTTAATTTATAACACCGTAGTTCATCTTACATCTTCTTCCCTAAAAACTCACGTTTGTTGGTTTGTGAGTTGCCTGATCCTTTATTTGGACAAGCTGCACCGCACACCCGAGTTTTAGTTGCCCGTTCTCTGTGCAAGTGTGTGCATAACTTGGGTTGAGTTGCTCCCCAACACCACAGATGTTGCTACAGTGATACATGTCTGCTTAGAAAGCTGTGTAATATTTCTGTGGAGTGTACACTTGTGAAAGACACTGCTGGGTTGTCGGTTGATTCAGTAGTTCCAGATCCATTTCTGTAGTGTCCATGCTAGTCTCCACCCATCTATAGCTTCCTTCTGCGCCCTTCAAATATTCAGCTTTATCCACTTCTTCTGATTTTGTAAGCGTAAAGTGATGTCTCGTTTTACTTTTTAATTTATAGTTATTCTGAGCATCTCTTAGACGTACAGCTTCTGTAAATTATTTTTGCCATTTCTGTGCAAGAACTGATAAGTCTGTTTTGATATTGCTGCCGCTGACTCGCAGAAGTGATTTTATAATGTAGATATGTACTCTTGGCATGTTTAGACTTTAAAGGTCTTTTCATTTGGTCATCTGTTAATTTTTTCTTTATTATCCTTTGACCAGGGAAAGTTGTTTTTTTTTAAAATTTTGACATTAAATAAACTTTTTGACCACAGGTTTATGCGTATGAACATTTTAAATTTTTTACTTATTTATTTGTTCATATATTTGTTTTTTTAATTGTGGCCTGTGTGTGTGTGTGTGTGTGTGAGAGAGAGAGAGAGAGAGAGAGAGAGGCAGAGACAGAGACAGAGAGACAGAGACAGAGACGTGTAGGAGCCCAGACTCTGGTGTCAGGCATCCTGTCGCTCACAACCTGAGTCTTGGAGTTGCATCTCTTCCTGAACCTGGCACTATTTTTTAGCTAGGCTGGAAGGCAGCAAGTGTAGCAGTCCTCTTGTCTTTGCCCTGCTTGGCACTGTGCTTGCGGGGTGTCCAAGACATCCTGCTGGTTACCAGAGTGCTGAGAGGTGAATGGCAAGCACTGTTCCGAGCTGCAGTCTGCAGCGCCACGGTTCATGTTTTATTTAAAGAGCCCCTTCGCCATCTTTAAGCCACATCTGTGACTTCAGTGGTGTAGACATGTAACTCAGCCCCGTTTTCCTCCATTTAATGAATCAGTTTTTCTAATACTATTCCTGTTAGTTGTGGCACCCTCTTCCTCTGCCCTGGCATGTGGTGTTCATGGCCACGCTGCGTGGGGGCTCCGCGCACACCTCTCTGTTTTGTTCGATCAGTCATTTCTTTGCTGCTTCTCTTACTGCCCTGACTTTTCCCCCTCAGGGACTTTCTAACTGTGTCGTAGTTGCTGGCACAGCGACTCATTCGTTCAAAAGCTTACTTAACTCTTCCCGAACCAAATTTTTATTCTTCCATGTACAAGTTGGGGTACACTCATTAATTTTACTTTATTTGTATCATATTAAAATTGAAAATAATCTTGGGCGGGCTTGACATCTTTAGATGGTAACCCAAAATCATGTCTTTTCATTTATTCCATTTACTCAGCTTATTATTTTAGGCTTTTTTTTTTTTTAAAAGTTGGGAATAATTTAAGAATTGCAGAAGAATTCTAAGTCTAGCACAAAGAGTGCCTGTGTGTTTCTTACCAACATCGCCAAACATTTTGCCACGTTTCATTACTCCCTCTGTACATTTCTACCCACATTTTCCCCTGGTATTTTTGAATTACTTGCTTCAATCATCAGTTTTTACCTCTAAATACTTCATTGCCTCATTTTTCAATTTAAGAGTTTTGTATATGAGTGCAGTGAACTTAGGTCATTTTATCCTTGTTGCCTAATTCCATTCAATCCCTCCCTTCTCCTGCCAGTCTTCCCATTAGCTCATGTGTAAGCCTTTTATTGACACTCTTTTTTTTTTTTCAGCTATGGGGGTCTCACATGCTAGGCAAGTGCTCTACCAGTGAGCTATTATCTCCAGCCCCTTCGTTAAGCTTTTACAATTTCTCTGTTAAAGTCTAGGAGGACCTTCCAGGTTCATTCATCTCTAAATATTTCATAGTTTGGCCTTGTTTTAAGTCATGTTACTTTTTGTTATTTTCTAGTTTAGCTATCAGCAGTTTAAAATGCCGAGCATGACCCTGTCTCTCATGTTTTGCACCAGCTGTTTAAATTCTGACTCCCTGATGTTGTAAAACAGAATGTAAAACTTCATGAACTTATTTCCTTAGGAAAACTGTGGTAAAAAACGTTTTTATTAGGTGAAAATTATCTATTTATTTAATACTGAACTTTGGCCCTCTCTGTGGTACTACAAAGTACAGAGAATTAGGAAATTGGTTTTTCACAATTCTGTATTTTCTTGAAAATAATCTTATTAGAGTGTTCAATATGCTGCATATTACCGATCATTTGTGAAAGAAAATTTAAGGAATTTCATCAAAACTAGGACGGAATTGTATTCCAAGTGGTGAAAATTAGATATTAATGTTCTGAGTGTAATTAATCATAGTTTACCAGTATGTACTTCTTATTATAGACATATTTGCCATGAAGCCTCTGGTGACGGTTTGACCAAGTCTGTTAAAAAATATTTCAAGGTGAATAATAAACCCTAACTCTCAGGAGCATAAGGAAAAAACTGATGACATCATTAAATGAGCTTGGATTAGAGTCTTAGCATCGATTGTTGGTTATTATAAGCTGATCTTACATGGAGGAGTCTTGCCTCACATTATTATTCAAAGATTTTATCTTCTAGTGTTTTTCTACTTGTTAATTCTATTCTTTGAAAACAACGATGGTTTTGTTCTGTCTTTTTTGTCTTCACACCCTATTTCTGTGTGTGTGTGTGTCTACTCCTGTGTATACCAGTGAGCATTGTATGTTACTGTAGAGGCCCAAGGGTGACTTTGGTAGTCATCCTCGATTGCTCCTACCTCCTTTCTGTTTCGCTCTGCAGTTTCCCAGGCCCCATTTTCCAGAGCTGGAAGTTCAGGCTGCTGTCATTTCCACCTGGCGTTTATCAAGGGAGATTCGGGATCTGGACTCAGGTCCTTCTGTTTGAGGGGCGACAGTCTTAACTCCTGAGCTGTCTTTCCAGCCCTTATTATTTCTTTTTCTTTCCTTATGACATTGGTCCAGGTTTGCAGGACGATGTCAAAACAGTTGTTACACTAGATGATTCATAGACTGATCAGGTTGAAGGGAATTCTTTTTCCTGGTTTGCATAGCAATTTGGGAGTTCTTTTATATCCTCTATCAAGCAAAGGTGTTTCTTCCACGTGTAGTTTACTGAGAGTGCTCATCATCCATAGCTTCGAAGCCTCATGGAAATCTTGAGGATTCGTCCTGCAGTAATGAGACGGTCAGGCTGCAGGTCGACCCTCAGCCTTCTGCTGAGATAGTCACAACAGCATGAAAGTCCTCAATATTTCTACCCCCCCCCACATGCCAAGTTAGGTAAAATCTCTAGATTCCATTAGAAGCTTTTCTCACCATGGGGTCAAAGTTTTCCTCCTGCTGTCAGGAGTCAGATTAAGCAGCTGGTGTGAAGAAGGAGAGGCAGCCAGTTCAGCATCACAACTGTGCCTGTCAGCGAGGCTGTAAGATACGCAAAAGCGGTTTCCTTACTCTAGGTTAGTTTCTGTGCTTTTCGAGAAATAGCGGGGCTCTTCAGCAAGTAGATCTTCTGAAGAGAGCTGCTAGCTGGTAGGTTCCTGGGCAGTTAGCTCCCATCGAATGTTCTCTCTTTAACAGGGGAGGAGAGAGGGAGTTTTTTCCTGATTATAAAAATAAGGCACATGGGCTGGGGAGATGGCTTGGAGATTAAGACTCTATCTTACAAGCAGAAGGTCCTGAGTTTGGATTCCAGGTCCCACAAAAAAAAAAAAAAAAAAAAAAGAAAAGCCAAGTAGAAATGCTGTCAGCCTGTATGTCTAACCCTGTTGGGCAGAGCTGGAATAAGTGAAGCGAAAATGAGGTAGAAGCAATCCAGGATGACTCCTGAAGAATCACCCTTGGTTCTCCACAAGGATACACAGTGCCCTCTGATACACACACACACACACACACACACACACACACACACACACACGTGCGCGCTTGTGCAAAAAAAAAAGAAAAACAAGGCACATTCAACATAGAAAATTTTCAAAATATAGAAAAGGAAATTGAAAATCCTGTCTTTCGATGCCGACCTGTTAGAAAGCTACTTTTCTCTGGTGTTTTAATGTGCGCTTAATGTGTTTCATAATATTCCTCCTTTCTTGCTTGGTTCTCTGGGACAGAGCGGAGGGCATCAGAAGGTGTGAACAGCTTACAGTGGTAGGGAGTAGCCTGTGCCAGAGGACGCCGCTGTGCGTGGGGCCCAGCGTGGCTGCCAGGACACGGGCAGTCGCGGTCCAGACCCCAGCAGAGTGGGGCTCAGCGTCAGGCACAGAAGAAAGGGGTAACCTGATGTTCCTTTGCCTCGTTCAGTCTCCTTTTCACAAAATCAATGGCATGAAGAAAATAGTCCTTTCTGTTCTTTCTTTTTTAAACTTGTTTTATTATTGATGAGAGAGAGAGAGAGAGGATGAGCAGGCACACGCATGCCACCGTGTGTCCGTGGAGGTCAAGGACCACTTCTAGAAGTTGGCTCTCTCCTTTGACCATGTGGGCTTCTCAGGATCAAAATCAGTTTGCCAGCTCTGCACGCAGGCACCTTCACCCCTTGGGCTGGGTGGCTGGCCTGACTTCTTTTTTGACGCAGGGTCTCAGTATGTAGTCCTGGCTGGCCCAGATGTACATGGGTCCTTCTCACTTCAGTCTCCCCAGTGCTGGAATTACTAGAATGCACCTTCTCTTGTTGGCTTTTTTTTTTTTATTAACTTTTCTTTGACTCTGAAATAAATTCCAATGCAGTCATTCTGTGCTTTATCATACAGACGGACAAGTGGCATTATAAAGAACAGACAGTGACAAATTTCCTAAGTTAACAGTCCATCCAGCTGCTTGTCATTTGGTTTCTGTGTGTGTCTTCATTTTCCAGCCTCACTCCTTCCCTATCCTGTTCCCGAAAGAGACTAGGCTCCCCTATTTCTCACTGCTGTATCCCAGGCACTTTCAATAGTATGTCTCTGCAGAGAATCCCCCAATACCTCAGTCAGTCAGGAGACACCTAGTGATCCAGAGACTAGAAACTCGGTGGGGTGGGAGAAAGTTCTCTTAGCCTCCTAAGGCGTGAGTGTGGTGGGGGTAGTGGGACCCCACTTTCTCCTTGAGACTGCGAGCAGAGCCATGATCCTAGAGTGGAACCACATCTGTGCTGAGCCCCTGTGGGGAGTCTGTTTTCCTGAAAGCAGAGTGTGGGAGCTGTGTGCGTTGCTGACAGGCAGGCGGTGGGAACTGGGGTCTACAAGAGAACTTTCCAGCCCTGGGTCCCGAGCCCAGCACACATGGGCCATTGTTCTCCCGAGGTGATTCTCCTGGCGTGGATGAGCCTGCACCATCAGCAGAAAAAGTTGCAATAGATGTGCCGAGTTGTGCTAAACTCCCCAGCCTCGTGACCCATGGCTTTCCCTTGCTAGATTGTTCTGTCCTATCTGCCTCTTCTGTCGTTTCTGGATCTAGTTCAGAGTCACCATGATACATGGTTATTCTAAAGCAGGGACTGAAGTCATAGTAACTCAAGCACAGGCTAGGAAATAAAGAGCTGCAAACTACGGCTGTGTGGATGTTGAGAACCCCCTTCCTTGACTTACATGCACTTTCACTACTCGGATGCTCAATGGTTCCCAGATCTTCAGCTCTGCTGCCTGGCCCTTAAAGCTGGCCTCCAACGCCTGTGTGCTCACTTGTTTCTCTCTAAACAAGCAGGTCTCTTTCTTTTGTAACAGTAAAAATAGATGTGTTATTAATCCTAGTCATAAGCACTTCTTTCCGTTTTGTTGGGTTTTACTCACAGTCCAAATTCAAGGGAAAGGAAGCTAGTTCTGGAAGGACTAGGGAAGGAAGCTGTCCTAGTTAAGCACAGGTGTCAACTTGACTCTTGAAGGTTTGAGCTCTGGGCACAGTTGTAGAGAGTTGATGGTTGACTTAAGCCCAGAGCAAACCTGAAGGAGATTGTCCAGCTGGTAGGGAAGACCCAGCCCATGGTGGGTGGGATTAGGCCCTGGATAAATCACAGAGAGCTGGTTGAGAGAGTGGGCATCTTTCTGTTCACTTGGCCAGACATGCTGGTCTGGCAAGTAAGGATTGTCCATCTCTCAGCCGTTATGGTGGCCAGTTCCCTCAGCCCTGGCGTTGGTGTGAGCTCTCCTGTCAAGCTGGACTAAGAACTGTAACCGGACTGTCGTAAGAAAGTCAACTCCTTGTTCCCTTAAGCTGTGTGATGGTCATTTATCAGCAACCACGCAGGCTGACTGCAACAGAATTCTCCTGGAGGCTGAGGCAGGGGGATTGCAAGTTAAAGGTGAGCTACAGCTACACCTGGAGATCTTATCTCAAACAAATAAGTAAATAAACATTAAAAAAGAAAGATGGAGTTTAAAAAGTTTTTATCACAGCGACAGTGATGAAGCGGTGCAGTTGTAAGCACTAACCATTCTAAATGGCTCATTTAATGTTGGGATGGTTTTATGGAGGAGCTGTTGTGATCCTGGATTTCACGAGGACGCTCAGTGCCTGTCAGTGAGAATGAAGTTCTACTGCTGCTAATAGAGCTGCCGAAGTGCCTGCACTTTACCATAGAGGGCAAGACCGCACTGGAGAGTGTTTGTTGCTGAGGCTTGTTCTTTTTTGGGGGGAGTGCTGGAGAGACTATTTGGGGGGGTTGTAGAGCCCTGCCCTTGCAACAGGAGCTGCTGCAAACTGAACCCTGGCCACTGCAGGCAGAAGCTGCAGTGCCTGATTTGTAAAATGAACAAATGAATTATCTATCCGGCTGGTGTCCCGCGGTCCAGATTTGTAAACAGAACTGGTTTCTACAGTGTACCACCTTTTGCTGTTTCGTAGGCCTGATATTAATGATTTTAAAAATAGGATTCCCTAAGATATTGTCACCTAAAAATACTCTAATTTCTTATTATAGTCAATAGTCTAGTGAAGTGGTGGAGATCTAGCTCAGTTGGTGTAATAAATGCCTAGCATGCACAGAGCCCTGGGTTTGACCCTCAGCACCACATAAACTAGGTGTTGTGGCATAGGCCTTTGTATTTCGGCACTGTGGAGGTGGAGGGAGGAGGATCAGGAATTGAGGTCATCCGTGGTCACGTAGCAAGTTTGTAGCCAGCTTAGGCTAAGTGAGACCCTATCTCAAAAAAAAAAAAAATCTAGTCAGTATTCAAATCCTTCCCGCCCCTTTTTTAAGGGACTGCTATGCAGTCCAGTCCACCCCCAGAACTCATGGCAGTCCTCCTGCCTCAGCTCCAAGCTTGGATTGCAGGTATACGCTATCATTTTAAAAAAACATGCATTGCTGCATTTACTATGCATTCCATATAGATTTTAATTTAAATTTTTTTGGTTATAATTGAATTGTTAAGACACAGATCATTTTTCCTATCTGGAATTTTTAAAAAGGGGCTTCTGACAACAATTTCACTGCTGTGAACTCTCTATAGCGAGTTAGCATAGAACTTACCCTTTAATTTGTCTACTAACACAAGAGGTTCCAAGTTACTCAAGCGTCCACAAATAGAATTCACTGGTCCGTTTATTTGGGCTCGCCCAGAGGTCATCTCAAAGGAGACTGTCTAGTGTTCCACCGGCAGGGACTGCCCTGCCTGGGGAGGAGGGGTGTCTGACTTCTGCTGGCCAGCTAGCTTTCTGGTTCCCTGGAACTGGGGAGAGGCTTAGCTCTGGCTTTCCTTTTTAGATAGTGTTGTTGCTTTAAGGATCTCTGGGGCTCAGCGCCAGAACCTTCCTGGGATGTTACTGTCTGACCATGTAGATCTGCTTATCAGGATGCATCTGAGAATCCCTAGAGGCTGTGGTAGGAGGAGCCAGTTTGCTTTGGGACCGACCCTTATCAGTGCCTGCAGCAGCAGGTCTGGATTCTTTTCTTTTAGCGTTTGTTTATTTATTTATGAGAAATAGAATGAAAGCGTGCTCTAGGTAGAAGTCAGAGGACAGCTTTCCAAAAGTCAGTTGTCCCCTCCCACCACGTGGGCTTCTGAGGATCAAACCGAGGTCACCAGGTGCCTTAACCCACCAAGCTGTCTCCAGCCCTTCCTGCAGGATGGGGGTTGTGATATTAATACAGATGGTTCTCCAACCTGCAGTGTTTGGGGCCTGCTGTTCTTACTGCCAGTGTCTAGATACTGTTCTGTGGTTTTAGTGTCTGGGCCATGCAGATGTGAAGGAGCCTAGTTTGTTCTGTTTCCCTTCGTCCACCTGCCGAGAACACCTAGTTTAATAACTGTGATGACTCTCCAGTGTCTCAGCAGAAAGAAGGAGAGTAGGTGAAATCCAGAGTCATATTTGGGTTTATTCACTGACTTGAAGGTTGTAAGAACATCTCAACATGCGTATTTTCATCTAGTTTTAAAGCCAAGTGGAGAAGGAATAAGATATTCAGTGAATGTCTTATAACCCTACCTACACTTTTATTAGACAGGCTAGTAGTCATTTAAGTTAGAGGTCTGCCTTGATTAAAACATTAAGTCAATGAAAATGTGAATACAAGTGAATATGATTGTCTTCAAACCTTATTCTTGTTTCCATTAGATGGAATTCAGGTTTGGTCAGCAGTTTCTTCTAGTGACTTGAAATGCATTTTAAAATGCATTGTTACTGATACTCAGAGTGTTGTTCAGAGCTACTCTGGCGGCTTTCTGTTTGTTCTCCCATGCAGTGATCAGTAAGCGATAAAAATAAGCCCTTCAGGTGGGTGTGGAGGACTTAGAGACCAAGGCAGGAGGATTACCCTAGGCTGATTTGAGGCCGATCTGGGTTATGCAGTGAGATTGATGTAGTGTGAAACTCTATATAATAATTTTTTCATACATAATCAAGGGTAGCAACACTACATACAAAGGATAATGTACTCTCCAAAGCAGTCTATAATTAACATGGCATTCCACTTCTGGAGTCCATGAGGTCTGCCTTTTCTCTCCTATTATAAACTCTGCATTAATTTTAAAAAGTATGTAAATAAATTTATATACATTTGTGTGTGTGTGTATGTACATGCGTGTGCATGTGTAGGTGGTAGCCAGAGGTTGACATTAGATCCTCCTCAATTTCTCTCCACCTTATATTTTTTTTCCCCATGTGAGTATATGTGTACAAGGCCTTGTGGAGGTCCAAGGGTGACTTTGGGAATCATCCTGGATCACTTTGCCTCCTTATTGATTTGCTCTGGGTTTTCCCAGGCTCCGCCTTCCAGGGCTGGAATTGCAGGTCGCTGCCTTTTCTGCCTGGCATTTTTACATGAGCTCTAACTCCTGAGCCGTCTCTCCAATCCCGACTACCTCATGTTTTTCAACAGTGTCTCACTAAACCTGGAGATCACTGATTTGGTTAGACTGACTGGTCCGAAGCCTAGGGGATTCTCCTTTCTCTGTCCCCCATCACGCAGCACCCCGTCTCTATACTTGCAGAATGAACACTTTACCGACTGAACCATCTGCCCAGCTCCTTATGTTTTATATTTAATGAGAATAGTTGCTGGGTTGTGTTTCAGCCCTCTACATAAATGTGATGGTCTGCCCAAGGGCGGAGGGCTGAGCAGGTGCACAGGCAGGCATGCATGGCTTTGCAGAGACCTGCTGATAAAGAACTTGGCTGGGTGACGCCAGTGGTTAGTGGGAACCTGTTAGGAAATGAGGCCAAGCCTGTGGGTGGGAAGCATATCTTAAAGAGCTTGTCTGATCCGATGAGGTGGATGGAAGAACTTTCGCATACATGGTTTGATTTTTCGAGGACATTCCTAGTTGCAGGTGTGGCAAACAAGGCCGAGAGGGATGACGCTGAGTGGCATGCAGGAGACTGTTGTCGTGGGTCCCCAGAGAAGCCACTGGCTGCCATATAAAAGATTTGACGATGGTACCAATGCTTTTCCTAGAAACTTGGGATACTGTTTTAGAAAAGTAAATAAATGACTCTCTCATACCCTTCTTTTCTCCCCCAGAAGATATTTGGCAAAGGTTTTCTTGGATCCTTAGCTGGGGATCTCATTTGTGAATTTCTGCCAAACCTGTGTGGGTCTGTTGTGAATCCTCAGCTCATTCAGAGCTTAGAGGGGAACGTCAATTGCTCTCTCCTCACATCCAGTGACCACAAAGAGTCACATTTCTCCCGCTTCCTCTCAAAGACCGCAGCAGTTTTGAGAATTTAGGTCCTCCCAGAAGTGTGCCTGATCTCTTATTATCTGTGTTTCATTTGGTGGAGGCAAGCACAGTGGTCTTCCCCTTTCCCTCCTCCACCCATCACCACTGATGTCAAGGTTCTCAGGGCTACTGTTTGTGAGGAAAGATTCTAGATATTTTCTCATATCGTCAGGTTTATCACACCCTGTGAAGATTGATTACCGCTGATTACAGACCAGAAATTTACAGACGGGGAAATGAATATTTAGATCCTTTTCAAAGTGACTTCCTTGACAATGGCGGAGTCAGAAATCGAAACTAGGGCTGGGGATGTGACTCAACTGGTAGAGCACGAGCCTGCATTCAGGAAGTCCTAGACTGGAAACTAAGGCTGGAAATGCAAACCTGCAATCCCAGCACTCAGGAGGGGAGACAGGAAGAAGCAGAGTCTGAGGCCAAAGTGGTATATGGGACCACATTAAAAAAGGAAGGAAAGGAAAGAAGGAGGAGGGAGGGAGGGAAGGAAGGAGGGAAGGAAGGAAGGAAGGAAGAAAGGAAGGAAGGAAGGAAGGAAGATTGAAACTGATGTTCTTTCACTTAAGAGTCTGAGGTCCTTTTTATATAGTTATTAATACAATTTAGTTGCAAACACGATTTCTTAATCTTATTTTAGATTAAATTGCTCTTTGGTACAGGGAGTTTATTTCAGTATTTCAGGGTTGAAATATGTGCCTACCATGTGTGCAGGCTTTGGTTCAAGTCCTCCCAAATGTTCTCCTGTGTAGTACCACTCAGTGAAAGTACCCAATGTACTCGATCAAATGCTGGCAGTTCTACCCTCCACCGCCACTTCTGTAGCAAGTGTACAAGGCAGCTACAAGATAATTACTAAAACATGAAGTTTAGGACAAATCAAAGAGACAGGATAGAAGTAGTTCACTGATTAGAGAAGATATGTTGAACTCTACCCTTTTTTCAAAGCAGTACGCTTATGTATTTTACCTTTAGTATTTTGAGTGAAATATTAAGATTTCTGAAATACAAGAGATATTCATATTTTACATCGAGATATTTACATACTATAAAACCATCTCTTTAAAGTATACAGATAAATGGATTTCAGTGTATTCACAAAGTTGTGTGACCATTACCACTACTTGTAGAACCTTTCTGTCACCAAAAGGACCCTAGTACTCATTAATAATCATTCCCCTTTTGATCTTCTCTGGGTCCTTTTAAGATAAATCTATTAAAAAATTTTTTTAAATTTATTCAATTGTGTGTGTATGCGTGTGTTCGTGGGTGTATGTATGTATGTGTGTGTATGTGTGTGTATGTATGTGTGTGTGTGTATGTGTTCATTCTTTCATGTGTGTATGTGTGTGTGTGTAGAACCATGGACGAATTAGGGAACCACCATGGACGCCTCCACCTCCTTGTTTACTCTGCCCCGGGATTCACAGGCTCTGCCCTACCAGGACCAGACACGCAGGCTGCCCCCGCTTCCACCCGTCGTCTATATGTGGGATCTAGGATCCGAACTCAGGACCTTCTGCCTGCAAGGCAGAGGCTTAACCCCTGAGCCACCTCTCCAGCCCCTAAGAATCTATTAAATGACAAAACATTGCAGTATTATGAAAAAGATTTTGGGAATATCATTGTGCAGTATCTTTTGATGCAGATAGTCATAATAATAGTAGCCACTAATTTCATTACAATCCTATGAGTAGGTTCTATCATGTGCATATGAAGAAATGAAGGCCCAGGGGAGTTAAGTGGCTTATTTCAGATTTGTAGCTCTAGTAAGGTATAGAGCTGGAATACAAACACAGCTGTCTGGTTCTGGAGTTTGTGCTCTTAATGGTTATACTTGCCTTAAGCCAAATGCTTCTGCTTGAAGATGAGGCAAAAACTAAGACCTTGAGGACATTGAGCTAAGATGATGAAGCCAACCACGAATGCCCTCACATTGTGTGAGCTCATGTACCTAAGTGTCTAGAAGAGTCTAATCTGTGTGCAGAGGAAGAAGAATGGTGTTTCCTGGGGCCAGGGTGGAGGTGGAGAACTAGGAGTGACTGGTACTGGATATGGACTTTCTTCATGGGCTTTTGAAATGTCTAATTTATGTGTGGTGTGGCTACTCTGAACATTCTGAAACCCATCCTATACTAAATGAATGAATTGTAGGATATGTTGAATTGTGTCTCAAATCTATTTTTAAAAAGTGACCTCCCCCCTCCAAAAAAACTAGATCTATGATTTTTCTTAGGTTATCTTTTCAACTAAAAAAACCCTACATATTCACAGAGACACATGCATGTTTGCCCTTTTGGGCAGGACATGTGTAGCTTGTATGTGTGTATGTGTGCGCGTGTGTGCGTGTATGTATGTAGAACAGGGCATTGTGTATGACTTCAGGAATTGTGCTGGTTATTCTTAGTGTGGCTATGAGAGAATACCCAAAGTCAAGCAACCTAAGGGCAGAAAAGGAGGTTTATTTAGCTTACAGTTGCAGAGGGGAGATACATTCTTTCATGGCATGAGCAGTGTGGCTGGAGGCAGAGCTGGAGGAGGCCTAGGTCACACCCGTCTAGAAGGCCTAGAGCTGCTGATGGCCACCTGCTGGAGCAGACCTCTCCAGGAAGTAGGGTGGGACTAGTCCACCTCAAGGCCAATTGTCATAGTTAGGCACAGGTGTCAACTTGACAATTGAGGGTTGGAGCTCTGGGCACATTTGTAGAGAATTAATAGTTGAGTTAAGCCCAGAGCAAACCTGCAGGAGATTGTCTAGCTGATGGGGAAAGCCCAGCTCATGGTGGGTGGGACTAGGCCCTGGAATAAAATACAGAGAGTTGGTTGAGAAAGCTGCCTTGTGTACACTTGGCCAGACACGCTTGTCTGGCAAGTAAGGATCGTCCCTAGATGGTGTGGCCGGTTCCTTCGGCTCTGGTGGTGGTGTGAGCGCCTCTGTCAAGCTGGACTAAGAACTCTGAAGAGAAAAAGCCATTTGATGGTGATTTATCAGTAGGCGCTCATGCACCCCTGTGACTGCCTTCCTCCAGCAAGGCTTCACCTCCTAAAGGTGCCATGACTTTCTCAAACACCCGAAGGTCGGAACATATGAGCCTGTGGCGGACAACACACTTTTCAAACCATGGCAGGAGTCACCCTGGATTCCTCGACCCCCGTACTGCTTTGCTGGGGTTCTCCAGGCTCTGCCTGCCAGGGCTGGGCTTGCGGCTCGCTGCTATTTCCACCTGGCATTTTTATGTGAGATCTGGTGTCTGAACTCAGGTCCTTTTGGTTGCAAGACAAGCCATCTCTCCAGCCCTGCATTTTCCTTTTTATTTAAAGTGTTCAGTCACCTTCTCTCTCTCCTTTTCTTTACCTCCTGCCCTCCCTCCTTCCTTCCTTCTCTCCTTCCTTCCCTCCCTCTCTCTCTGTTTTTCCTTTTCATTCCTTCTTTTTCTTCTCTTCCCTCCTTATCTCTCTTTCTCTTTTCCTCCCTCATCTCTTTCTCTTTTCCTCCCTCTGTCCCTCCCTCCCTCTGTCCCTTCCTTCCTCCCTCCCTCTGTCCCTTCCTTCCTCCCTCCCTCCGTCCCTTCCTTCCTCCCTCCCTCCGTCCCTTCCTTCCTCCCTTCCTTCCTCCCTCCCTTCCTCCGTCCCTCCCTCCCTCCGTCCCTTCCTCCCTCCCTCCGTCCCTTCCTCCCTCCCTCCCTCCCTCCCTCCCTCCCTTCCTTCCTTCCTTCCTTCCGCCCTCTCTCTCTTTTTCTTTCTCTTTCTTTCATTCTCACTATGTAGTCCATGCTGGCCTACTGCCTTAGCCTCTCTTGCGTGCTGGGATTACAGGCATGCATTACTGTACCCCATTTGTTCAATCATTTCCAGCCCATGCTAACTCTGACCATTACACTTGTCTAAGTAGAAACAGGCAGGAGCTTCCACTTGCCTGTAAACAGAACCTTTCTTCGTTCACCGCAAGTGTGGACTTTGAGACTCCATACAGTTCTGTGGGGATGAGTCACACGCTGGCAATGTGACTATACATTGGGATGTGGAAATTCAAGCAGTTCAGTGTGTTCAGTCATCCACCTTCAAGTGTCTACACAGGGCCAGCTGTGTTCCAGCGCTCCCTGTGCTTGGTAGTGAATAAAACAAGCCAAAACGCTTGCCCCTCACATCATACAGGAGGTAAGACTGGGCCTGAGGCTGCGGCGAGTTTGCTTACCTTGATGACGAAGGTTGCATGTGTGGCTGATAGAAGAGTGAGCTGCCTGCCAGTCTGTCTGATCGAGGTTAGCCCGGGTTAATGCTGTGGGCTTCCATTTTGCCTCAGACATTTTTCTTGTCTTCATTCTGGGGCCCAGTCAAATGGGCAGGGTCCTCTCACGTCATGCCATTCACATGGCGGATTACAGAGCTCAAGAAGAAGGCGGGCAAACAACATATGCTGAGAGGGCCGCTCCTCCACCAACACCGTATTGGTCAAAGGCTGTCACATGGCCAAGTCCAACCAAAAGTAAGGAGGGAACATAACACCGCAGGCTATGGATATGTAATTTTATCATAAAAAAGTGAGGACTTTGGAGTAGTAATTCAGTCTACTGGAGTATATGGGGACAAGAAATAGCTAAGCAAGGCCCGAACGCAGAGCTGAGTGCACAGTGTAAAACTCGTCAGGGCGGACCAGGACTGCGCTGCAGGGTGACTGCTGGTGCTTGGTGAATCACAGACCATTGACTGCTCTTGTTCTGCGTTGCACATATGAATTTTAATGCAGTATCATGTAAAAGTATTTTTATTTAATCTGTATTTCACTTATTCTAACCTCCCCCTTACCTGGCTTTAATTTTGGACATAATTTGCACCTTTCTTTACACCTAATGATAAAAATGTGTGTGTTAGAGAGCTAGGAGAGAAGTTGTTCTTTGCGCTGCAGTGGCTAGCTGCCTCTCAGTCTTACGGAGAGTCCTGGCATTCACATATATAAGCTCAAAGATTTTACATAGTTAAAAAAAAAAAAAAAAAAAACTCCCAGTCCCTGAACCAGGAAAGATGAATCTGCAATGGTTGCAGCTAAAAATGCCTCTGATTGCTCTGTTTGTAATGGAGGGTGCAGCTCACTCTTCTATCAGCATGAGCACTGTGCTCTCGCTGCAAACAACTGTCGGGTGGGAAAAAATGAGGTGACCATTGTCAAGCACTGGACAGCAGACAGCATGGGTCTGTGGTCCAGGAGAGAAAGGGGTCCAGGCGAGCCCCATCTTTAACCTTAGCTCTTTGCCCGGAACCACTTACCAGTCTACAGCACAGGGAGATGGGGTGCAGCAGGGGAGCACCTCCGGAAGCTGGGGTCACAGTCACAACACAGGGAGATAGTATACATGGGAACGCATCTGTTGCAGCTGGGGTCACAGGTCCTAGAACAGGGAGACGGAGTGGGGGAGGGGCATCTCTGGCAGCTGAGGGGATAGATCTGCTTCTGCTGCTGATAAGACTGAGACTTGTGGGACCAGGTGTAGATAAGAAAGAGCTGCAAATGAGGCAGGACTCCTGCCTGGGGACTTCGCTCGTGCTTCTTCCTCATTCAAGGACTAGGCCTGCAGAGGCTCCGAGAGAGGGAGGCTGCCAGGTGCACAGCGCTCTGAAGCGCAGGAGCTGTACTTCAGCCAGGGCAGGCAGAGCCGACAGCACTGCAGGAATTCATCTGAGACCCAGCTCGGACAATCTTAGGCAGATGACACATTGAAACAGAGGCCACGCCTTGAAGATTAAGGACAAGTTTAAGGGTTGAAAGGAATCTTCAGTCATTCAATTGCTTGTCAAACCAAAAGTTCAACAGTTAAAGTAAAAATAATCCCAGAGTCAGCAGAGGTGGCTCAGACAGGTAAGGCATTGAAATATTCAAAATTCTGAATCTTGGACCACAGAGGAAATTCTTTTAAAAAAAATTCAGACCACACAAAATATTATCTATAATATTTAGCACATAATACACATTGTTAAACTGTAAAGGAATGTATGATGGATTAAAAAAATGTAATCCAGATTCTCAGAAAACAAAACAGCAGACCACATGAGGAAGCCAGATGGTAGATTTAGCACAAACTGATTTTAAAACAACTGCATTTGTGCTAGGTAAGAAATTACTCCCAAACTTACAGGCTGAAAAAAACAAATGTTGGAGGTTCCAAGACAGCTCAGTGAGCAAAAGCACTTTATTCAAGCCTAAGGGTCTGATGTCGATTCACACTGGAAGAAGAACGCTGACTCTCACAAGTTGTCCTCTGGCTTCCACGTGCACTGTGGTGTGAATGTCAACCCCACACTCGAGGATAAGTAAATAAATGTGCATTCTTTAAAAATGACTATTTCCCTTCTCAGAGTTTCTACGGGTTGGACATTGAGGAATAGCCTAGCTGATTCTGGCACAGTCAGTGTCTCCCGAAGTTGCCATGGCGATACTGATAGGGGCTGTCTCCCTCTGAAGGTTTTAATAGAACTGTGGGGTCTCCTTACATGGCTGTTGGTTGGTGGCCTTTGATCTTCACACGTGCCTCTCCATCGGGCCAGCTGAGTATTCTCTCAAGCTAGTCTTGGAAATCATACACTGTGGCTCACGCTGTTCTGTAGACTAGATGTGAATTAATAAGGAGAGCTCACACTCAAGAGTAGAGAAATTGGACTCCAACTTTTTGATGGGAAGAGGAAATAGCATATAGATGACAATATGATGGGCTGGCAAATGGGATTTTATGTTACATATAAAGTGACGAGATATAAATTCCTTGTTTTTATCACATGCGTGTATATATGTGGTGTGCCTGTATGTATGAATGCATATCATACATACATAGGTGAGATTGTGTATATTTGCAGACCCAAGGCTGATATCAGGAGTTATCCTCAGTTGCTCTTATATTTTACTATTTTTTGAGACAGGGTCTCACAATCAAACCCAGAGTTCACAGATGGGGCTTGTCTCTTTAGCCAGCCTACTTTGGGGATTCCCAGTCTCTACCTTCCGAGGCTAGAATTACAGGTGGGCTACCACGTGAGTTCTAGGGAGTATGAGCTCTATCCTCTGCTTGTATGACAAGCACTTTAACACTGAGTCATCTCTCTAGACCTAAGATAAAAATTCTATCTAGATATGGTGGTGCAAGTCTGTAATTGTAGCATTTGGGAGGTAGAGGTAAGAGTTCAAGACCAGTCTGGGAATACATGGGCGCTTGTATCAAACAATCAAATTTTATGTGTGTACATGTATATTTATTCCAGTGGGAGAATGCATGCCTAGCATGTACAAAGGTTCTGATTTTGATCACCAGCTGTGAAGTAAATGTAAATGTAGGCAGAAGTTAGGGGAGTGTGTTTTGATCCCCAGTGCTATGTAAAACCACGTGCCTATAATTCCTGCACTCGGAAGCAGGAGAATCACTACAAGTTCAAGGCCATGGAGAGACCCTGTCACAAAACAGGACAGTTTTTTTAAATATTTGGAAATGAAGTGGAGCACTGTTAAGTAGCATGCTTCTGCTTTCTGACTGCTACTGGCCGTGACCCGGCACCCCTTCTCCTGTCTTCAGCCCTTCCCACCACGGTGGACCGTACCCCCTCGCGCCGAAAGCCAAAACGAACCCTCCCTCCCATAATTACAGATATTTGGTCACAACAACAAGAAAAGTAACTAATGTTGGCATCAAACTCATATACACTGTGCTTTCCTGTTTATCAATATGCCTTTGTATACTGTCTGATCTTGCACCTTTCTATCTGAAACTTCCCATTCTTTCTTTGTTTCTTCTTAAACTTTAGTCATTTCTCTTTCCTCTTTATTGTGGGTGGGGGGGGAACAGCCATCCCTTATCAATCCAGTCATCACCAATGACTACTAAAGGGTTAAAGCTTAGAATCAGAACTCTAATCAATGAATGTGGGTCATAGCTTCACTCCCTGACACTCCCCTGTGCTTTCTTGAGGAGATAAGAAAGGTGGGTGTCCTCGTTTTGTGGAGAAGGGAACGGTTGAACATCCCTCCCTGAGACATTAAATCCTGACTCACAGCACGGAAGCTGCCCAGCGTGCTGTGCGTTGGCGCGTTCCCTTGTTCACCGTGAACAGAAATTACCAGAAGGTTCCTTGAATGTGTGTTTCCTCCTGGTGTAGCATCCAGCTTCTAATGAAGGCAAGGATCGTTTTGCTGTTTATGTGAGGCTGCATGCAAATCCCTGTTTCCCGTGGTGCTTGGATGTCAGTACTTTTGACCTAAATCATTTATGCTGAGAATAGTCTCAGGTATTTTTAACTCCTGCTGGCCAGTTTGTTTTCTCCCATTTCTTTGCCTCAGGTTCTTCAATGTTCTTAATTCTGTCCTGATTATTTCCTCTAGAACCTCAATATTTTGCATCTTAAATGGGCTGGAAGACAGAGGCATTCCTTGTGTCTTTTTAAATCTTTTTGAGGCTGAAAAAACAGCAACAACAACAACAACAAAAACTGAGCCCGCACCCAAACAGCTAGATAAGGAAAAGTAAAGCAGTGCTGGCTGGTCTCACCCAGTTCTGTACCGTTTTATCTTCCTCGCTTGGGACTCTGTTAAGACATTTTCCTAGCGTCTTCTGGAAAACTTCCCAAACTGCCTGTGTTCACATGTTTATTGTGCTCTGGATATCTGCAGACACACCCAGAAGTTTCACTTTGTAGAACTGCATGCTGTGGGCCTTGTGTTTATTCCACACACATCATCATCTCCTCCATGCTGCTTCTAATTCGTCCATAGACTGCTTAGTTCAGGTTCGTCAGTTTATCTAGGTATGGCTCCTTGGTTTCTAAGTTTCCTCTGGTTCTTGAGATTCATGCCTGACTTAAGAAATGTAAGTCTGAGAGAACACTTAAGGAACTCCTGGGTTCCTCTCAAATGTTGGAGGATCAGAATATCAGTATAATTTTGCTAAAAAGACAGAATCAATGTAGAGATAGATATACAAACAAATTATAAATAAAATAAACAACCTAGAAAAGGGAAAATAAGCAGTTTAATCAGCTTACTGGGTGTGGGTGGAAGCCTTAAGTTAGTTACAACTGCTGACAGGGTGTGTGTGTGGGGGGCTCTTCTTAATTTAGCGTCTGTTTTTGTCAAAACACACTTTCAGGAGAAGGTTGTGCAGCTTGCATCCTGAGGACTAGAGTTCCCTTCCCTGACTGGCAGAAACTCTGACACACATCCTGTGCTATGGGCCAAGCTTGTCGCTTTGAGACAGGTTTGAGATGCGCAAGACGAAACTGAGAGAGAGTTGCAGTATTTGGCTGCACTGGAGAGCAAGCAGGGGAAGCAGGAAGGAAGGTGTGTGGGCGCGCTGTATAGACCGAGGCCATCCGCCGTGCCCTGTGGGGATACCATGGTTGATGGCTTTTCCTTTTCCTGTTTATCTGGTAGTATTTCTTTTATTTTTTAATTCATCAATTAATTAATTTACCTTGTATGCATGTGCTTCTGGTGGGTGCATGCGCACCGTGGCACATGATTGAAGGTCAGAGCAGCTTGCGGGAGGTGAGTCTCTCTTCACCATGTAGGCTCTGGAGACTGAACGCAGATCAGGCTTGGCGGCAAGCTGGCCCTCCTGGGCAGTTGGTGAGGAATCACCTGGCAGTGACTGCTGACTTTCTGTCCAAAGGCAGCTCCAGTGAGCGAAGCCTGTGCAGGAAATGCTATTTTCCTAGCGCTTCTCACTTCCTTCCTTCCTGAGGCTGACTTAGCCTTCATTTTCCAACACCCCATCCTTGCACAGAGAGGAGAACCCGCTTTCTGCCCTCTGCTGTCAGACAGAAACATGGGCAGTGCTTCTGAGCTTAAATAGTTCTTTGCTGGCACTTGAAGGTTTAAAATAGTCTCAGTCCCAAAGAGCTTCAGCTCCAGAACACGGCAAGTCTCAAGGTGCTCACTAAAGCATACCTGAGTGGGAGCAGACAGGGAGGAGAAAGATCAGCCAGCAGAAAGTTTGTTCTAGAACCATATAGAAGGTATCACCAGAGCTTCTGAAAGAATACACTAGTAAGTTTTTTTTTTGGGGGGGGGGAGGGTATCCTGGCATTAATTTTTTTTTAACTTTATTCTGTGTGTGTGTGAGTGTGTGTGTGTATGTGTCAGAGGGCATTCATGGTACATCCCTGTGGAGGACCAAAGGTGACTTCCGGAATCATCCTGGATTACTTCTACCTTGGTTCTGGGATTTCCCAGGCTTTGTTCACCAGGGCCAGAAGTGCAGACCATTGCTACTTCATGGGACCTGGGATCTGAACTCAGTAACTTTTGCTTGCAAGGCACAGTCTTAACCCCTGAGCCATCTCTCCAGCCCATTTTTTTTTTAAACCTTCTACATTTATATCTCTGGTGTCTCCCTCACTTGCTTGGATTTCCATCAGCAGAGGGTAGAGTTGGGAAACTGCTTTGTGCTTTCCTATACTCAGTCCCCTCCCCCATTCTTTTCATGCCCAGTGCTCGCCGATCTGTAAGGGGCTCATCACCCTGCGGTCCAGCAGAAAGCCGAGGACATACTTGTCTGGGAATTTGAGGAGATCCAGCCCAGGGTGCGCAGATGTGAGGAAGATGCTAAGGGGCTACACCATCCTTGAAGGCTAACAAGGGGGCCACCCTTCTCCTAGAGGGTCTGGGGGTGGGACGGTCACTCGGCTGGACAGGAAGAGCTGCTTGGAGGAACTGCCTGGTGGCAGCTGTGGCCTTTGATGGGGCAGCCTGGTCACCTCTGCCCAGCAAGGGGGAGCACCAGCCTCACCCATCTGCGCCTTCTGATTCCATGAACTGTGCCAACCAGCAGCCAGAGGCAAGGGAGGCCGGGTGCAGTGCTGCAAGTCATCTCGGGGCACGGGCCAGGCCGGAGGACAGAGCAGGAAGGGCCAATGTTTGTTGTCCACAACGTGTTCCAAGCTCAGACCTTTGCTCCAAAGACCCATCAGAAATTACTCATTAAGCTGGTCGATACCAGTAGTTATCAGGGTAAAAGTCTATAGCTTATGAGCTCAGATTCTTAAGTGTGTGTGTAGACTTGTAGAAAGGTTGCTTATTAGAAATTATCAGAGTTTCTGAGTACTTCTTCACACTTCCTGTCACATTTTATGACGCTAATTTTTTTATTGTGGCAGATGAATATAACATAAAATTACCACTTTAATCACTTTAAATGCACGCTTTTGTACCACTGTCCCCAGTGTTACTATACAGGCCCATATACCTCCAGAACTATTTTACTTTCTCAAGCTGAGATGCTGTGCCCTTTTGACACTAGCTTCCTGTTGCCTGGAAGCCTCCCTTCTTTCTGTCTATGGGTTTGATGTCTCTGAGTCATGTAAGTCGACTTCTGCAGCACTTTCCTTTTGTGGCTGGCTCTTTTTACTTAGCATATTGTCTTTGTTTCGTCCATGCTATAGCATGATGAGTACTTTTTAAATTTTTTTAATTTTATTTATATATTGTTAGAGACAAAGGGGGAGAGAGAGAGACAGAGAGACAGAGAGAGAACGTGGCACCATGTGTGTCACAGGCCAGCTATTTGCAGTCAGTTCTTGCCTCTACGTGTTGAGTCGGGTCTTTCCCGTGGCTTCTGCTCTGCGCACTCCAGGCTGGCTGCAGGCTTCTGGCCAATTCTCAGGTCTCCACCCCTGTCTCAGTGGAGTGGAGTTCTGGACTCACAGATGCCCCCACTGCACCTGGCACCTTACCTTGGTTTGAATTCAGATCTTCAGGCTTTCAGGGCAAGTGTCTTTACCTGCTGAACCATCTCCCTAGCTCCTGAGTACTTTTTTTTTTTTTTCTTTTTTAAGGCTGAATAACATTCCATTGTATGTACTTTCCACATCTTGGGTTGCTTGACATATGCTGTAAAATTTTATTTCTGAATATCTTATTATTTCATTTTCATAACTTTAAATTAAAGCCCACCACAGCCAGACAGATTTTTTAAAGACACAGAATTAAAAACTGTTCTTGACTAGATTATCTCCGTCTTGAATATACTAGTATTTTTGTGCCACTGCAAGTGGGAATGTGGGAATCATAATCTTACTGGAGTTCACAATGACTTCAGTGCTATCGCATTTGATTTTGTTGCCGAGGACTGAACTAGGTCTTTTGCAGGCACTGTACCTCTGAACTACTGTTCCAACCCAGTGTTCTTGTATTTGAAATACAAAGACTAGCATCCTCAGAACATGTTTGGGAAAGGAATGATTAAGCTAAATTTCTTGGGCTCAGGGTTAGACCGTCTCCTATTTATAGTCAGTGTTCCTGGAATGTCATTAGAGCAATCATTAGACTATAAAATACCCTTGGGACACTGAAAGTCATCGCAGGGGCTGAGGACGTCGCTCATTCGAGTCAGCGCTTGCCTCACACGCTTGGAGGCCTGAGTTCAATCCCCAGCACTCATGAAAATAGCCAGGCGTTGCCGCGGAAGCCCGAAATCCCAGCTCTGTGGAGAGAGACTGGAGGTTCCCCAGGACTGGCTGGCTCGTCACTTTAGCCTGAACCAATGAGCTCCAGATTCAGGAAGCAACCTTATCTGAAAGGGTGAGGTGGAGAACAGTTAGGAAGACGGTCACCTCAGCCTCCACACACGCATGAGTATCCACACACAGCACTTACACATGCACGTGCAACCACGTACACACACGCACACACACACACACACACACACACACTCTATTGCAGATTTAAGACCTCTCCAACACTCCGGCTCAGTCTCCTGCTGAGACTATCTCCTTCTGTGAGTCATCACAGAGTTCATTGTTTTCCTCAGCCTGCAGGAGCCCTGGAATGGGGTCGGCTTGCTCATGACAATAGAGGAAATCTGAGTCCTGTTGCAGCCTCCAGATGATTAGAGAATTACTGTTTCACGAATATCTGGGTAAGGGATCATCTGATCAGTAGCCTGCCTAGAGGAGCCAAACTTTTATCTTGCCTGGGAATTTTACTCTGTTTGACTCGATTTAATATTTGTTGAATATGTTAATAAACTGAAGGAAATAAAACTTTTTTGAGAGGCCAAGGCAGAAAGATTACCGTGAGCTGGAGGCCAGGCTGGGTTATTTTAAATTCATCAAGAAGAGGTGATAAATAGCTAAGGAGATAGATCCTATATGATGAATAACTATGTCAGATGTTACGGGTAGAACCTAGATGGAAAGGATAAAATTCAACCTTACTCCGGCAGAATGTTGAGAAAGAGGAAAATGGCCGGCTGGAGGGTCTTTCAGGAAGGAGATTTAGGAGAAGCGATGTTTTGTACTAAGTCTGAATTCCAGTTTCAGATTAGCTATTTGTTAGCTAGAGAGGTTGGGTGAATTGCTCAGTGACGAAACAGAGGCTGAGCCTTGCTGTCCCCTCAAAGCACAGTGCCTGGCGCAGGCATCGGGATGTGGCCCATGGTAGATGTCAGATGGTGACTGTTCTTAGGGTGCTGTCGGCTATGGAGAGTGCCGTTGTCCACAGCTGTACCACACTGGAGGCACCTGCTCTTCCTGGACGCTCAGCAGGGTCAGGCCCCGTTAGTACTTGGATGGGGGCGTGAAGAAGTTGAAGGTGCTACTGCTTGACCTGGAGGGCTTAGGTGCTGGTCCCCCAATGTCAGGGCAAACTGGAAACTAAAACGATTTGTGACAGAGAGGCACTTAGTTTAATTTTAGGCATGTGGAACTAGAGGTTTATTTAGATATGAATAGTTTCATATTTTTTTCAGGTTTAGTTTGATTTCTGTACTGGCACTGCCACAGATTAGTGGGCAAGCAGGCAGAGAGCTCTTCCTTCAGACCAGGAGATGGTTCAGGGGTAACTGCACTGGCCACCAAGCCTGGTGACCTGAGTGCGATCCCTAGAGCCCCCATGGTGGAAGGAAAGAGCAGACCCCTGCAAGCCACTCCCTGACACGCACACAAATAAGCAAATGTAAAAAACAATATTAATCTCTTCCTTCATAGTTTGTATTCCAAAAGGATTAGGAGAAATTATCTTTCCAAGGATATTTATATTTCAAAGCCAGAGTGACTCTCCGAAGGTGGAAACAGGCATTCACCCACAGGAAAGAAGTTTCTGGGAGACACTTTTCAGATGCCCCTGACTCCCTGCCGCATGCGCAGTGATTTCCTTTGCTAGGCCCGCTGCTGCTCTGGTTTTACTGCAGGTCTTCTCACTTCCACGGGGAGCTGAGTGGAATGTACCCTCAGCCTTCTAAAGGAGCCCTGGCACGAACAGCGGAAGGAGGACACAGGTGAAACCCATCTATTAGAAAACGAGGGCGTCGAGCCCCGCCCCTGATCTCACCCATGAGTCACACATTCAGCAAGGCTGGGACTGCTGGACCCTTCTAGGGTGTGTGTTTCTCTGCATCGCTCACTCATCCCAGCTGAGTAGGAGGTCAGGCAGCAAAAGAATTGTTTGAGCCAGATTCTCATCTGCTTCTGAGTCACCATCTGGCAGAAGAGAAGCCAAGAAGCAACGTTAACTCCTTGGGATCAGTGGTCATAAGCTAATTCTTTCCTTAGGAGTTCAGAGGAGGAGACACAATAATCAGATAGCAGGAGGACATCTGGGAAATGGCACTACAAGAAGGAAAATACTCTCCCCTCGACCCAACCCTGAGGTTGTTTTAGTAACGTATACAGTTAAGAGGTTTACAAAAATATCGTATTTGGTTTTCTTAAAAAGAAAAAAAAATGCTTAGGCATCACCCTAGTATAGAAATTTGACATCTGGCAACTTCCGTCCTCTGGAAGATGGCCAGAAAATGAGGACGGGGCCTCAGGGCTCATGGAAAGCAGCTGTTGGAAAACTTCAGGGCTGACCCATGCCCTTTACCACCGCGAAAAAGTGCCTGCCTGCCTGCCATCCACTGCTTGTTTACTTTCACTTATCTGGGAACTGGTAGTCGTTTGGTGGTGCGTCAGTGGTCATCCCTCCCCAGCAGATTGTAAACAGCCATCTAGAAAGGGGTGGAAAAAATTGAGGAAATAAACTGAAAGCAGAGGGCAGGCTGGCGTCAGAGAAAAAGACCTGAATGTTTTTAACCGTGTGGTCCTAAGAGAATCATCACAGCTCAACACAGCCTCATGGGACCTTGATCATCAAGTTACTTCTGCTCCAGCAAATCACATTCTTCTGAAGAAGTGGGGGGAGGTACAGACTCTGTCCGGCTTTGTTTCACTGAGGCAGGGTCTTCCTGCGTAGCCCAGGCTGGCCCAGAACAAGATCTGGTATTAGAAGCATGTGCCAGCAAGCCCAGCCCGATGTGACTATTTTTAAACATGGTCAGAATAAACCAAGTTTTGTTATGTTGAAGCGGAAAGTCCTGTTGTGTTTATCTGTGTGAAAATACCACATTTGTCTAGTGATCGGTGACAGGGATTTACCCTCATAATTGATGATAGAAATGGTTTGTAAAGCAAGTGTGCTTTCACGCGGTTAGAGTTCTGGGGGAGGCTTGGTGACAGATTTGGATTCCCATTTCCATTTCTGGCTTATCGTGTCATCCTGAATACATTTCATCCCCTCTTGGAGTCTGTGTTCTCATCTGCCCAATGGGAACCAAGAATACATGGTAGGGGTGCTGGGGTGACCTGGCCAGAGCACACACAGGGCAAGACGCCGCACATAGCAAGTGCTCAGTAAGTGTTAGGCATTAGCATCATTTCCATCTCAGCATCCCTGTGATGATTATTAGGAAGTACGCACATTGCCATTTCTCAGGACATGAGACCAAGGCCAGAGACTCGGAAGCGATGCATTCAGGGCAAAGAGCCGCCCATGCACGGCACCGGCACTCGTCCTCAGCCTTGTCTCCCTCCCTGTAGTATCCTTGGACTTGCGCTTATCGTACGCTGTCTCTTCAAAGTGTAATCGCAGTCAGGTTTTTATTATTTAGACAAATCTAGGGGTTTGAGGTTGGAGACCCTGTCTAGCATTGTGAGAGGCCCTGCTGCTGTACTGAACACTGCCAAAGAAAAAAGAAAGCAAAAGATAACACAAAGCAGAAGACCTGTGGCTGGGAGGGTGTGGAGTGTACTAGGCACTTCTCTTTTCTGCTGTGACCTTTGCATCTCATTATAGGAAAACAAAAAACCAAAAACCTCCCAGTAACACAGAAATAGCTACTTTTTGCCCAGCAGTCCAAATGAAATATGCAATGTTTAGCTGTATGGCATTGTTATGGTTAGATTCAGGTATCACCTTGACAGTTGCAGGTTGTTTGAGGCATAGCTGTAAAGATTCAGTAGCAGAAGCATTACATTCAAGAAAGGGCAAAAATCATACCCAAAATAAGTATCGATCCTGGTAAAGACAAAGTGCTGTCTTTTCCATCTTGGAAGTGGCCCGATTTGTCAACCTGCCGCCATGTTGCTGGTTGGTCACCTTGGAGAATGGCTCCGTATCGGGGACTCAGTGTTGGTCTCTGCTGCTGGCACCTTTGGCACTCAGCAGCAACTATAGCCAGGTCAGCCTGGGCGAGTGGAAGTCCATGTTGTTGCGCCCATGCATAACCTCCATCTCTGCCACCATGCCTAATTTTGTTCATGGGCCCATTGGGCAATGATAGGGATGGCTGGTGAAAGAGGTTGGCTGTCCACAGAACAAGTTGTCCTATCCGCCTGATTACGGAATGTAACTTCTACTGAAGTCACCTTTCGATGAGCATTTACATGGGACACAAATATCTTTGTGTCCTTTGCCCATTTGGAAAGATCTATCCACATACTTCTTCCCCATAGGTCTTGTAACGGTTACTCTTTACTATTGCTGTGAGAGAGCACCCAAAGTCAAACAACTTATGGGAAAAAGGGAGATTTATTCAACTTACAGTTCCAGAGGGGAAGTAGATACAGTCTTTCAAGGTGACGGAAGTGTCATGACTGAGGCAGCGGCACGTTAAATCACAGCAGACCTAGCTTAGCTAGATCACAGACAGTCATAGCTTGAACATTCCTGGAAAATGTCTCTCCACCCATATTCTGTGGTCCCTTTTTTATGGTCCTTATTGGTGGTTCCTATGGGATCTATGGAAGTTCCCATGGAATTTAGGGCAGGTATAATCCTTTCAGGTGGTCTCAGTTGATCCTTTCAGGTGTGGTCTCGGCCAATCTTAGCTAATACCAGGTGTGTCAAGTTGACACCCAGGCTTAACTATCACAGATCTTTTTCACCAATTTTCCAATTATGTTCCATCTGAGTCCCTGACCATCCAATGAAACCTTTGGCAACAGCCCATAAATCACTACAGTTGCACATCTGGCCATTTTTCCTTTCAGACAAAGTGTATGACCATGTGTACTGCCTGAACTTCTGCCCACTGTGATGATTTCCCTTCACCAGTGTCCTTCAGGGTTATTGCAGAAAGAGGCTATATTTATTCTTCATAACTGTGCCCCAAGTAGCCTGCGACTGTCAAGTTGACACTTGAATCTAACCATAACATTCAGCCTTTTGTCAACTTGACTCAGACACATAACTTTTATACTATAACCTTCTGACCCCTATTCTCATAGATATTACATTCATAAAATACATTCAGTTCAATTTCAAAAATTTTTAAATTCCAACATTATCTTAAGGATAAAGTCCTGTCAGTATCAAAAGTTAAATAATTTAGCACAGAATAAATATTAAAATAGAAGCATTATATCACAATAAAGAAATATAAATTCAAAATTAAAAGCAAAATCTAGGAAAAATATACATCACAGTCTATATTTACTGTCACTCATATTCAGGGCAGGTCACAGATTTTAGGCAGTTTCATTTGTGCTTTAGAGAATAGAACAAAAATGTTTTGGGCAGGGCTAAGCCTTGTCTCTGTAATTGGTCACATGGTCTTAGTTGGTATTTAGAACTACATTCCTCCACTACCCATTCTGTGCTTCTTGTACCATCAGCAAGCACTTAGAGCAGTTTTTGGCTCTTTACCTGGGCAGGGAGAAGGGGGTCACCCATACCTTCATTCCTGAAGGATCTGGGTCACCCACCATCCTGCCTACATTGAGTTGTTGGCAGTTTCCTATTAATCACGGAACATGGTAGCACCAAGAAACGCCCTCGTGAATCTCCTGCACTCCATTTATACCCTTCCTTGCCTCCATTATGGAGAAGCAGTCTGATTTCCTTCTTGATAGTCTGGATCAATGACACCTCCTAACAGAGTTATTCCTTTCTTACTCTGTGGACTCAAAGGCATCAGGAGCCCAAAATAGCCACGAGGAAGCTTTAACTTCCAGTTCCATGGAATGCTTATCTTGTCTCCTGGCAAAAACATCCCCTGCTCTGGAACCAAAACTTCTAAGCCAGCAGAGTACAGACCTGTGGGAACAGGAAACAAAATTTTCCTAATTGGGTTACTAGGTATGACAGGGAGGGGCACCATTCCAGCCTCTACCCCTTGGTTTCTGGATCGGATCGGTGAATTCTGGCTATAGGAGGTAAAGTACCATGTATTGGGCACTGATTCAAGGCGTACAGCACGTCCCAAAAGATTCTGTCCCAACCCTCCAAACTATTGCTATAGCACTGGCACTGTGTCTTTAATAGGGCTTTCCCCTGTTCTATCATGCCAGCTGCTTCAGGATGGTGGGGAACATGGTAAGACCAGTGAATTCCATAAGCATAAGTCCCATTGCTGCATGTCCTTAGCTATAAAATGTGTTCTCTGGTCAGAAGCAATGCTGTGTGGAATGCTGTCCACCATGGACAAGACATTCTGTGATGTGTGGATGGTAGTTTGATGGTGATTTTATCAGAAACTATGCAGACTAACTGCAACAGGCATGATCAAAATTGTCATTGGCATATTAGATGCCTACTACATTTTCCACATCAGTGTTTATTCTTAGAGTATAAACTATCTTTTGTAGCCTGTTTCGCGCTGCTCGTCTCGCCAGCAAGAACGACGCAACACGATCAGGATCCTTCTGTAGCAAGCTTTAATGCATCTTGAGAGGGAGAGCACTAGCTTTCAGCACGGAGACCCCAACTGCCTAAACCGCCACCCTTATATAGGGATTCTGTCCCGTCTTGGACGTGGCAGCACCTGATTGGTAGTGGGCGTGTCACCCGAGGTGGCGTGATGGTCTCGCGATCAGGGCTAGAGCGGGAAATGGGCCTGGCGCTTGCGCATTGGCTTGTTTTGCTGAGAGGAGAAGGGGAACTGGCGCCATCTTAGAATGGCGGCATGCAGGGCGGCGCCCTACATCTCCCCCTTTCTTATCAAATATGATAGCAATGAGGTGACCACCCAACTCAGGCGAAAACAGAGGCCAAATCCTCATAAAAAATTCGTCCTGCCAATTTTGTGAGGAAGGGATTCTGGGGCAGGTAACCCTTTTGCAAGATGGCGTGTTTTCCAGAGTAAACTCTGTGCGATGCTTTGCTCGTCAACCTGTGTGGGCTGCCTATGCCAGACACTCGTCCTCGTGCAATGCAACAAAGGTGCTGAGGGTGCATGAGCTGTTTGGCCGGCGATCAACCTTTATTCTTGCTTTAATGCTGCAAGCCAGATCTCAGCAGAGGTCCCATGTTCTAAAGCCCTAAGTGCCTGAGTGACCATGATTTTTTCTCGTCTGGCCCTGTTAGAAAATTTACAGAAGAGCCAAGACAATATTGCCAGACCGAGACGGAACAGAATTCCAAATAGTCCCACCCCCACCCATTCCTTGAAGTAGGAAAAAGCTGAGGAAATCCAGGAGGCGAATCCCGACGTCAGAGATGGGTCAAGGCGGGTTGAGTTGACGTGCATAATGGCGACTCTGAGTTCTCGTTAAAGATATGGCCGAGGTAGTCCAGCGAAGGCTGTCAGTAGCCGCGGTAGCTCCAACGATGGCTGCCCACAGCTAGTTGCTCAGTTCGGTAGTCAAGTAGGTGCTGGCTGAAGGCTCGAGAACTCCTGGAGTCTTGGAAGGTCGAAGGAACCGGGCAGCCGGAAGGAAGAACGATTCCTAGCACAGCTGCAAGAAGGGATCTGTTCTCCTTGGTGGCTTCTTTTTATAAGAATCCTTTGAGAGCTTTGGAGTTCTGATAGGATCTAGGGCGTGTACTATCCTTTCAAGTAGTCTCAATTGATCCTTTTCCAGAGGTGGTCTCAGCCCAGCTTAGTTAATACCCTGTGTGTCAAGTTGACACCCAGGCTTAACTATCACAAGTCCACCCCTTGTCAACTTGACACCAAATCACATTTCCTTAGGCCATTAAAAATTCTCCAAATAGCTCCGCCTAACATAATATAGCTATCCACGTACAACCGCACACGCATTATTTTTCCAAGATCAATGACAATGCCCTTTGAGAAATCCTTAGTCTTAGTGTCCCATAACACAATATCATAATGTAGATTACAGCATTTCATCTCACCAGTTCTGTAACATAAACGGCATGGGCAGGGGGAACGTGGACATTATCCCCCATCTGTGCTCGGAGCGAGACTGGAGATTTCTCATCAGGATCAGCATTATCAGTCTTAATATCTGTGGCTTCATTTTCTTGGATATGGATGTTTCTTGTTAGCCGTTGTGGGATCCAAAATGGATGTTCTTCGCTCTGTGGAAAGACACATACAGCTCCCCTGGACCTAATTAAAACTGGATCCGGGCCTTTCCATTGATTAGTCAAAATATCTTTCCATTTTACTAACTCCTGTGGTCTCTGAGGTTCTGAGCAATGTCTGTCAGCGGCACTTCTTCCTGATTCATCTAAGTTGAGAAAGTTCAGAGTGAAAAGTGCCAAAGATAATGCTGCCTTTGGACCAGGAGATAGGGACGCTATGGGTCCCCCTTTTTGTTTAATTAGATAAGATTTGAGTGTCCGGTGGGTTCTTTCAATTATGCCTTGACCCTGGGGGTTGTAGGGCAGGCCAGTAATGTGTGTCACTTGTAGCTGTGAGCAAAATTGTTTGAATTTTTGGGAAGTATAAGCTGGTCCATTGTCTGTTTTTAGAACCTTAGGCTTGCCCCATGCACTCCATGCTTCAAGGCAATGTTGAATAACCTGAGAGGTCTTTTCACCTGAGAGAGAGGTGGCATGGATGATGCCCGAGTAGGTGTCTACAGAAACATGTATATATTGAGATTTCCCAAAAGAGGGGATGTGAGTCACATCCATTTGCCATACCTGCAACGGGGAAATGCCTCTAGGATTAACTCCAGTGTGGGGGATAGGCAAGAATTGGCAACAATTTTGACAATTAAGGACTATATCACGTGCTTGTTGTCTTGTTAAGGAAAAGTGTTTGCGCAACGTTTCAGACGTCACATGAAATTTTGAGTGAAACTCTTTGGCAGCACTCAGTGAGGAAGGAAGGGCCACGGCTATGAGCTTGGTGGCTTGATCTGCCAAGTCATTGCCTTTTGTCATGGGACCCGGAAGGCCTGAATGAGCTCTGATATGAACAATATATAAAGGATGACGTCTATTTTGGAGGGCCTCTTTAATTTGTGAAAAAAGGAATGCCACCCTACTAGTAGGTTTAATGAGACCTGCCGTTTCAAGCAGGCGGACTGCATTAACTACGTATAATGAATCAGAGACAATGTTGAGCGGGCCTGGAAATTGTTGAAGAACTTCAAGGACAATTAAGCATTCAACAATTTGGGGGGAGGTTTCAGAATACTGTCTGACGTGAGCAACCTCATTAACTATATAGGCTCCACGTCCCGTTTTTGAGCCATCTGTGTATACCACAAGTCCATGTGATATGGGTGAGGATTTTGTAATTTTGGGGAAAACAATGGGATGGATAGAGACGAACTGTAAAAGGGGGTGTTTAGGGTAGTGATTATCAAAAGTCCCGGAGAAGGTGGCGCATAGTACCGACCAGTCAGTGGAAGCTGCAGCCAGGGTTTGAATCTGATTAGAGGTGTAAGGAACAATGGTAACATGAGGCTCTATGCCAAAATATTCTATTGTTAGTTTTATGCCTTTTAAAGCCAATTGTGCAACTGCAGAGGGATACCAATCGATCACTTTGTTAGGGGAGACATGTGGATGGACCCAACATAGGGGTCCATTTTGCCAAATAACCGCGGTGGGTAGGTCTTTAGTGGGTAAGACACACAAAGAGACAGGAAGGGAGTAATCAATTCTTTCAAGTTGGGCATGGGCCATTGCCAGCTCAATTTTATTTAGAGCTGTAATGGCCATGGGATTTAGGCTTCGGGGGGAAGCAATGTGGTTGTCTCCTTCTAGTATATCAAACAAGGGTTTTAATTCTGTAGATGGGATCTTGAGAAAAGGTCTAAGCCAGTTGATATTGCCTAGCAACTTTTGGAAATCATTTAGAGTATGTAGATTATCTTTTTTAAGTTCTATCTTTTGTGGACGAATGACTGTAGGCCTGATAAGAGATCCCAGAAAATGACTGGAATCGGACATTTGTAATTTTTCTGTAAGGTTAAGGTCAAATAAGCCATGTCAGGTCCGGAAGATCCCATGGGCATCGGTTGTGAGGAGGTCGTTTTTTCTGGGGCTGGAAGAATAAGGACTTGAGCGATTCGATCTCCTTTTTGAATAGAGAAGATACCCTGGGGGCTGGAGCATAAGAGTCGAATATCTGAGGTATGATGGTTGTCTATCAGACCAGGGTGAACTATCAACCCCTGAGCGGTTAGAGAGCCTCTTCCAATTATTAGACCTATAGTTTGTTTGGGTAGGGGAGGTTGTAGAGGCTGAAGAGGGACGGCTTGAACACCCAATTGAGGCATTAATAAGATTGTGGCGGCGGAGTGCAAGTCCAATCTTGTGGCTGGTTTTGAGGAATTTCTGGGTTCTCGGTTTTGACAAAATGGGTCCCGTATTTCTTGGGGCCCCGGGGCCGGGGGCCCATTGACCCGTTTTTTTGTTCTGGCTCAGAGGAGACCTCTTGAGGAGGCAAAAGATTGCCCTTCAGGTCTCTCATTGACCTGCACTGTTTAACGGGGTGATATCCTTTTTGACACCTGGTGCACAGAGTAAGGGGTTTTGTTCTCTTTTAGCCTCGCGACAATCTTTTGCAAAGTGGCCAGGTTTTTTACAATTGTAGCAGGAGCGACCATTGTTTTTCATGGGGGGGCGCTGCTGTGCTCGGAGAATAGCCGCCGCGAGTCCAGAGTTACTCAGCGGGCCCCCTATTTCTCTACATACTCTAAGCCAATCTTGTAAACCTTTGTTTTTTCTGGGAGCTATAGCATTGCGGCATTCCTGTGAGGCTTGTTCAAAGATTATTTGTTCTATAAAAGGAGCTATAGTATCTGGATCACCAAAAATCTTTCCAGCCACATCCATTATCCTAGCCACATATTCAGAAAAAGGTTCTTGGGGCCCCTGTATAATTTTTGTAAGCTGATTTCCTGTTTCTCCCTTTTTGTTAAGAGCCTTCCAGGCCCTAATAGCCGTACTGGAAACTTGAGCATAAGCACCCCAGTGAAAATTAGCCTGATCAGTAGTAAACGGGCCTTGACCGGTTAATAGCTCAAAGGTCCATTCTCTTTGTTCAGGGGTCAGCGAAGAGGCATTAATCCTAGCCTGGTTTTGTGCTGCTTCATGCCATAAGGCCTTCCATTCCATGTATTGACCCATAGTAGGTAATGCAGCCTTAGCGATAGTTTGCCAATCAGTGGGTGTTAGTGCATGTAAGGCTAGGCGTTCTAGCTGTATTATAGTGAAATTTGCATTAGGCCCATATTTTCTAACGGACTCAGCCAGTTCTTTAATCTGATTAAAATCAACAGGAGCATGAACTCTCCCCGTCTCTCCCTCGTAAATTGGAAAGGCAAGGCTGAGTTTATGGCGAGTCTGTTTGGGTAATCGTGAAGCAGAGGGTGCAAAAGGAGGCGGAGCAGAAGGGACAACCATTAGAGGTCTTTCCTTCATAGGCTGTCTATGAAGAGGGCGCCATTCTTCTGGGTCATATGCGGCAGCCGCTTCTTCAAGCTCGGCCTCATCCTCTGTGTTTATCCTCGAATCTTCATCATCAGAGGAAGTAAAACTAAGAGCGGCAAGCTCTTGGGTTGGACATAACCTAGGTCTTGAAGTGGGGTCATATATGGGCTCCCACCATGAACCTGGTTTTTTGTTTGGGGGATTAGATGCATTATCTAGTTCTCTTTCTTTATCTTTGTCAGACTCTTTGGTAAGTTTGTTTTTACTCACTTTTCTTCTCTCCCTATCCTTATTAGGTTGTCTGGGAGGTCCTTTTTCACTTATGACGGTTTGGGGTTCTTTTTTACGCGTACCCATCCTCTCACTACGCTCAGATTCTGACATGCCCTCTTGCACTGTTTCTAAAGTGAGCTGTCCTGCCGATCGGGCCTTTTCGCAGTTTTCGTCTTCAAGACAGTTTTTTATCATTTTCCAAATAAGATCACAACAATAACGAAAACAGAAAACAAAGAGAGTGAAGGATATCAGGATTACTGTTGCAAGAATTTCAGGAAGCTCGATCATTTTGAATTAGGAAGGTGAAAGAGTGAACATACCTTTCCGAGGCGTAGTCTGCGCTACAGTTCTGAACCCTCCCTGTCACCAGGGGGTCTCCGACGGTGCGGACGATGTGGTTCCCGGGTTTCGGCACCAGTTGTTTCGCACTGCTCGTCTCACCAGCAAGAACGACGCAACACGATCAGGATCCTTCTGTAGCAAGCTTTAATGCATCTTGAGAGGGAGAGCACTAGCTTTCAGCACGGAGACCCCAACTGCCTAAACCGCCACCCTTATATAGGGATTCTGTCCCGTCTTGGACGTGGCAGCACCTGATTGGTAGTGGGCGTGTCACCCGAGGTGGCGTGATGGTCTCGCGATCAGGGCTAGAGCGGGAAATGGGCCTGGCGCTTGCGCATTGGCTTGTTTTGCTGAGAGGAGAAGGGGAACTGGCGCCATCTTAGAATGGCGGCATGCAGGGCGGCGCCCTACAGTAGCCCTCTTTTTTTTTTTTTTTTTTTTTTGCCATCAGACACTTGAGCTTTTTTGCATGGGTTAATATTTTATGTGAGATGAAAGTAAGAATCTTCATCTTCCCAGGCTTAGGACCTGACCAGTGTGGAGACCTCTAGCTGCTCTCGTGAAGCCGTAGGACGCTGTACTCCGACCGTGGCCAGGCATTCCCAGGCACACAAATGCTGCTCTGCAGTGATTAAACACATAGACCTGCCTGCGTCTCGCTGCAGCTGCGTAGGCCCAGGACAGAGCCGGCCTCTTGGAACCAGAAGGACACGCTTGATCTGCAGTGTATCGACTGTCCTCCGGCACGCGGTGCTTTCTCCTTGCTCTTCTGGGTGTGTTTCAAATCTTGGCCCATGGGGCGTATAGCTTGCTGCTGCTCATCGAGCTGCATGACATCATTTTGCAGACACCATCTGCAAGTCCCAACCCAAGACATTAGATTCTTTAACCTTGCTAAATCTGACTGGCCTACTCTCTCTCTTTTTTTTTTCCATATGTATCTGAATTGATCTTTCATCCCCCTGAAGTTTTTAAATGTTTTTGCACACTCTCAGGCATTAATATCAGTTACAACACTATTGAAGATGGCAATTCCTTTTCTTTTTTGTTAGTTGAGAAGTTTTCATATACAAGGAAAATGAGTTTATGTCGTTCCAATCCCCCTCCTTGCCCATCTTTGTCCTCTCTTACCTTTCTCTTTCCTCTTCAATCCCGCCATGTCCCTCCTACCCTCTTGTCTCTCAGCATATGTGGAACATGGAACTCTTTTTGGGGTGCTTTGTGTTGCTAAGAGAATCAGATTTCTGTTGTAGTGTATGTGGCTCTTCAGTGGGGAAAGTTGTAAACGGAGTTTTTTCTTCCCTCGTCCTATGACTGGCCTACTCTTTAAGGTAGTTACAGAGAACAAACAAAATGCCTGTCTAAAGCCCCTAGTTTTTAAATAGACTGCATTGCCTGACACTTTATATTAATGTTAGTGCTGATATTATTAAAATGTTAATTTTCTTACCATTGTCTCCTGGAAAAGTCAACAATTGCTGACTTGAGTCTTTCTGGCCACTCTTTCATTTGGGTTTCCTTTTTCTCCCCAGTTCCGGAAGTAAATGAAGAATATTAAGTTATTAAAGAAATAACTGAGGGGCTGGAGAGGTGGTCAGGGGTTAAGCCTCTGTCTTGCAGGCGGAAGGTCCTGAGTTCGGATCCTAGACCCCAAGTATAGACGCTGGGCAGAAGCAGGGGCGGCCTGTGTTTCTGGTCCTAGTAGGGCGGAGCCTGTGAATCCTGGGGCAGAGTAAAGGAGGAGGTGGAGGTGGTCCATGGAGGTTCCCAAGTTTGCCCGTGGTTCTACACACACATACACACACATGCATACACACACAATTGAATAAAAAAAAAAAAAGAAAGAAGTGAGAAAGTACTTTGACTTTTTAACACAAAGCACAGTCTTACTTGTTAGCACTGACATTTTATAAGTATCTTTAATTTTATCTTCAATAGATTTATCGTATTTTTTTAAAAAAATTATTTGTTTATGAGTGAGAGGGAGAAATGAGCACAGTAACTGGGTAGAGGTCCCACTAAGCCATCTCACTAGCTCTGGAGTATGTTTGTAATGCATGCATGTGGCGTAGGTCAGATGCTTCATGATGCTTTTGACCTTCCTCTCAGGTCAGCATGGAGGCGGGCTCTGTGGTTCGTGCCATCTTTGACTTCTGTCCTAGCGTCTCGGAGGAGCTGCCACTCTTTGTGGGAGACGTCATTGAGGTGTTGGCAGAGGTGGACGAATTTTGGCTTTTCGGGAAGAAGGAAGACGTTACAGGTAAGAGGCCCACATCCCGCCTGTACTCAGTAAGCCACAGCCCCTCCCCTCTTTCCATATTAAAGATAAAGGTTGAATGGGGACCCGAGTGAACCACTTCAGAATCCTTTGTGTCTGCTTTGCCTTCCACACTGGCCCCTAGCTGCTGGGAGAGGGTTTCTGTTGTAGTTCTCTGTTCTGATCAATGCTCCCACGTGGCTGAATGGTGGGACACCTGCTGCCCTGGCCTAGTTTCTTACCTCATCTCTCCTTCTCTGTAACTCTATATCATGCAGTACTCTTCTTGACATCTGCATCGTTCCCTTCTTCAGAGTCCATCATTTTTCATTGCTGCCCTGTGGTTGGTAGAATAGAAAAAGACGGTATCCATCTCGCTCCTCTGGCTGACTTCCCTTAGCAATTTCTACCTTCTTCCTTTTTCATTCTTTACAGGAAGTCTGATTTAACTGTTCACACAATCACCCATACACACCAGCATGGGTTTCCTTCACTGACTACCACCCTAGGGAAGGGTAGACCTTTTCCCCACACAGCATGTAGCTCTGTTAATCAGTCCTGGATTTCCAAAACCTTCATGTAAGTCTGGGTGGAGTATGTGATGTAGCCCTAAGAGCAGATGCTGTGGACAAGTGGGAGGTGAGAAGATGGTTTCCCAGAAGTGATTTCTCTGCCGAGCTGATGGGTAGCAGTCAGCACAGCAGAGTACAATGCTTGCTCAGAGGCCCGTGGTGGAGGAAACACAGAAGGACCAAGGAAAAGTCAGTACGGCACCGGCTGGTGGAAGGGCAGGTGGACTGGAGAGAAAGTGATGTGTGGGGCGAGGGTGTGCCAGGTCAGGGACCGAGGAGGCGGAAGACAGGCACGGTGCTTTCAACATGGCGGGACGGAATCTCACTGCAGCTCTTAGAAGGATGGGAAGGCAGGAGGCATGCTGGGAGATGGTTGGCATCACTGTCTGCAGGTGGTGGTGGCTCAGATCAAGGAGGTGGGTGCAGAGGTAAGTGGACAGATGCAAGATGCATTTCTTCTCTTAGTCTGTCCAACTGCCAGGCCCTGTCTTTCTGAAACGGCCTCTAGACACCCTACCCATCTGCAGACTGAAACGATCATTTTCATGAAAATTTCTATGTTCCCCCTGACCCGTCATTGCGTCTCTGATCTTCCTTAGCAGTTTGTGCAGCTGTGTTGTGACATAGGATTTCAGGATCGAGTTATCATTCATGTCTGAGTAAGTTTTCAGATTAGGTTTGTGCCCCATACTTTTTTTACAATCAGTTACTAGCATTAAGTCAGTTCATAATTCATAAACCTTTAAGAGGACTCAAAAAATTTTGTCCTTGTATACAGAAAAAGGAATTTCAATAGTAAGGCTGGCAAAGTAGCCTAGTGGGCAAGGTGCATCCTCTGGCAACCTGAGTTCAATCCCAGAAGCCCACGTGGGGAAGGAGAGAACTGACTTCTGAAAGTTGTCCTCTGACCTACGCCACATGCATGCATTCTTCTTCTTGCCTGCACCCTCTCTCTTTCTTTTTCTCTCTGTTCTCTTTCATCTCTTTCTCTCAAGAAGATAAATTAAATATTTTTTAAAAGAAGTTTAATTATTAAAAGAAAATTCAGGGCCAGGGACATGACTCAGAGGGTAAAAACTGTTTGCTTTTACCCTGAAGTTCATGGTGGAAGGAAAGAACCAACTTCCAAAAGGCCTTGGATTGCTATATCTACACCAGTGGCACATATACCTCTCTCTCCCTCTCTCTCTCTCTCTCTTTCACACACACACACACACACACACACACACACACACACACACACACACACAAAGAAAAGGAAAAGAAAAAGGGAAGGGGAAGGAAAGGAAAGGAAAAAAATTCGGTATTCAATGTTTACTTTGTTTTTCAGGACAGTTCCCCAGCAGCTTTGTGGAAATTGTGACCATTCCCAGTCTGAAGGAGGGAGAGAGGCTGTTTGTTTGCACCTGTGAATTTATATCTCAAGAGCTGAACAGTCTCTCTTTGCATAGAGGTAAGCTGATCATAGAGGATTGGAAGAATCTTGGCTATGAGGTCTTCTTAAAATTTTTACACCCAGCTAATATCTGGAAAGTCTTCAGTAACACCCAGACAGGCTGATAGTAAGGTCATATTTGACCATTTTCACAGTATTTTCTCATAAAGGCATTCTCTGATTTGCAACACAGTTGTGAATATTATTAACTTTGTTTTGTTTTGTTTTGTTTTTGTAAATATCGTGAGCTTCCAAGGTTCTTAACTGCAGGGGAGAAATTTCAGCCTCCAAAGGTGAATTTATCACCTCATCCTCGGTCCAGCCTTGTCTTCCATCTTTCCTCTAGCCCCGGGCTGTGGCTGCTTCAGACAATATTAATTTTCCTTTCCCGTGAAACCTTACACAAGTGTGCTAGCAGCATTGTTGCATAATAGTGATAGTGACATGTAGAGATAAATGCTACAGAGTTCCATCTTACTACGCCTCTGTCAATGTTACAAAAGTTCTCATCAGAATCAGATTACAAGGAGCACCAGAGAGCCAACCTTTCAGCGCTGGGTCACTGAAACTGAGATCTGGATCTTGTCTTGAGTCCTTTACCAATCAAGCCTAAGAAGCTAAAAATGGAGCCCAAAGCAAGAGGATGAGGGCCAGGGGAACAGGCCAGAGGAACACAGGGAGAGGGTAGGAAAAATAAGCTAAAAATCCATGTTTTTATCTGTACCTGATATGTCTCTTTTCTCAAAGGAGGAAGTTAAAACTATTGTCTTCTTCTGCAAAGCTTATCTTGACACACTGATTTTAGTTCCTCTTGTGTCTATATATGGCATGTCATGCTAATAAGAATTAATTTTTCTATTTGGAAACAAAGTCACTACAAAATTGTTTTATACCATATAGTTTATCAGATGCAAATCTAAGGCCTCCCAAGTCTGAGGCTTAAGACAGTCCTTCTGTCTGGGAAAACAGTTTATGAGTATGGTCTGCATTCTCTTCTCCCTGACCTCTAGTACTGTAATCCTGACCCCTGTTCCCATAAAAGTGATGCTTTCCTTCTGTTTACACAAAACTATAGTGAGAATATATCAGAAGGAGATTTGGAAACTGAGCGTATGTGCGGGGTGGGAGACAGTGAGGTGGCACAGCGTGTGATGTCACTGTCAAGTCCGCTGCAAGCTGCCCTCTGACCTCTGCACACATGCTGAGGTGTGCAAGCACTCAACATACTCACGATAAATAAATACGCATTAGGCTGGGATATGGCTCAGTTGGTGGAGTGCTTGCCTGGCATGCACAAAACAGTTTTGGGTTTAATACCCAAAACTATAAGCTGGGCATGGTGCACACACTTCCTGTAATCCTGCAATTCAGGAGATAGTACAGAAGGACCAGAAATTCAAGGTTGTCCACAGTTACACAGCAAATATAAAGTCAGCTTAGGCGACATGAAAGACCTGTTATGGTATCATGTTGCCTTTTAAGGTGTTATTTGTTATCTTTAAGAAGTATCGTTTGGATTAATAAAAGAAATATATAGGTTATATCTATATATATCAGTATGTAATTTATCTGTGTGTTAAGAGCAGATAATAAAGCTTAGAGGAAGAGAATTCTGATGGCCCCAAATTGAAATACATCTTTGTCACTTAGTATCTATGACCTTGTGCTACTTAAGTCTTCCAACCTCAATTCCTTATTTAAGAAATGGGGATAATACCTACCTCAAGGTAGCTGTGAGGATTATTGAGGTTATGAATGTTAGCTTCTGCCAAAAGGAAAGTGAAAGGTAGTTATTTTTAGTCTTGGCCTGGCCTACCCAAATTCCTGACATGCCTTGTGTTTGTAACTCTGTGAGTCAGCGTTAAGTTTCCCCGGAGATTCTACCTGGAATCAGCATCACTAACACCTCACCAGCAGGTGTCGCTCTTCTTCCTTTTCCTCAAGCTACCCAGCTGGTTTGAACTGGTCTGTGTTTTTTAAATTCTAAATTGAGCAAGGAACTGTTCTTCTAGAATAAAAGGTCAATATAGGTGGCCAGTGTCTCTGACTGTCCAAAAAATAAAGAAATGTCTCTGTTTGCCTATATGTTGCTGGTAAATTCACAACAAAACAGCTTAAGGGAACAAGGGGGTTTATTTTGACTTACAACTGGCTACTTTTCTTAGTCCAGCTTGGCAGGGGAAGCTCACACCAGCACCAGAAGTTGAGGGAACTGGCCACACCATGGCCACAGCATTGCTGAGAGAGACAAAGCTCATTTTCCAGACAAGTCTGTCCAAGTGTGCCGAAGAATGCAACTCAATGAGCCGGCTTCCTCTACTTTATCCACCCACCCATCGTGGACTGGTTCTTCCCCCAAACAATTGGCCGGCCTCCTGAGTTGTTTCCTTAGGGCTTGCCTTAAGTATTGATTCTAACAGATGTGCCCAAAACTCAGTCGACACCTCTATATATCACAGAGGGAAAGCAGACCATGAAAATATGGCAAGGAAGATAATTAAGATTTAAAAAATTCATGTTGTGGCGTATCACTCATACTAGCTTGTGGCTTGTCTATGACCCAGGTTCTAGACTACCACACCCTCCATCAAAAGATCAATAGAAATGAGTTGTTAATTTAAAAAATTTTTTTAAACTTTATTTTGTGTGTGTGTGTGTGTGTGTGTGTGTGTGTGTGTGTGTGTGTGTGTGTTTGTGTGTCCCTGTGGAGGGCCAAGGATGACCGGGAATTATCTGGAATTGTTTCTACCTCCTTTTTGCTTTGCTCTGGGATTTCCCAGGCTCTGCCCACCAAGGCCAGAAGTGCAGGCGGCCACAGTTTCTGCCTGGAATTTTTACGTGGGACCTGGGATCCTAACTCAGGATCTTCTGCTTGCGAGAACTGATAATTTATAAGTAAGTTGATGGATGGCCTCTCTTCATCAAGGCACATGTGCCATAAATTTGGCTAATGTAAATATGGAGTATCAAGAGAAAAGCTCTGATATGGTCCATAGGGAACCTAATAAAATATGTGGTCGGCTTGTAAAGCACACAGTTCCCTGGGCACCTGGAGCCACAAGTAGATTAAAGGAGAGATTAACCCTGCAAAACCACACTAGTCGGATCAGATTCTAAGAAGACCAGCATTGCTTTTTGTTATTTCCCAATTTTTTTTTTTTTTTTTTTTTTTGTCCTGTTCAAATAAAAAATCCAACCAGAGGGGTTGGAGAGGTGGCTCAGGGGTTAAGCCTCTGCCTTGCAGGCAGAAGGTCCTGAGTTCGGATCCTAGACCCCATGTATAGAGGCCTGCGGAAGTGATGGTCCTGGTAGGGCGGAGCCTGTGAACCCTGGGGCAGAGTAAAGGAGGAGGAGGCTGAGGCGTCCATTGTGGTTCCCGAATTCGTCTGTAGTTCTACACACACACATACATACACATACATACACACACGTGCACACACGCACAATTGAATAAATAATAATAATAATAAAAATTTAAAAAAATCCAACCAGAGAAACAGTATGATTAGGGTTCAAGCTGACTCCAAAGGTCATCATGTTTCCTACTTTTCTGTTTTCAGGAGTTTCGTATATCTGTGATTGTTTTTACATATATATTTTTTAAGTCAGGAAATGACCCACTAGGTAGAATTCTCATGATTCCAGGGGAAAAGCTTGGATGATTGAAGATAAGGAAAGACTCCTGTGACATGCTCAGGAATCCTCAGAGCTATAACACAAAGGCACTTATTCTGTAAGAAAACAACAACCTGACCCAAGGAACAGGGAGAGGCTTGTGAGGCCCGCAACCCTCCCTGAGGGTCTACAGATAGCTCATGGCTCCTGGGGAGGGAGAGACATTTCCTCAGTAGTGTAGCCCCTGGTAAATTACCCATGCTCCCGTAAATACCTGTGTTTCTGTGAGCAACACTAATTAAATTCATTAGTTCACATACACACGGGAAGGTGGGAAGGTGGCCACTGAACTAAAGTGCCTTCCAGGACTGTTTTATATTGAAAGTTCCCCTTTATTTCATATAAATAACCAGCGGAGTGACAGTCTGCCAGGAAGTGAAGCTTATGAAAACAGCCACTCTGTTGGAAATAGACAGGAAAGCAAGCTCCTGGAGATGTGGCCAAACAGAGAAAATACTGTCATTCTGCGGCTTGAAGAGAGCCGGTCACTTCACCGCCAGCAGAGTGGGTGTTACAGCATGCTTTGATTTTCTTGTTTACCAAGAGGCCCATTGTGTCTGAGCAGCCTTCTCACCAAGGACTTCCCTCTGTGACCCTGGGGGCAGGGCCAGCAAAGGGGGCAGGGCACTGGCCAGTGGATATGGGATCATAAACTAAGGAATGTAGAAATACAGACCCAAGACTAAAACCTTGAGATAGGTGCCGTATAGTATGCAAATGTGCGAGTGCAGTGGCTAGAGATACAAGGGGGTGGTTTCTCTCAGTGTAAACCCCAGAATAGGCAAGATACATGTGAGCTTTTAAGGTTTCACAAAGCAGCTTGCTAGGATTTCGGATGCAGAGAATGCTGTACAACGAAAGACTTGGAATTCATAATGACATGGCTTTGTATGGGGAACAGAGAAAAGTCCTTTTGTGGGCTGGTCGTGGTGGAGCATGGTAGTACTCCCATCATCTAGGAGGCACAGGCAGGATGACTGTGAGTTTGCAGCAAGTGTGAGCTACATTGTGAGACTGTCTCAAATGTAAAACAAACCCCTTTTGTGAGACAGGGTCTCATGTTGTAGGTGAGATCGTGTCAGATGGTTGGAGAAAGGATTTATGACTAAATAATCGCACATAAGCTTGCATGGGGGTAAAACTTCTTCAGAGTATGTCTAGAATAAACATGTTTTATTTATTTCAGGGAGTAAGAGTAGGATTGTCCCCAGAACTTGGGAGGCTAAGGCAGAAGGATTGTCATGGGTTTCAGGCCAGCCTACGCCCCCCAGAGTGACGCCTTGTCTCAGAAGACAAACTAAGAAGGGGTACTGGGGGTAAAGTTGCTGGGCAGTAGGCCTTCATGTGTCATGGTGAAAGACTGAGCAAAAGGAGAGGATAAAATCGGTACATCTATAAGTCTAAATTGGCACAGGTCGATTGATAAGTTGGAGGGAATAATGTTTGCGGTAAGATTTAAAAGGGTAAAAGATGCTGGGAAGTGGGTTAGGCCAGGGCATTAGCAAAGAGCGATTAATAAATGGAAGAAATACATTAAGAGAAGAAATTAAGAGAAAACAAAGAAATTAGCAGTTGGAGACAGTTTCAGAGGGAAAATGTAGTGAATTCAAGAGTTGGAGATAGAGAATAAGCATCGTTTGCAGTTGACACCATTTGCTGTGCAAAGGCAGCACGTTGAAATACAAAGGAAACGTGCTCGTCATTAAATAACCTGTGTCCACTCGAGAAGGAGGAGAAGACTTGTTTCTTTAAACCAGGAGTGTAAACACAGCAGCCAGTGTGCTGTGGGGTCTCAGCGCAGGCCTGGCTGTCTCTGTCTTCTGGATTGTTCTGCATTCCTAGGGCTCCTCTAGCTCAGGAAAGGGAAGCTGACCTGCATGCTGACTGAGGTCAAGACTGGTTGTCCACCAGAAGACTTTGCAACCACATAATTCAGAGTTTGCTATGTAACCGTTAGCTGCAGAACTGGGAAGTCCTGTGAGACTCTAGTACTCCCCCCTCCCCCAGAAACACTGTGTAACACTAAGACAGATATTACTATTCAGCTTGTATTTTGTGAAGGTAACGGACATATGGGTTCTTTTCAAAAACAAAAGTGCTGGTGCTGGAACCTTCTGAGCTTCTGAAACTTACTTTTGCACAGTCGTGCAACACAATGACTCTCACTGACCATTGGTGCATTTTTCTCTCCTTTTGGATTACGCCAGCAGTTTTATCTCTCATGGCTTTTGCACCACTGTTGCAAAGTCAACCTAGGGAAATATGTGGGTAAAGCGTTCTAAAGATGTTTACCTCACAGATCGTTCAAAAGCACCTCAGGAACCCCGCAGTTCCATGCATCACACTCTGAAAACACTAGGTCTGCAGGAACAGTCCAGCTCATTAAATGGCCAGAAGTGTCCATGATAGATGTTTAAGGAGACTAGTTGCATCTGACTCACGCGTGCGACCCCAGCACTCAGGGGGTGAGGCAGAATCACTGTGCCTGTGTGGGGTCCACAGAGAGATCCCCACCAAGGAGAGCGAGGTTGCACTGCTGTGGCAGTGCTTCGGGGGGCAGGTGGGGGTCTGGCCGAGGTCCTTACCTGCACTTCTCTCTCTTCAGGCGACCTGGTGATTCCGGATGGAGCTCCCACCGCAGGATGGCTGCAGGGCCGCACCTGCTGGGGCAGCCGGGGCTTCTTCCCCGCGTCGTGTGTCCGCGAGCTCGGCCTCTCCTCTCAAAGTCGCCAGTGGCACTCGCAGGGTGCGCTGCTTCAGATCCCCGACCATTCCATGGGACAGGCCCGGGCCCTCATGGGGCTTTCTGCCCAGCTGGACGAGGAGCTGGACTTCAGAGAAGGAGATGTGATTACCATCATTGGTGTTCCCGAGCCAGGCTGGTTCGAAGGGGAGCTAGAGGGTCGGAGAGGCATCTTTCCAGAAGGTTTCGTAGAGCTTTTGGGGCCCTTGAGGACCGTAGACGAGTTGGTAGGTTCTGGAAACAGAGACACTAGCGTTGTCAATGGCAAGGTGGATATCCTTCTGGAGGAAGAGGGAAGTGGGGCCAATGAAGATGACGATCAGCCGGGGACCTATGGCATCGCCCTCTACAGATTCCAAGCCCTGGAGCCCAGGGAGCTGGATTTTGAGGTAGGAGATAAAATTCGAATTTTGGGGACCTTGGAAGATGGCTGGCTGGAAGGATGCTTGAAGGGTAAGACGGGAATCTTTCCCCACCGTTTTGTAAAGCTATGTCCTAGCACTAGGGCAGAGGCAGCCACGACCCTGCCCCAGGAAGGCAGCCTCCCTGCGACCCTGGAAGAGTCTTTGGATGGTCAGGAAAACTCTTCAGTAGTGGAGGAACCAAGACTCATGTCTCATGAGGACGAAGCAGAGAGGCCCAACTGTGTTCTTTCCAAACCCTCCCCTTCTTTAGAGGGTCTGACTCCTGAGTGTGATGTACGTGAGAACTCTAGCCAGCCCGAAGACACCTCAGGAAGCCCAGGCACGGAGCAGGAAAAGCCTCTTGCTAAAGACTCTTTCGGGCCTGACCCTTCAGAAGTAGTCAATGGTATTTCCTCTCAACCTCAGGGACCTTTACATCCCACGGTGCAGACAGGCCAGGATTATACTACAACAGGAGGGAGCTGCCAAAGCCCAGAGCCATTCTCTCACTTTTTTCCTGTAGAAGCCAAGGCTAGAGATTATTCCAGTCTGCCTTCTCCTAAAACATGTGCCCATGGGAGGTCCCTTCAGAAGCCAGCACCACCTGTTCACAGGGTCTCCTCCCTCACAGCGCCAAGGGTGGGTAGACCCAGCCAGCTAAGCTCTCGGTGCGCTCAGAAGCACCACACAATGGAAGAAAGTGCCCCAGAGAGAACGGAGGGGAAGCCCCTTCCAGCAGGCCAAGGGCCCATCGGGGAAGCAACCCCGTCACAGGGGGACAGCACCGACCTGGATTCCAAGCTAACACAGCAGTTGATAGAGTTCGAGAAGAGCCTGTCAGGGCCCAGCACAGAGCCAGACCACATTTTACGCCACTTTTCCATCACGGACTTCCACTCTGAGAAGGACATCGTCCGAGGTTCCTCCAAGTTAAGCCCTCCACAAGAACTTCCGGAGAGGAGAAAGAGCCTGAGGCCGCCACCACCCCGGCCCTGTACCCCAACACCCACTTCTCCCCACTTGCTGGTTGACCAGAGCCCCAAGCCTGCGCCCCTTTTGGCCATGCGACCCTCTCGCCCTGCTCCCCTGCCTCCCTCTGCCCAGCAGAGACCGAGTACAGCCTCCCCCAGGCCCCTCTCATGTCACCTGGAAAAAGAGGACCCCGACCCCCTGGAAAAGAGCCCAGAGCAGACTTCCCTGTGCCCCTCTGTGCTGCTGAGGGTTCAGGAGGTGGAGCAGGACTTGGACATGTACAGCAGGGCCCGGGAAGAGCTGAACTTGCTGCTGGAGGAGAAGCAAGAGGAATCCTCCAGGGCGGACACCCTTGAGAAGCTGCAGCTCTATGACAGCAGCATCCAGAGTTTGCATCTGGAGCTCCAGCAACTGAAAGGTGAGTGGGAGAATCGCAAACTCATTTCTTGACACCCCTGTGATCCGAGGAGGGTTGTTACATGTTGTTACCATAGCAACAGATTGATTTAACGCTTAACCCTGGTTCCTACTACAGTTGGATTGTTCCGCTTTGCTATGTCTGTAGCTGTTTTCAGTGTAGCTCAGATAAAGAGGCTCAGCTTCAGAAACCTGTGTCCTCACTGACACAGTACCCGGCAGATAGGAAGTTCCTAAAGGAGACTTTTCCTAACCAGACTTTACAGAGGATTTACAGGTTAAGTCTCTTGAGACAACTTCACCTAGTAGTTTTGTGGTTCGAGGACTAGATTTCAGTAGTAATAGCTGATAGTTATTACTTCTTGGTAAGCATTTACCATTTGCTCTCATAAAGACTCTTTAAAGCACCTTCACGGTCCAGGGGTGGTTCAGACAGCTACTTCATGAAGGAGGAAACCGTGACTCAAAAGATGAAGTAACTCGCCAAGGAAGCTAAGATTGATGCTGCTTCCCACCTTGCACTTTCAAAACTTTATATTCTGTGACTGGTATCTGAAAGCTGTGTGTGTGTGTGTGTGTGTGTGTGTGTGTGTGTGTGTGTGTGTGTGTGTTTCAGGTATTAATCTTGAGTGTTACTCTTAAAGAGTTGTCCACATCTTTTTGGAGACAAGGTCCACCATTGGCCCTGGGCTCCCCAGTTTGACTAGATTGGATGACCAGTGAACCCCAGGGGTCCCCCTGTCTCTGCCTCCATTGCCCTGGGACTAAAGTCACACCCTACTACATCTGGCTTTTTACATGGATGCTGGGGTGTAACGTGAGTCTTCATGCTTGCACAGTAAGCACTTTATCAACTGAGCCCTCTGCAGGCCCCTCTGAAGACGTCTTGTCCACCAGATCCCAGGAGTAATAGTATAAAAACAGAGCAGGGCGTGGGGTGTGGGCCATCAACTGAGCACTCAGAAAACCGAGGCAGGAAGACCAGGAGTTCTGGGCCATTTTCAGCTGCACAGTAAGTTCAAGGTCAACTTAGACTACATAACATGTCTCATGTACATGTACATGTCTCAGAACATGTACACCAAGAAGAGTGACGAGAAAGCCAACGGCAATCGGTCCTAGCGCTCTGGAGGAACAAGACTAGCATCACTCTTAATCCTCCTGTCAGAGGTCTGTGAACCTATATGTCAGGAAAGTAAATGATAAAAGTAGTCTAGAGATCCAGGAACTGATCTTTTATCTAGCAATTGGAGAATTGTTACAAGTTCAAAACTAACCTGAAACAAAAGGTTTCAGGAGAAAAAAAAAAAAGGCAGAAGAATGATAGCTTAGCGCTCCTGGTTAAAAACACAGACCTGGTTAAAAAGAATGAGAAAAGTTATGCTTCAAAAATTCCTTGCAGAAAGAGTATAACTGGAGGCCTGAAACTGGTTTTCTGACAGGTATTACAGAAAGCATGGGAAGCTCAGCAGTGGAGCGAGTTCTGAGATGCGGCAATAGGAGGGGGTCCAAAGACAATTCTGAGGTGACCAGGGGTCACTTGTGCTGCACAGCAGTTGGCAGCAGCCGTTGTCCTCTAGCACTGAGACAATGCTAATGGCAAATACATCATATTTTCAAATCGTTGTTAAAATAGAATTTAAAATATACAGAGCATCAGATGCATAGAGTATAAAATATACAAAGCATCAGCTGTGCTATCTTTGTTTTCTAATAGTCCTGACATAGAAAAATATTTTAATTTTGAATTGACATTGGCTTTTACTAAGTGTGTATTCAAAAGCATCTTCAGGCAGGGTCATTATATATGTATTTCTTCATATAATCTCATTTCATTTTAGAAATGAAAGTATTTTGTCTGCTTGTTCTGATTTTGAATTTGCCATTGAACTTAGTATTGTTTTTGCTAATTAACATTTTAGTAAGTTTCAGATTTTTGTTAGGAGTATTTCACAACAACATTCAAACCTTAAATGTACTTCTTCTGTTAAAATGTTTATAGAGAGGGTTGCGGGTAGCTCAATGGTAGAGTGTGTGCTTAGCGTGTATGAAGCCCTGGTTCAATCCCAGCACTCCCTCCCCCCAGAAAAGCCAGGTGTGTGGCTCAGACAAGAGATTATCATGACCTGAAGGCCAGCCTGGGCCACAGAGTAAGACCCTGTCATGGTTAAGCACAGGTGTCAACTTGACTGTTGAGGGTTTGAGCTCTGGGCATAGTTGTAGAGAGTTGATGGTTGAGTTAAGCCCAGAGCAAACCTGAAGGAGATTGTCTAGCTGATGGGGAAGACGCAGCCCATGGTGGGTGGGATTAGGCCCTGAATAAATCACAGAGAGCTGGTTGAGAGAGTCGGCATCCTTCTGTTCACTTGGCCAGACATGCTGGTCTGGCAAGTAAGGATTGTCCATCTCTCAGCCATTATGCAGTGATGGTGTGGCCAGTTCCCTCGGCCCTGGTGTTGGTGCTGCTCTCCCGTCAAGCTGGACTATGAACTGTCACCGGACTGTCATTAAGAAAGTAATGGGGTTGGGGATTTAGCCTAGTGGAGGCCCTGGGTTCAGTCCCCAGCACCAAAAAAAAAAAGAAAGAAAGAAAGAAAGAAAGAAAGTAAACTCCTTGTTCTCTTAAGCTGTGTGATGGTCATTTATCAGCAACCATGCAGGCTGACTGCAACAAACCCTGAGACAGAGAGAGAGAGAGAGAGAGAGAGAAAGAGAGAGAGAGAATAAAAATAAAGAAAATTAAGAGAATGGCCACTTATAAGGTACATATTAAACACAAACCCTGGAGAACATAGAGCAAACATTGGATAATATTCAAATGATGGAACACTTACATCTTTGAGCAAGATTTAGAACACAGAACAAGTGTTAGAATTGTCAATTTAAGACCTTTACCTCTGCTTGGTGTTTCTTGGACCATCACTTACAAGGTTTATAAGCTTGCTGATACTGATTTATTTGCAAGAATGACTCACAGTTGCCTGAACACAGGGCCATGAACATATTTTTCATGAACATATGTATAACAATAACAGTTCTGAGTAAAACTAACCTACTAGGTCCTTCCCGCTGTTTTCAGCCCTTCAACTCTCATCCTGATGGTAGGACATTCAATAATAATCTTTTCCTTTATGTCTGAGTATTTTCCGTTTTTGCTTTTCCTTTAATACTGATGAGCTCCTTCAAGCCCATGCCTCTAAATTGTTAGGGTTTCTTGATCCTCATAGATAACTTCTAGAGGTTTCTCTCATTTTACAGATTTCTCAATTGATTTTTCTTAGGATTTAGAAAGACATAAATTTCCCCTAAAATATGTCAAGAAGAAATTTCCACATGAAAGTGATGCGGGATACAGTCTTTCCTTTGTTGGTCAGATACCAAATGTTGCGGGAAGGACCATCCCAATGTTGTAGGGTTTTTGTGTTCCGGCGTTGAAGACTGAAGCCAGAACATATGTAGAGGATTAAGTTAGAGTTTATTAGAGGAGAGAAAGGCTAGAACTCATGGACTCCAGACGTGGAGTGCCATGAGGGGCAAGTGCCCCGGAGAGCTCATGGAATCCATGAGAGGTAAGGAGCTAGAAAGAACTCATGGCTCTCCGAGTGCATGAGGTGCCAGAGAACTCATGGATCCAGGCATGGAATCCATGAGGACCAAGAAACAAGAAAGGACTCAATGGCACTAGAGCGCCATGAGGGGCAAGCACAGAAGGTGGTTGCCAGGGGCAGGTATATTTGTACACCTAGGCAAGCCCGGGAAAACTGGCTTTTTCTCATTGGTTAGCTCCCATTGGGGCCCAACCCAGTTGCTCCAGTGCCCACATGGAGCTGGAGATCAAGTCGGTTGTTGGATGTGGAGGGCTCGTCTCCATTATCCCTTCAAAGGGAAGTTGGCCATCTTATCTCTAGGAGGATTGGAGTCAGTTCCTCAGCAGGGGGTTCTTTCAGGGTGATTCCAGCAGTGGGAAATGGCCTTCAGGAATTCCAAGGTCTTCAAAGACCTTAAAGACCCATCCCAGCATAGCTGCTCTAATCCTCCCTTAAAAGTACTGTTTTTTCTTAGCCCAAGACAAACTTAAATCAGTTTCAAGATAATATAAGCAGCGCTGTGATCACACCTGTAATCCCAGCACTAGTAAGCTAAGGGGAAAAAGTTGTAAAAAGTCAGAATGTAAAGCAAAAAGAAGGCTTAATATAGGTTATAATTTGGCTGATCCAGCTTCAGTGTAAGTAGTCTGTCTAGTACAATTCCACTTCATCCTTGGGAGTTGTCTAGAATCTTTCCTTACTGAAGAAGAGACCTCTCCTGGCCAGGGAGATGACGTTAGTGGGTGAAGTGACCTGTTTGCAAACCTGGGTGACCTAGATTTGGAAGGAAAGACCTTATTTCTGAAAGTTGTCCTCTGACTTCCACACATGTGCCACACACATGCATGTCGGCCGTGCGCATCCTTTCTTTTTCTCTCTCAACATTTTTAAAAACGTTTTTAAGAAAAGGGTTCCTATTTGAACTCCTTACCTGACTGTTTTTCTTAAGTGAGTCATTGACAAAAAGGCTCAAGTTTGGGCTGGAGAGATGCTCAGTGATTAAACCTCTGCCTCCCAAGCAGAAGGTCCTGAATTCGGATCCACATAAAAACACTAGATGGAAATGGTGGTGACCTGTACTTCTGGCCCTGGAAGGCAGAGCCTGGGCAACTCTAGAGCAAAGCAAAGAGGAGGTAGAGCAGTACAGGGTGATTCCTGATGTTACCCTTGGGCCTCCACAAGCACACACAACCCCCCCCCACTCACACACACCACTACGACTACCACCACCACCACCACCACCAACAACAACAACAACAACAACAACAACAATATCAAAAAAAGGTTTAGGTCTTGGGGACGGCAAATACCTAATTCAAAATAGTTTTGGTTCTTGTTCTTTGTTGGTTGGTTGGTTGGTTTTCCGGTGTGTGTGGTATTGATAGCTCTGGATTCTACTCTTCCTTCTGTCTGGGAATGTAGTCAGTTCTCTCCTTCTACCTTTAGGGACTGAACTCAGCTCTGGGCTTCTGAGCCACTTCACCCTCTGAACCATTTTACCTTCCTCACCCTCCTCTTTTACCTTCCTCACCCTCCTCTTTTGCACCTCTTGTCAGTATGCTGACAGTTTTAAGATGCTTTTAATAGTTCCTCTTTTTTTTCTGTGAAAGGTGGGTCCAAATAATTTAGATTTCGTTATAGGAATTATAAAGCCCAGCAAAGCCAGTGTTTGGCTCTGACTGAGGATTAGGATTTTTAAATTTGGTCCGGGACTGTCTTGCCCTTCAAAGACTCCATGTCCGTGATTTCCGTCCTTTCCTCTAATAAAATCTGCTTTAATCTTCTAATAAAATAAATTTTACTGACCACACAGAGTTAATTTATAGATTGTACATGTTGGGGAATGCACGGAACACTTCGTATGGGCGTCAATGTGGGTTTTAGAACAATCATTCATCCCCCCCAAAATAATTTGGTAGTTTTGTTTGTTTTTATTGTGCTGGGGTACAGAGTGATAGCTATACTAGATATGCTATCTGTCTTCCTGGAGTTTCCAATAATCAAGTCAGGACCCATAGCCTAAGCTCTACACTGGTTGACATTTTAGGCAGTAGAAATATTATAGGTTAGTCCTCATACTTCAGTTTTCATAGTGTTTGTTACTTTGAGAAGCCCCAGTTAGAACTACACTGTGTAATTCCATGTAGAAGCTCATTTATGTGAATCTGACAGATAGTCACGGTGCACATTCATTTCCTTTATCAGCAAATGTTTCTTGAGCTCGCAGTGCGAGGCAAACAAGGGCTCATGTGGATGAGTGAGAAGAAGCGCCCTCAGTATATCTCTCACGCCTGTTTGAAATCGAGGATCACACCGACACTGGCTCTACAGGTCATCATACTTTCCGTCTTGTCGCCTTTGAATGCTGGGACAGTTACTCTCTGCGTGGGTCAGTGCCAGAGCCCCATTGTTCTCAACTGCTCCCCTGTGCAGTAAACTGCAAAGCAGCCGGCCTCCCCCTATCACAGCCCTTGCTTCCGATAAGCTTCTGTCTTTCCGTCTCAGGCAATGTCAGGACACAGGTTGACAAGAGACTCTTTGAGTGTTCATTTGTTTGAAAGAAGTTCTCGCTATGTAGTCCCAGGGCCTTACTGTGTTGATCCTTCTGCCTCAACCTCCTCTTGCTTGCTGGGCTTACAGCAAGTGCCACCACCCCAGCTGTTAGAGTCACTCTTAAGGATGACTTGCAAATGAAATCAGAGTATGTTTTTGAGGAAAGGAACAGATTGACATGTTAGAGAATTATTAATAAAGAGCAATGACAGCTTTACACTGAAAGGATACATATTATTCTAGGCAGATTGGTAAAATGTGAAAGTATTATTTTTCTCTCTGTAAAAGCACTTTGTCATTTTTAAGATTCCTCAAAATGCCTCGAGTGTGAGAGTGCTTTCTCAAAGGAATAGAAGATAATGGATAGAACAGCCAAATAACCTCTGTGTGTGTATGTCTAAAGATTTGTGTAATATATTTTTTCTAGTTTGTCAGTACATAGGAAAAAAAAAAAAAAAGAAAAGCAGCAGCAGCAGCACGTGTCCTCAGCTCGTGTGGCAGCTGGTTCTGGGTGTTGGCTCAGTACAGATTATCTCAGTCACGTCAACTGAATTTTTTCTTGCTATAAAACAGCAACCACACTGAGAATCTACTAAAGTCTATGTTGATTTATAACAACCACTAGTGTTTCCTCCTGGGGTAGACAGCTTTAGACATGCAGTTCAGAATCTCTAACGTGGTCTTAATCAACCTGCGAGTCACTGTTCTTAGCAGTTTGTAATGTGGTTTTGCAAACTTTTCCAGGCACAGGGCGGGGAGCTGGAATCCATCCAGAGACTCCAGGATCAGTTTCAGAGTTTATTGAGGCTTTGCAGTATGTAACAAAAGAGCTAAGCCAGCCTGAGACCCTCAATTATGCCAAGACTGTGCTATCTAAGCATGTTATCTCCTTAGCAAGCCCTGAAGGACAGGGCAGTCAGGATTCAGCCAGTATCATTGAGCTATTGTGTTCTGAAGTGTCAGCAGAGATCAGCTGTTCTCACCGCAAGAACAAATAATAAATAAGCAGGCATGCAGGGTGCTAGAAGATAAAAGAACCCGAGGAGAAAAGAAATTTGAGAAGACTTCCTAAAAAGTGGCAACTGCCCGCACAGGCAGCAGCCAGCCCAGCTGTTTTGGAGATGGGGCAGTTCTTCTGGGCAGCGGGTGTCTGAGAGTGCCTGGCGTTTAAAGGAATGCCAGTTCCGCCAGGGCTCGGGCTTGGTAGTTCATGGAGAGTAAGAGAAGCCGGCAGAAGCTATGTGGTTTGACTTAACTTACCAGCCACAGGCATTCTCGCTGTAGTACTGAGAGAAGAGATACAGGCGGAGGCAGAAGGAAGAGCTGGAGGCCACGCTGAGACCCAGGAGAGAGATGGTGGCTGCTTGGACCGGGATGGCGCAGTGGGACAGGAAGTGCTCAGCTAATCCACCCCCACAGCACCCTGAAGGTGCCCAGTCTCCAAAGCTAAGCAGGGTCAGTACTCGACAGAAGTGCTCAGAGCCAGGGGGACTTGCTGATGCACTGGATGTGAGAAGTAGGGTTGACTCTGAGTTTGAGCAGCTGGAAGGATTGGAACTGCCCTTCAGCTGCCCTTCACTGAGTTGGTTGGTGAAGGAGAAGGAGGAGGACAGAGGGCAGGAGATCAGTTTTGGTTGAGTTAATAATACATCCAGGTTGAAGTATTGATTATGTAGTTTAAGACTTTACTTAAGGGTGGAGAAAAGAGTTTGGAATTAAGAGTACAGTATCTTAGGGTTGACGGTACACACCTGAATCCCAGCTACTCAGTCGATTGAGGCAAGAGGATCGACATTGAGAGCACAAGTACATTATTCAACGTCACAGCATTTAGTCAAATTGAGAGAGAGAGGGAGGGAGAGAGAGAGAGTTGAGAACATTCATGAATAATTAATATAGAGATAAAAAGAGAAAAGGTCCAGCCAGAACCAAGTCTCCCCATGAGCTTGTGGGTTAGGTAGAAACTAAGAGTGTGTGGCAATAGTAATCACAACTAATTGAGCACCTACTACTTGTAAAACAGTGCGTGGGTACTTCTTTTCCTTTAATCTAGTTTGCCCAAAGTCTCAAGTGCCTAAGTGGTAAGGCTGGAATTCATATCTGGATACGTGTCCTTGACAGCCATATATATTGTTTTGCCATGTCACCTGGTAATGCCAGTGGGTGTGTTATCACTCAATTTCTGAGATTCAGTGGTAGGAAGAAATAATTGAAAAAATTCATCTGGATCTGCAAGTCCTCAAGGGGAGAGGATTCCAGAAGACTGTATTCTCTGCCACAGTTTTAGACACAGGTATCAACCTAATGGTTGAGGGTTTGAGTTCTGGGCTCAATGATTGAGTCACGTCCCAAGCAAGCCTGCAAGAGATTGTCTAGTAAGGGGAAGACCCAACCCATGGTGGGCAGGACTAGTCCCTGAGCAGGTAATCAGATGGAGGGAGCTGGTGAAGGAAGTTGGCATCCTTCTTCATACTTGGCCAGACATTCTGGTCTGGCAAGTGAGAATTGTCCCTCTTGGTTGTCCTGTGAATTTGGTGTGGTCAGTTCCCTTGGTCCTTGGTATTGGTGTGTGCTGTCCTGCCAAACTGGACAAGGAATTGTAATTGGACAATCACAAGGGACAATCCCTTGTTCCCTTAAGCTCTTTGGTCATGAATTTATCAGCAACAATGTAGAGTAACTGTGGCATCTCCTTCCTTCCAAAACATCGGGTCCTGACATAGCTTAGTACTCTCTTCTGTTAATAACTATTGCTAGCGTCAGTATGTCCATGAGCTGAAAGGTATAATATATGTCTGTATTGATACATTTTGTTATATTTAATTCTTCCTTGCAGGTATATTTTCAATGACAGTTTACTGTGAAATTGCTTAGTTTTTCTAAAATTCCTGCCCATTCACACCAGTAATTCCTAATCCTCACATTTCCAGGTCCACTCATAGGATTCCTTCTTAATTCATGAAAGGGTAACCTTTTAATTCATGCGATGCTCTCCTACTTCCTTAATGCTTCTTACAGCTCTGTAGAACATTCACACCCTTCTGAGTTTAACACATTTCTCCAAACACTTCATTCTCATGTATTCTAGTGTCCTTGTTTTGTAATGCTTCATTCTGCTTCCGTTCTTGTTCCCAGTGAGTGGTCTCCCCCTTCACCTCCAACACCTCACTGAGCTTAGACTCTTCTATTGGAGAATTGTCATTTGTTTGATCCCTGGTATCTTCCTTCACCAGCCAGGGGCTGCAGCACCATTGTTATCCAGTGCACTCTTTGTCCTTAGACCGAACAGGAGTAGGAACCACACTCCTGGTCCGTCCATCTTCCTTGAGTTGTAGCTGTATGTAACTAGCACTGGGGTGGGACCCAGAGAGATGAATCTGGAAGGAGAGGAGCCACCAGGCAATGAGACAGTTGAGTGAAAATGGTTTCAAAAGGAAAAAGCAGTATCTCATAGCTGGTGAGCGGCCAAGCAGGATTACACACTTAGTAACCCTGACATCGGGAGGCAGAGACAGGAGAGCGGGGATTAAGATCATCCCCAGCTACTTGTCAAGTTTGAGGCTGGGGTCCTGGACTACATGAGAGCCTGTCTCAACATAGAAGCTTCTCACAGGCCAACTAAGATGACATCTCAAAGCGATCTCAGTGTTGTTTTCCAGAACAGTTTCACCAGAGTGATGATGATGGATAGGTGCCCATCAGAGAAGACAGGAGTGGGAATGAGTGCTGAGAGGTAGAAGCCCTGGGTATTTTACTTGATCAAAAGTCTCTCACAGGGATTTGGTGTAAATGAAAAAAACATGAGATCGAGGGGCAGCGCCGGTCACTTACGAGAGGAAAGCTGTTGCCTTGAGTTCCTTAGGGTAGAGAAGAGCTCTGGAACGCATGTGCCAGCTGACTGAGCAAGGGGGGTGCCATGCCGAATGAAAAGGAGAGGGGGGTGAGTGCCATGGCAAAGTGTCTGAGGCGCCAACACAGAGAATGCAAGGCAGGCTGAGACAGTTCCTGAAGCTTCCAGAGCAAGGAAGCAGCACCTGTATAGACAAGGGAAAGAACTTGGTTAGTGAAGAGGTGGAAGAGACAGGCTTAGGAAATAAAGTTATTTTCAAGGCCAGACCACTACTGACAAGTGGCAAAGTCAGGATTTGAACCCCATACTTTTAAAAAATTTATTTGAGAGAGAACATGTACGTGTCACGGCTTCCTCAGGTGGAGATCAGAGACAGCTTTCATCGTCCGTATAAGCTTCCAGGAATTGAACTCAAGTCACCAGGTTTGCAATAGGTCCCTTCCCCGCTGAGCTATCTCATTGGCTCTCAGGCCCTACATTCTTAACCTCCAGCTAGATTTCCTCCTCTGTGACATCCAGCATGCATCAAATCAATGCCACAACCTTGATTCATTGGACATTCTGCACGGTCCTTGTCCTTGAGGACTTTTCAGTGCACTAGGAAGATGGACAAGTATGATGAAGAAGAGGAATCCACTGGCGTCCTGGGAAGTAGCACAACTACGGGAACAAGGGGCCGGCGCTGAGCACCATCGTAGGAAGTGACAGCTGCCCACGGACTGGGCCTTAAAGGGCCTTTAGCCAAAGTGTGGGAATTACATGTTCTTCGTTAGGTTTTCTTCTTTTCAGTTTCCTCCTTTTTTTTTTTTTTTTAGTGTTTATTTTCTTTTGTTATTTTATTTTTCTACTTTTACAAGCATATTGAGTACTCATCCCTGCTTCCCTCCATCCTCCCTCCCTTCCATCCCTCCCTCCCAATTCTGGGTGAGCCTTGCTGAGTCGCTGGTACTCTGCATTATGGCGGCCATTGCTGTCCACGTCACTGCTCTTCTGCTGCCCTAGGCTGCAGCCTGTCAGGGTGTTGAGATCTTCCACCTTTGTTGTAGAAGACTTCTGGTCTGAATGTTGAGTGTTCTTCCAATCTATGGGTATAATAACAGCTATTTACAGAGCAGTTTGATGTATTGTCTTCTTACTTATAGGTTCATTGGCTGTTTTTCCCTATTGATCTATTTCCTTCCATTTTTTAGGTTCTCGTTCTAGTTTACAGTAGCAGGAATATGTTCCATTCTGACAAGCTGGGTCTTCAGTTCAATTAGAAAGCTGTTGGTCGGATCCTTGATACTTGTGCCACTGTTACACTGGTGGTTACCTGTTGCCATGGTGATTTTTATTGCAACTTATATATCTCATGCATTGGAGGGGCCTGTGATTATTTCTCTCCCCAGCAGCTTCTGCAGTATTCCTTGGTACTGTGTAAGCTGTCCAGCAAAGAAGTTGTTCTCAGAAGTTCTAGTTGATGTGTTTTGCCCATGTTCTGTGATCCATATGTGTTGCATAGTTTTCTCCATTTTTATCTCTTTCCCTCTACCTTCTTCTTCTTTTCTCTGTCCTGTCTTCACTTCTAGAATAGGGAGAAAATTGCTGTCTCTTCTTGAAGTCACATAGATAGTCCCCATGGCTAATAACCCATCTCTGGGAGCAAATAACAAATGTCTGGGTTTGGTGGAACTTTAGGACTGGGGGAATGTTACTGCTGTGTAAATAGAGAGGGGAAAAGGGGAGGGAACAGGGAAGGAATGCTTCCCCCCCCATCTGCAGCGTCCCAGTACCCAGAAAATCACAATGCTACACTCCCCCCGAATAGCAGTCTATTCAGTTCTTTATTCATTCTGGGTCACAGTGATGGAGAGGAAAAGTTGGGGTACTTATTCTCCTTATGCAAACTCTGTAAAGTCCTGGAAACGTGGGACTTCAGAGGAGTGGAGAGTTGGCCTTGGTGACACAGCCTGTAGTTCCAGCTACAGAGTGCTAAGGCCGCGGAGCATAAATTCCATGCCTACCTGGGCTGCGGAGCGAGTTCAAGGCCAGCCCAGGCAACTTAACAAGACCCCATCCCACGAAAATCTCCAGAGTTATACTGTAATTCAATAGTAGAGTGTTTGACTCCTACGTACAAGGCACTGGGTTTAATAATCCTAGTACCAGAAACTCAAGTGGAAAAGCAGCATAACAAAACCAGCTCTTCACCCTCTCATTCCACAGTAACTGCTTCTCTTATAAGCAGTATCCTTCTTGCCTATAATTTAGCGCTCTCTTTATCTTTTGCCCAATTTGCTAGGTGTGCTTTCCTTATCATGCTGGCTCTATCAAAGATAGGCTGTTGCTAAAGAGAACTTTGTTTTCCAAAACAATTAAATAAAAGTTAATCTTTTTTTTTAAAGAGGACATTGGCCTTATTCCTGAGCTCCTCTTGGAGAGAGAGAGCGAGACAGAGAGAGAGAGAGAGAGATTACGCTGAATTACAGGTGTGCATCACCATGCCCAGTTAGGAAAGATTAATCTCTGTTTTCATTTGGATTATAAATAGGCAAGAGCTGGAATTTCAGACTTAAAATACGTAGCATGTCAGCAGAAGGTTAAACATAGCTCAAGATGATTTTGAGTGAAGCTGAGAACTTCTCGTCTCTGACACGTTCTCTCCTGATTTGTGCTGCTATACAGTGATAGTAAAGTTGTTTTCCCAAATGCTCGCGTGGGTTTGGTGAGCTCCATCAGTCTTTATTGTGTAGACCGCTCAATCAATACGGGACAGGCTGTGTGCTCCTGTGCAGGTCTGGGTGCTTGCGCGTTGGGGAGTGAGAAATGACTGTGTGGGAGGAGATAAGCTAGAATTGGAGACAAAAGGAAATGATAGAAGTACATTTCTTGCCTCCATTATAGAGGGTCATGTGATCCTAGATAGGTTATTCTAGGGTTTCATGTAGCTCAGGCTGGCCTCACTCTTGCTATGTAGCCTAGGATAACCTTGAACTCCTGATCTTCCAGCTCTTCTAGAATCACAAGCATTTGTCACTATACCTAGCCAGATTGTTTTTTTATCTCTGGTAAAAATAAAAATGATTACATACCCTCCTTGTGAGATAGTGAAGATCAAAAAGGACTTTATCTTGACATCCTAGAACATACATACTTGAAGTCACAACAACTGGAGCTGTTGCTGCTACCCTTGCGGTTAGTTTGGAAGATGCAGGGGAACAGAACACCTGGGCACAGGTCTCATGAAGGTACTAGGAGCCTTGGGAGTGTGCAAAAGCCAGGCGTGGCAATGTAGACCTGGAATCCCAGTTATTTGAGAGGCTAAGGAAAGAGGATCACAGGTTCAAAGCCTGTCTGAGATAAAGAAGAGGAGAGAGGGAGAGAAGGAGAGGGAGGAAGGGAGGGAGAAAGAGTGAGAAAGAGGGAAGGGGAGAGAGAGAGAGAGAGAGGCCCATCGGGTAATTAGGTAAAGAAAAAGAAGTCCTTAGGCACAACAGAGTATAAATGTGTTTTGAATGTGGAATGCTCCTCATAGGCTCATGGTTTTGAATACTTGGTCCCCAGTTGGTTGTGCTGTTTGGGAAAGTTATGGAACCTTTAGGAGGTGGGACTTTTGGGGGAGGTGTTCTAGGTGTGCCCCACTTCCTGTCTTCTCTGTGCTTCCTGACTGCCATGCAGTGTGAAGAGAAGGATATCCACCATGCAGGATAAACCCTTTTCTCTCAAGTTGTCTTACGAGAGATTTTATCACAGCAACAGAAAGGAAACTAATGCACAAGGATAATTAAAGCTAGAAGAATCAGAAACGTCACCAAAGCAACTTACCTCATCCTGTAAATGGACCAGTTGAGTCCTGGAGAGAAGATACAGTTTATAAGCAGTAGTGTGAACTCCTAATTATGGACAGGGGCCAGATAGATATGTGATCTGACTAAAGCCTGTGACTTAAATTACTCCCTGTTGCAGTTTGCCTACATGTTGCCAATAGAGTCACACACACACACACACACAAAAAGCTTATGGGAACAAGGGACTTTATTCTGGCTTAGGATTGTCTGGTTACAGTTGCTATCCAGTTTATAGGTGAACTTATACCAACCAGGAGCTAAGGGAACTGGTCACATCATTTCCACAGGACTGATAAGAGAGGGGCAGACCTCGCTTGCCAGGCTAGCATGTCTGGCCAAGTCCACTGAAGAATGCCAGTTCCTTAACCAGCTCCCTCCTTCTTACCCACCCGCCCAGAAACTAGTCCCACCCACCGTAAGGCTGGGCCTCTCCATCATTTAGACCGTCTCCTGCAGACTTGATTAATGCTTCACAACTATGCCCAGAGTTTGATCCTTCAGCTGTCAAGCAGACACCTGTATCTAACTGTGGCACTCCCCTATGTAAAATGCTTGCTGACGACTCATTATAATTACAATATAACAGTGTATGTCCCTTGAGGTCTGGCCCTCCAGCCTCATCTCTTCCTATTTTCTCTGTACAAGCTAGTCTTCTTTTGTTCCCCTTATCTTAGTTCTCCGTAAGTGCACAGTTGGTGGGAACCTGGCTTATCCTTGAAGGCAGAAGCATCTAAATGCCTCACTCCCCTCAGCATGCAGGGCCTTTGCTGTGTCACAGTGCCCGTTGTGTTTGTAAGGCACTTGCCTCAGGCAGTTCTATTTGTAGCATGTGGCCCTTGCATCGCCCTCAATGCATGTTGCAAATAGAGTCATAAAAAAATAGCTTAGCCAAGCCTTAGTCATCCTCTCTTCTACAGCGCACACCTCCAATAGGTGCCTGGCTAGCTAGCTCAACCTCGATGACCTCAGATAGACACTTAGGTGCCACCCTTAGTGATTTCTCACCTCATTCTCCAGTTCTTAACTGTGGTGTGTGAATTGCTTAGGAAGAGTTTCAGGAAATGAGTGGTTTCTACACTGGCATGATAAGTGTCTAAGGAAATGTAACCGAGCTGTTCCTCTCCATAAGAGCTGGAATTACCCACGACACCGTGGAATTTACCCTGACAGAGCAGAGTAATAGGAACACCTTTTTTTCCTTCAGTGAGACAGGTTGGAATGCGCGCTGCCTAAACTCTAGAATCCCATAGAGCAAAGTGCTTAGCGCAGGGAGAGCTTCCTTTTTAGTTAAGCATTTTAGAGGTTCAAGGACTAGAAAACTGGGCTTGAGGGACAGGGAACAGAAAGCCAGTTTGGGCTGCAGGGACAAGCATTTGTTTAACACCGGTGGTTTACAGAGGATCAAAGAGGCAGCCGGACTGACATGTGACCCTCCCTGGGGGTTGAAAGGGGACCCTTTCCCTTTCCCACTGCTTTTTTTTTTTCTACAAAACCTTGAGGCCATCGGAATGCCTCTACCTTCAGCACATAAAGTAGCCAAGCCAGTCTGACCAGCTTGCGGGAAACACCAACAAGGCTGCCAACACCAGTCAGATGAACTTTAGTTACTAATTATCTCCCGGCCTCTGCAGGGAAAGATAGAGTAGCTCACTGATTGGACATGAAGTTGAAACGACTCCACATCATGCTCCCGCCAACCAGAGCAGCAGGAAGTCTGCAGTGCACCGGGAGACATTTTAAGCAGGACAGACCCAGCCTCAGGCTAGACCGTACCTGTCTGCCTAGCAGCCCAGCCCAGACCCATGGAAAGGAGAGGTAAAGCCTGGGTCAGTATTGATGATGAGTGACGTCCACGAGACTGGAAATGAATCAGAAGTGGAGGAGAAAGGGCCTCGGGGCTCTAGCTGGGAGTGTGAAGACAGCCGGAGTCTCCAGAGAAGGAAGATGGTTCTGCTGTATGGACTTGATGCAGAAAATGACTTGGATTCCACACTCGCGGCCAAGAGGCGGAATCGGCCCTTCAGGAAAAGGGATTGTGGGTATTGGGATTTCGATCAGAGTCAGTCAAGCTATGTGGGCTATGAGGAAGCGAATGAAAGTGGAGAGGACTGGCTGTCCCCAGGCGGCCTGTGACAGTCACAGGAATGCAGAAGATGAAGCCCTCGGGAGTCGCAAGCCTGGCACCAGGGATAATCTGCTCACAAGAAGCCCGGGTATGAACCGCCAAGCCAGAGGATACGGGAAGACGAACAGCTGTGTAGATTGTAAGGATCCGAATTACAGTCCTGAGGATGTGAAAAATGTCGAATGTAGGAATGGCTACAGGGCTTCAGATGATTCTTTGCGGGATTTATATCCATCTCAGCAGTGGCACATGGGCTTCAGGAACGTTAACTGTAGTCCTGAGGATCGTAAAGAAGTTTACTTAGATTATAGAGATCTCAGCAGTATGTATCATGTTCTTGGAAGCTACTCTAATGGTCTTCTGGATTTGAATGAAGTCAATGAAGGTAATGAATTCGTTAAATACAACGAAGAGAACAAGGATGTTTACCAAAGCGATCAATGCTATCCCAAAACAAAGATTTATACCAGGGATCTGGCTAATTTGGATACAGAAAATGAAGGCTACGAGTCTTTCCTTACAAGCACTGAGCACAGAGCTCATAATCACAGACGGACGGATTCGCCCCGCCGAGGGGAGGATTTGGAGTACGATGTCATTGACAAACCAGGAGTGAGGGGGCCGAGCAGCAGAGGAGCCATCCCAGATTTTCAGATTCAGCGTCCCAGGGGAGATCAAGCCCATCATTTTGGGACCGCTCGGAGCCCTGCTTTGGAGAACACCTGGCACACAGGGAGAGAGTACCGCAGTAATTGACTCCGAGACTTGGAGAAGGAATAGCTGCTTCCGCCGCACAGCTCCCAGCACCCTGAGACGCTCAGAGTTCGTGCAGAAGAGGAAGAAATCCCAAGGTAGGAGCTCAGCCGGCCTCCTGACACGTTAAAGTATCAAACATGGAAGCAGATTAAGTGGGTGCCGCGTTAAATGCTAGGAGCGAGTCTTGGAGGTGAGACCAACCTTTGAGATGTGATTCCTGCAGGTGGGACTCTGCAGAGTATATGTAATGCCGTAGAGGTGACATGGCCCCCAAGCCAGAGAGCCACCTCACAGGAACTTTCTTTTTACTCTTCTTGGTTCTGCTAACTTCCCCTGGTTGCAAACATCTTTCCTTTCTTACCTTAATGTTTGTGTTTGTCCTGGGGGGGGGGTAGCAAGTTTACTGTTAGGGTACCATGCTAGCTTGTTTCCTTTCATGTTTCTTCTTTCCCTAAACTTCTTTAGACTTCAGTGGAAAAGACAGCTTGCTTCATAGACTTATTTCCTTAACGTTCCAGAATTTTCAATAAATGGCAAGTTCCTGAACTCCTATGATATTTAGAAGTTCATTTCAATTTATAATGGTGCTGTACCTGATATATTTCAAAATCGTTTGATCTCAAAGCCTTCGCCAAGTTACCGGTAGAATGGGAATGATACTAGCAAACCAAGGCATGAGGGTAAAGTGAGCTGTAAAAAGTGTCTTGATTATGTAGGATTCTTTATTTCTTGCCATTGCCTCTTCAGTACAATGACCTTATTTTTTCCTGTATTGTTTTTATAACTTCTGGATTCTGTTGAGTTTGTTTTTTTAAATATGGTGTATCTCTTCATACTGGCCTGTCTAGTTCTGGCCAGTTGGAGGCACCCAGATTATGGCTGGAGGATAAGGGTTAGAACTGGAGAAAGTGAATGATGTAGAAGATCTTACACCTTCCTTCCAAGAGAAAACTTTGTCACTTAGATCTCCAGAATGGCCGACTAGGTAGGTGTGTAGGGCCACCAGTGACTGAAGAGATAGATTCCTGGCATAGTCCTGGGATGGTCAGTGGTTTATCCTGTGTTCCTACAGCACAGAGTTGAGTTAACTCAGCTCTCCAAGGCACTGTTTGGACAAAGCTGGCTCCATGTACCTGCTCTTTACCGAGATAAATGAAACCAAACCCAGCCTCAGTTAGAAGCTGAGTAATTTAGCAGCTGATCATTTTTTGTGTGTGCATTGCATTTCCTCTCTGAAATGATAGGGATTGGATGACATCTAATTTGCCAGCAGCTCAAAAGAAAAAAAGTCTTTTTGTGATTTCTTGGATTGCTTTAGTATGGTTCCTAGTCCCTTCCCCCACTTGGATTCCTTGGTGAACTTTGTATCCTATCTATAGTTCCTTGTTGTTGGTCTCCTATTTGTCATCAAGGGTGTTTATTCTGCGTGGTGTGTTGTAACGTGCCCTATGATCTCCCTCAAACCAGCGTGGTTCCACCTTATGCCGTTTCTGTTCTTTACAGCTTTCTTTCTTTGTGTCTGAGAACTTAACTTTTGTATTGTAATGCACTCAGTGAGCACCCCTTTTTATATTCCTGATATCACTAGATAGAAATTTTTCTGTTTCCTATTGCCCTGTTGGCTGCCATAAAGTACCAACCGTGACCCTTACTGAGTGTTACATAGTAACCGTAGACGAAGCCAAAAGGAAACAAGTGTCAGAATGGGCGTGATTTGTGCTCAGATCTCAGCTCTCACCATTTACTAACTGTGTAACTTTAAGTGAATTACGTAATCTCTTCTAGTTTCTAATTCCCTGTTGGTTAAACCAATATTCCGTGTCTGGAGTGCAGTTAGTGCTCATAAACTACCATTGTGTGTATGTCTAATACCCCTAACTCTCTTTCCCTTTAGATTTTCCCCACCAGACTGTCGCTCCCGGGTCTCCTGACTTGGTCACTGTTCCCATGGACATCTGTAAACACCTCACTTTCCCCGTCCTGGTTCTTCCTTCTACCCAGGAACAAAGCTGCTGGGTGGCTGCTTCCTGCCCCCTGCCCCAGGTCAGAAGTTCAGTCTTTTCCCTGGCCTTCTTCCCTTCACCTGCTTTATCAGTTCCCCCTCTGTGCAGCCTGTGCCTGAGTCATTTGTGCATTCGCCCTGGTAGGGCATGGAGAAGTCAGTTTCAGGGAATCTTTTGACTCGATAGGCTCAGGTCTCTTTTGTCTTCCCAGCGTCCCTCATGTCCCTCATGCCCTTCGGCTGTAACTGTTGCTGTTTTCCAACAACTTCCTTGGACTCTCTCGTCACCTGCATACTGTGAGGTCCAGAGTCTGAGGGGAATTTCTCCACAGATTTTAGGATTCTCTTCTCTGTGACTTCCTCGCAGAGTTTCCTCTTCGGCTCTCTTCTTTGTTTTCCAGTATGCCAAAAGACTAGCAAGTGCCTGGGGGGGGGGGAATGGGTGAATCTAGGACTTACCTGGTCTCAATCTATTGTTTTGAGTCACATCCTCCAGTCTCTGCCTGCTTTTGATTGTTTCGTAATACCTGTATATAATTATTGTTTTAATACCTTGTCTAGAGTCATTAATTAGTTATCAAGAGGGAAGTTAGTACAATCAAAGTTACCCTTCCTTAGTAGACCTAGAGTTGTCTTTAAGGTTTTATATTTGCTAATAATATAAATACTCACAACAGGAAGGGACTCAGGGTTTCACATTCCATGTTATTCCCTGTGATGAATTTACTTGATCTTAAGATATGGAAATGAAAAAAATGTGAAACTAGAATTTAGGTGAAAGTTAAGGCTGAAGGTTCCAGGCTGGAAGGCAATACAGAGAATATTTTTACATCATTGCTGGAAGGAACTTTGCGTGCTTACAAGACCAGCATTTTAAAAAAGTTTTTACGTGTGTCTGTGTATATGTTTCTGTGTGTGTGTGTGTGAGAGAGAGAGAGAGAAAGAGAGAGAGAGAGAGGGCACTGTATATACCTGTGGAAGCCCAAAGGTGATTTCGGGAATCACTCTGGATTGCGTTACCTCCTCTTTATTTTGCTCTGGAATTTTCTAAGCTCCACCTTCCAGGGCCAGAAGTACAAGTCACCGCCATTTCTGTCTGTGTTTTTACATGGGATCCAGAATCTGAACTCAGGACCTTCTGCTTGTGAAGCAGAGGCTTAACCCTTAAGCCATCTCTCCAGCCTCAAGACTGGCATTTTTATGAATAGTGAGTACCTTCCACAAACCAGCTCTTGAAGTCTGTTCAGCCAGCATTTCCAAAGAATGGTTGTTATTTGTTCCATCCATCCGTCTGTCTGTCTGTCTATCTGTCTGAGAGAAGAGAGAACAACAGTGCATGCATGTGATGGATTAAGGTTGGAGGTCAGAGAACAACTTTCAGAAGTCAGTTCTTAGTTCTCTCTTTCTACCATTGGGCTTCCAGGAATCGAATTCAGGTCACCAGGTTTGGGAACTGGCTTCTTACTCCCTAAGCTATCTCGGCAGCTCTCTCTCTCTCTCTCTCTCTCTCTCTCTCTCTCTCTCTCTTTCTGTTTTTGAGAGTGTTTCCAATTCTCAAACCAGGCTGGTCCTGGAGAGCTACAACCGCTGGCTAAAAGTTACCAGAAAAGTTCAATATACATCTTACATAGCAAAATTATATAATACTTTATGTATGCATGAATGTTTATGTACATGTACTCAGCTTTTGTAAGTACATACATAAATACCCAGTCACCATGTAAGATGTAGCTAATAGTAAAAAGATGTCTGAAAAACACTTAAATTCAACCTGCTTATATATTCTCTTTAAAAATCAATTATTTATTTATTTATTTGCAAGAGAGGGGGTTCAGAGGACAACTTTCAGAAGTCAGTTCTTCCTACCAAGTGGGTTTTTGGGTCTCAAACTCAGGCTGCCAGGTTTCGAGCATGCACCTTGCCGGCTGAGCCATCCTCCTGGCCCGACCTGCTTATATCCTGAGGGGGGAGGACACTCCAAGAAATGAAAATGTGCATCCAGAGCAACTCAGCCGGGCATCCGGTCAGGAGGGAACTTCCCCCATGTTACCAGGGATGAGGCTGGAAGGACAGCTGTGGGTTTGTCTGCATAAATGAACTTAGAGGAGCAGAAAGCACCGGGAGGTCAAGACAAGCCAGGAAGGAGGGCGCTGAGGTGAGATCCACTTCCAGTCAATGGAGCGCAGGAATAGCAGCGGTGTGGAGTGTGCGTTGTGAGCGGACTTCAGAAGGGAAGACACAGTAGGAGTATTACAGCAAGCTCAGGAGAGGAGCAAAATCCACAATATTTCTATTTTGAAAATAGCAACCTGTAGCATGCAAGCTTACTGTGATTAAACCAACATAGAGATTCCATCCTCCCCCTTGATTGCAACTGAACAGGCATTTGTAACTAGTGTCAGTACTTGGGCTATAGCAAGCATTTCAGTGGGGTATCCAGAAAAGGACCCTCACTCACATGTATGCGGGAATGGTCAAATCAGAGGAGACAAAAATATTGAAATATGAACAGCTAAGCGACGTGCAGAGATCCAGAGCCTAGACAATGCTACAGAAAGGTCTGCTTCCACTCTAGCCATTTGAAAATACTACCAGGGGTAGACATTTGCACTTGGCAAAAGGAAAATGGGGTTAAGGTAGGCAAGGAGGACTTGAGAGAACACTCAGGGAAATTTCATGAGCAAAGATACAGAGTCTGTGACACATACATGTGTGAGACCTGGGGAGGAACACGTGGGGTGGGGGTGGGGTGGGGAGGTAGGGTGGGGTCGTGGGGTGGGGCAAGGAATAGACCATTGAGATCCCAGAAGCAAGAGCCTGAGGAGGAGATCAGAACGCACCTGTGTCCCTCCTAGAAGCCTTCTCAGCTGAGCAAGTGACTTCCAGGAAGGTGGCTGGGCAGGGAGCAGAGAGAGCTGAGCCCAGGAGGAGCCCACAGAGATGGGGCGGGAACATTCCAGAGGCCAGGAGAAAACCAGCGCATTTGAGCAGTTGCCTGGCATGTTGAGTTAGTCCAGGAAATCAAGGTGACACCACGGGATCCATCCACTCTAAGAGCATGAGTGTTAGTTGAGGCCCCCGCACCTTCTGCGGTGAGGAGTGCAGGGTGCATCACAGCCGTTCTCTGTCACCTAGACTGTTGGCGAGAACCCTGCTGTGCTAACTGGCTCTGCACCCAGGGGCATACCCAGAGCCTACCGTCCCCAGTGAAGGTGGGCAGAACTGGGGCACGGTGGATGCCGTTGCCCTTCGAGGGAGTGGACATGAGGCCCACGCAGTGAAGGCTGTCACGTGAGAGGATGTAAGCACAGAGGCCCGTGCATGGCTGAGAACAGAAGCTTTGTCTGTTACACCAGCCAGCTCATTAGATGACCCAAAGTTTGGTTCTGTTCTGAACCACCAGGCAAATTCCCCTTTGTCCTGGGAGAAGACGGCATCAGGCTTGGGATATCACCCTAGCAATCATGCAGGTGGTGGAAGGACCCATGTCACCTGCAAACCAGCTTGTCCCTAGGATTCAGTACGTGATCCTTCAAAGACCCCCCCAGAGGCCAGGGGGCTGTGTTTGAGACCAAGTTATTTTGTCATCTTTTCCTTCCGGTCTGACCATCTGACTAAAAGCATTGTTTTGTTTGTTTGTTTTTATTTCTGTCCTCTACCCCTTTACTGCCACCAAAGATGGGGAAGCCTCCCCCATTCTCTCAGGGTAGCATTGTTAACCAAATAGGCAGGTTTCTGGCATCCGGCTTCAAACACTGAAGCCTGGTGGCTTGGAAGCCTGGAGTAACTAGAGCTTGGAGCTTTATCGGCTGCTGCTGCTTTTTGTGAGGGTGGGAGGGAAAAACTTTCCTTTTGCCAAAAACTTGTGAACATACAGAAGACGGGGTGACACACATCTGAAAATTTCGGTTGATTCCCTCACTGGCCACAGTCTTTGTCCCCAGGTAGTGTTGGTGGGACAGTTATGTGCCTTATTCCCCCCATTCCCTCCCTCCTTCCCCTTGCTCCCAAACACACACTCTTTGAAAATCAGCGTTGAGCCAGGCTTCCTGTGATACCTTTTAAAACTCACTGACTTACCAACTTGGTGTGTCAGTAGATGCTAGGGTTAGAAGTCCTAGCACGAGCCTTAGAGGGGTGTCCCTGTCTCCTCCCTAGAATTCAGATCACCTGGTGAAAAGATGACTTGTTGCGTTGCAGCTTGTGACGAAGAGGAACTTCTCACTGTTCGCATTGTGTCACAGCTAGCCCTAGGGTGCTATGCCATTTTCCTGCTCCACAGATACTGTTTGATGGCTTCTTTCTGATGTAGACTCCTGAACATAAGCTCACATCTTACTTTGCTCTCTGAGGGTCCTCTTCCCAGACCCCACTCTGCCCCATATGCTGGGTCATCTTGCAAACTGCATTAGAGTCATTCTTGACACTGTAAAAGGAATGCAATTTTCATTGTAGGAAATACTTAAAACATAAGTTCCCTCCCTCCTTTTTCTCTTTCCTTCCTTTCTTCCTTCTTTCCTTTCTTCTTTCCTTCCTTCCTTCCTTCCCTCCCTGTCTCTTTTTTCTTTCTTTCTCTCTTCTTTCTTCTTTCTTTCTTTCTTTTTCTTTCTTTCTTTCTTTCTTTCTTTCTTTCTTTCTTTCTCCCTTTCTCTTTCTTTCTTTCTTTCTCCCTTTCTCTTTCTCTTTCTCTCTTTTTCTTTCTCTCTCTTTATCTTTTTCTTTCTTTTTCCTTTATTTCTTTCTCTCTCTTTATCTTTCTCTCATTCTCTCTCTCGTTCTCTTTTTGTCTTTCTCTTTTTCTTTTTCTTTCTCCTTTCTTTCTCTCTCTCTTTTTCTTTCTCGTTCTCTCTTTCTGTCTCTCTCTCTCTTTCTCTCTTTCTTCCTTCCTTCCCATGCGTTCCATGATGCAACGGTGGAGGTTAGAGGACAGCTTTCAGAAGTATTTCTCTCCTCCCATGTGAGCTTCTGGGGATTGAACTCAGGTCACCAGATTTGTGGGCTCTATCCACTGGGCTGTCCTGTGGGGAAAGGGGGCATAAATTATTTTCTTAAAAAGATGAAAACTGGTTTCAGGGTTGGAGAGATTTCTCAGGAGTTAAGATTCTACCTCACAAGCAGAGGGTCCTGAGATCAGATCCAAGGTCAAAGTAAAAAAAATGCCAGGCAGAAACAGCAGCAGCCTGAATGGTAGACCCTAGCGGGCAGAGCCTGGGAAACTTCAGAATGAAGCAAAAAGGAAATGGAAGCAATGTAGGATGATTCCTGAACTCACCCTTGGACCTGCACAGGGACACACAGTACCCTCTGATACACACACAGACACACACACAGACACAATAAACAAACAATTAAATACGAAAACTAGTTGCAGGGTCAGGTACCTATGGTCTCCTTACTGGAGAGGATGGGGAGGGATGAGGCAGGGGACTGGCCTTATTGGAGTGCTTTTGTTAGAAAAGCTGGTTCTTGGTTTGTGATCCATCAGCTTTAATCTCAGGAGTGGCTTGTCATTCATTTCTGCTTGCCTCCACATTTTATTCTTTTCCTTCCCTTGGCCTTTCACCCACTCATTCATCTTCAAATCAACATGGGCATCATGATTTTAAAAAATAAACATGGAAACTGTTCACCTCTGCCCCTTTGCTACCACCACTCCTTCCTTTTTAGAAGGACCTGGAAGAATGGCCTTCCTGCTCCCTCTGGATGCCTCATTCCCAGGTTCTCTGAAATCTTTCAAGCAGAGTTTGCTTCAAACCATTGGATCTTGGGCCCTCAGTGAGTAGCACCTTTGTCCTGCAAGCCCGATGGCCTGAGTTCAGTCCCCAGAAGGAACATAAAGGTGGATGAAGAGAAAAGACTCCTCCAAGTTGTTCTCTGATCTCCAGATATGTGCTGTGGTATATATGCACAGATGTATACATGTGCGCGCGCACAGACACAACACACACACACACACACACATACACACACATATAGAGTCTTCCTTTGAAAAATTGGTTTTGGGTATAGTCCAAATACTTAAGTTCATTCTATTTTGTTTTTGTTTCATAAATTTGCGTCTTGTTTTGTTATTTTTGTTTTTGAGACAGGGTTTCACTCATAACTCAGGCTGCCTCGAAATTCACTGTGTTCCCCAGACAGGCCTCAAACTCATGGTGCTCTCCCCTCAGCCTCCTCAGTGCCAGGCTGTGGACCTGTAACTCCACTCCTGGCCGGTGCTCGATCTTGTGGTTTCGGTGTCTTACTCGTTTTTCCTTTTGGCTTTGTGAACAAGAGTCTTACTCCACAGCCAGGCTGACCTAGAAGTACCAGCCTTGTGCTGAATGTGAGCGTCTCCTGCTTTAGCCTCTGACTAGTGTAGGATTATAGGCTTGAGCTGATACCTCTCACTCATTCATCAAGATTCACCCATGAGAAGGATGGCTTGGGCCATAGCTTCATGCAGAGAGTTTGTCTAGTGTATGCAAGGCCCAGGATCTGATCCCTACTGGAGAACGTGTTGGGGAATAAAAAGGCCATCCGATTCAACTCTCCTTAATCCATTCATTTTGTTGTTCTTGATGTGCAGATAAATGCAGTGACTTGCTTAAAACGCAAGGAGACTTGGCTATGTGTGGGGGAGGAAGGATCTGTAACTTTGCCCCATCTCCCAGGACTTTGCAAAGGCAGCTTCTCTCTCCATTAAATACACACACACACACACACACACACACACACACACACACACATTTATAATTAAAAGTTTAGACAGGATTATAGTTCAGGTCAACGGTGGAGCACACTGTCGTAAAACATGTATAATAAACTGTTAGGCAATCCAGAGGAAGGCATGAAAGTCGGCCGCCTAATGTAAGCTGAACGAAGTACGGTTCTAACAGGTAAGAAGCCAGGCAGGATGACACTTCAGCACTTGAATGGCTTTAACAGGTGGGGTGCCACGAGTGCCAAGTCAGCTGGGGCTGCCTAGTGAGTACCAAACCAACTAGGGCGAAATCTTACCTCAAAATAAAATAAAAGGTCTTCATGAAAAGTTTTGTTGGGCTGGAGAGGTGGCTCAGGGGTTAAGCCTCCGCCTTGCAGGCGGAAGGTCCTGAGTTCGGATCCCAGATCCCACGTATAGACGCCAGGTGGAAGCGGGGGCGGCCTGCGCTTCTGGTCCTGGTAGGGCGGAGCCTGTGAATCCCGGGGAGAAGGAGGTGGAGGCGTCCATGGTGGTTCCAGAGTTCGTCCGTGGTTCTACACACACAAGCGCACACACATACACATGCACATGAGCACAGTTGAATAAATAATAATAATAAAAAAAAAACTTAAAAAAAAAAAAGAAAAGAAAAGTTTTGTTTAGCTGGGCATGGTGGCACACGCCCGTAATCCTAGCACTTGGGAGGTAGCAACGGAAGAATCCAGCCTCAGCAACATCGTAAGTACAGAGTTAGCCTGGGCTACTTGAGAACCTCACGCAAATAAAACATGCCAAATAATAAGCAAGTTGTATTGGTGAGTACACAATCAAAATTCATTTACTAAAGAGTGATAATTCATTTCTGATTAATTATTTTACAAAAGCTATCTTTGCCTTATCATTTTACTTCCATGGAGACCAAAAAAATGACAACAATCTTAGATTTAAGCTTAATAACAGTTTGTCTTGCTAGGATTTCTGTATATCTGGCAAGTGTTCAAAAATGGTCTCAGTTGCTGTCTTCGTTACCAGCCCTTGGCAGCATTAGAAGTTGGAAACCATCTGTTAGGCACTGGATTCTGGTTAGGGACTGGAGAAGAAGTGGGGCGGGAGGTTTGAGCTAGTCCCAGAGGCAGAATTCCTCCCCAAAGGGATTTTACTCTGGGCTACCCGCCAAAGTGGGCGGGATGTTCCTGAGCAAAGGTTGGGGTGTGGGGGGGGGGAGTTCATTTATATTCTGTTAAGATTTAGGATCCTGCAATGCAGCATTGCTGAAGTCTCATTTGAAGTTTTACAAAAACTCTGCAGTGTGCACAATTTAATAATTCCACACAGAAAAGCCTAGCGGCCTCCTAAGAGAAGAGAAGTGGGCGCTCAAGGGAAGAATGGGGGCCGGAGAGCTGCTGCCTGTGCTGTGGGAATTCTGAAAACCAGGATTTACATTCCTCCTGGCCGGCCTGGGTGAGGACGGCTGCTTCCGCTCCGGACTTGCTGCACTGAGGTTTCTGCCACATCCCGCACTGTGGTTTTGCTTCTTTCTTTTTCACCTTGGCAAGTTTTATTTCAACTGTGTTTCATCGCCTGATTTGATCATCAGTGTAAATGGATTAAGTCAGAAAGAAACCTCAGAATTTGAGTAATCGAGAGCTGTCCGTTAGAACTAGAATATTTTTGTTTTACAACAAATGCATTTTTCCACCTTTACATATCTTTGTCACATGTATGCCAGAGACAAACTAAAAAAGAGAATTAAGTGAAAAGAGAAAGAAAAAAAACAATTTTTGCACCTTTGACACTTTTCCACATATGTCCACTTAAAATATCTTTCCCTTTTTAACAAAACCACAGCTTTTTCATAGACAGGTTTCTGTCCTGACTTTTCAATAACACACATTAAATGTCATTTCATATTACTACATTTACATCAATATCTTTTTTTTTTTCTAATCGAGGGCTTATGTGTTCCAGACTGAGGCTCCAGGCTAAGTGCTGGGATTACAGACTTGTGCCACCATTAATTTCTAAATTAGTGTCTAGTCTATGCAGTTCCAGGGGTGGAAGTCAGGGCTTTGACTCTGCCAGGCAAGCACCATGCCATCTGATCTCCATCCCAGCCCTCATTCTTTGTCTTGCTGGCTGTAACAGTTTCTGTTATGTGGACATGCCATTATCTATTTACTCTGGCTGCTCTGAAGGGACTTTTCAGTTGTTTCTATCCAGGCAACTCCTCGATTTCTTAAAGCATTGGTGAATATCCCTGAACATCCACATTCTGTATGCTTGTCCAGTTATGTATACAGAATAAATTTCTAAAAGTTGACTTGTGGGTAAAAAAGGTGTGGGTTAGGGTCCAGGAGAATTCAGTGGTTGAGTTTGAGGCTCTGATTCACTTTCCACAACTACACAAAAAACTTGTGTGAATTTTAAAAAATTTTTTTAGAACTATAGAAAGTATTGAAGTTTTATCTACTATAAGAATTTCTCTCACTTGTTTCTTAATTTTTCACTTGAAGAGTATGATGTAGTAGACTTTCCCTTTCATCTCTCCATTTCACATCACTTTTGCCATAAAGTCCTCAGAAATGCCATTGGCTCTTTATTGTGTACAACCAGATTCAATTTGGTTCTGAGGGTTTATAATTCGCGTCACGCTGTATGGTTTAATAGATCCGTTTCTTGTGTGCCTTTGTGCTGAACACACCAGTTCACAGTTATGATGGCTGAACTGTGGTTTAAAACTGCTTGTCTCGGGGCTGGAGAGATGGCTCAGGGGTTAAGCCTCTGCCTTGCAGGCGGAAGGTCCTGAGTTCGGATCCTAGACCCCACATATAGACGCCAGGCAGAAGCGGGGCGGCCTGCGTTTCTGGTCCTGGTAGGACGGAGCCTGTGAATCCCCGGACAGAATAAACAGGAGGAGGTGCTGGCAGTCCATGGTGGTTCCCGAATTTGTCCGTGGTTCTACATACACACACATACATACACATGCGCGCACACACATACACACACAATTGAATAAATAATAAATAAAAAAAAATTAAAACTGCTTGTCTTCATCGTAAACTACCGGGTGGATCCCAGAATCCAAAAGTGGGATTCCAGGTCCTAACTCTCAGGGCAGAGGGCCTAGGAGAAACCTTAGAAGGTGGGACAGCCTGGCTCACAGCCCACTCAGCTCCTCAGCTTCCTGAGCCCAACACTCTATTTCTCTTCCTGCCATCATCAGTAAAACGAGATGACGGCAAGGTGGTTACTGTAAAGTGCATGCCTGGAGCAGTACTTGCCACATACAGTAAATGCCACCTAAACATTTGTTTAAGTAGAATTTAAACTCAAAGAAGCTCCAAAGCAATAGAACAGTGCTTCAGCCCACCATCCACCAAGGCGGGTTTTCAGAAGCCCTTTGGGAAAGGGCTCTTTCCCAAAAGGTGGACTCTGCGATTGCTTACAGTTTCACTCATAAGAGATATCTTAGGATAATTAAGTTTTTCTTGAAAAATCACTATGTTATTTTGTTGTACCAAATAGTACAACTGTGTGCTGGTGTGCATTTCAGAGCTCAGACCTGGCATGCAAGGTCCTCACTTGGCATGGAACCTCTGACCTGGCATGCACGCCGCTCACCTAGCACTAACCTAGCACACCAGATCCTTATCCAGTACGCAGTGCTGGATACTAGCATACAAGGCACTGGGTTCCAGCCCTTACACAGAATAAAATTAATCAGTACTGATTGATTTTAAACTTCTTCCTCAAGGCCCAGATCTGTCCTTGAAGCAGACTTAAGTGATGAAATTTGTGCACTCTTCCAGAACTTTTTCTTCTCCCTCACATAATATAATGTATAGAATAGTTTCTTTTGTCGTCCCCTTCCCCCTTTAAAACACACACACACACCCCATATTGCTAAACTTTCTTCTATGGCTCCTTTTAAGCGTAAATGCTCGCAAGGCCGAGAGGGCTCTCCCCTGCTCTTGGCTCCGGGTTCTGGTTGTCCCTGCCCTGCACCGCCTCCGTCCGGCAGAAAGGGACTCCGCTCCGTCCTTTACTGCTAGCCCCGGGTGGCAGGCAGCCTGTGGGCCTGGGCGATTCACCGGGAAATGCGGGGAAACTGGACTGGGGAGGAGGTGCCGGCCTGGAGCGAGGGCCTGGCGGGTTGAGGTGCGCTCTGAAGCTGTTCTTGGGGCGCAACCGCCTGGCCCTAGGTCTCAGGTACGGCCGGGGCAGAGGGGGCCGGGGAGCTGGGGCTGGCGGGGCGGGGGCGCAGGGCTGTCCCTCCGGGTGCCCCAGCTCTCGGGTGGGGAAGAGGGGCCTGGCTTTGCATTCCGATCTTTGTTTGAGTTGCGCGCAGTTGGATCAGCGAGGAGAATCTGGGCTAATGCGCCACCCTGAGAGGGCAGGCGTTGGGGCGTGGGGCTGGGAAAGCGAGCAGCAGGGGGTTCATCGTGAATGTAAATGGAGAAAACTGGCGCACTGTAGAAACACCTGTAGAAAGAGACCCCCTGGTCTGCACTGTTTACTCGTGGGCTGATACTGGACTCAGTTTCCCCCGTGTGCTTGCTCTTCTGGCTTCATCTCATAGGAAAGAAGAATGTTTTGATCCAATGTTCAGGCAGCCTCTGACTTACGCACCCCGCCTTCCTCCCTCGGGGCAGAAGGCCAGGTCTCAGGGGTCGTGGGAAAGGGACTGCCTCTTGTTACCTGTCCTTCCCTCCAGGACTCCTAGAGCAGGTGCCAGGCTTCTGCTGTTAACAAAGAATTTAGCCCGGGGTGAACGTTCCGAGGTTCCAGACTAAGCGGTGGGAAGCGGGAGATTCCTTGTCAGGCGGGGAGGGTGAAGCCGGTCCCGCCCCCTTGACTCTCTTGAGTACTGAAATTTTATTTACTCTCTGCTGCTGGGGTCAATCTGAGGGTTTCCAGCAAGCCAAGCCAGCGCGCTGGCCCAGCTACACCTAAAACTTTACATCAGACCTTTTCTTTTAACTCGTGTGTGGAATAAAGGAAGAACAATATTACATTTGGAGTCATTTCAAACCAGGTACTTTTTTTTCATTTGTTTTAATGTCTAATAATTCCGGTAATAAATATATATGCACGTGGAACCCCAAGGTCGCTGGTCTCTCCAGAAACACCTGGGGATTTGTTAATCACTGTCTCAGGTCTCACCCGGATTGGCTGCAGCAGATTTTCAGGTGTTGTCAATGTCAGGTGTCCCTCTCTCTCTCTGTCTCTCTCTTTATCTCTATCTCACTTGCTCGCATGCTGTCTAAATCACACTAATAAATAAAGGGTTTGGGGTTTTGTTTTTTTAAAGGTCGGCTGTTCAAGAACCTGTACAAATTCCGTTTCTTTTTCTTTTTCTTTCTTTTTTTTTTAATAAAAGTCATTTACTGTAGAATTTAAAAAAAAAAAAAAGACATCCTAGAAGTGTGGGAAAAAAATGTTACCATTTACTTTCCTGGCTTTTATTATTTTTTCAGTTTATATGTATAGTGTGTGTGTGTGTGTGTGTGTGTGTGTGTGAGAGAGAGAGAGAGAGAGAGAGAGAGAGAGAGAGAGAATGGGGGGAGAATATGAAGGTGTTCACACGCCATGGCACATACATGGATTCTCTCCTCCACCTTCATGTGTGTTCCAGAGATGAAGCTCCGGCCCCAGGCTTGCCTTTCTGTATTTGTTGAGTCATCTCATCGACTTTTTCTTTTTTTTTTTTTTTTTTTTTGCTATTTTTTTAAAACTAATTTTAAAAATTAACTCTATTCTCTGATAATTTCAAACATGAATATAATGTCTTCCAGTTGCCTTACTTGCTTTCTTGTAAGTAAATCTGAATATCTTGGTATAGGCTACTAGATTTCGATTTATACATACAGCTTGCTAGTAAGACAGGTACACAGCAGTTATGCTGGGGCGGTCTCTAAATGTCTTTGAAAGTCTTTGAAATTCCTGAAGGCCACCCCCCCTGACTCCAATCCCCCCAAAAGATAAGATGGCCAACTTCCTATGAAAGGATTATGGAGATGAGCTCTCTTTATCCAACAAACAACTTGATCTTCAGCCTCACGGTGAGCCCAAGATCAACTGGGTTGGGCCCCAATGTGAACTAAAAATGAGGAAAAGCCATTTTTCCCAGGCTTGCCTAACCAATGGGGAAAAGCCATTTTCCCTTGGTTTATCTAAAGTGTATAAATATACCTGACCCTGGCAGCCTGCCCCTCATGTGCCATGAGTTCATTTCCAGCTCCATGCCACTCATGGATCCTATGCCTGGAGTCCATGAGTTCTCTAGGGCGCTGCCCCTCATGGTACTCCACATCTGCAGTCCATGAGTTCCCATCTTTCTTGCAAATAAACTCTACCTTAATCTTCCACACTTGTTTTGGTTTCAATCTTCGACTCTGAACACAAGAACCCTGCAACATTGGAACAGTTGTTCCTGCAACATTTGACACCTGAACAGGGACCCTGTAACATTTGGTAACTCAGATGGGACATTTGACCAGCAGAATAAAGACTGTTCCCACAACACTAGTACCTTGCACTCTCAATATTTAATATACTTTGATGTCTAGGAGAGACTATTTCTGACTTGAGAACATCTTTTAAAATTTGAAACAAATCAGTCCCTGTTGAGATTCCAGGCTAGGGAAGCAAAATGGTGCAAGACTAAATATATAGAATTTGGAATTAAATGTGTTTATGTTGTAATTCCAAAACTGCCATTTGCTTGCTTCAAGACCTTAGTTAGACAAGTCAGCCTCTCAAATCCAGTTTCATCAATTATCCTAAGAGTATCCTTTGTAGTGATTTTCTCCCTCCAAATCAGGACCTAGGACAGAATCACTCAGTGCATTTAGCTGTCATCTCCAATTGAATTTGAAAACTGAGTTTGTTTTTTGTTTTGTTTTGTTTGTTTTTTATAACATTGATATTTTTGAAGTTTGCTCAGGATTCATTTCAACATAGATGCCTGGGATACTGCAAATGGAATTTATATTGTTTCTGGATGTGACATTTGTAAGCATATGACATGTTTGCTTCTTATTGATGATTCAGTTCTGATTACTGAGTCATAGTGGCATGTCTTCACTATGTAGTCACTATTTTAACTCCTGTAAAATATAATTAAGTTAGAATTCAATTTATGATTATTTCAAAACTATGCAAATAACCTGATCACCATCTCTCCCCAGCAGTGACAACAGAATCATCTGCTGATGATTTTTATCTGCTGTTTGCAAAGTGAGGACTTCCTGATTCTATCATTCTATTATTTATAAGTTGAAAATCAATCCTAAGAAAAAGCTTTCTCTTCTCCCCTCAAGTACTTGTGTTAGAAGTCTAAACACAACCAGTTCTTACTTGATTTCATGTATTATAAATATTATACTTCGTACTCAAGTTGTGCAAGGTTGGGCCAGTCGCCTCTCAGTAGTCTCTTCCTCACCATTCTCCCACCCCCATGGTTCCAAGGCAAGAAGTTTCCGGCTCATCTACAAACGCTGAAATTCCTAACTCCTTAGGGAAGGGGCAACAGAGGAGATGTCAGCAGAATAAAATCTGCTGTGAAAGGCCAGTTTTCCATTGTAGTATGAACACTTGTGTTTTTATTTCTTATAATTATACTCAGACTTCCTATTATATTTACTTAGCAAATTTGTAATTGTTAAGTGGGCCTCAAGGAATTTGAAGGAAACTCAGCAGGAGATTGCTTTCAATGTTGAATTTTTCCAGTTGTTGTTTTTTTTTTTTAATTTTTTATTATTATTTATTCAACTGTGTGCATATGCGTGTGTATGTGCGCGCGTGTCTGTGTGTGTGTCTGTGTGTCTATGTGTGTCTGTGTGTATGTGTGTGTGTGTGTGTGTGTGTATGTATGTGTGTGTAGAACCACGGACGAATTCGCGAACCACCATGGACGCCTCCACCTCCTTCTGCCCCGGGATTCACAGGCTCCGCCCTACCAGGACCAGAAGCGCAGGCCGCCCCCGCTTCCGCCTGGCGTCTATACGTGGGATCTGGGATCCGAACTCAGGACCTTCCGCCTGCAAGGCGGAGGCTTAACCCCTGAGCCACCTCTCTAGCCCTGTTTTGTTTTGTTTTTTTTTTAATTTCAGTTTGTTTGAGACAAACGAATGTGGTCTCATCTTCCATACATCTCTCATCCTATGCATCTAAGTAATGGAAAATTTTAAGAGCCAATTTTAGTCTGGTTTTTAAAGTTGAAATGTGATTAAAGATCTTCACATTCGTAACTATCTTTGAGGATTTGTTTGAAGCAACAAAGCCTGCTTCCAATCTCAATTACTATTTTGTTAGGGAGGCTCCAGCTTTTACACATATAATCATATATTAAATTAATCCATAGTCACTCCAGTTTTGGGGAGGATGGTTTCTACTGACTTCCCTTTGGCAAGCTTGATGTTATTATGCGTTGCTCATAGTGGTTTATTAACTTTTTGTATGCATTTTTTTCGTAATATTCTTCTTAGTGTGTTGTGTCAATGTTTTTATTTCCCAACTTGATATTTCTGCTCTGGAGAGAATAGACAAATTTTTTAGTTTATTCTTTTGGTGTTTCATTATGAATATAGTGAATTTACGATATTTTCACACCTTAATTTCCAATCCCATTCCCCTTCCTTTTCCCATTACAGCCCTTCTCCCCTGCCGACTCCCTCTGATTTTCAAGTCTTCACAGGCATGACGACCCACAGTGTCTGATCTGGCTTGCCTTGATGGCACGTGCCTGAATACCTGCTGGAGCATGAATTGTGTATCAGTGGGTGCACCACTGAGGAAGCATCTTCCATTTCCCCCATCGTTCTACCCCTCTTAGTCTCTCAGGGAGGCCTGGGACCTCTTAGGATCTTTCCCCGTCCATGGTGAAATGTTGACAGGAAAATTCCCATGCAGGTCTTGTGGAAATACATGTAGCTGTGGTGAAACCATGGATACAACGTCCCTGTCCTGTTAAGAAGACAGAGTCTGGCTACACCTCTGCCTCACTTCAGCTTCTTACAATTTTACTGATCCCTCTTCCTCAGTGTTCCCAGAGCTTTGGGGTAAGGTGGGGTGCAGGTGGTTTAGATGTCCTGTTAAAGACCAGGCAGTCTTGGGATGGACTAGGCTTTATATCTGATTAAATGAAAGCAGTTCTTGATAAGCCCACACCCCTTTTAGCCTCTTTGGCAAGGGGCTCGTAGATGCTGATTTGGTCCCTTTGAGTGAGCCAGCTTCTTTGGTGAAGTCAAAAGGATCTGCAGAGATTCTATCTGTGTTCACCGCAGACGGTTCGATTGGATTTCCTGATGACCCACAGCAGGGAGCCCCGTGGTCCTCCAGGACCGGGTCTTTTTAGCCCAAACTGCAGAAGGTTTTCACACAGAACTGCTGACCTGTCTGCCGTCCTCCTTTTCCTCCTAGAAATGACACTCATCTCCTCCCAGTCTTCATCTGCGGGGACCCCTCCTGGGTCTGTGTCCACTGAAAACCCCGAGCAAAGGATGCTGGAGAAGAGAGCCAAAGTCGTGGAGGAGCTTCTTCAGACGGAAAGAGACTACATCCGAGATTTGGAGATGTGCATTGAGCGCATCATGGTGCCCCTGCAGCGGGCGCAGGTGGGAGCTGTGGAGCACAGCCTCGGGCCTGTGGTGTTAGTACGGTGGGCACGTGCACCCTGGAAATCGACTGTGTTTGAAGTAACAGAAGGTTGTGGCTTCTATTGCAGTACAGCGCTCGCAGACTAGATCCATACACAGTTTACCACAGTGGTGGTGGGAGAAGGGAGAATGAATCAGTCTCAAAGGACAGATTCATTTCAATCTATGGTTGCTTGATACTGCTGCTTTTGGACCTGTGACAGAGCAGCCTATGGGGCCAGGATAGTGTGATAGAACAGAGCTGATCACTTACCACATCCAGGAAGCAGAGAATAATCGCAGGCTTGCAACTAAGCCTTTTTTTTTTTTTTTAACACTAGGGCCCTAGGAGGACACTCAACCTGCAGCTCATACCTAGTAGAATCAAGGACAAAGGGTATTCACTAAAGATAATGTCAGGAAAGTGACTTTAAGGGATGTTCCCAATGTGAGTAACGTGTCCTTCATTTCATTCCTTGCATCTTTATTCTTTGTTTTCTTTTCTCAGATACCAAACATTGATTTTGAGGGACTTTTTGGAAATATGCAGATGGTGATTAAGGTCTCAAAGCAATTACTGGCTGCCTTGGAAATCAGCGATGCTGTAGGTATGAGCTGCCGTCATTGTTGTTGTTAGGGCTGGGTGCGGGCGGGGAACCCTTCTCACGATGAGTGGCATGCCAGAAGGTGACATCTTGTGTAGTTCTTAGGTTATTAGATCCATACTTTCCTATTATCTCTGTTTGCTTTGATAGGGTTAAGAGTTAGCAATAGAAGATTGAGATATTGCAAAGAGATGCTTTTCACATTCAGAAGTCATAGGATCAGTCTAATAGGTTATATCCAGTCTATATTTTTCAATAAAATAAAATGGAAAATACCAGGATACACTCTAAGTAATAAGCACTGTGGGTTTTTTTTTCCAACTTTTATTTGAATTCTGTGTGTGTGCATAGTGAGTCATGATTTGTATTTATTGCCAAGTATGGTGATAAATGATATAATCTCAGGCAGAAGCAAGAGGATCAGGAATTCAAGACCAGTGCAGGTTACATGAGACAAAAACACAGCTGGAGAGATGGCTTAGGTGCTAAGCTTGTGCCTTGTAAGCAGAAAGTCCTGAATTTGGATTTCAGACCCCAGGTAAAAACACCGGGCAGAAATGGCAGCAGCCTATACTTCCAGCCCTGGAAAGCAGAACCTGAGAAATGTCAGAGCAGAGCAAAGAGGAGGTAGTACGATCCAGGGTGATTCCTGAATTACCCTTGGGCTCCCACAGGCACACACAGTGCCCTCTCACACAGAGACACTACACACAGACACGCGCAAAAATAAAAATGAAAAAAGCTTTCGTCATGTATAAAACACTAAAAGAATAAAAAGAAAGCACAAGGTAAAATTTTGTTTATGTGGGTAATTGTCAGAACTGCTCAAAAAAATTCATCAAGCTCTAATAAACAAAGGAGCCAATTCGTTACCTACTGCTGTGTAACAAGTACTCAGAAATTTGGCAACCTAAAACAAGCATGTATCTCGCCTGTTCTGTGGGTGGGGACCCTGAAAGTAGCTTAGCTGGGTGGCTGTAGCTCAGGTTCTTGTAGGGTTAAGCCAGGCTGTTGGTCTGGTTTGCTGTCTGTCATCTGGGGCTCTGGGATCCACTTCCAAGACATCGCATTCAGCTCTTTAGGCTCCCTACCTTGTGTCGTGAGCCTTTCTGTGGACTCTGTTGATGTGGATAAATTCAGAGTCCTCTAGGCTAGGCACCACATGCTGTTTATGACCTGGTTTCAGAAATAGTACATCACCCATTCTTCCATACTCCCTTAATAATGTAAGAGGAAATGTCTTCTCACTTTGCTATTTTAGTAGAATCACAATTATAAGAGACCAGCACAGTGCAGCTGTCCCCTGTGACAATAGCAAGCAAAAGAAGAAAAGTGACTTGTATCATTTTAAAAGAGTCATTTTAGCTGGGAATGGTGGATTTGGATTTGGATTCCCAGCACTTGGCAGACAGAGGCAGGAGGACTGAAGCAAGCTCGAGGCTTGCCTGGTCCACCTAGTGAGTTACAGACTAGTCAGAAATACATAGCAAAACCCTGTCTCAAGCAATAAAAAATAGTGTCATTTTAAGGGTTTGCAAACCTTTTCCAGAATTCACTCATTCAGTTTTCTATTATTGTTTAGAATGAAGTCCCCTGTGTGAACCTGAAGGAATTCTAGGAGAGTGGGATGATGATACCGGTTTAAATGAGGTGGCATTTACCTGATTTAGGAGGTAGAAAGGTGGGTGTTAGAACAAAATCAGAGGCCCCGCCTTCCTGAAGGAGGCAAAGACTGTGGGAGGTAGAGGAGTAGTGTTTATGATACATCCTCAGAGTTGGTCATGCTGATCTTACAGGTTCCCTACAACCCCCTGTGAGGTTCGGAACTCCAGATCTTATTTTACACAGAGGAAAAGTAAGGCAGAGGGAAAGGATCTGCTCTAGGTCGAGTGGTTCCTAATTAGGGGACTGACATTCGTGTTCAGGTCTTTGTCCAAGTTCACAATGTCATACAGAGTAGACGATAAGTAAGAAAAGCTGCAGCCCCAGTCCAAACAGAGGTCAGTGAGGTGGGGAAGGAGAAGCACGTGTTGCACTGACCAGAAAAAAGTCCCAGCAACCTGCTCCAACACAGCGATGAACACAGCGATAAAGCATGAGGTCTGGATCTTACATGACATTTACAGAAGTATTTGTACATCATTTACTGGAATTATGAAAGAAGCTGATAGGTAAAGGGGATTGATTATTAATTAAGCAGCTACCTATTTTTCTTTGTTCGTTCTGTCGTGTAGCAATATGCTCAGATCCCCAGGTGGCCCCATTTAACCAGTTTTGCCAGACCTGCTTCCCTCCTTTGGTCCTATTCATATCAAAGATGCATCTTTTTAAAGAAATTGTGTGTGTATATGTGTGGGGGTGCACATGGAGGTCAGAATGGAATTGGTTTTTCCTCCCAGCTTTATGTGGTTTCCAAGGAATGAACTCAGGTGGTCAGGTTTGCCTGGCAAGTGCCTTTTCCCTCTGAGTCATGTTGCTGGCTCCTCAAAAAAGATGCATCTTAAATACCAGCTCATGTCTGAGCGGTGTAAAGGTAGCGTCTTTTCAATAATGGGGGTGGTGGTAGTGACATGGGCAGACACAGTCAGGGTTCTGATGGCCACATGACCAGTGAATCTTCGTGCAAACACCATCTCGGAGTATGTGGATTCTTCCCTCTCCTTTGCCTGCACTCCGTCCAGGACAGAAGCTAGGGTTTCCTCTCATAAATTAGGAAGTTGGAGTTAGTGAAGGTCAGACAGAGCTGCTTCTGTACTGAGGTGGTCTTGTCTCCTAAGGCAAGGTGTTTGGGTGGGACTTGTGGCTACCGACAAATTATGTAGTTACAAATCTGTCTCTTAGCATGTATCGATTATAATAATAAAATGGGGAATTAAAATATCCATAGCCCCACCCTCATAAGGAACCATCTATGTTAATTTTTAATTCTTCCCTTCTCTCTTGGTGTAAGTCAAACAAGGTGTTAAATCACAGACTTAGCTATGTTAAAGGCCTTGTATGGAAAGGACCAGAGAGACTCAGAACCCAGGCAAGAGACTTAACCTCTTTAGGGTCAGGGGTAGTAACATGAGAGGGCAGGTGGCCACTTGACCAGAACCCCCCCAGGATCCTGGACCCAACTATCCACTGAAAACTGTACAGGGATGAAGAAATCCCTCTATAGCTGTGATTTCTAGCTCTATGCAAAAATTAAAAATGCAGGAGTTCAAATGCAATGTATTATACTATTTATAAAATATCTGTAATCCAGGCTTTTAGATGTGGCTTGGATGGTAAAGTGCTTGCCTGCTGGCATGAAGCCCTGGGCTTGATCCCCAGGACCACACCAAAGTGGTGTGGTTGTGCATGCCTATAATCCTAGGATTTCAGTCAGAAAAAAAGCAGGGCTAGAGAGATGGCTCAGGGATTAAGACTCTGTCTCACAAACAGAAGGTCCTGTGTAAAAGCATCAGGCAGAATTGGTGGTGGCCCGCACTTCCAGCCCTGGGGGCAGAGCCTGGGAAACCCCAAAGCAAAGCACAAGGAGGTAGAAGCAATTCAGGATGATTCACAAAGTCACCTTTAGCCTCCACAGGACACACAGTGCCCTCTGATACACACACACACATGCGCACGCACACACACACACACACACATCATGTGCACGCGAAATAATAATAAAGAAAAAAGCAAAAATAAGGAAAATACTTTTTAAAAAGATTATCATTGCCCTTTCCGCCCTCCCACCCGGGATGCTCGCAGTCCAGCGAGGACACACTGCGCCCCAGGAGGTGACATCCAATACCCATCAGGATGGAGCCAAGGGCAGTGCAGGAACAGCAAAACTGGAAGAAGAAGAAGAAAAAAAAAATAACAAACCATAATTCAGAACATCAGAAACCCTACATTAATCACCAGGAACCAGGCCAGCCTAATCTCTCCCCATCCCAAAGCTCAGGGAAGTTTGAGGAGAGGGGGGGGCGGTAAGATTGTAAGAGCCTAAAGATGGGGAGGAGCAACGATATGCAAGATACTCCACACACGTTAGGGCCGAAGTAATCATAATAGGACTTTGCATGACCTGCGCAATGACCAACATGTCATTGACCCCCAAAGTCTAGCATGGATCACAGGCTCTAAGATCCTTAGAGGCAAGGGATTAACAGCCACAATAGTGTTCTTATACTAAAGGGGAACACAAGAAAGAGCTCTAGGCAATGCTACTGAGTCCTTACACCTCATCAGAGAGGAGGACCCAGAGGGAAGTTTGACATGTACACTAAAGGATGCTCCAGGAATGGGAGGGTGGGGGTGCACTGGGAGAAAGTGGGGGAAGGAAGGGGAAAAGGGGGGAGGGAGCAAAGGGATCCAGGGAGGGGTGGAGGGAGGGAGGGGAATGGGGTACCTATCAAGTTTGTGTGAGTGGAAAAAATAAATTAAAAAAAATATTATAGTGGCGCAAAAGCACACTTGCATGCCACAGTGTATGTGGGGAATTCACAGCGCAGCCTAGTGGAGTCATTTCTTTCTGTAAGTAGGTCCCAGGATTTGAACTCAGATCATCAGGCTTGCACAGCAAGTGCTTTTACCTGCTGAACCATCTCTCCAGCCCAACAAAATATCTTTAATGCCCCAAAAGAAAAAAAAAAAACAATCTGTGTTGTAATAAAACAAGTACTGCTTTATAGGGCATTAGAAAACAAAAGGAAGTAATGAGCCTGACTGCTCACCATACTTCCAGTGCACGAGAGTTGAGAAACACCAGCAACCAGTGTGCCGTGAACCCAAGTGTCAGGAACTTGGGACTCCATTGGTGCCAATATCACAAGTACTACTGCACTGTGTCTGTTCCTTACAGTCATGTTTAAGTAAATGCTAAATCTCATTCTTTCCGAAGACATTGTTCTTTTCATTTGTCATGGTTAAGCACAGGTGTCAACTTGACAATTGAGGGTTTGAGCTCTGGGCACATTTGTAGAGAATTAGTGGTTGAGTTAAGCTCAGACAGAGCAAACCTGCAGGAGATTGTCTAGCTGATGGGGAAGGTCCAGACCATGGTGGGTGGAACTAGGCCCTGGAATAAAATACAGAGAGCTGATTGAGAGAGTTGGCATCTGTTTACACTTGGCTAGACATGCTGGTCTGGCAAGTAAGGATCGTCCCTCTCTCAGCCGTGATGTAGAGATGGTGTGACCAGTTTCGTTGGCCCTGGTGTTGGTATGTGCTCTCCTGCCAAGCTGGACTGAGAACTGTAACCGGATAATCGTAAGAGAAATAAACCCCTTGTTCCCTTAAGCCTTTTGATGGTGATTTTATCAGCAACCATGCAGGCTAACCAATACATCGATTCCTAATTGAGATTTAATTCTTGACCACATGGAGAGTGTTTGCAGATACTTTTCTCTACCCTGTTCTAGGTGATAATGTGAATGTGTGCACCTGCATACTTGCATGTGTTCTGAAAAAAACGCATAGATGACATGGTCCTCTAAATCGTGGCTTAATTGATTTCTACTTTAAGCTATTACAGGAGTCTATTAATTTGGTGGATGGTTTGCTGTGTCTAGTCATAGGTAACTTGAGTAGTGTTAACATTTGGTGGTATACTTCATATTTAGGATCAAGAATGCTTCTAACAATGCTGTGTGTTCGTGTCCTTTAAAGGCCCTGTGTTTCTTGATCAGCGAGATGAATTGGAGGGAACATACAGGGTTTACTGCCAGAATCACGATGAGGCCATTTCTCTGCTCGAAATCTATGAGAAGGACGAGAAGATCCAGAAGCATCTTCAGGACTTCTTGGCTGATCTTAAGTAAGGATTTCGAACACTTCGTGTGCATCTCTTACACCTGCCCTTGATGTTACTTCGTATTTATGTCTGGGCTTCTTATGATATCTACTTACCTTATTCTTTTATTTATTTACTTATTTTTAACTTCTTTTTTTATTATTTATTCAATTGTGCGTGTGTGTGTGTGTGTGTGTGTGCGTGTGTGTGTGTGTGTGTGTGTGTGTATATGTGTGTAGAACCACAGGTGAATTTAGGAACCACCATAGACGCCTCCACCTCCTCCTCGTTTACTCTGTCCCAGGATTCACAGGCTCCGTCTTGCCAGGACCAGAAATGCAGGTGGCTGCTGCTTCCGCCCAGCGTCTATACGTGGGGTCTAGGCTCTGAACTCAGGCAGAGGCTTAACCCCTAAGCCACCTCTCCAGCCCCTACTTATCTTACTCTTAAACGTGTTTTTTATTATCTATCTGGAGCTTGCCCCCTTCTATTACATGTCATAGAAATCCTAGGTGACTGCCTGCTTAAACCATATGAGTCAGGGATTGTGATACATGCCTGTAATACCAGTGCTTGGGAGGCTCAAGCAGGAGGATTAAAGTGAGTTCGAGGTTACTGAATTTCAGGCCAGCCTGGGATACAGAGTGGCCTTGTCTTTAAAAAAAAAAAAAAAAGAAGAAAGAAAGAAAGAGAGAGAGGGAGAGGGAGAGAGAGAAAGAAAAATCACTTGTGTCTTAAATATTGTCATACGTACAGAAGAGCCACCTAAGAAGATAATGTGGTCCAAATAAACAGGATCAGACACAATCTGCGTTTACCAAAAGGTGAAATTCTCCTTGTCTGGGGACATGGGTTATAAAGACATACTATTTGTGTTTGAGAGTGAGGTTTGGTTTAACTGTCTAGTAGACTACATATGCATCTATCAACATTCATAATTTTGTTTTTAGTCATATGGTTTTGTCTACTGAATAAATAGTCATGTTCTAAAAAGAATGAGAAAATTGTCATCATCTCTAATACACTGTTTCTTTTTCCACATGCCCTGTCCTGTAGGAGCCTGTACAGCGAATGGTAAGTCCCCTTTGCTTGCCACTTGGCGTATAGATTCATTTATCCCATGAATTTCCCCAACTCTTAAAAGGCTAACTTCATTTTTTAGATGTAAATCTAGTCATGTTTTTTCATAGCATTTACCACCAAAGAATACTCTAAATTTCTTTATTGCTCGCTTGTCTTCTAGATGTTCCAAGACAAGTTCTGGTCACTGTTGAATCTTTAACACCTATCCTGGTGTTCATCAAGTACCCAGTAAATACAGTCAAGTACCACATAACAACTCTCAGTCATTTGTGCACCTTGTATGCAACAGTGATCCGCTAAGAGTCTATCCCCTAGGACACCATGGATGTCTTAATTTGCATAGTACATTCCGTGATATTTGCATAACAAAGTCACATAACATTGCATGCAAGCCATAGTCACGTCATTTAGTGATGCATGATCGCATCTCTTAAAGGAATGAATCTGGGAATCAGGGTAAGAGATAGTTATATTTAGGAAGAGCAAAGGATACCCAGAGACGCTTATCACCAGCAGCTGCCTGAAGTCTTTTTCTGCTTTTCTAACAGGGGATGCACCAATTATATTAACCTGGGCTCCTTCCTCATCAAGCCAGTGCAGAGAGTGATGCGTTACCCTCTGCTGCTAATGGAGTTGTTGAATTCCACCCCAGAGTCCCACCCAGATAAAGTGCCTTTAGCCAAGGCAGTCCTCGCTGTCAAGGAAATCAACGTTAACATCAATGAGTATAAACGGCGGAAGGATCTGGGTAAGCAAGGCATGGTCACTGTGAAGGAGTTCACATCTTGTGAGGTTTTCCTCAGAGAATTACTTCTCCAAGGCTGGACAAGGCAGAGGGCGGTGTGATAGGGCCGTAGCTGCAATAGGGAAAAAACCAGCAAAAGCAATGATAATAATAAAAGTGCCACTGTGTGCAGTTGGAAATACGGCATCCTTGGATAAGTGGTGAGCACTAGGCAGTGAGAGCCTCTGCCAGGAGATATGCAGACACACTGGACGGCCGGCGACAGAGGGCTCTTCAAGCACACACCCCTCCCTCAGCTCCTTCAAGGCCATCCTTCTCAAATCAGGCTTCGAGTTGTTTCCTCTAATGGAAGCCTTACATGTACTGTGAGTCCCATCACATTAGCACTTAATGTCTTCCAGAACCCCCAGCCTCTTCACCTCTCCTTGCCCCCTGTGTCCAGTGACCTCTTTAGTGTGAACCCTTCATATCCCCACCTAGCACTGTGTAGTCAGCTGACCAGATGCCCACTCATGCCCCCCTAGAATGAGCTCGACCTTTATTCTTTCATCAAATCTCTGATCGAGATACTACATTAAATATTCAGCAAGTATAGCAAATCGACCTGCTAAGTTGACATTCAAAGTACCAGCAATGTAGAGTAGTAGTTTCTGCCCGTCTTTCCATGGCGTGTTTTCCACACTTCTCTCGGGTTCTCAAACCACTGTCTGCCATCTGCCAAGCAGTGGCATCACCCAAACAAGTGATTCTCCATGCGGCTTGTGAAGCCGTCTGCTGCGCAGCCCTTTCTTGTGGTTCAGGCTCCTGACTTAACAACTTACTGTCCCTTCATCTTCTACAATGACAGCTGCCCTTGCTGCCCTTTTCCCCTTTTCCTTCTACTGTTCTCCCCAGACTTCTCTGCAGAGCATGCCCAAAGTATGACCCAGCTGCTGGTCAGATAACTAGTGTACAGCATTTCCTAATAGTGTGCAACATGTGTGTGTGATATGCATGCATGTGTGTATGTCTGCATGAGTGTGGTACATTCACATTTATGCCCCTGTGTGTAGGCCTGAGGTTGACGTTGGATGCCTTCCTCTTATGACTCTCTACTTTTTCTTGGACAGGGTCTCACTAAACCAGAGCTCACCATTTTGACTAGTCCAGTTAGCCAGCTTGACCCAGGAATCCTGTCTCCACCTCCCGAGTGCTGGGCTTATAGGAGAACCATTGCGCCCATTCAGCTTTGTCTGGGCGCCAGGGATCCGATCCCTGGTCTTCATGCTCAATGAAAAGCACTTTATCCGCTGAACCATCGCCCAGCCCTGCTTATCTCCTCTGTACATGACACCATATTCCAATCTTAGAGGGCTCAGAAATCTTCTTTGAAAGAGGCTGAGTTCAGTGACCTTCCCTAGGCTTGCCTTCACGAAGGGAAGCTACACACCCCGGCCTTGAATTCAGAGAGGTTCCCAACTCCCACCCTCACACTTCCGATGCCTTTCCTCCCGTCTCTCACTGCTCTCCCAGCTGTCCAGCCTCTCTGTGCTGAGAGAGGCATCGTATCTGTTCCAAAAGGGCTCTTTGGATTCATTTTCTTTGACCCAACTATGAGCTCGTTGAAGATGAGCACTCCAGGTTGGGGTGTTGCTCTCATTTTATGGCCAGTTCAGGAAAATGTTTGGGTTTCTGGGTTGTTAGGTTGTTTAATTTACACTTAGAAAGGTGGCGTTTTGACTCACTGCCTTGACTTGCTCCCCAGTGCTGAAGTACCGTAAAGGTGATGAAGACAGCCTTATGGAGAAGATCTCCAAGCTCAACATCCACTCCATCATCAAGAAGTCCAACCGCGTCAGCAGTCACCTGAAACACCTCACGGGCTTTGCGCCTCAGGTGGGGTCCCCACACCTGCAGGCTCAATGGGCAGCTTCTGGGGTGGTTTGGCCTAGGCCTCTTCTAGCACTGCGCCTTGGTTTTACCAGTTAGTAGAAATGGCCCTGCAGCAGCCGAGGATGTGATTCTCCCATCTGCATCTCGGTGAGCTGCGTATAATTCATACAAAGGCAAATTAGGAGGCCAGATGAGTCAACATGTAATGGTTACTGTGGTTTTCATACCTCTAAGACATTTATAATTTACTTGGCGAACCCAGTTCAAAATCATACATGTATTAAGCCAGAAGGGATTTAGGAGATCACTGAGTTGGGTTCTGCGTGGTGCAAATAGGGAAACACAACAGGGGAGCTCGAGTGCTTGGAAGGCAGCCATCAGTAGCGCAGAGAGCAGCCTCGAGGTCTCCAAGCTGCGTTCTGTGTGTCGTGTATAAATGGTGGCAGCAGGTGGAAAGCAAAGGCAGACAACACTCACGGCGTGTTTTATACTCTTTCTGAGTTCACCTGAGTCTCTGGGGGGCAGGTGGGGGAGGCTACCAGTAGGGATTGCACAAGGGAGGTCCTGGCGGGCAGAGGTGGCAGTCTCAGGAGTGTCGAGAATAGCAGCCCGAGGACCCGCACCCAGCAGGACACAGGCTTTTCATGGGCGTGGCAAGGAGTCAGTTTGGCAGTAGGGGTCCCTGTGTGTTGGGGAAATCTTTCAAAGCCATAAAGAAGTTTCCATTCAGTTCATTATGACTCGGGGAAATAGCAGAAGTTCAAAGTTTGAGTGAAAGACAGTTTTGCCTATAGAGTCTTTTGGGGTGAGTCCAAATTTGCTAAGAGCACTTATTTCAAACAGATAAAAGATGAAGTATTTGAAGAAACAGAAAAGAATTTCCGAATGCAAGAGAGGTTGATTAAATCTTTTATCCGAGACCTGTCTCTCTACCTCCAGCATATCCGGGTGAGTGTCGACTTTGTTCAAAGTTAGAGAATTCCATCTGCTGTTCTGCTCATCTGGATGTTGTTTAGCAAAAGTTTAAGTGACCTGGACTCAAATTACCATTTTGCCACGAGGAACTTCTTATTGGGTATTCCTAATATAGCATTACAGTATACTGACTCTCCTCTCTCCAAATCTCTGTCACACCCAACAACCTCTTTTGTACTACCACTAAATCCAGTTAGGTAAGAAGCCCTTGCCACAGTTCATTTGCCAAAATCATCTTGAAGGTCAGATGCTGGATGTGGGGCAGTGAAGCTGTAGGGTCAGAACAAAGGGGAAGAGTGAGCTGTAGAGCAAAGAAGAGCGAGTCCCGAGGAGGAGGAGTCCTTCTCATGGTGGTAACTTATTATTATTTTGTTTTTTTTACTTTTTAAAAACATAATTTATGAGAGAGAGCGATTGAGAGTGTAAAATGTGCATAGGAAGTGATGTCCCACTACAGTTGTGGAAGTCGAAGGACAACTTTTCCAAGGTCCGTTTTCTCTCCTGCTAGGTAGGTGCCGGGGATCAGACTCAGGTCCCCAGATTCATACACAGATGCCTGGACCGACGAGCCATCTCAACGACTCTTTTTTTTTTTTTTTTTTGTCAGTCTTTTGAGAGAGGGTCTCCTATAACTCATACCAACCTCAAGCTCATTGTATCGCCAAGGATAGCCTTGAACTCTTGATCCTTCTGCCTTCACCTCCCAGGTGCTAGGATGACCGGTGTGAGCCACCTTGCTGCCATTTCAGCTCTCAGTTTATGAAGCAGTTGTGTGTTGGGCCTCTAAAGTTGTCAGAAACATAAGTAGCTTCAGGGATCTGGAGAACAAGGGTCTCAGGTGGGCCTAGGTCTTTCCTGGTCTCTGGAAGTGGGAATTAGAACTCGGGACTTTTCTGTCCTAAGTTCCCTATTGGTTTAACAGAGGGATGTGCAGAGGCACTGTGAGTCTGTGCGGTATTCCCATTCCTCAGACAGGAAAGCAACTTCTTTAAAAGACATCCTTTGCTTTACTTTGAATGTAAAAGGACAGAGAGGAAGCTGAAACAGGAGAATTGCTTCAGTGAGATGCTGTGATGAGGTGCACTGTCCACCATCAATCACACCCTTATTCACCACCACATACCACTTTCCTTTAAAAATAAGAGGACAATTTAATATTCTCCACTAGAGAAGAGCTAGGAGGATTCCGCAGTTTATCTTTCTGCCAAAGTACCCAGTTTACTTATATGCACAGACTTGACAAAAGGTCTGTAAAATAATTAAACTCATCTGTAAGGCACTGATGGCTTTTGCTACAGTTTTGTTTGCCCTTGAAATGCACTCATGGAAGTTTTAGTTGTTTGAGTTTGAGTTAGTTTTTTTTTATTATTATTATTATTTATTCAACTGCATATGCGTGTGTATGTGCGCGCGCATGTGTCTGTGTGTGTGTGTGTGTGTGTGTAGAACCACGGACGAATTCGCGAACCACCATGGACGCCTCCACCTCCTTCTGCCCCAGGATTCACAGGCTCCGCCCTACCAGGATCAGAAGCGCAGGCCGCCCCCGCTTCTGCCTGGCGTCTATACGTGGGATCTGGGATCCGAACTCAGGACCCTCCGCCTGCAAGGCAGAGGCTTAACCCCTGAGCCACCTCTCCAGCCCCGAGTTAGTTTTAATATATTAGACATTCCTTAGCCTAAGCTAAGACTGGTGTCAGGCATTGTGTCAGCTGGCCAAAGAAAAACAACTCAGGCTCAAGAACAGTCAGGATCCATAAGAGGCATCTCGTGTCCAACTATGCAGCAAGTAATAGCTGAGTCAGCGAGCCAGTAGACACAACTCTGCCTCTTCGGAGCTCTCGTTTCAGTGACTGCAGGAAGCAGACGATGAACAAGCCTGAGAAAGTTGCCCTGTGTGCTGGGCGGCACTCTTTGCAGTGGTAGGAAGCAGAGAACCGGAGCCAGCAGAGGAGCTGGAGTTGGTTGGGGGAGCATGACTGATTGTTAAGAGGGAGGCCAAGGCAGCTGCTCTCGGGAAGGGACCGAACCAGCCGAGGCCTGACAAGGGGAGTGACTGGTCATCACATCCTGCAGCGGCCATCTTGATTTTGGCTTGAAACCCTCTCCTGGTGGGGAGATGGCTCACTAGTTGGAGCACGTATCATGCAAAAGGTCTGGAGTTCGGATTCCCAGATCCCAGATCCTAAAATGCTGAGTGTGAGCGTCACTGTCTCTCCCTCCTGCACCCACTGGAGGTGGAGCCTGGGACCCCCCCCACAAGCAGCTAGCATGCGGGCCTTGTCAAGAGCTCTGGATCTGATTAGAGACCTTGTCTCAAACAGAATAAAGCAGAAGAGCAATCAAAGATGATTTGTAATATCCTCAGGCCTCCATATACATGTATACATATATGCACAGATAGGCACGCACACATAAGGACAAGAAGCAACTCTCCAACTGGGGCACAGAAACATGCACACAGACACACATGTACCTCACAAATACATAAAAAAGAAAACCTTCTTTTATTGGAGCATAGAGAAATGCTATTGAAATGATAAAAATCCTCACTTTTTAAAAAACATACATTTGAGTGAGAGAGCAGGCATGCTCGGCACAGCGTATGTGTGGAGCTCAGACAGCAGCTTTCAGAAGCCTCTTTTCTCCTTCAGGCCCCAGGAATCAAACCGAAGTTGCACAGTTTGAACACAGGCATCTTCACCTGCTGAGTCCTCACCAGTTTTTGTGTGACTATTATTCTTAACTTTTCTGCTTCCCCTGAATCACAGCTTATGGAGGCACACTTGTTTCAAAGCTAAACTGTTACATCAAGACAGAATCCTTGTGCACCCCACTGGAGAGAGGGAATGACGTGGCTTTAGGTCTGTCATTCTTACCCGTGTCTGTTTCTCCCCACCCCCCCTCCAGGAATCTGTGTGTGTGAAAGTGTTGGCTGCCTCGAGTATGTGGGACCTGTGCATGGAGCGGGGCCACCTTGACCTGGAGCAGTTTGAGAAGGTGCACCGCCACATCAGTGACCAGCTCTTCACAAATTTTGTGAGTGACTGTTCAGCCCACTTTTCCCAACTTGGCCCCTTTCCCAGTGTCATCTTACAAAGCAACTCATACAAAAGCCAATTTCTTAGCAATAGGAACACAAGGTACTTTTCAGTGTGCGCATATCAAGGTTCATATTCACAACTTGACTTTCAGTCAGAAAGACAGGGAGGAAGAAGTAGATATTGTTTCTTTTTAACTTCTTTATTTATTTATTTATTTATTATTCAATTGTGCTTGTATGCGTGTGTATGTATGTGTGTGTGTATGTGTGTGTATGTAGAACCACAGGCAAATTCAGGAACCACCATGAACTGCCTTCATCTCCTCCTTGTTTACTCTGCCCCGGGATTCACAGGCTCCGTCCTACCAGGACCAGAAATGCAGGCCTCCCCCGCTTCCGCCCGGCGTCTATATGTGGGGTCTAGGATCCAAACTCAGGACCTTCCGTCTGCAAGGCAGAGGCTTGACCCCTGAGGCACCTCTCCAGCCCCGATATTGTTTTTTTTAATAGCTTGTGTTCAATCTAGTTTCAGGAGACAAACTAAGGAAGGTCTGAGGAAATTTAGTCTGGCATCATGGTTGATAATTCTGATCCGAAACAATTATTCCTAAACATTTCCTTTCCAGGTAAAATATTGCCAAGTAGATCTTTATAAAGTGCAAACTACTTTAATGCAGAAAACATGAAAGGACAAATTGCTTAGGAATTTTCAAATGGAGATGTGGGATTATTTCATCTTAAATAGAAGTAGGTAGGTGTACCAGTTAGATACAGGTGTCACCTTGGAAGAAGAGAACTGGGCCCTTAGGCACAACAGTGAATGATTATTTATTAATCAAGCTCTGAGGAAGCCTGTGGAGATGGTCTTCATTGATGTGGGAAGACCCTGCAGGAAGACTGTTTCCTGGATCAGTGAATAAATGGAGAGAGCTGGTTCATTCAATATTTTGGCATCAGGCATTCCGTCTCTTGGGTCTTTCTCGGAGTATGGTGTGCAGCGAGTTCTTTAGGCTCCCGATGTTGGAATGAACTCTTCTGCCATGCTGATGGATTAACCAGAAACTGTACAGCAAGAATAAGCCCTTTGCCCCCCTGAGCTGTGTGGCTCCTGTGTTCATATCTGCAGCAGAAGTTTGGAGTTTATTCGAGTGCTTGTTCTGCACGGCTTGAGGCTAAAGCAGGCGTCCATACTTGGAGAGCTGCAAATTATTTTTAATCATGTTCTTCTTGGGCTGGGAGGATGACTCAGTCACTGAAGTTCCTGCAAGAGGACCTGAGTTAGATCCCTGCGTCCATGGGTTTTGTTTTGTTTTGTTTTGTTTTAAGCTGGGGGGTAGGTGAGCACTTACAATCCCAGGGCTGCGGAGGTGGAGACAGACAAGCTCTGGGGCTCAGTGACCAGCTAGCCTCACCTACTCAGTGACATCCAGGCCAGCAAGAGATCCTGTCTCGAATAAAAAGATGAATGGGCATATGAGAAATGACACCCGAAGCTGATCTCTGACCTCCACATGAACATTCACAAATAATATGCTATTGAGTTTGTTCCTTTATATGTTCAAATCCCTTATACCCCGATGGAAGGAGAAATTAGGTATCGCCGAGTAACTGATTATAATCAGTGTTATAGGTGTGTGAGAGTATTCAACCCAGATCTATGTAAGAACTAAATCGGAAGTTAAAATCGAGCTGTATAAAGGTTATTTTGAGTTCTGTACCTGGTTTTGAATGCGCACATCACATAGATATGCAAGTTACCATTTGCCAACTAAGGAGCTGGGAGGGATTAGCCTAGCTGGCAAAGCTCGGTGTGTGGCGGTTGACGTAGATGCTGTGACATTTTGTGGCATGCGTCACAGAGTGGCTGTGGGTCTGCCCCGGGTCAGCCTGCGCTCTGAGAGCGTAGGGGGGACACGGGACACAACCAAGTCAGGGCCCAAGTGCTCTGGAAGCCAAGTGACGTGTCTTTCTGGTCGCCGCAGAGGGAGAGGACGGAGCGGCTGGTCATCAGCCCCCTGAATCAGCTGCTGAGCATGTTCACGGGGCCCCACAAGCTGGTCCAGAAGCGCTTTGACAAGCTCCTGGACTTCTGCAACTGCACAGAGCGGGCGGAAAAGCTCAAGGACAAGAAGACGCTGGAGGAGCTGCAGTCGGCCCGGAATGACTACGAGGCCCTCAACGCCCAGCTGCTGGATGAGCTGCCCAAGTTCCAGCAGCACGCGCAGCGCCTCTTCACCAACTGCATCCACGGCTACGCCGACGCCCACTGCGACTTCGTGCGGCAGGCGCTGGCGCAGCTGCAGCCGCTGCTGTCGGTGAGTCTCTTCCCACACGGGGTCGTCTCTGAAGTACATCTGCTGCTTGGCTGGGGATCCATGGTGAAGTTGGGAGGAGAAACTACTGCGTGCCATTAGGCCCTGCCCACCAGGAACTCTTGGCCCTCAGAGGTGCCATGCAACCTGGGGTTTGACCAGCGTGTCTTTCCATCTCGACCCGGACGTTTCCACAAGGGCTGACAGTCGCACACAGCCTTGTCTCTTGTGTCGGCTGCTGTTCCAGTAACTGGCATGGCCGACCCGTAGCATCCAATTACTTCTAGAAAGACTTGGTTAGGCTCGGGGATCTTTGATCCGGTTCTCTTCTTTCCCACGGACTCCAGCTGCTCCGGGTGGCCGACAGGGAGGGCAACCTGATCGCCATCTTCCAGGAGGAGCACAGCAGGGTGTTGCAGCAGCTCCAGGTCTTCACCTTCTTCCCAGAGTCGCTCCCAGCCAAGAAGCCCTTCGAGAGGAAAACCACAGACCGCCAGTCCTCTCGGAAGCCTCTGCTGGGGCTGGTGAGTAGGCGCCCAGCAGGGAGATAACTAGGGGTGTGCACCCCAGACTGCTGCACTGCATCCCGAACATGGCGTCTCGCTTCCTTATCTCGGGCAGATGCTAGCTGATAATTATTAGCCCTACCTCACAGAGCTATTTATTACAAGGCTTACTCGAGTTAATCTATGGAAGTTAATCTAGTAGTAGGGTCACAAGAGTTAATCTAAGTAGAATTGCCGAGCTCACAGTAAACACTGTGCAAAGTATTATCAGTACTGATGAGGTCGACTGTGTTTCTGCAGAGGACAGTTGGATAGGAATTTAAATCTCATAATAAACGGAGACCAGAGCCGATTGGATCTCTTTTATCATGAGCTCCTGTATTGCTCGGCATCCCCTGAGCATCACTGATATGCTTGCTGATGCCTGAGAGCGACTCCTGGAATCTCGGTATGAAGCGTCAAGCTGCTTCTGAAGTCATCCTTGCATCGTAGTAAAGTATTAATACCTCAATCAATTCAGAGAACTGACAGAAATATTTCTCTTAGAGAAGGTAATATAGCCAAATTGTTAATGACTAACTGCTTTTCCTTTTTTTTTCAAATGGGGAGTTACACTTTTTTTTAACTCAGTTCTTCCATGTTTAAAAGTTGAAGGTCATACCACATCGTCTATACTCACAAAGACCTCTTGATACACCTTTCTTTGTATTTTTGCTCCGTACAATCCCATGGATGTGTATATTACTTTAGAAGGGAAAATTCAAGTTTTTGGATTGAGAAGTCAAAATAAAGAATTTCCCTAGGTTCATGCAGACAGGTATAAAACCTGGTCATATTATTTGGTGTTTTGATTCTTTTGGTGCTGATGAAAGGCGCATGCCAAGAACATGCTGTCACTGAGCTACAGCATCTTTACCCCGGTATTTGGATTCTTTAGGTAGCATTTTAATCACTATTTTTCTTTTCTGTCATAAAATCATGTTGGTTTGCTTCACAGATGTAAAAGCATCAAAGCCTTGCCTAAGAGACCATGATTTTTACCCCTCACATGCTAAGGCTGAGTCACAGAAGCATATCTTGGGTAGCGAGCACCTCTCCTCTGAGACTCACAGCACGCTGAGGTTAGGTTCTGCTGCTAGGACGATGGCCAGGCGGGTTCTTATTATTCGGTGGTGCCTTTCCTGTTGCCCCTCAGCCAAGCTACATGCTTCAGTCAGAGGAGCTCCGGGCCTCGCTGCTGGCCAGGTATCCCCCTGAAAAACTCTTCCAAGTCGAACGGAACTTCAATGCGGCTCAGGAATTGGATGTCTCCCTTTTGGAAGGTGACCTGGTGGGTGTGATCAAAAAGAAAGACCCCATGGGCAGCTACAACCGCTGGCTGATTGACAATGGAGGTAAGAACTTTAGACATCAGGGGATGTGACTCCGAATGAGGGACCCTCTGTTTGGGCTACTAATCTCTGTTTTCCACAATTCTAAAATTCAAAAGCTTTGGTAAAACAAAGTTTGTTTGTTTCTCCAGAATCCTTTTTCCAAAATCTAAACAGAGTGACATGAGGCTATTTATAATCATAGCTTCCCCCTGTTTAGTGTGAAGAGTCGTGTATATTTTGCTGGTGTGTGTGTGTATGTGTGCAAGTGTGTGTCTGTGTCTGTGTGTGGTTATGAAACAGATTATGTATTTTATTACTTTCCTCCAAATTCTAAAACCATTGGTCTAAAAATTTTAGATAGGGTTTGAGGGCCTAGATAGTACTGAGATTGAAAGTTTTAGCATTTCTTGTCTTGTTTTGTTTTTCAAAACATCTTATGTTTTTTCCCTTCTCTCTCTGCTTACCCAGATATCTGGTGAGATTGGAAGTGGGGAAGGCAGGCAGGTCACAAGCACTGATGGGGTCAGACTGACAGATGCCTCACACTTTGCAGTTACCCATTCACTCCTGTCAAGAAGAGCTGTAGTCTTAGAATCAGATGTGAGGTCCTTCACCCTCCCCTCCTATTCAGCAGACCTTGAGGAAGGAGGCTGCCTGCGACAGCTTTCATTCAGGTCCAAGAAATGCATCCAGGAGTCAAACAGGAACAGACATCTTCATGAATATAGCTAGGAAAAATTCAAGTGGGAGTAATAGGCTCTGATGTTCTCCTGCATGGTAGGAGACTATAGTTTAGCTGTTATGTGTTGATTATATTTTGTGAAGAATCAGAGAAGAGGTTGCAAAGGCCCCGAGCAAACAATACGAAATGTGAATGCAGCCCACCTCGATGTAACCCTTACACACTGTAAGCACGTAGTGTGACAGCTCACTGTACCCTGTAAACACTTGCAGTCATTATATATTTTAACAGAAGTCTTGAGTAAGAAAAAGGAGCCAAGATTCAAATCATGCGGACTTGACATATCCTGCACCGTGTCCAGTGACAGCCTGCCAGGTACAGGACTTAGGAGAGTCCACCAGCCCCGGAAAGCTGGGGTTCCGTCACGAGAAGTCCCAGGATTGAAAGCGAGAAGCAAATTCACGAAGTCTAAAGTAGTATTAACATCTAGTTGAACAAACAGGAGAGGCGCCCCTCTCGTGGAGCTTGCGGGCCTAGGGGCAGTACTTTCTAGATTTCTTAGTACTAGAAAAAAATCCTTTACTACTTTATGCTTGAACTGACTGCTGAGAGTCCTGTTACCATCTTGGGCAGATGGTTGAAGCGCGTGGACGTTGCGTGTAGACTGAGTGTTTGAGCTCTCAGCAGCATCCTAACTGAAAGGGTCCAGTTTCTACAAGGGACGGGGATAGGTGGTCTTTCTTAGGGACTCCTCAACATGAGGTTGGCCTTGAAGTCCCTCTTTGTTGCACGTGGTGTATTTAAACTTAGCTGCATCTTCTCTTTAACTGTGGTCTTAATATCCCACTTTTTAAAATATGTCCGTGATAATTGCAATGTTTTCTTTTTTGCATTTTGATACAGGGTCTCATTCTGTAGTCTAGGTTGGCCTTGAATTTGCAGCAATCCCCCTGCTTGGCTTCCTAAGGGCTGTGATGACCAGTAGGGGCCACCATACCTGGCTTTATGTTTCTGTTTTTAAACAAATGTGGTTTTTGTTGCTGACCTCACATTTGCCCACAGACTTCATCACCCCCTCTATTACCAACTTGAACAAGAATGAACTGGCAGACACCCACAGGCTCCCTCTCCACCTACTCAGCTGTGTTCCGGGATTGATGTTGTAATGCATTTTGTCACTAGGCATCTTTGGTCTTTCACCCTTGATCTGGCCTTCAGACCATACACCTTCCTGTTCATTTTTGACCCCTGCCTCTTCTTGCTAGACTCTAAGGTGTGGCTGTTTTCTTCTGCAGTCACCAAGGGGTTCGTGTACAGCTCCTTCCTGAAGCCCTACAACCCTCGGCGCAGCCACTCTGATGCATCCGTGGGCAGCCACTCCTCCACCGAGTCGGAGCCCAGCAGCTCCTCGCCTGGCGTTCCTCGGCAGAACAGCACCGGTGCCCTGACCTTTAACCCCACCAGCATGGCCGTGTCCTTCACCCCAGGACTTTATCCAAAGCAGCCTCATGATGCGTCTGCCCCGAAGGAATGCGACCACGGGACGCTGAGTGCGTCCTTGAACTCGGGGGGCTCAGACAGTGGGTCTTCCAGGTGTTCTTCAGACCCCGGCTCCTCCTGCCAGCCCAGGCCAGGGGACGCTGCCGATGGGGCCAGAGAGACAAGCCAGCCTGCCGCCTCCCTGAGGGGCTACCGAAGCACCAGGCAGCCCGAGGTGGTCAGTCACTCTGTACCAGGCCGAAATGGACAAAGCAGTGACTTTGGAAAAGGAAGTACAAAAGTCTCCCAGACCCCAGAAGACAGAAGCAGAGGCCCAGAAACCAGTGAGGCCGAAGGCAACCAGGTGAGCAAGCCCCTGCAGACCACCGAGGCACGGGCGGAAGGTGTGCGATGGTGCAGCCGAGGGCCGGGCAGAGGCCAGCCAGGCCCTGGGTGTGGCCTGGAGGTGGAGGACAGATTCCGTCCCGCACGGTGCAAGGCCCTGTCACACCGGGAGCAGCCCGGCTCCTGCCAGTGTGTGCTCCCGTGGGACTTCCCTCTGCTCTGTTCACCCGGCACTTGTCACCTTTTATCACTCTTTCAATTTACTGATTCTTCCTTTAGGTAAAGGCTGCTAGTTAACCCATCTCTTTAAGTTTTTATTCACCTAACTATATTTTTATGCTGTTTCAGTCTTTCCTATTTTTGTAATGGCCTGGTCCTGACTCATGAATTGGGTGCGACCGTTACATCACACTCTTTAGACTCACACCCATTAAAGCCAGTTTCAGGGCCACAGCTGCACCCGCGGTTGCCGTGGCTCACACAGCCGGGCGTTTCCTCGGGAGTTTTATTATGAGGCGTTTTATTATGGACTGAGTTGAGGGGTTGCCTCTGTTAGAAGTCCAGTTCCAAAGGCCAGTTCCCACCTAGTCTAGGGCCAGCCTTTCGGGGTCCAGCTGGGCATGACACCTGTTCGCTTCTGGGGAGCCTCTTTTTCTACCCACAGCCCAGGACAGATGCCCCAGTTCTGAACTCTTAACGGACAGTTTTTCTGGATTTGTTGACAAGCCAAATAGACTTTTCTTAGACCCTAAGTGGGGCAGGGAACTACTTCACTTCTAGCTTCATCGGCCCCTGGACCTGACCAGTCCCGAACCCTGCATCCTCGGGCGTGCACACGGCCTGCATCCTCAGGCGTGCATGTGGCCCGCGTGGCTTTGCCCCTGAGCCCTGGGCACCACCCTCTCTACATTGCAAATTCTTTGTGGCACCCAGAGACTGTCCTTTCTTACACTGAGATTAACCATGTATTGTTGTTTTGGAGGTTTTTCTTTTTATTCTGGGAATGGAGCCCAGGTGTTTCACACAAGGTAGGCAAGTGCTCTGAGTTTGTGTCCAGCCCTAATTCAGAGTGTACAACTTCCATAGCCACCAAGGTCCTGCTACTCTTTAAGGCACTGCTGAATCAGTTGAAGGATATGAATTTTGAGGATTGTTGTTATTTGAGACGGGGTCTCACTATGCTGGCGTTCAGCCTGAGGCAGTCCTCCTGCCTTTGCCTTCCAAGTGCCGGGATAACAGGTGTGTACCACCATGCCCAGCTAATCTTGGCTTTCTTTTTATCTCCACTAATCATTGTGGAACACTCCAGCAATGTCCAGCTATTTAACTTTACTTACAATGAATGAGATTAGAAATTCAGTTCTCAGTCTCACCCACCATATTTCAAGGACAGTCAGCTGCAGACACAGACGTTTCAGACCCAGAACACCAACCACTGCAGGAAGTTCTGCCAGATGGTTCCTAACGCCTCTCTCCTTTACACAGGTGTATTTTGCTGTCTATACTTTCAAGGCGCGAAACCCAAATGAGCTGAGTGTGTCTGCCAATCAGAGACTCAGGATCCTGGAGTTTAAAGACATCACAGGCAATACCGAGTGGTGGTTAGCCGAGGTTAATGGGAAGAAGGGCTACGTCCCATCCAATTACATCCGCAAAGCCGAGTACACCTGAGCGGACGCTGCCTCAGCCAGCCGCGCTGCTGAAAGGTTCAGTGGGCCGCCAGGCCCTGCCGCCGTGCTCGGCCCCAGGGATAAGCTTTGTGCTCAGCTGGGTTGCAAACCTCGATGTTCACCAGGATTCCTAGAATTGGACGTGGACCCCAGGACTCCCGCGTGATTCCGTGTCCACAAGAAGAGAAGCCAGCCTGGAGCCAGCGCCTGGAAACGAGGAGTTTCCAGTCAGAAGACCAGCGTTGTGTGCATGCAGGAAGCTGCGCTCAGAGTAGAAGACGTTGACGTCGCTTGTCACGTACTCCATGAGCAGCTGAGCAGAAAGCAACTTGAAGGAAGACAAGCAGCTGGGCTCTCAGTCTCAGACACGCCTGTGCATGTGGTGAGGATTCTATCGAGGTCACACCAACCCTGGTGCCTCAGAGCTTCTGAGACGCCGCCATTGTCCGCACACCCTTTCTCTCTCCAACACACATGTGCCCTTAATTCCCTAATTCTTATTTATTTCTTATTGCTTTCTTTTGTCACGTGTTTAGGATCCTCATTTCCCTTTCCCCTTCATCGGACAGATTGTCTTTCCTTGTTAGACTCAGTCCTCTGTCCCTTCCTGATAGTCATTCTACTTTAGCGTCTCTGTACTCGGTAACTGACAGACTTTCCTACATCCTCAGGCTCAGCACTCCAGCCGTTGAGAAGTATTAGTGCTCAGACCAGGCAAGTCGGACGGCCTTCCCCTCCATCCAAGCACACTACTGCCATCTAGTTGCATCCATAGGTCCCGACACACAAGACCCTTTTATTCCAAGTAAGACAAGTAGTCTCAGAAGAGCTTATCCACCTATACTTGGAAATAAGATTCTTCTGTCTCACCACTAACTTCCCTGCCTCACAGCAAGTGCTCACCGCTGACCAGCTCTTAGGTGCCCAATGAGGCTCCCACCCACGCATCATGGCATCTGCTAAGCCCGACTTGAAGAATCTGCCCCTAAAAATTTTGTCTGAGCAGGGCTCCCATACCTCAGATTGTCTCTAGTTAAGATCTACCTTGGGGTGGCAAATGGCGAGTTTTGTTGCTTCAGAAAGGGGCTTAGGACCAGCTGCACAGCCCTCTTCAGCTGCACACCTGCCTTATAACCCTGGTGAGTAGGGACACCTGTGGGTACCTCATGCACAGCCTCCACGCCCCTCACTGGTCAGGGTTTCTTGCGACGTGTTTGTATTTAGAGACGTTTATATTTTTAGTGTTGTTTTATAAATAAAGGCATTTCTAAGGGTCATAAAGTGTGTTTTCTGTACTTCTCTCCATATTGAACCTGAACATTTTTTCTCGGGTTTTAGGGGTGACTCTTGATGATTCTGGGAACATTCTTCCAGCTTCTGAGAGAATGAGAACTGAAGACACGCAGGGCAGAAGCTCGTCCTGTTGGACATGTAGCCGTTTCCGTATTCCCAAGATGCGTGTGCCGTGTATCTCTCTCTCTTTCTTCCCCCTTCTCCCCCCCCCCAGAACTTTACTCAGTGTGGCCACCTTGGGGGAAAAGAACAGATATTCAGTGACCCCTCCCCCCCAAGCCCATCTTCATAACTTACTTCAATCTGTTTTGTACAATAATTTTTCCAGAACAGGAGATCCAGTTTTCCCAGCTGAAATCTTAAGGAATCTAAGGAATTAGGTTTTCCCAGTGTTACAGGTGTAATGATCTAACGACACACTGGTGGTCCAGGGAAGGTGGGGGGCAATGGCGCAGTCGAGGACCCATTAAAGAATAGACATGGGGTTGCAATAGGCAGCCTGGGAGGTGGGAACTAGCGGTTAGCGGTTAGGCGCGCCTGGTTTTGTGGACCGCAAAAGTAGAATCTGAGCACCTTCGAACTTGCCTGAGTCCTACATAAGGTTCTGGCAGATTGTGAATCCCAATGTGGGTCTGGGGGCCATTCTGCAGCCCTACCACCTGGCCCTGGTTACTCTGCACCTGTGTGACTGGCAACTGGCCTAATGGATGCCTGTTTCCCCACCTGAAGCAATGATGGGTGTAGAGCAGCAGAGAGTCGGTTCACGCAGAACGTGCCTGACAGGGACTTTGCAGGTGTCCAGCATTCAGAAGTGTGTTTGAACAGTTGGTGTGCGATGATTCCTATCAGAGTTTTCCAGCCAGGTCAGAGACTGCAGCACCTGACCCCATCATAGGAATAAAATACATCCTATGGGTCAGTAATCCCAGCGCTCCGGAGGCTGAGGCGGGAGGGTTGCTAAGAGGCCAAGACCATCTGCTTCCACTATACCTCTGCCGCAGCTGGCCTAACACCAGCGCGGGGGGACGGAGTAGATCCCCTCAGACTGGCGCTAGACCAAAGAGAGGGGCGCCTCTATAGTCTACAGTTTACTCACCGGTGAGCCATCTGCGCCTGACGGGTGCCCAAGCCCGAACTAGTGCAGGCACCCTAACCCAGTGGCTCATGCATGTGGGGAGACCTTGGAGAGAGGAAAACTGGCAAGAGGGGAGAACAGAAAGGGTGGGAAGGGATGTGAGATGGGAGCAGGTAATGGACAATGAAAACACAAAATTCCGTGGTCAATATATTTTTTAAATAAAGTTAATAAATTTAAAAAAAAAAAGAGTTCAAGACCAGTCTGATGAGAGTAAGACCGCATCTTAAATAATATCGGTTGCCAGTCACTGTCTCCAGCACCGGGCAACACAGCAGGAAAAAGGCCTCGGCAGGAAGGTGGAGGAAGCAGAGGGCCGCGCATCCCCTGCGACCCCAGCAGCAGGCCTCGAAAGAGCCGGCACCGAGTAGCCGCTGCGAGGCAGGGCTACAGCATGGGTGACAAGGAACGGCACCCCGTCCTCGCAGCTCCGCATCTCCCCGTCTTTGCTAGAGGGAAGAGAAGGGAACCTGCCGGCCGGCAGCTCAGGCACACACGGCTTCCGCGTCCCAGCTGGGGAAACTGTGGGACCTGAACCAAGAAATGCCATTTCATGTATGTTCCCATTTTGTACTTGTTCACTTGTCCACGCCAAGAAACACCGGATAGACTGCCTGACCCAACTGTGACTCTAGCCACAAACAGTCAGCTCCAAATTAGAGAATACTTTACACTCCGGAGCCGCCACTAGCTGGGAGGACAGCCTTGAATGATAGTGTGTAAAGATGATGAACCGAGCAGGTGGGACTGTCCAATCAAAAGCCAGCCACTAGCTGCTCGGGAAATTCCCAAGACCGTAAGTAATGTAGGAGGTATTAGAAACTGCCGGTGGTCGGAGCTGACCAATCTCCACTCACCAACACTATTTTTGCTTCAATTCACCCAGTCATGGATCTGCTAGGTTAGAAGCCCCTTCCCCTAGAAGTAACCACTATGAAAAACCTTGCTGAACAAAGACTCAGGGCTCTCGTTCCGGATCTGCTGTGTCAGTGATGGCGAGAGCCCGGGTTTGAGCTTGAATAAAAAGGCCCTCATGTGATTGCGTCGGTGTTGGCTCCATGGTGGTCTCTTGGGATTCAGAAATCTGGGCACAACAGAAACCACAGGGCAGAAGAGAAAGGCGATGGGACCAGAAGATGGAGACTGATCATGACCGCGCAGGGCTGGCACGCGCCTCATGCCCAGGAGGACTCGTTGGGTGTAAGTCAGATCTTCATGCCTGTCCTGTGCTCCGCCCCTGACTAACGCTGTATAGGAGAGAAGCCCAGCGCTTTAGTTCTGGATGAAGAATGTGCACTGGAGAGCCGGTCATCACCAGCTGGTCGCCACGCCCCGTGGGGTCCTCCCCACGCACGACATCTTCCATCCTCACATGCTCTTGCGGCCCCATAGCTCTGGTGAGAAGCTGGGGGAAAAGATCAAGTCAAATGAGGGAAACATAGATCCGGGTCTCGGTGAGACACTGGTCCAACCTCAGTTGGTCATTTATCAAACAACAACAGCAACAAAACCTTCTTATTAAATCACAACCTACTTCAAGACACTGAAGAATAGGAATTTTTTTTTTTTTTTTTTTTTTTTTTTTTTGGTAAGGAGGAGTCTAAGGTCAGCCTGAGCAGCATAGTGATAGTGAGACCCCGTATCAAAAAACCCCCGAATTTAATGTAAATTTAAAAAATTAAAAAAGACAAGATGTTATGTGTGCATAGAAAGACAGGATAACCCCATCCATCCCAAAACAAAATCTGTAAAAATTCCTTTGTGCATCTCTCTCGGTCTAAAACCTCCTTTCTTCCAACATCTGTCCTAATCTTCCTTAAACTTCTCCATACACTTCTCTTTCTCCAAGCATTTTTCCTTCACTTTTTCCCTTCCCTTTTCTGTGATATTCCAGTTTTGTTTTCATTTTTGAAACAGGGTTTCAATACATAGCTAAGGATGATAACCTGGAACTTTTTTAATTTTTAGCATTTGCTTATTTAACCTCGGGGGAAGCATATGGAAGTCAGAGGACAACTTGCAGCAGTTGGGTCTCTCCTACCATATGGGTTTCAGGGCATAAGACTCGGTAGCAAGTGCCTTACCCACATGAGCTATAACTTTGGATTCTCCTGCCTCCACCTCACAAGTACTGAGGTTATGTGAGTGAACCACCGTGCCCAGTTTTATGTGGTTCTGGGGATTGAACTCAGAATCTTGGTCATTGCTAGCTAAGCACTCTACCAGTTGAGCCACATTCCTAGCCCTTTCCTGCCAGTTTTCACTAATAACATCTCAGCAGAACAAAAAAGCCTAATGGCCAAGTGGTGCAAACAAAAGACTTTCTAAACACAGGCAGGCATGAGTAGAAAGTTAGAGGCAGTTGTTTTGTGCCACACATGATGGCAATATTCCTCAACACCCCCCCCCCCCGGGAATGTCCCCAGGATGCACAACGGTAAGTTCTTAAGAGATTCTAGGACTGCAGAAATAAGTTCTTAAGAGATTCTAGGACTGCAGAAATGGCCCAGGGGTTAAAGTCTTTGCTTCACAAGCAAAAGGACCCGAGTTCAGATCCCACATAAAGATGCCAGGCAGATATGGCAGCTGCCTGCAATTGCAACCCTCGAAGGAAGAGCCTAGGAAACCCCAGAGCAAAACAATAAGGAGACAGATCAATTCAGAATGTCCCAATGCCATCCTTGGGGCACGAGAGAGAGGGAGAGGGGGAGAGAGAGAGGGAGAAGGAGAGAGAGAGAGAGAGAGAGAGAGAGAGAGAGAGAGAGAGAGAGAGAGAGAGATTGATTTTAAAGTTTCCTACAGTCAGGGAAGCCTGGGGCTCTGTTCAAATACCATCTTCTACTTGTTAAGCCAGGCACTGGCTTAGTCATCTGCACAGTGCTGAGATACAAATGATGACCAAGTTCGCGCCCTAGAAACAGCAAACTTGGATTTAAATCCTGCACAGAAACGTCAATCTGAACAACTCTCCGCACGTTGAAGTGTCACAACAGCTGTGGCAAACAGGTAAGTTTACAGCACCTGCATAGAAATTGATTGAATTTACCAATTAAAAAGAGGTATAGTCTGGTCAAATTGGGATTCGGTGGGGGGGGTCGCTCAACAAATGCAGCCTACCAAAAAATGCACAAGGGACAGAGTGAAAGTTGAAAGGATGGGGAAAAGGTATTCCAAGCAAATGGAAAACTAAAGCAAGCAGGAGAAACTTCTTTTAGCTGATAAAATAGACTTATAAAGCTGGGGGTTGGGGTTCAGCGAGCAAGATAAGGATCGAGTTCAAGTCCCTGCATGTACACAGACACCGATGCTCAGCAGGTGTGTAGCAGGGGTGCCTGTAACGCCAGCACCTCTATGGAAAGATGGGAGGAGACCAGGGAATCCCTGGAACCTCATTGGCTAGCCAGCCTGCCATACCCACTGAAAAACAGATATACTGCTGCAAACAAGGGGACAAAGACCCACACCTGCAACTGACCTCTGGCCAGGCAGATATGGCAGCTGCCTGCAATTCCGGCCCTGGAAGGAAGAGCCTAGGATTCTCCAGAGCAAAGCAATAAAGAGACAGATCAATCCAGAACGGTCCCTGATGTCATCCTCCATAGGCACATACAGGTGTGCACCGTGGCACCTGCCTACATTTGCATGCATGCAATTTAAAAAAAGAAAATAGTCTTCAAGACAACACCTGAAAGAAGTGACAAAAAATCACTATATATTATAGAATATATAGGAGTATATAACGGACAAAGGACCAATTCAACAAGAATACAACAATTATAAATCTGTAGGCACCTGATATTGGAGCAAACAATTTTATAAAACAAGCAGTACAAGACCTCAAAGGAGATGTGGGCTCCGATATACCCCACTTAGTGAATAGATCATTCTGACAAAACAATATCACAGCTAAACTCCACTATAGATCAAACGAACTTAACAGATATTTATAGAACATTCTGTCCAACAGCTGCAAAATATACTTCTTTTTTTAAAAAATAATATTTATGTGTGTGTGTGTGTATCAGAGGTCACTGTGTGTCCCCGTGGAGGACCAAGGGTGATTCAGAAATCATCCTGGATTGCTTTTACTTCCTTCTTGTTTTGCTCTGGGATTTCCCAGGCTCTGCCCACTAGGGTCAGAAGTGTTTCTACCTGGCATTTTACATGGGACCTGGGATCCAAACTCAGACCTGCTTGTGAGACAGAGTCTTAACCCCTGAGCCATCTCTCCAGCCCACAATACATTTCTTAAACCAGCACATGAATGTTTCTCCAAAACAGACTATACATTATACACAAACAAATCTTAATTTAAAAAACTGAAAATCAAATCCTCTATCTTTTTTTTTTTTTACATTTATTCATTTGTTGTATGTGTATGCATGTGTGTGTGTATACAGGTCAGAGGACAACTTGGGGTTGGTTCTCTCCTACCGTGTAGATTCTGGGGATCAAACTCAGGTATCAGGCTTGGTGGCATCTTTTCCTGCTGAGCCATCTCTCCATTCCCCCCTCCCCCCCGTTGCATGTGCAGGTGCACGTGAGTGCCTGCTTGGGAAGGTGAGAACACAACTTCAGGTGTGTTTTCAGAGATGCTGTTCACTTCCTTTAAGAGAGGCTCTCTCATTGGCCTTGAGCTCACCAATTACACTAGACCAATTGCCCAGGGAGGATCCTAGTGTCTGGGATTGTGTCTCCTGAAGAGACATTACACCAACATCTACTCACCCCAGACAGGAATATAATAACAACAGACCAAAGTAACATTTATACTATCATCCAACTTGACTAACCAATAAGTTTATTTGTATTATTTGCAGAAATAAGGGTGAGGTCAAAAAGCTAAAAATCGAAGTAACCACAACCCAGCTATATCACTTCTGGGAATATTCCCAACAGATTCCACGTCATATTACAGAGACACTTGTTCATCGCAGCTTTGTTCAACAATAGCAAGAACTTAAATTCGCTAGAAATCCAACACTGGGGGCTGGAGAGATGGCTCAGGGGTTAAGTCTCTGCCTCACAAGCAGAAGGTCCTGAGTTCAGATCCCAGGTCCCACATAAAAATGCCAGGTGGAAACTGCTGCGCCCTGCACTTCTAGCCATGATGAGTGCAGCCTGAGAAATCCCAGAGTGAAGCAAAAAGGAGTTAGAAGCAATCCCTGCAGGATGAATCCTGAAGTCACTCTTGGTCCTCCACAGGGACACACAGTGCCCTCTGAGACACACACATACATACAATAAATAATTAAAAAAAAAAAAGAAATCCAACATTGGATGAAGAGACAATGAAAATGTGGTACTTGTACACGAAGGAATACTGTTCAGCTGTCAAGAAAAATGAATTGTGGAATTTGCTGGTAAATGGGTAGAATTAGAAGATATACTATCGAGTGAAGTATCCTAGACACAAAAGGGCAAACGCCACATGTTCTCTCTTACTTGCAGATGCTAACATTGAATCTTCAGGATGGTATAGTTAAGTCCTAATAGCCATAAAATAAAAAGGAACATAAGCTGGGGTGGGCAGGGAGAGGGGGAAGGAGCCTAAAAGAGGGAACACAACACAGGAGGAAAGGAGATGCTTAAACACACACTCATGGAAGCAGTTGCTTTCTGATTGGCCTTAAGGACCATTTCATGGCAGGACTGGTACTAAACACCCGTGAAAGGTAGGAACGAAGTTCTCAGTGTTAACTATGAATACTTGCCAGTACGCTCCCATCTACACGCTTATTACACCCCAGATCAGAGAAGCCTCAGCACTCAACCAAGAACTCCTTCTGCGATGGAGGACACGTACTGCAGGGGGCCACAACTGGCCAAGGGCAGAGCAAAAGTGACTGTGGCCAGCTCGGCCCTAATCAGGACATCTAAACCACCAGCCACCACAGGGCTCAGGGAACCAAGGGTTTTTGGCACTAGCTCAGTGGTAGATCATTTGTTAGCATGCAAGGGGCTGTTGGCTCAAACCCTAGAGTTACTAAGGGGAATTAAAAAAGAGAGAGAGAGAGAAACGAGGGTTACTTACAGGCACCTGGGTGACTGCTTCGTCTCATCCCCAGCTACACAGCAGTTCTCCCACGAGTCCCTGTAACCTCTCGGGATTTGTGCAGCGTAGCACCCCTCCCAGACCTCAGGGCCCCCCGGGCAATGTAGTAAGGGTAGAACCACACACTAGTGGCTGGGAGGTGCCCCAGGTGAGGTCAGAATCCCAGGTGAAGATGCGATGACCCTCCCCACACCTCTGCCTCTGAGAGAACATTAAGGGTCGATAGTGTGATCTTGATGGTCTCAGACGAAGATGGCAGTTGTTTGACGGGAGGAAAGCTCTGGACCATACTCTGTGTCCTGAAGGCTGGAATTACAAGTGCTGCCCACGCCTGGCTTTTTCTTTGTTTTTCAAATATGGGTTCAGAGGATCAAACTCAGATCCTCAGGCTTGAGAGACAGGAAGCCTGTTTATATCTCCCCCCCCCCCATCATGACATAATAGAGTTAGAAGCCAGCATAATGCGGGGTAGGTACAGGTGTGCGCATGTGTGTGAAAGCCAGAGATGGATGTCAAGTGTCCTCACTCTCCGCCTTGTATTTTGAGATGGAGGATGGGGGGGACCTCGAATTGAACCTGGAACTCACAGCTAGTGGGGCTGACCAAGGCCCAGAGATCCTCCTGTCTTTGCCTCCCTGAAGCTGGATTACAGGTGGGCACTATTTACATGAGTGCTGGGAATCCAAACCTAGGTCCTCGCGTTTGCGTGGCAAGCACGCTACTGCCTGACCCATCTCTCTATCCCTGAAACCACTTTTTTCTTCCCCCTTTTTCTATTTTAAAAATTTATTTACTTGTGGAGAGAGAGAGAGAGAGAGAGAAAGAGAGAGAAAGAAAGAGAGAACAAATGCACATACGTGCATAGCCCAAATGGTAGAGGTCAAAGGACAACTTTCAGAAGTCTGTGCTCTGCTCCACCATATGGGCTTCTGGGATTGAACTCAGGTCTGTAGGTTTGCGAGCAGGTGCCTTACTCGCTGAACTGTCTCGCTGGCGCTTTTTTCTATTTTCATGTGCATGGGTGGGTATGGATGCGCATGTGTGGGTATGGATGTCCATGTGTGTATGTGTGTCCGTATGAGGAGGGGTACACAAGTGTGCATCTGGGGGTGCTGCGGTTAATATAGGGAACCACTTTCTATTCACTTTTCTACCTTCTTTTTGAGACATGGTTGTCACGTCTCACTACTGAAGTGAATTTGTCAATCACCTCCTTTCTGAGGAAAGGTGCGTCTCGCCTGGCCTGGGGGAGTCTCCGAAGGGCAGAACGACGCTGGTTCTGTGACCGTGGGAAAAGCTACTGTAGTCAAATTAGAGTTAAAAACTGGTCACTAGCTAGTTAACAGGATGTCAGGAACATGCTGCTTGCAAAATGACTGCTGATCGTAGCTCCTGCACTAACTGCTTGCTTCGTTCAAGGTCACGATTGCACTGTACCGCTAGGACTGTGGTTACCGGGTGGCGGTCAGGTATAGACAATGCGGTTCCGTTTCTATGTCTAATGTGACTCGTTTCTGTATCTTTAGCCCAAAGACACAGTGTTGTGCTAGACTATCACTACTTACAATATTTATGCCAGAATATTGCTTGTTTAAGATGACAGAATCGTTGGTACTGACTCAGTGGTCAGACCGGATGTCCACAAATGTCCAATTTTTGCCTTTAAAAACTTTGTATCTCAGCCCCTCAGGGCCGCTGCCTCTGACTGGGATGTCAAGTCCCTGGCACGCGGGCACTGATCGGCTTAATCAAAGCCTTTCCATGTGAGAAAGTGTCTGGTGTCAACGTGGTGAAATCTGAGCGGCCGCCAGACCCATGACACTGCAAACTAAACTCAGTGTTGCTGCTTGCATGCTGCTGCAGGGATGCATCGCCGCAGTGCAGGATGCCAGCGGAGCGGGCAGGTCTGTGCCTCCTGCAGCCTGGGATCTGGTCACCAGCGTCCCCCGCTGGCAGATGCTCACAGGAGCAGGACACAGTGCACAGGGGATTTGCAAGCCCAGCTTTACAAAGCACAGTCTGGGAGGCTATGTCTAAAAACGAAAGACCATAGCTAAATAATGACGTAAGCGCCTCCATTCTAAAGCGCTGATCCCGTGACCCCAGAAAAATCAGGAAGGGCACAGAAAGAGGCCAGAAAAGCAATGAAGATTGGTGGCATTTTGGAGAAGTGTATATAAGTCTAGGCAGTTATCGAAAAGTTGTCCCATAAGTGAATTTGTTGAAATTAAATTTGTGAGAGGAATACTAATGTAGGCCACAACCGCGAATAGTGCTTGTCTAAAAATTTTTTTCATTTATTAAATTACCTTAAAACGCCAGATGTTGAATGTCATTCATGTTCAAAGCTCTCTAGGGATAGAGATGTCAGTGAGGACTGACTTTCTGGAAGGAAAAGAAGGAGGCAGCCTGCTCTCGGCTTTGGACGTCAGTGCTTCTTGCTGTAGTTCTCTCTCTTTTTTTCAGTTAGTTCTCAGCAAGCAGCAACAAGTTCCTCTATTTTCCAGAGTTCCTCTTGCTTTTCCAAATGCTACATGTCTAGAAGCTTGTTTTTTTTTTTTTTTAATTTTCATATATTTATTTGAGAAAGAGAGAACATGCACCACGTGGGCTCCCAGGAGTTAAACTCGGGTCACTGAGATGCAAGCAGGCACTTTCCCCACTGAGCTGTCTCACCCCTGGAAACTTGTTTGAAGTGGCAAACTGGAAAGCTTATACGTTTGGAATGTGCTTACAAAGAAAATCCTAAATGAACTAAGGCGAAGCAAGCAAGCAGAAAAGTCCACATTATTTGAAAGTTCAATGATCGGGGAAAACAAATGGTGAAAACTGGTTAGTATCAGGACAAGGAAAAGAAATTGAGTTGAGAAAGAAAGATAAGGGAGATGATGATGATGGTAATCGTGATGGCGATGGTATTGGATTAAAGAAGCAATAGATTTGAAAAACAAGGCGGGGAGCCAAGATAAACAGCAGAGATAGCAGACACAGCTATCTGTGGCAGAAGACATCAGTGGTACAGCACTATATTTATCAATCCTAATGTGCCATTCTTCCCTCCAAACAAGACATGTCTACACACAAGGCAGAGTTTAACTAGCAGTGTTCTTCCTAAAGGTACTAAGGCAAGATGGTGTCAACTGCTATAATCTTAGATTTAATGTATACTGTTTCTCAAACTAGCTTTTGAGAAATAATCAGTAATTCTAGGATATGTACAATGTACCAACCAGATCTACCTCCAGAATTAGGGAAAGGATTCTCCTTGACTAACGCCCTTAAGTCAACAATTCAGTGTCTACACAACTTTGTGGATCACCATGCTGATTCGAAAATCTAACTCACAGGGTAATGTGTAGAAGAACTGTAAAATTGTGCAATAAAATCACATTAATTTATTCATTTGCTATGTGCATGCGTGCGTGCGTGCGTGCGTGCGTGCGTGCGTGCGTGCGTGCGTGTGTGTGTGTGTGTGTGATGGCATGACTGTGGAAGTCCGAGGACAGCATGTGGAAGCTGGTTCTTTCCTTCCACCATGTGGGTTCCAGGACTTAAACCTAGGTTATCAGACTTGGGGGCAAGCGCCTTTACCCACTGAGCCATCTTGCTAGCCTAAACATACAATTATTTCATGCAAGCAACTACACATACCACAAACGATTGTCTGGGTGTGGGAGATGATGCTTTTCTTAGACATATCCCTTTCTTTAGGAAGCGCAGTGATTTCTCACTCATCTCACTGAGCAGCAGAATCCTGGATAGGTCAAAATCTTTACAATTGCATCCCTGGTGTGGAAGTCAAGAATGCAATGATCTCCCAAACAACATAACACAGAAAGCACTGGGAGGTTAGGGGGTGGGGGGGAAGAAGCTAGGTATAGGCTTCTGTAACCTGAAGGACTTGGAATCTGTTGTTGATAATATAGTATGCGCAGGGTAAGAGATAAAGCCAGGGTAGAAACCACTCACATTGCCTCCGATAAATCTAAATTTTGGAAAGGCTACACCTGTAATGATAAAGTACATGAATAACAAATCCTACCATGTAGGACACCAGAGTCAAGGACTGTAACCACCATGCCAGTCTCCAAGCTGCCGCTGCACCAAGGGACGACTCTGCCTTGAGATTCGCCATCCACATGCTGGCTCTTACACAGGACTGTGGTGCGGAGCTGCTCTAACCGCCTGGCTTGAGCTCCGAGTGCAGAATTTAATTCCAAACAGGTTCTAGGTGATGCCCTAGGTGGCCGGGAGAAATGTTCACCATTTCTCTTAAGAACTTGATTTTAACTCAGGCCTCAAAGAAGGACGCCCCCAGATCACATTCTAAGGGGAACGAGAAGCTTACAGCAAAAATATGTAAGACGAATATAAAACAACAGAGGGTATCAAAACTATGAGATAAAACATTTTCAAATACTATGTAAGAAGCAGCTCGGGCTCAAATGCCTTGGAAACATATAGTAAGATACTGAACCTCCACAAAAGTCAGGGAAATGCAAACTGAACTCTAAATGAGATACTAAGTCACACTTGTCATGGTTTCAATGTGAGTTGTCCCCTACTAGTTCCCGTGTCTGAATCCTTAGGTAATGTTTGAAAAGGTCATGGCACCTTTGAGAGGTTGGAGCCTTGCTGGAGGAAGTCACGTCCCAGGGGGTGGGCCTTGAGGTTGGTTAGTTCTACCCTGCTCCCTGCTTCTGAGAGTAGTCTACTCTCCCATTTTGAGGATTGCTCTCTTGGCCTCCATGACGTCTGCAGTGACCCAAGCCACCCCCCGCTTCTGTCGCCTGCCATGTCTTTCCCACTATAATGGACTACATCTCCCTTCTGGAACTGTAAGCCAAAGAAATCTCCCTTACGTTGCTGGAGTCTGAGCGGCAGCAGAGTAGCTGATACAACATGGCATGTTTAAATTAGCTTTCTGGATAGTTCCACCTGGAATGTACATGTACACATGCGCCTGCTCTCTGTGTCTAAATTACACTTTAGGGTTTTTTTTTTGCATTTACTTATTTGGAAAGGGGACACAGTATTTTTGGAAGTTAGAGGACATCTGTAGGGGTCAGTTCTCTCCTTGCATCGTGTGAGTTCTGGGGAGTAAATCCGGGTCATCAGAACCAGTGCCAAGCGCCTTTACCAGTGGAACCATCTTTCTTTAGAGAAACTCTCACACATGCGTGCCAGGATATGTGAGCCCGAATGTCTGCAGCAATAGTGTTCATGACAGAAAAGGAACAATGGAGATAATCTTAATAACGCTCACCAGTATTTAAGTGGATAAATTGTCGCAAATTGTCATAGTGCCCAGTTACAAAAGAGCAGAAAAATGAACATGCATCAGTATGGATGAATCTCAAATATATTATTCAACAAAAGAAACCATAGAATCTATGCAATGAGTCCATTTACATAAGAAAAATGTCATACATGTCTTAAATATACAAAGGTAGCAAACTAAAATGACTGACAAAAGAGCTATGAAATTTAGGTTTAAGGTGGCATCTGGGAGTGGTAGGTAATAAGAACCAAGCCAGGACCCTTGACAGTTTTCCTGAGGTATGTGTGTGTGTGTGTGTGTGTGTGTGTGTGTGTGTGTGTGTGTGTGTAGGCCAGGAATGACCCATCATCATCAAGTGCTGCCCACCTTGTTTTTGAGATAAGGTCTCTCCCTGGCATGGAACTCACCAAGTATGCTAGGCCTAGGGATCCACCTGTCTCTGTCTTTTCAGTTCTGGAAGTACACGCAAATGCCACCACACCTGGCATTTAAAAAAAAAAAAAAAAAAAAACGCAAGTTCTAGGAGTTGAAGTTAGGCCCCCATTTTACTGACTGAGCTCTCTTCAGCTCAATTAACAGTTTCCGAAGGCACCTGATGATACTGATTTTCTTAGTCTAGGTAATATGTACACGGACATTCACTGAACATTCTTTAAAGCATACTTTGTTTTGTTAACTTGGAAGATGGAAACCAAGCCTTGGAATTGCTTGAGCCCAAGGGTTTGAGACCAACTTGGGTAACCTAGTAAAACCCATCTTAACAACATGTACACATCATACAAAGCTTTGCACCTATGACCAAGACCGAGGAATAGTCCTTGGAGTCCTTCTGAGCCGCCAGAATCTACTGCTAGAGTTCTGTGTTGTCCTCTGTCTCAATGCCAGCTTCCTTGGCCATAAAATAAAAGTAACCACCAGTCTTTGACAGCAGTTCTTTGGGACTGCCATACTCTGCAATCTTCCCCTTGTCTAGGACCATGATCCTGAAACAAAGAGAGAAGAAAGGCTTTAGAAAGTAGCTTCACAAATCTTAGTATCCATAAGAATACCCAGGACTAAATTTGTGTGGTCGGTCTAGGGGACAAAGCCATGAAAACAAATGAACCACAGCTGTGGCTCACCACCCCAGATGACACCACACAGGATGCCGAACAAAAGAAAAAGTCCTAGTAGAATATGTGTTGTGCCGTGGGAGTCCCTTTCATAAGTAACAGACTTTACATTGTTTAAGGATGCTTAGTTTAAAAGGGGAACCTTCTCTCCAGTTTTCTAAAGTTACTGGTCTTTAGTACCAAGGTAGGAACAGCTGAGCCTCCTCAGAGTTGGGAAGGTCTATGTCTACATATACATGTGTAGCATCAGGCTTCTACCTCATAGTTAAAAATTATGATTTCTTATCTTACCCTTGGTTTTGCTAGCTTTTATTAGCATAATGTTCAATTTGGGCGAAATTTATTAAAATCGCTAGGCCTCCATTCCATCAGTAAAATGATGGTGTTAACCCTCCTGATGCAAGGCCCTTCACGGCCAACACTGCTGTAACTGTTGACTTCTTGGGAAGTTAGCCTCAGATGCCAACTTGGTCACTGAAGACTGAGCCTTCATGCTCATTTGCGCAGAATTACTTAGTTAGGTGCCCACGAGCAAGCTGTGGAAGATTATCTAGTTGATGTGGAAGACCTAGCCATGATGGTAGGACTCTTCCCCGGGCAGGAAGGTAAGTTGGAGAGAGCTGGCTTAGTACTTTGACACACAGGCGTATTGGCAAGTGGGAAGATACGCTCTTCTCTCAGCAGTTTCCTTGGCTGATGAATGTAGCTGAGAATCATAAACGTCAGTAAGTCCCTCGTTCCCCTACGTTGTCTGAATCCTGCATTCATTCGGCAATGGGCAGATGACCCTCCCGTAGCCCCTCACTCACTTGTCACTGTCCATGATGGTGTGTAGCCTGTGGGCAATGGTGATGACGGTGCAGTGGGAGAACTCGCTTCGGATGGTCGTCTGGATGAGGTCATCTGTCTCCAGATCCACGGCGGCCGTGGCTTCATCCAGAACCAGGACCTTGGACTTCCGGAGCACAGCCCTGCCCAGGCACAGGAGCTGCCTCTGCCCTATGCTGTGGTCGGTAGAAAAGGCCATGCGTTAGCCCCGGGGATGAAGGGACGACGTGGGGCAGAGGGACAATTTCATGTTCCGCATCAGACTTTCACACCTCCTGCTTCAAAATCTCCCATTCGCCGTTGTGATGAGCAATGTTTTTCAAGCTTCTCCAGTCAGAAGACAGGTACTTAATAACAAGTCTATATTTCTGGATCTCATTCTATTCCATTAGAATGAAGAGCAACATAGAAATGTGCACATGGGGCTAGAGACATGGCTCAGGGGTTAAGACTCTGCCTCATAAGCAGAAGGACCTGAGTTCAGATCCCAGATCCCATGTAAAAAAGCTGGGTGGAAATGGCGGCACCCTGTACTTCTGGCTCTGGAAGGCAGAGCCTGGTAAATCCCAGAGAGAAGCAAAAAGGAGGTAGAAGCCATCCAGGATGATTCCCAAAGTCACCCTGGGTCCTCCACATAGATACATAGTGCCCTTTGATACACACACACACACACACACACACACACACACACACACACACACACAAATAAATGAATAAAAAATGTACACATTTAATGAGACACCCAGGCATTTCTCAAGTTAAAAGTTTAAAACCACTGTCCTGTCCCAGGATAACTGTCTTCCACTTGGCGACAGTTACAGCGACAATTCCCAAACAACGTGAATACTACCCAGTTTACTGCAGCAGCCTTTGACCTGACACCCTTGTATTGGGTGGCATCCCACAAGGGTGCCCCAGTGGCATTTCTTTGTGGTCCTAGCAAATCCATTCATTATTTTAATGTGTAATTCTATTCTCAAGGCTAATTGCTTGTTCGAGGCTTTCTGCCTTGATTAGAGACAACACTATCTAATGAGAATGATGTCTTGGTGTGAGATGCAATTTATGTGGAATTCAAATATACTTGTAAAATGCAAATAGCTTCATTTGGTAAAAGCTGTAATGAAAGCTGGACCTTTTACTTACATAAAGAAGCTCTGGGAAATGATGTGAAGGAAATATTTGGGAATTTGCTAATTACACTTCCCTGTGGTGGTCATTAGGGATTGTATTAAACAGGGGGAGGCTACACTAAAGTTCCGTTATTCTCTGTAAGAAAATTTCTGCAGGAGATGAAAAGTCACCCAAGATGAACTTCCAGGATCCGGCTGTAATGTAAGATCAGACACACCACAGAGCTATTCTATTAACTTAGCTGGCTCCGAGCTCCTGCTTGGATCAACTGGACTTCATAGCACCAAGCTATGTTCGGACCCATTCGGCTTTCAGCTCCGCTCTCCAGGCTCATTTTATCCGTCGTTCACCACAGATGTCTACACTGTTTGGTGTTTTTCAATAAAAAAATGTTTTAATTCTCAGAACCAGGTCTGAAATTCAGATGTGAAACTAAGGCACTAGTAATACTGGTTAAGTGTCTTCAAAAATGGGGAAGAGAAAGAGCGTGACTTTCAATCCATTAACCAGAAGCGTCAAGTCACATCAAGTCATATCCACAGATGGTGATATGCTACATATCTCCTTTGCAATATTGACGGCACTAATGTTTCCTCCCGCAGGCCTCTCTCTTCCGCGGTACTGTACACGCTAGGACATCGAGGGCTCTGTCTACGTTGTTTGTCTGTGTCTCCAGCACTTGGCACATAGTAGGCGTTAATATGTATTGCTGACCAAATACCTGAATGTTCTTTTACAGCAGCCTAAAGACCTATTTATGTCCCGCTGTTTTTTTAGGTCTGTTGCTGAGCAAATGCAAGATGAATAACGCTCGCTACCAAGCCATCCAGTGTCCCTGGGTGACGTCACCGAGGGCCTGGGTTCATTCAGTGTGGACTCTAAGTTGTTCACTGCTTGGGTGACTTGCATAATCTAGTTGGGAAACAGATCTCTAGGCGGCACTTCTCAAGCTACAGAAGACACCTGGGAATCTTCTAGAATGTAGATTCAGATTAGTAGGACTCCAGCCTGAGAGTCTGTATTCACATGACGCTCCCTTTGATCCCAGAGGCGCCAGCCCAGGAGACTGCTATTGGTCTGTTCTGAAATACCTGAGGCAGGAGAAAGAACTGTCTATGCCCAGTAGAACTTGAACAGGTGAAGGGAAAACTCAAATCGTTACAGGAAATATCAGGTCCACATATTAATGGACAGAAGGTGACGTGTCAGAATATAAGGCATCTTTTGAAAATGTTAAGAGCTGCGAAAGCAGAAGGTCTGTATGTCAAGCGCAGGTTCAACAGTGCCCGAGAACCTGCAGACAGTAAAACGTGTCTATCTGTGTGTCCGTAAGACCAGGGGTTCCCAGACTGGGGTGTCCTTCACAGCCATGGGGGTCTTCATGCTTCTGTGCTTGGGTCATGTCTCACAGCAAGCAAGTCAGACTCAGTGGCTGGACCAGCTGGTCTCCTGCTGCGCACAGCTCAGTGGAGACTGCCTGCTATGACTCATGCATGTTCACATGATGCCAACCAGATGGAGGACACATTTTCTAAGCACTTTCCCCTTCATTTTCTCATATGCCCTTCACGATGGGTTCATCTGATGCATTAAGAATTAAACCCATAAAGTGAAAATTCCACAGTGTCAGACACTGTCAGATGTAAGGACCACAAGGAACAGCCCCCTCGTATCCTCTCGCTGCCTGTGGGAAGTAGACTGAGATGTTACCTTAGGTTATCGCCACCCTCTGTCACTTCATGGGACAGCCCAAGTTGCAAGCCAGTCACGAAAGATTTGAGATGAGCTAATTCCAGGGCCTTCCAAATCTCTTCATCTGTGTGATTGTTGAAAGGGTCTAGATTCATCCTCAGACTTCCAGAGAACAGGATGGGGTCCTGCAGGACAAGGAGTGAAAGCGTAGTTAGGGCTAATGACAAAAGACCCCCTTGTTCTTGGAGGCCAGGAGAAAGTGGGCAGGACTGGCCTGTGGGACCACAAACTGGTTCACCCCTGAACTTCTACAGCCCCCCCCCCCCGAAGCCCGGGAGAGGTGCTGGCTGGGGAATCCAGCACAGGGTGAGAGGGCTCCTTGGTTTGTTGCTGCATTCTGAGATCCGTATATGGATTTGTTACAATATCTTGTTAGAAGACAAGAGGAATATTCCTTTCCCCAAACAAAAACCCTTATCTTAGAGGTCGAGAGATTAGGGAAGGGCAGAAGAGATCATATAGTGGTCCTAGAAACAGCCAAAGAAAAGAGTTGTCAAACTAAGCAAACACCAGACAACCCCCCAGAGACACTTGACTACAGCAAGGGGAGGAGAAGCAGTTTTACACTGCCCGAGCTGAAGGGCCTCCTGGCAAACCTTATTTGTTAGGGTCCACAGAGCAAGCCAAAGGGGGTCTTTCTTGCTGATACACTAAGTGTTCCGCTCGCTGGCAAAAACCTTCAGCAGATTCCCTCCTCTAGCTTTTCACCATATCGAATGGGGAGTATAAAGCTTAATGGCTTCAAGCTTCAGCAGCAAAACTGCTAATGCTAATTGCAAAGGTCTTGCAAACCAAGATGGGCTATAGAAATGCTAAATAATCATCTGCTCTACTTGACTGATGTTGTGTTGCTGCCACCTACTGGCCAGATACTAGCAATCACAAGCTATAAACTATCCATTGTATATAGTGTATACTGTAGCTATACAATACTTGTATATACAGTAGCTATACAATAATTGTATATATTTATATACATATGTAAATTGTAAATATATATATAATTCAAAACTTCCTTCCAGTTCTAAAACACTATGTCTTAAGAAACTAGCCGAGGGGAGGGGGAGCAAGGGGTTCGGGGGGGGGAGGAAGAGGGAGGGAGGGAACTGGTGTATCTATTAAGTTTGTATGAGCTGAAATAATAATAAAAAATGTATTATAAAAAAAAGAAACTAGCCGAAGTATTCTGATATGATAGTTAAGTTGATTGTCAATTTAAGGGGCTCTAGAATCACCAAGGAGATAAGCCTCTGAATGTGTCTAGGAGGAAGTTTCTACATTAGCTTAATTGGGATGGGAAGACCCACCCTAAACGCAGGCAGCACTGTCCCATAGGCTAGGGCCCCAGACTGAATAAAAAGGAGAAAGTGAGCTAGTGCGAGCATTCACCTCTCTGCTCATGAGCGCACATGCAACGTGAACAGCCGCCTGAGCTCACGTTGCATGCCTTCACCATGCTGTGCCACACCGTCACGAACTACAGTCCTCCTGAAAATGTAATCCAAAATAAGCCCTTCCTCCCTTAAGTCACGTTTTATCAGGTATTTCATCACATCAACAAGAAAAGTATATGCCTGACTAAGCTGCAGAATTACATTGCTAAATGAACCGATATCAAATGTTTCTGGCAGAACAAGCTCCCCTTCTCGTCTGCCAAAGTAACTTCTAGAGTCACCTGGGGAATGATGGTCAGTTTTCCTCGAAGATCATGCAGCCCGATGGAAGCAATGTCGATCCCATCGATGATGATCTGGCCACCGGCAGACTCTAAAATTCTGAAGAGGCAGTTGGTGAGGGATGACTTCCCGGCTCCGGTCCTGCCCACGACACCAATCTGCGAATATAGTTTATGGGCACATTAGTGTAAAATGTTCATCCTGGACATTTGCAGCACCTGAGGTAAAAGGCAGTAAATAGCTACTTCTTCTCTGAGATATAAAATAATTTTTCATTTTGGTGGGAGAAAAAAAATAGTCCCTGGGCATCAGAAAAAAAAAATAATGGCTCTTTCATGACACCTCAGTTGTCATTGACTGAGAACCGCAATGATTGTTAGAAATGGAAAGAATCTCTGGACAGCTTTTGTTGGTATCATAAACAATGAGAGCTTTTTAAAATCTTTATTTAAAAGCAGGAAGAAGGGAAGACTTGCCAACAGCTGAGAGCCACACCCCGATTTGGACACCAGCATCCATGCCCAGATGTTTTATTTATTATTCTATAGTAGACCCCCAAGTCCTTGAAGAAGAAGGTCACAGGAGACCCAGGGGAAAGAGCGCGTGACCACCACTCTGCTGCCCTCGACAGTTCCATCCCCAGATGTGACGTTCTCTCATTTTCTGCCTGAGTCTCTTGCCACACACTGTGGTGGGCTGGCATGGAGTCTGTCCTCCAGTAGGACCCTAACCCTAACCCTAACCCTAACCCTAACCCTAACCCTAACCCTAGGGCAAGCAAGTGGCCAGACCGTCTCTTTCCACCCAGACGAGAGCCCAGAGTCCAGCACTTCTCACTCTGTATTCCAACAACTCTCTGATCCTAAAGTCCCACAACCGGGCCCGTCACTGCTCCTCTTACCTTCTCGGTGCTCTTGATGGTACAGGTGATTCCTTTCAGTACCAGATCCAGCTCAGGCCGGTACCGCACTTGATAGTTGTTAAACTGAATCTCGCCTTGGTTGGGCCAATCTGCTGGAGGTCTCTTATCTGTCACCCAAGGTGCCTAGCAAGGAGACAGGATGAGACATGCTTCAAACAGTAGCAACTCAGCCAAACAAGCAGTGCTGTCCAAAGCAGAAGGGTGGCAGTGCTGCTGACTGGACTTTTTCTTCCGGAAGATTCCTGGTCTTATTCAGCAAGGAAACTCTATCCTATAAGGTTGCTGTAGGGATCCCCAAAATCGCATCACTATTTATTAAACTTGGCAAATTCCAAGACCAGACATCTCCTAAGCAATATTCTATTGTTAAGTGTTTAAAAGAAGTAGGTCCTTTGAATGAGAGCAATGAAAACTTGAATATGATAAACGCACGAGAGGCCAAAAACAATGAAAAGGGAGATAGCTCAGGGATTAAAGCCTTTGCCTCCAAGGTAAAGGACCTGGGTTTGGATTAACATATACTATGTAAAAAAAAATGCTAGGTGAATATGGCAGTTGCTGGCAATTCCAGCCCTTTAAGGTGGAGCCGGGAGAACCCCAGAGCAAAGCAACAAGGAGGTAGAGCGATTCGGGATGATTCCTGATGTCATGCTTAGGCCTCCCCAGGGACACATCCTCAAGCGCCGTCTTATACATAAACGTATACACACATATACCCTACATGAAATACACACACACACACACACACACACACACACACACACACACACGGAAGAGATGTCTCTCTTGTGGAATGCCTCTGACTGTCCCTTACCTCGTTTTCCACGTTTATGTATTCACTTATTCGCTCAACAGCCACGATGTTGGTCTCTGTTTCAGAAGTCATCCTCACTAGCCAGTTTAAGGTCTGTGTGATCTATAGAAAGAAGAAGAAGAAGAAAAAAGGAAGACTAAGAATCATCTCAAGCCCCCAAACCAATCCAATCGGTCATACTGAGAGGCGGATGAGGACCCACTTTGCATTCAGGACCTTCATTCTACCAGAGCCCAGGGAAAGCATAAAAGGACAGTTCGACTCTTTAGGAGAGAAGTAACACCAGTGCACGGAGTGGCAATAACTACTGAGCGCTCGACTGCGTGTTGCTCAGGGGAAGGACACTGTTCGCTTTGAATAATCCAGGGCTAAACTGGTGCTGGAGAGATTCTTGCTAGTGGGACTAGAAGTCAAGTCTTTTGCTTGTAAGCCTAGTGTTCTCTGTGGAGGGGGCTCTGTAAATGGGACACAGGGCAGGATCAGATCTCTCAAACAGCTGCCTGATCACCCTCACCTTTAGCCATCAAGGTGAGGACCTCCACATGGACCCTTTTTTTTTTCTCCCACATTTTATTTATTTTTTCTTAATCATACAAGCTCAATAGGTACCCCTGACCTCTCCCTTCCTCCTCCCCTCCCCAGTCATCACCCCTTACACTCTCCCCCTCTTTCCCCCCCTCCTTCCCTCCCCCTCTTCCTTTGCCTCCCCCCTTCCTCCCTCTCATCCCTTGAAGCATTCTTTTATGTGAATGCCAAACTTCCCTCTGAGTCCTCCACCCTGGTGATAGGTCAGGACTCAGCAGCATAGCAGGAGCCCTTCCTTGGGTTCCCTGTTAGTATGGGAACTCTATTATGACTGTTAATCCCTTGCCTCTAGGATCCTACTGCCTGGAGAACCTTCTCCCCTGTGATCATGCTAGACTTGGGAGGGGTGGTCATTGACATGTCAGCATTGCACAGGTCTTACGAAGTCCAATTCTGGCTGCTGCAGCCCTAACTTGTGTGGAGTATCTTGCATATTGTCGGCACATGGACGCTTTTTGTTTACATCAGTCAACTCCACAGGCCTTCTTGACCCCATGCAAAATGTGTCCAAGCAGCTGGGAAGAGCTTTGCCATGATGCAGGACAGCCTTGAAGTCAGGGGTTACTGAGGAAAAACTATTTTTTTTTTCAAAGAATCAGGAGCTTGTACACGTGCCTAGGAGTTTTTGTGGCTAAATGGTGGTCAGAGGGAAGGGATCACAGGACACAGAAGGCAAAGCCCGTGGACGCTGAGGGACAAGCATCGTGTAGGTGGAATCGCATGAACTTGCTGAGCCTCGAATGCTTTGTCTTAATCCAACCTAATCATGTCCCGACTCTTCCCTTGACTATGCTGGGAGACAAGAGGACAGTGGCACATAAACCAAGTGACCCTGTTGAGTAACAGCACCTTTGGGAGCTCACACCGAGCCTCGTTAACGTGTAATACAGACAATACTATATAAAGCACATGGTTGACTGTGTGAAAGATGCCAGGAAAGATGGCCAATGACCCATTTATTGTACAGTTACTGCAGGGCTGGCCAAAGCTTCAGGTCCTAGGAAATAATGTTAGCGTTATGTCGCTTTTTTCAGACCATCTTTGTTACAATTAGCTTCAAATGTCTTTAGCATGAGAAAAGCAAACTTGGGGTTAGAGAGCTGACTCAGGGGTTAAAGCTTTTGCCTCACAAGCAAAAGGATCCAAGTTAGAATCCCCACATCCCACACAAAAATGCCAGGTAGAGGTGGCAGTGGCAGGAAGGGAGGAAAGAGGAGAAGAAGGGAGGGAGAAAGAGAGGGAGGGAGGGAGGAAGAGAGAGAGAGAAAGAGAAAGAAAGAAAGAAAGAAAGAAAGAAAGAAAGAAAGAAAGAAAGAAAGAAAGAAAGAAAGAAAGAAAGAAAGAAAGAAAGAAAGAAAGAAAAGAAGAGAACGCAAACTCAGGAGCAGTGTGTGCTAAGCACTTCCTGATTACTTCTACATGCAGAAGAAGAAATGTATTATTTCTTCTAACTAGAACCAACCAAAGAGGCAAAGAGATAAGAAACTATTAGATGGAAATGTGGTTTCTTAAGTCTTCGCAGCTTTGAACTTTGGGCTCTCTGCCCTTTTTTTCCAGATAGCACTGGTGCTACTTAAACAGGATAAGAGGGGTGTCCATGCATAAAGCTAGGAGGAAAGTGTGAGCTAATTCTATCCTAATCATTCTGGATCAAAAAGGAAAAGAAGGCAAAAGCTCCGCCATAACCTCCAGATTCAATTTAAGAATAAATGCGTTCATTTAGCCACACTGCCCATCTTCAGACTCACGTTGAGAGCATTGGATAGAACGAAGCCCACTGTGTCTCCAGTCAGTGTATTTTTATAAATAACCAGAAGCAAGGCTGAAAAGAAGACAACCAGGTTTCCAACCAGCTCCAGGCGAATTGCAAGCCACCTGTGAGGTAACGGAACCAGAAAGAGACTTGTCACTGCCTCATCTTAACCAAGAACTCTGGATCCATGGAACTTTCTCAGAGGGTTTCAGCTGATAGACTGTGCTCTTAGAAGCTGCCTCATCTCAATCTAGAAATGCTTAAATTCCTAATCTATTACATTCATTTTAAAGGAAACAGGTGGCATTTTAAAGATCCTAGAAAAATTTATTACACTAAAGGAATCCTGTAGTGAAGTGTCTCCCAAGATGCCAAATTATAAAAATTACCTAGGGCAACCTTTGAATGTATGCTGTTACAAATTTATGTAAAAAAAATTCCTGGACCTGCCTAGGAGATTGTGATTCAGTGGCCTGGGGTAAGGTATAAGCACTTGCATTTCAAGTGATTTCTGCCAATAACTTCCTATACTCAGCACAAGGAAGCAATGGCACAGAGAATCTACACTTTTTTTTTTTTTTTAACTATACAAGTATCACGAGAAGGGACTGTCTGATTTCAGTGTTTTTAAAAGTGAAGATAATCTGTAGTAGATAAGAGTGAGATGTGAGTTGGTGATAAGGAAATACACTAAAAATTGGCTTCCCCAAATAAAATGTTAAACGAATGTTACACTAGTAATTCTAGTACATGTACAAATAAATGAAATATTATGCATTTTACAATGGGGATTGTCGTAGATATAGGTGTCAACTTGATGGTTTAGGGTTTGAGAGCTGGGCATATTGGTAAAGAATCAGTGGTTTAGTTAACCTGGGAGCAAGCGTGCAGGCAATTGTCTAATTTATGGGAAAGACCCAGCTTATGATGGATGGGACTAGTCCTGGGCAGGGGAATAAGATGAAGGGAACTGGATGAGAATGTTGGCATCCTGTGGTGTACTTGACATGCTAGTCTGGAAAGTGGGGATTGTCCCTCTCAGCAGTCTTATGAATATGGTGTGACCAGTTCCCTTGGCCTTTGGTGTTAGTGCGCACTCTCTACCAAGCTGCACAGGGAACTGTAACCAGACTATCGTAAGAGAAAATAAAACCCCTTGTTCCCCTGTTAGCCTTTTGGTCATGAATTTATCAGATTTGCTTATATGCCTTATATTTCTTGGAAAGTCTCTAACAAATCAGATTCCTGAGATCTCAATGTTACTAGTAATAGTGACCATTAATTAATCTGCCCTTGACATCTCCAGCTACTTTGGAAGCCACTGAAGAATTTTCCCTTCCACAAAACAAAACAAAACAAAAAAACCCTTTCTCCTCCAAGGGCATACCACTACTTTCAAGGTCCAATCAATGTGTACTCTACTCAGATATTCATTCATTCATTCTTGTCAGCAGTGCTTCCCCTTAAAATTCCCAACACTCTCTCTCTGACTTCTTTCATCACCCTAAAACAAGCAGCATTCCTATGGAGATTCTCATGTCGAGGCTCAGGGACCCAAACAGATAATGTTTAGTTTACTCAGCACTTGTACGGTACTGGAAGTATCACATGTTCATAATGTCATGTGACTTCCCTCACCACCCTGTAAGGATGTATTCTAACCGTTGTAAAAGCAGACACTGATTTTTCTTAGCCATCAAGGCAATTCACCTAGCTTGGTAAATCAGAGCTGGCACAGACAACCAGTCTCTGATTCCAAAGCTGACACTTTATTTTTCCTACTTACATAGCTGCAGGGAATATGAGCAGAATAAGTCTCACACCACTGGTTAGACCTGCCCTCCCGTGGAAATGTCAACATGCAGAATCCTAAAGTATATGGGAAGCCTCACCTGTTGGAGGTAATCCAGGAAAACATACACTTCTGGTTGGTGTCAATCCCCACCTCATTGTGTGTTACAAACCGCTGCTGGTGCTCAAAGGCGCGGATCACAGGCAAACCTGACACGGTCTCGCTGAAGTGAGAGTAGATTGGGGACTTGGTGACAGAATCCAAACGTTTCAGCTGGCGGGAAGTAGCCACATAAAAAATCTGAACATGAAAAGCAAACGTCAGTCAGTAGCATATGCCATTCCTCTTCTTTCCTAGTCACGACCGGGCATTCATTTGATGGTTGTTGCCCACATCTGAGCAGGATATAGCCCACACGTCAAGCCTGGATGAAGAGCGGAGAGATACACAAGGAAGAGGATGGTAGAAAGACTATGGTTGGTGGAGGGAACTAAGCTGTAGCCTTGAAACCTGGGTTTCTAAATTACACCAGGGAGTCTTGTCAGCCAAGCCCTTCCAAATCTGCATGTTGTCCAAATGACGGTTTCTGTACTGGGTAGAGAAATGGTCACGAGGAGGATTTTGTAAAGGATACTGAGACCAAAGGTAAGTAAGGATTGGCAGAAAATGACCAGAGAAAGAAACAGAAAGATTTGGGCTAAAACAAAGAAGAGAACCATTTGAGTTCTGAAAAAAAAAAAAAACTGTGCCTTGATGGTGTGAAGGTAAAGATGTTTCTGAGGTGTGTAAATGTTGGGGTGTAAGAACTGGGACTGGGTGTAACAATGCAAACAGAATGCCCGTGGATGAAAGTCAAGGTCAGATGGGATGAACTGCTGGTGCATTTGGATTCCATAAGGGTCTGCTGAAGTCCAGAGGGGAACTGAGCATTTGAGAATCAGCATACGAAATGTTGTGCCTGCAAGTTTCAAGTAATTCTGCCTCATTGTTGATTTGCTCTGAACAGTCAAATGACTGCTCATGGACATGGCAATGAATGTGCAGAACCCACAAGACCACAAGAGATGGCAAGGCCCGGTAACCCCACCTGTAGAGTCTCTGGGAGACTAATTCATCACAAACGCAACTGGGGGTTCTTATGGGACTATGAACATTTTGGTCTTTTCTTTCTTTCTTTCTTTTTCTTTCTTTCTTTCTTTCTTTCTTTCTTTCTCTTTCTTTCTCTCTCTTTCTCTTTCTTTCTTTTCTTTTCTTTCTTTCTTTCTTTTCTTTCTTTTTCTTTCTTTCTTTCTTTCTTTCTTTCTCTTTCTCTCTCTCTTTCTCTTTCTTTCTTTCTTTCTTTCTTTCTTTTCTTTCCCCTCCCTCCCTTCCTCCCTTCCTTCCTTCCTTCCTTCCTTCCTTCCTTCCTTCCTTCCTTCCTTCCTTCCTTCCTTCCTTCTTTCTTTCTTTCCTTCTTTCCTTCTTTCCATCCCTCCCTACCTCTTTTCTTCCTGTCTCCCTGTCCCCCGCTAGGCAAGTGCTCTGACACTGAGCCATATATATATATCCTACCCCTGAAGATAGTCTCAAATCTAAACATAGCTGTTCTGCTTAGGCTCCTGGAAGGCCGTTTAGGGTGAGATGTGCCATGAACCAGCTGATGCTGACAGTTAGCTTTAGTCACTGTGATCTCCTGGACACATGAAAAATGTAGGGAAAGAGCCATTAGTAGTAAACACAAACAAGTCTCAGGGCTTTCGTAAGCAGGAAGAAAAGGAGACCTGGCCACTTCCGGACTTACCTGAACAAGCACGTAAATAATGCCAAGAGGAATGATAATGACGGCGAAGATCGGGGTAGCCATACAGATCATTACGAGGGTGCTGATTATGCCAAGAAAACACACAAGCCAGCTGCGCATGGTCTGAGGGAGGACGTCGTCCACAGTGGAGATATCCTAGGAATGCAGTTAGGAGACATGGTGAGCCAGCGAATTCCTAAGGCATTTTACATCTTCCTGGTGCCAGCCAGGAATGTTCAATTTTTATGTTCCCTGTGACTCTGTCATGGAACCTTCTTTTTCATCTTTGAGGTTTCTTTTTTACTTTTATCTGTTTTTTAATTATTTTTTCTAATTTTATAAGCATATTGAGTACTTATCCCTGCTTCCCTTCATCCCCCCTCCCTCCCATTTCCATCCCTTCCCTTCATCAATCCATCCCATTCCCTCCCACATTCTTGCCTGTCTGCTTCTATGGATACCAGGGTTCCCTCTGACTTGTCTACTCCTGTGGGGGCTCAGGCCTCTTGTGGCATATGAAGTTGCCTCTCTCAGGCCACTCCACTGATAGGGGCATTTCCCATCACTCATCCAGCTTTAATCCCCAAGGTTTCCACTGTGTGTTCTTATCTCTTTTGAGTTCCTCGGTAGTCTATGGGGGCATGTTGGTATATCAGTTATTATGCAGGTCAAGTAAAAACAAGTCTCACTGCAATGAGTTCCTGGATGCAGCAGTCCTGCCTTGAATGAAATGTCTTATTTAATGGTCAATCTTGCCATCTTTAGATTCTTAAAATCTCACTGACTCCTCTTCCACAAGGTTCCCAAGATTAGTGCCATTTAATCTTTTCAAACAACCCACTGACAGTAGATTATAGTGACCACTCCAATAATCAAACCTCATTTCTGTAATTTCCTCATTTTTCCCCAATTCCTTCAAACATGTATGACAATCTGTCTTCAATTTTTTTCAGTAGATTTGGTATTCATTATCATTCATCAACTTCATTAGACTATTCATAGTTATTATAAACTACATAGAGTCAGGTGAAACGCCCTATAACCAAACCAATCCAGTTTACACAGGTCCTAATTCTATTAAGTGCCCAGTGCAGAGTCGGAAACTTATTAGGCATCCGAGGCGCATTTACTTGGAAGTTCCAGTCTACAAGCCTTGTTACCTTTGCTTGAAAAATCGCTCTATCCTGGGAACTTGTTTCCCTTGCCAAGTATAAAAGTTCAAGGGGAGAGAAGTGGCGGTTGAATGTGTCCTAACTGGGGACGTCAGAAGTGATGGGTGTGTTTCGCCAACATGCTACTTTCATGGCATATGGAATAAATTAGCAAAAATGGGAAAACTAATGGTTGGATGGAAGATTTGGAATTCAGGAAACCTATTTTATATCTAGGTTATCCTTGCCTAGCTCTCTTAAAGGATTATATTGACTATGCATAGCTATTAATATAAGTATTTGGATGAGTCCAAATTATTTGTGGAATTTCCCATATTTGTTCAGAGATAATATTCTCCTAAGGGAATTCTCAGTCGGGGCCAAGTCCTGAGATCTAAATGTCTCTAAAAGTTACATTGCAATACAAGATATTAATTATGTCCCAGGTGGCAGATGAAAGAACTGTGCATTGCCCTCGGTGCCAAAGATTGCTTTTGATCTTTACCTAGCACAAGGTCTCCACCTCTCTTTCCTCTACTCTTGCTTCTTTTAAGGGCTCAGTCACTGGTTCTGTAACACCTACATCAGACTCCTCTCTTGAGCCCCCTCCCTCTCAAAGTTTACTACATGATGAATGAGCTCCCTTTTGGATTTGAAAGCAGCCGGCGAAGTGTGTCTGTAGCCTAACTCACTCACAAGAGAACCTCTCTGTTCTGTTCTGGGAGACTGATCCTATGCATTATGACGCTGGAAAGACTGTGATCATCACAAAATTCCTGTGAGGAATGTCATCTGAACGCATGTGCTCTTGTACATCCAGAGGGAGATGGCGACCTGAGTTTAATCTCTGAATACTCATATAGTGGAAGGAGAAGCGACTTGAAAAAAATTGTCTTCTGACTTCCACCTGTAAGTCCTGGGGTCCGTGTGTAAACCTCTGAACTTCTCTCTCTCTCTTTCTTTCTCTCTCCCCACCATTTTTCTTAAAACAAAATAAATAAATACATAACAAATAAATAAAGCAAAATATTAAGTGATCTCCGAGACAGAATCCTCTCACTTCCTGCTCTATAGGAAGAAGAGAAACGGAACGTCACCTGCCTACTTAGCAGTTGCTATCTCCAGAACTGGCTGTGGGCTCCGGGTCACACTTTACGTGTCTGCTGTATGACCAACAAGTAAGGGTCTAGAGCTACTCAGACATTTTATAAAATGTACTTCCTCTCTCTCCTCCACAAAGCTGATTGCCTAGTCTCTGCTTCTGTTCTGAAACTCTTAAAATACCTTTTCAGATAAGCTTTAAAAAACCAATGAATTAGGTCTAGGCCCTGGAAGGGAGCTTTTATAACATTTATAGAGGACTCCAAAGCTGTCCAATACTTGGCCCTTGAGAAGTACTCTACAAACATTGGGAAATAAATGAATGACAGTAGCTTCAGGATCTGTGTACATAGAAACAATGTGTGAGTATTTCTTATTTTAAGGAGGCTACAATATTCAGACCTAACTCACTGGTCCTCAAAGCATCAAAAAAATAGAAGTTTTAGAAATGAAGACAGGTCAAGGAAAGGATTATGTCAAGGGAATAACAGTTTTTTCACGTAAGTTTTTTGGCATAGAAATCCTTCTTACTTACTACTCACTTCTCTCCCTAAAATAAACTTCACCATTTCTCTGATTTCATTATGTGATTAACTCAAGCTTCACTTTTTCATTTCCCAGCTTCATTATGGGGTTGAGCTTATGCCTCTTTCTCTATCATTCCTCAGTTCTTCCAGAACACCTTTGTATACACTGGTATTGCTGTATTGTTTTTTTTCTATACAATTCTATACAAATCTTTCATTTCTTTGATTGTCTCCTTCATTGGATGGTAAACTACTGCTCTGTACCCCTAGGATCTTTGATGCCTCTCAGGAGACACTCTGGAAACATTTGTATGCTGAGTAGATAAAAGAAATAAAACTGTAGAAAGCTGGGGAAAGAGTGAGAATTCCTTCTTATCTAAATAAACCAGACAAACCAGTACATTAAGATACCTACACCATCCTGGAGCTCAGGGACATTTGCGGAAGAGGGGGCGGTAAGATTGTAAGAGCAAAAGGATGGGAGGAGCAACGATTTGCAAGATTCTCAACAATAGTTGGGGCCAAAGCAATCATAATGGGACTTTGCATGCCCTGCGCAATGTCCAGCGCACTGTTGCCCTCATAAAGTCTAGCATCTGTTAAGGGCACCGAGACCCCTGGAGGCAAGGGATTGACAGTCATAGTAGTGCTCCTATGCTTAAGGGGAACAAGAGAAAGGGCTTATGGAAATGCCACTGGGTCCTTATATGTCATCGGAGAGGAGGACCCAGTGGAGAGTTAGGCGTACACAATAAAGGACTCTCTGGGAATTGGGGGGGAGGCACTGAGGGATGGGGAGGGGGAAGAGGGGGTTCGGAGGGAGGAGGGGGGAGGGAGGGAACTGGTAAAAAATTTTAAAATGTATAATTAAATTTTTAATAAAAATAAATAAATAAATAAATAAAAAAGATACCTACACCAGCAAACCTGTTCACAATCCGACCTGTGGGGGTTGTGTCAAAAAAACTCATGGGCGCTCGAAGAATGTTGTTCAACAGTTGTTCATGCAGCGTTTTGGATGCATTTCTGAACGCATACATACTCCAAAAACTTGAAGCAAGCACAAATATACCTAGAAATGGAACAATATTGTCAGCACCTTAAACAGGAACTCCTGAAGATTATTACCTGGGAGAATGCCTAATGCTTTCCTGAGTTATAAGAAAAGTACAAAGTTCAGTCAGAATGCATGATCATTAGCTGTCATACTCGTCAGACACACCTTGTGCTATTCCCAGAGCTCCGAAGACCCCAATTCTCATGTCCCTCTGAGAAGCTGGATAGTTGGTGGCATTGAACTTTACAGAATCACTGGTCCAAGCACTCAGCCAAAGGTTGGAGCCAACAAAAGCAACCGAATTCAATATATAGCCCAAGGTGACAAACAGTATCGAACACCATCCAATTGCCTGCAGATATTTCAGGTAGATAGAAAACTTCACCTGCAAAACAGTCACCGGTATTAGCAGAACATCCTAATAGCTTTTGGTAAGAAATTAATTAGAAAACCAGCCACAAGGATGAGTGAAATCTCCTGGAAAGGTAGGTAACAAGCAGCAACATTTAATAGTCTGTGGTCAAAATTTCTGCAGTAGACCAGGGTATCATGCCAATGATACAATACAATGCAGAGTAAATAACCATAAGGTTATTAATAAACATCCAGATGAAAGTAGGAGAATACATAAGAGCAGGGTGGAATGGTAAGGCTTTACTTGTATACTTGAAATTTGTGGGTTTAAGTTTCATTAATTCAAGTTGCGTGCTTTGGGTCGATATATTAGTTCTCCTGGCATCTTGAAGCAGTTTTGTTACTCTCCAAACATCAGGATGAAATCAAATAGTCATCCTTCATAGAAATATGATTTGATGATAATCTCTACTATCATCTTAATAAACAACTTAGAAAATTTATAAAGCAATAAAACACGTTGCTCCTGCAGCTATGTATTTAAATTTCAACTGACTTAAAAATTCTTCAGAACCCAAGCCTTATATTAATATCACCTCAAGTAGTACTTTTTTGTGGGGTGTTCACCTTTCCAGTTTCCATGAATTCCTTCTTTATTAGTTTTTGTCCTTTTACGGGTTCTTCCTTCTCTTTCAAGGCATTTGCATTCTGAATTTTCAACGAGCTTTTCAGGGACTTCAGATGCTTGCCACTGGATCTAGACCTGAGACAGGAAATGAAATAGGAAAAAAAAAAAGTTTCCTAAGCATGAAAACGCTTCCTCGGAGTCTCCTTGCAAGCGAAAGTGGGAGTCGTTGTGCTAGCATCCAAGTGTACTTCAGAGAGGGCAGCCAAGTCAAACTGACACAGCTCTAACTTTTCTCCCACCCACACAGGGAAACAAATGAAGAGTGTGAAGTGCTCTTAGGATCTAGCTTCTCAAAAAAAGTTCACATAGAAAAAAGAAAGAGCAAGTGAAATAAGAAAGAAATAGGAACTACCAGTTGACTATATGGGGTACCTGCGGCTCAGAGCTCGACGAAGGCTATTCTCCCTTTGCATGACCAAGGAGGCTGCATCCTCAGGGACTTCCTCTGCAGTGGGTATCAGCTCACTGTCATCCTCTTCCTCGCTGTCGTCATTGACTAAGGAGACATGTCACAAGTTAGGCACAGAGACGGACAAGGAGATGGATCTTATCTTGTTGGCTTCAACAAAGGATCTCAGACATATGCTCAGGTTAGAAGAGCTAACCCATAAGTACTAAGTATTAGTACTGATTTTTCTTGATAAACACCAGAATAAAGGAAAGATGGGTCAATAATCCGTAGAGAAATGTCCAAAAAGAAAAGAAAACTCCTAGAGATTTGTAAGTTTTTTTGAGCAGGAAAAATGTACAGGGCTACACAGAGTAGTCGCCACACAGAGAAGTGACTAAAAAGATGATTAAAAATAAAAAACACGAATCTTTTTTAAAATTTTATTATTATTATTATTATTTATTCAATTGTACACGGGTGCGCGTGTGTGTGTATGTATGTGTGTGTATGTATGTGTGTGTGTGTATGTGTGTGTGTGTGTGTGTAGAACCACGGACGAATTCGGGAACCACCATGGACGCCTCCACCTCCTTGTTTACTCTGCCCCGGGATTCACAGGCTCCGCCCTACTAGGACCAGAAACGCAGGCCGCCCCCGCTTCCGCCCAGCGTCTATATGTGGGGTCTAGGATCCGAACTCAGGACCTTCCGCCTGCAAGGCAGAAGCTTAACCCCTGAGCCACCTCTCCAGCCCCAGAAAAACACTAATCTTGAAGTTCAAATAACATTATAAATGCTTATTAATTGGAGGAATTTTTAAAAACACACTCTAAAAGTGAAATGAAGTGTAAAATGTAGCATAGGCACCAATGGAAATGGTAAAACAAAGATTTCTAGAACACTGCTCCTTTAAAAAGGCAGTAAAATCACTAGATTTTAAAAACTGATTGTCAAATCAACTTTTTTAAAACTCAGAAAGCCAAAGGTTCTCAACAATTCAAAAACTTTTTATTTATTTATTTATTTATTTATTTATTGGTAATAGCAAGAAACTGTATGGTGATTTAATGTGCCTATTTCCATCCCCCTCACCCCAACGGTTGTAGCCTAGAAAACTAACAGCCACAAAAGCCAAGGTAGCCATGAAAATTAGTAGCAGAGTATCCCTTAAGAAGGCAAAGTAGGTTTAGAATTATTCCCTAAAACTCCATACCAGGATAACTGCACCTATCTGGCATTTTCTGGAAACCTCCACTTACAAGGTTTGCCTTTATTTGACCAGTCTCAAAGTCAGCTCAAGAAATCAACAGCAACTGTTTAATACTGCAGCTCCCTGCAGTCATATAACAGTTGAGACAAATAAGCAGGTCAAAATAAAAATAGCTGAGGAATGAGATGCACATATAGAGTTCTGATCTCTCTGATATATTCCTAGCCGTATAGAATGTCTCACACACATGCGGAGGAGATGTGCCCATGACCCAGGAAAAGGTGCTAATCCTTCTTTCAGATGGACCTTGTGGCTTTGTGCAAGCAGGATGCAGTGTCTAAGGCAGAGATGGAAGTTCTGTTGCACTGAAGACATGCTACAACACACATACAAAGCTCAGAGACTTACTGGTGTCAGACATTTAACAAAATCTGCCTAATCATTAGCTGACCTTTATACTAGCCAATGAGAGACATTCATGGTAGACATGATAAAGATCACAGACTTAATAGACTTAGTCCAAGAAACTAAACAAATAAAAAAGAAAGACAACAACCAATAGCATAAAAAAAATTGTCTATCAACCTCCAGAAACTAGGAGACAGGCCTCCAAGAGATTCTTCTATGGCACCTTAAGAAGAAACAAACTGTGCTGGTACCTTGATCAAGCCTTTCTAGCTGCTATAAGTACAGACAATGTCTTTTTTGTTTAAAGCCATCCATTTGCAATGTTTGTTATAGCAGCTAATTAGGAAACTAACACATAGAGCCAGTATCAATACAACTGGCTTTGCCTCCCCTCAGTCCAGTACCAAAATACTATAATATAATAGTACATATTATATTATATATAATAATATAATAAGATACCGAGATAATATAATAGGCTGGGGGTGGGGAGGGCCTTACGTAATTGCTCAGAAAGAACCTCTCAACATTTGCCAGAAAAAAAGACCTTTATGAGTTGTCTTGCAAACTGTATTTTGCACGTGAAAGAAAGACAGGCTTCTTCAAGGGGGACTATCCATTTAAGGAGTTAAAACAGAAGCTAGGAACTCAGATCCAGTAGAATAGAAAAAAAACATGTAGAATTAGCATAAAGAAAATGCTTTGTTTGGAAGAGGAATAACTTAGGGGATTCGACATTAGACATTGCCCTTGGCTGGAGATCTTTGCTCCCCACTTTCTGCCGCTCCCGTCCCCACTCTCCCGACCTGGTTCTCCGTCACCATTATACACACTGTCCTGCTCTATCCCTCAAGATTACGATTCCTGATTTAGGCTTTTCTTTCAGATCTTGTGCTAACCATAGTGCTTTAAAATAATTACATATCCTGATCTCACAATCAAAATATGCTTCCACGGATGACCTCTGAGGCTACTTTATCTTCCTTCTGATTTCTGAAATGTTCCTTCAGATCTGTTTTTTTTTTTTTTTTTTTTCTCCCAGTTCTGACTTGCTTGTGACTGACGCTTGATGCCATGCTCAGAACGGCTGTTGTCAGGACCTGGGGAAGAGTCTCTGTAAACAGGGCCCTCCTGCCAGCTGGGGCTCTCAGTGAATCCAATAGTGGTGACTCTAGAGGGTTGTTTCTGTAGAATACTATGAGGCTTTGCTATGATCATTTTTTTTTTTTCTGGCTCAAATACTCACTAATTTTATGTAGATTAGTCTAGGTTCCTTCATGAATGATTATCAGAAACTAAGCAGCCTACGAGCTGTCTAGGGGTTAAAGGATTTGATGCTGGTGTAGGATATGTGACTTAGGTCAATAGGAGCCTATAGCATTCTAAAACCAGGTCCTTTGTACCACTGATGTTCATAGGGGTAAATCACTCAAACCATCAATGGCATACTTGGAAGTATTTTTTGATTGTATGTCAGAAGTAGATGAATAGAAGGAGCTAGAAGTTTAGCCCAGGCACAAAGTTTCCATTTTTGTGTCTCTTTAGAGAGACATGGAATGCAAAAGAGTAGACTATGAATCTCTGGGCAGTTTATTTCCAAGCATAGTTCACTGTAGATATTAGCTTATCATTCCACCAAATGTCAATTTCCATCCTGTTTCAATCTTTCTCACATACCTGTGGCCTCTCCTTCAGGACTTGCATGTTTCGTGAATGTCTTCAGATTCTTAGCAAACACTCCTTTCTTGGCCAGTAGAGCACTGTAAGATCCTTTTTCTGAGACAGTGCCATTCCCCAGAACTATGATCTCATCCACTTGAGGAAGAAAGTGAATGCTGTGCGTAACCAAAATTCGAGTCTGTAGAAATAACATTGTTTTGATTATCTTATGTCCAGCAGCATTCGTTTTTAGAAGAAAAAAAAAAAAAAAAAAAAAAAACAGGCACGTGAATTCACCCTAGGGCTTTGATTCAAAATCTGTTCCTGACCATTGGACTTACTTTGCTTCATCTTTTGTTCTCAGAGTCTCATCTCAGAACCTGACTTTCTGTGTAAAATGAGACTCCTCTAGTCAGGAATTAATCAGTTATTTTCATATACTAACAATGAGATTTGTTCTATATGTATTTTCCTCTATATTACTGGATAGCAAAAGCTTGAGTTAAGAAAAATCTCTTGAAACCAACTCCTTTCATCATAGGAAGATTTTACACAAATTATCTTTTTTTTACTTTCTAGCTTTTTACTTACCGTTTCATCAACTGTATAAAAAAAGAATTTTCCAGATCTTTCAGTGTGTTAGAGATACTGTGAGACAAGAATTATTTCTAATCCAGATCTCCCTGTTGTTATAGACTTAACATCCCTTGTGCTCCTCCTGTTTACTGACCATTAAGACTGAAATTCCACGTTGGTCAACAATGAAGCTGAGTTAGAGGACATGAGATGCACTTCTAAAAGATAACCTAACTTCATTGTATTTGTTCTCTACCTCACAATCAAATCCAAGTCTACATCTTTCTTAATGGAAGTTATTTGGAAGATACTCATCCTTTTGTTTCCACTCAAAGTCAACTCCTGGTTCCTATCCTGAGTTTCTGGCAAGATGTGAGCATTTCTCCAATGTTCCACTGTAGTTTGCACAGACCATTAAGGTACTTCCTATATTATATTATTGCTTGTTTGCTTTTTTAGTATTAAATTGTAGGTTGTGTGAGAGCAAGGACCAAACATTTCCATTTAATCATACCAAATTTTTGCAACAACATGATTGTCAGTTGATAAATATTTATTCATGAAACCAAGACCTTAACAACAGAAGGCAGGAAGAGTGAATTCCGGACCTAATGATCCAGGACAGGGGTATAGAACCGCAGGGAATAGCAGCCCATATCTCAACATTGTCATCTTTTGGCTAACAGCATTCAGGAAATCTTGGAGGAAACAGGTCAAATACAGTTAAAATCTCCCTGCCCATTGCTAAGGAAGATGGTGCTATCAATGAAGAGACAAAGAACCAAATATATTATGCAAAGTATTTCTTATTGTAACCACAGGTCCAAAAGTATTATTTTTTTTTAGAAATCTTAACCAGTCATTCTAAGAGGCTCAATGCCAGAGCCACAGAATAAGCCTCAAATTAGCCAATTTTGGTGTAAACCCAATGATGTGATGGGGATCTTTGAGACATCGACTCTAAGGAGACTAGTCTGATGGGAAGAAGATAAATGAAACTAATCTGCTTCAAAACAATAACTGTGTGTGATCCTGACCGAGTCGTCCTCTCCCATCTCCATTACAAAATGATTTCTCACCTTGCTGTTCAACAGGCCATTGGGGCCGATCACCTTATTGAAAATGTGTTTTCCCACGTGAGCATCCACAGCTGACAGGGGATCATCTAGAATATAGATGTCTGAATTTTGATAGGTAGCTCTAGCCAGGCTGATTCGCTGCTTCTGGCCGCCACTGAGATTGATACCCTGAAAGAGAAAATAATTTCTTTAAGCAATACTCCTTACTCCCAGCTTTACAGAGTCTAATAAGGAGGGGGAAGAGGAAACCTTTGTCTCGGCAAAGTATTAAGTATTAAATTCTTCATACAAAAAACTTCTATTCAGATAAGTAACTTTATGTCCAATAATTAAGCTGATGCTCAATTTACCATTTTCTATCATATAATTTATTTAATGATTTTGTTGCTTCCCATCCCATGAGAATGGAGCTAATGCAAGGACAAAATGTGTCTCACAGTACTTGCTAAATCTGTAGATAGTAGATACTGAATTAAATGAGACAATGATTCTAAACCTTTATTTTCACTAACCTCCTAGGATCTCAAGATTCTTAGTCCCAGAAATTGCTATATTCATTTTTAGTAACAGAGAGGAAGGGTAAAAACATATAATAACCAAAATTTCTAAATAAATTATGTTATATTTATATTTCTAAATAAATTATGTTGTATTTATACAGTGAATATCATATAGTCATTAAGAACTATTTTTTTTTAATTTTATTATTATTATTATTTATTCAACTGTGCACATGTGCGTGTGTGCGTCTGTGTGTGTGTGTGTGTGTGTCTGTGTATGTGTAGAACCACGGACGAATTCGCGAACCACCATGGACGCCTCCACCTCCTTCTGCCCCGAGATTCACAGGCTCCGCCCTACCAGGACCAGAAGCGCAGGCCGCCCCCGCTTCCGCCTGGCGTCTATACGTGGGATCTGGGATCCGAACTCAGGACCTTCCGCCTGCAAGGCAGAGGCTTAACCCCTGAGCCACCTCTCCAGCCCAAGAACTATTTTTTAAAAGGTATTTAATAACATGAGTCCTTTGGGGTTGTTACAGTAAACTTAGCTTGAGTCCTTTGCCTTATTATCTTTTATTTGGAATATAAATTCCTATGTTTGCTTCTATATACAAAGTTTAAAATTTGGAGTTTCTTCTACAAAATGTATAGCAAATACAAGTGTGTGTGTGTGTGTGTGTGTGTGTGTGTGATGACTTGTCGACTATGTTACTTTTGTGTATGTCTTCACTATCATCCTTACTTTTTTTTTCTTCAACATTTCTTTTCCTTTCAAGGCCCCTTGTTGTCCCAAGTACCTTTTCTCCAATCTCAGCCAGGTCTCCTCCAGGCAAAATTTGCAGGTCTGGGAGGAGAGCACAAGCTTCCAGAACCTGCTGGTATCTCTTCTCATTAAATTCTGATCCGAAAAGGATGTTGTCCTTTATGGTGCCGTTCTGAATCCAGGACTGCTGAGGGACATAGGCTATGGAGCCCTAAAGGGGAAAGGAGCAGACCGCAGCTGTACTACAGTTAAGCCCAGGATCAACAGAGAATCTGTAATTCACAATTGAAACAGACGTCTCCAAGGTCCCACACACTGGTGCATTATCCCAATAAGGAAACAGCGCAGGTGGCCCACGTTTGGGGTCAGAAATCTCCATTGTACTTCCTCTCACCTTGATGGTGATGTGACCGTGGACGTGTTCCATTTCTCCTAGCAAGGCTGACATCAAAGAGGATTTCCCAGAGCCCACAGTGCCCACCACAGCCACCAATTGGCCTGGCATAATGTCCAGGTTCACGCTGAAAGAGAGAAATGTTTTTTGAAGGAAATTATACAGAGGATGGGAGGCAGTCATTCAAACCACTTTTCTGACTCTCCAGGAAGTATATTAGTCAGTATAAAAGACCACAGAGTTCTTCAAGTTTCAAGAGGCTAGAGAATGAGTTCTAATTCATCTAAAACCTGTGAAGGCCAAAAGCACATTTCCAATAGGGCAAGTTCACCTTAGAGAGACCTGTTTAGTTTAGGTTCCAACTCTGACATTGCAAGGTTGGACAATTTTGTAAGTCTCTGAGCTACGGTTCTTTGCTTCTAAACTAACAGTTATCTAATGACTAACTAAATGTTATTGGGAAATTTTGTAAGTCTCTGAGCTAAGGTTCTTTGCTTCTAAACTAACAGAGTTATCTAATGACTAACTAAATGTTACTTATTATTATTATTAATGTTTCTCAAATTTATTTACTCAATGAGTAACATTTGCTGGAAGCAGATTTTTTTTTTTTTACCCTATCTCTGAAGATTTGACTTTTCTGGGTGGGAAAGGGTCCACATTGAGCCAGAATCTCAAAGATGCTCTGTGTTAACTTTGATTATTTGAGCCCCCAAATACTTGACACATTAGGAACCTACTCTTAACGCTTTCTGAACTTGTTCCTGGAGTTGGACTCCTTCCAGACTGTGATATTGAAGTGGGAACTGTGCCCAGTTTCCTCTCTGCAAAGGGAAGCTTTTGGGATCGAAACTCAGAGGAGTGTCTTCAGCTCTAACTAATCTTAGAGTTTCCTCTACGGTGAATTTAAATGTTATAGGAATAAAAGAGAAGGTTGGAAAGCCATGAGATGAGAGAAGATAAGGTATGCTTGGTTATAAACAAAGGCGTGACTCTCCTGGGCTCCTGACTTTGTAACGTGCTCAGTGAGTGAGTTGGGTGTCAGTAGTTCTTAAGAGCTACTCTATGTGCAGGAGCATGCAAGAGTTGGCTGGTATAGGCCGCTTTACAGGAATGGGTTATTTTGACATGAAACTCCAGTTCTGAAATTATTTTTTGAGACAGTCCTGTTATCTATACATAGCCTAGGTTGGTGCCAAATTGCGATCATCTTGCCTTCTGCTTCAGTCTCCTAAGTGCTGAGATTACAAGCGTGTTCCAGGAACATTCAGCTCTGAAACTGATTTTTGTAAAGGTGACTGTTGTTGCCAGGACTGAGGAAAAAAGCTAGATTCTAAAGTTAGGTTCTTTTTTTTTTAATTTTTTTATTCAATTTTTTTTTTTTTATTCAATTGTGCGTGTGTGCGTGCGTCTGTGTGTGTAGAACCCCGGACGAATTCAGGAACCACCATGGACGCCTCCACCTCCTCTGCCCCGGGATTCACAGGCTCTGCCCTACCAGGACCAGAAACGCAGGCCGCCCCCGATTGCGCCTGGCGTCTATATGTGGGATCTGGGATCCGAACTCAGGACCTTCCTGCCTGCAAGGCAGAAGCTTAACCCCTGAGCCACCTCTCCAGCCCTAAAGTTAGGTTCTTAAGTGTATCCTGTATCACATGCAGAGACCCAGGCCAGCTGCCAACCTTGCACTACCTCTACCCATTATTTGAGGGTACAAATATCTCACTGGGTTCTCAGTTGGAGTCATAGGCCCACACAAGAAGGCAAGTGACAAATACAACCATGGAAAAGCGGCTCAGGATCTTTGTTCCCCATATTCTACTACACAGACTTTTCTGGAAATAGGAGAGTGATGGCAAAGAAGCAACTTACTCCCGGACAGTGGCTTCCGAGTCCCGGTCCCAGGTAAAGGAGGCCTCAGAAAACTGCACAGCTTTATCTATTGAAAAAAGTAGCCCACTCTTGTTAGTCACAAGTGGGTCTGCACATGTCTCTCAGCCCTTCTTCTGTCTGCATGTGTCTCTACTTCCTCTGTCAACCTCTAAGGTCACCAACTAGGAACTGAATCTTTATTAACAGGAGGAAAATGAAAGCTTCTAGGATGAGACTAGAAGTGGCCTGCATAATTCAGAAGCCTAAACTTGGTAGATTCCTGACCTACCAATGCCATTCCTAGGCCCTCTCTTACCTGATTCCTTTATATGAATTCCACATTTTTAGACAAACACTTCCCACTCTGGAATCCAGACCCAATGCTCGCTCGCTCTGGAAGCCTTTCAATCAGAACCTGTCTCTTTTCATTTCAAGCATCTTTCTGACCCTCACACTCAGCTCACCCTGACTCCTGACTTTCTAGATCCTTTGTAGGATTTCCTCAGACTAGTTGACTCAGCCTTGCTTAGGAATTTGGGAATCTTCTCTAAGCTAAAATAGTATTGCTTATTCTAGAACCTAAATTCAAGATGAACTCCGTAGCACTTCTTCTTGATTAGGTGGCTGTTGCTAAGCCCTTGTATATCAAAATTCTGGTGCCAGAACTATAAATAATTTTGGGAAACAACTTCCACATTTGCTTACCAAAATTGGATACACGGCGAATGGGGGATGTGTCCAGGTCGTCCCCTCCCAGGTACTTCTCCAGCCGTTCTATGGAAACACTGGCCTAGAGAAAGACGTAAAAGATTGAGACAAAAATACAATGACAGGTCTGGAGAGATGGTTCAGGGGTTAAGCCTCTGCCTCAAAAGCAGAAGGACCTGAATTCAGATTCTGGATCCCACATAAAAATACCGACTAGAAACAGCATCAACCTGAACTTCTAGCCCTGGAAGGTGGAATCTGGGAAACTCCAGAGCAAAGCAAAAGAGATAGAGCAATCCAGGATAATTTTCGAAATCATCCTTGGATCTCCATAAGCACACACAGTGCCCTCTGATACACAAAGATGGACACACACACACACCATTCACACACACACACACACACACACACACACACACACACACACACACAGAGAGATGTATGCAAAAATACAATAACAAGCATAATTAGGAAAAGGATTTTGACTTTTTCATCAGTCATAATTTTGTTATATCTAGAATCTCCTGAATATTACTTGAGATTCAGCGATACCTCGGAAAATGGAAATCATTGCTGCTCAGTAAATCATTCACACTGGACAAAAGGAAATGAAGACACTATTTCAGTCATCAAGAAAACTGAGGATGTTCAATTTGATTCCTATTTTTCCCTAATCTTTGTCCCTATTTCCAGAAACTGTTTCTCACCTTTTTAAATGCCAGAACCTTAACTTCTACCTACTTCTGTGATCAGACTCTAGTCTTGATTCTGTGTAACTGAGATTCATGCAGTATCTTACTGCTCTACTATAGAATCCTCTATAAAGGTACAGGCAATGGCAAAAACTTAAATTACAGTTGACCTTAGTGTTGCCAGAACATGAGAATTGGAACAGATTTTCAAGGACCAGCTGCATGAATATTTGTAATCCATGAGAGAGCTTTCATGAGATGATTTCTCAAAGATACTCAGCCTCTGACGGAGTATTAAGCTTTCTGCCTGTCCCTTCCTTAGGAAACAACTACTGAGTATAAAGCTGCATAGATCGGCTTCTCAGAAACAGAACACCTACTGTCCATGCTGCAGCGTCATCTGTCCCTTTGTGGTTTGGTGTTTTACCGTGGAAAAGAAATGAAGGGACTTGGCACCTTTGCTGACCTTGCTTTTATTATGCTCATAGTAAACTATGTCGTAAATAGCATATGCTTCCTAAATGGTAAAATAGGTTTCCCTTTCTTTATGCCCTCCAGGACAAGGAGGTCTGTTTTTAATCCCCATTTCTTCTTATGGCCAGAGCTGTCTGAGCTTAACCAACTCTAGATGGATGCAGATTACCTCTTTCCTCCTCATTCTGGCCCTGTCAGCAGTCTATGACCTACCCTTTGAACTTCCCCTGGAGGTCTGTCCTTAGTTCACCATAGTGACTATGTTCAGTCCTCTGGCCATTTAAAGTTTTCTGAATTCTAAACTCTTTTTTTTTTTTTTTAACAGTTTGAAGCACTCAAGTTTATTACCACAAAGGTTCATGCAAAGATGGGGTCTTTGCTCTCTTTTTGTGCCATATTTGCCTAATATTATGCCTTAATAAAACTAGGAGAACTAGTCTAAGAAAAGATCTTAGACTAGGGATAATCATCATATTTTCACTAAATATCTTTACAACATTATCTTCCTATGGAGCAGATGAAAGTAGTAGGATTGTCCTCATTTTAGTCAGTTAGGTAAACTGAGGCTTAGAGAGCTGGTGATTTTACTGAAATCAAATCATTGGTTTCCGGAGACTAGACAAGACATTTAGAGGCCAATAATTTTGCAGGGCATTTATCTAGTGGAGTTCCTTGGTACCTGAATCATGGAAGATATCACCATGGGCAGCATGCTGAGGGGAAAGCGTAGGATATTGAAGAGGGTGATAGAGGTAAAAGCCTTTCCTGCATCCAAAACGTTGTTGCTGTCCACCAGTACGTAAACAGAGAATGTGATCACAGACACCTAGAAAGAACCAAGTTATGAACCATTCATGAATAACATCATCTGAGCGGTCGTAATGCTAAGTTTCAGGAACGCTATATATCAGAGTCGAAGGATGCTAGCGATCATTTCAATTTCTTCATCTTATCATGGGGAAGCTAAGCACCTTAGAGAAAGAAATCTCTCCCCCAAAATGACAAAGTCAATTAATGAATTGGTAGAATCAGAGTTTGGTCCTTCTGGATCCTTCCACTATATTCACATTACATCCTCCCAAGACAAGAAGTCGTCCACCGCAAGTCATTCTTGGAAACTATATTCATGATGAACACCCTGAAAACTCCTTCTTGGCTACCAGATCACCAAACACCATCTAAAGCATGGAACTAGAGTCGGGTGTGCAGAGTAGGGAAGTACGGGTGAGTTCCATGAATCTGGGGACCAAGTCCATAGGCACTGGGCGTATATTAACAGAAGACAATACTCCTCCACGGGAAGTTGACCTACCCAGCCCACCAACTACTCTGTTATTTACCAGAACTGGAGTCACTTGTAAGATGAATATCATCACAGTCTGCAGCTGGTTAAAGGCTAGCAAGTTCTTGAGCTCTTTCTTCCGAAGGTTAAAGACTTGATCTTTGAACGAAGGTTCCCAGGCAAAATATTTCAGGATCTATTAATAATAAGTTAGAAAATAGTAAAACAGCTCATATTGCTGCTCAAAAGAGAACATGGAACGTATGATCCATCTATGTTTCAGGATACATTCCCAAATACACAGATGATAAAGAAGACTATAGAGAAGCAGCTTGTGCTCATCGATAACCTACTAAATGCAAAACAGTTTACATTACAGCAAATTGTCCCAGTTTGCCTGCCCAAATAAAGTTGCCAAGACACAAACTCTCCCACTCTATAGTTTGAAAATTTCGGAGCAAACCAAGGTGAGCTAGTCACTCTGCTTTTATGAGTATTGTTCTCATTTAATCAATACGGAAGCATGTTGAAGAAGCTAAGTAACTTGCCCAAAGTCATCAAGCTAGCAGGTGGTACATCTTTTAGTTCTGTCACCTTAACAGAAAGACTTATTAGAGAGCCCAGACTTGAGAAATAGCAAGATCTAAAAGGGGTTGCTAATTCATTTTCAAGAAATCTTTTACAGGGTTAAAACCCATTCATTCAAAACAGCATTTTTTTTTTTCAAAGGAAAAAACTGGTTACTTCTAAAAGATGAGATACGTTATTTTGAGAGCTGGAAAGTAGAGGGAAAGAAACAAGAATTTATTTTGCTTATCCTTATAAACTTCAGTAACTAGTTAATAAAAAAGAGAATTCTTTATAGATATCCAGTTGATCAATCCTTTAATAGAAAAACAACTATTCAGGTAATTAATGCCAAAGAAATAACAGAGTTAGAATATCACTAAAGAATCACTGGAGAGATAGCTCAAGGGTTGAGACAGCCTTGTAAGAAGAAGGCCCTGAGTTTGGATCCCAAGTCCCATGTAAAAATCCCCAGGCAGGGCATGTCTGGCCTTAGTGGGCATAGCCTGGGAAATCCCAGAGCAAAGCAAGAAGGAGGTAGAAACAATCCATGATGATTCCCAAAGTCACCCTTGGTCCTCCACAGGGACACAGTGTCTTCTCTCTCTCTCTCTCTCTCTCACACACACACATACATGATAGATAGATAGGTAGATAGATAGATAGATAGATAAAATATTTTTAAAAAGAATTCTTCTTTCTGTAACTTCTAATGAAAACACAGATTGGGCCAATAATCATAAAAGTTACACAATCATGGTTTTTTTCACCTTGGCTAAATATTAGAATCACCCGAAGAGCTTTTAAAAAATACTGTCTATGCCTAGGGTCCAACTTTGGAGAGCCCAATTTCAATCATTTGAAGTACAACTTCCACCAGTAGTAGACTTTCCCTATTTTACAGGTTAATCTTATGTACTACTAGGGTCATAATCCAGTAATAGAGGAGGAAGAATAACCAGGCACACGATGCCTGAACCCTCTGAATGATATCATTGCTGTTGCAATTTGAAGGGAAGTCCCTTCCTCCAAATAAAATCAAACTTCTAGGTCTTGGTATGGTTTCTTCAAGGCAGGTTGTACAGCAAAATTACCAACTAAATTCCATCTCTGAGCATTTTCTTAACCAATAGCTTCAAAAAGAAGTACAAGGACTAGAGAGATGACTTGGTGGTTAAAACTACTTATTGTGTAATTATCAGGAGTGAACTTTGGATCTCAGCACTCACATAAACAAGCAGATGCATTCCTGTGACCAGGCTGTTGAGGGTAGGAGAATGTGCAAAGGCAGGAAGATCCCTAGCTGAGAAAACGTGAACCTCAGGTTCAGAGACGGATTCTGCCTCAGAAGAATCATTAGCTAATAAAGGACATTGTCTTCCTTCTGGCCTCTGCATGTGTGCAAATGCATGCTTCCATACACGCATGTACTCACGCACACATAAATAAAGAAGTATAAAAGAATTGGTGAATTAGTAACACCAAGGGGTGATTATTAATTTTTTGGTGTGACAGTGGTATGGTGGTCATATTAAAAAGGGAAGCCATTCTTTTAGAGATCTATTCAAAGTACTTAATGAAAAGACAAGATATCTGAGAATGCCTTCAAAATAATCTAGTGGTGATAAAGTTAAGTCAGACTGATCATTAATGAGACATATATAAGTCCATGCAGTTTCATTATAGCACTCTCTAATTTTGTGAACCTTAAAAAACTACACAGAAAAATATAAAAACAAACAAACAGAAACAGAAATCAAAAGAGTCCTGGAGAGGACCGGAGAGGAAACAGGAGACAGTGGTAAACAAATCAGGAGCCATGTGACACCCACCAGCTGGTCCCTGCTCCGTCCTTGCACCTAAAGGACCACCTTCGCTCAGCTTCTTACCTTAATTCCACTGAGAATCTCATTCATGATTTTTAAACGTTTGTCTTTACACTTCATATTTTTGAACTGCCAGGAAAAAGCAAGACAAAAAGCAAAACACACTTCAGTGAGCACACAGGAACTTGAGGTGTCCACGGATGGCACTCAACTCTCTCCAACTTCCCTTTTTCCACTCTGTTTTGTCTGTCCCTGTCCTCTTTCTGACTTTTGAAGATGGAAAGCTTGTGCCTGTCCCACCACCACACCCAGTCCTAGTCTGACTATACTTTCTCCCCAGGACGTTCTTCACTTGTCATTCCCAAGACTCACTCCTTCATGGTCAGGATGTGTCATTTGGAGCTTGGTTTTAATCCCCTCCTCACAGACGGCTGTTAGACCCTCTAATTGAAAACAACACCACATTTGCTATCATTTAACACTTAGTTCTATCTTCTAATCTAAACCCTCCGAGTAGTCAGAGGATAGAAAGTCAAGTACATTTACTTGACTTATGCTGGAAAGTCTTCCATAAGTTTTGCCTTGCTCCAATTCTTTGTAAGAATTAGTAGAGTAAAAGAGTTTAGATATTAAAAAGACATATATCCCTAGGGGACCGTTTCTTTACCTGAATAGTTCTGCTCCGGGTAGCCAGGAATCCATTAGCTGGGATTAGAAGAACCATCACACCAACGCCTGCTAAAACTGAGGGTCCCAACTCTGCCCATAAGAAGAAGATGGATAAGACGATCTGTAAAGCACAGGACCACACCAAGTGCATGTAATTGGTCACGTCCATTAGCTTCTGGGCATCTACAGACATCAGGTTCACTGTTTCTCCAACAGTGTATTCTCTCCTGGCCGAGTTGGATAGGGTCAGTGCCTAAAGATAAAGATGGAGATTAAGGTCAGTAGGTAAAACAGGGACGCACAGTGCGGAAGAGAAACCTGGGAAATGAGAAGACACTAAAAAGATGCACTCTGTACGGACATGACTTCTCCAAGGACCTGTGACTTCTTGCCTTCAAATCTTACAGAGGGTATTTTCTCACTTCCGACTACTCTTTTTTTTTCTTTCCAAAAAAAAAAAAAAATCCTTTCTTCAGCCTCAATCATCCATTTACTTCTTTAACCAGAAAACTGTCAATTTATCCTTTGGTGTCCATTTAAGGCAACTTGTGACCACATCGCCTCTCGAGTTTGAGACAGATACTTCTCTGGTGTACTCTTAAAACATCCTGGACTTGCTTTTTATGTACTTTCATCCCCGTGAATCATAATTGTTTTGTTTTTCTATTTATTTACAAAGTGAAAACTGTAAGGATTTTGCTGTTGTAATATGTGGCACACCACAGGAAATTCAAATACTGAAGAATGGAAAAAAAGGAGGGAGAAAAGGACAAAGGAAGAGAAAAAGGGAAGAAATCAGTGTTATTGATTTGAACTGTGTAGATTTTTTGATATGGCTATCTTATTTGCAATCGTAGTCACACAGTGAGGGTGCAAACATTACTAAGAGGGATAGAGATTTTTATAATGGAGAAGAAAAACTCCACAGAGTCCATGAATCTGAAGTAAAATGCTTCCTCTGCTGTTGGGAGTCTTGTAGGCAAGTTCAGCATGGCTGAATCTCGTAGTGTGGGCTTTCTGCTTTCACGTTAGAGATCAGGAAGCTTACACTCACAGATCTGTTCCTCACAATAGTGCCTTGCAAAGGCTCATAACTGTAGTCCTAGCCCTCAAGAGGCTGCCAAATCCTCTTCTGTGAGTTTTTATATTCTTTTATAAATGCATTCTTTGGTTACTGAATTTTATAAACTTGAGAGATATGCAGGAGACTCAACAATATCACAAATACAGACAAAAAACTCACTGGCAGAGAAGATAAAGAAAAGAGACAGGAAAAGGGGTTACTAGGCAACATTTCTCAGAGGTTTAACCCCTGAGCCACCTCTCCAGCCCCGAGGCGTTTTCACTTTTGCCAGCACAGGTACCCAAGCTTTCAGGGGAGATCCCAGACAGCTTGCCAGCTTCTCCCGAGGGTGCAGCACCTATATCTATGAACATGCTTCATATTTTAATTTCCAAGAAAAATCTACAGAAGCCATGTGATTCATCAAAATTAGGTTTTGAGATCAGTTTTCATTTCCATCAGGTTTTCTGCAACTTTAGAATAATGCTCATGTTCACTAAGGGGGGATTTTTCTTTGTGGATATTAACATATTTGCTTACCTTCTTGTATACAGAAGCCATGATGGTTGTTCGCACATTCATTCCCAATACAAAGCACATTTGAAAATAATACTGAAGGCAGATGGATTGGATGAATGCCACGACCAACAAGAGAATTGCATAGAAATATCCAACCCACACATACGTGTTTGGGTTACTTACAAAGGAAATGAGCAATCTGCAGAGGAAGCCAAGTAAATGATACCATGAGACCTCTAAGAACACTTCACTCTATATAAGCACAGTCGACTGCCCTGCTTTCAACACTTTAGGTAATAAAGCAACCAGAATTGCCCAATTTCTTTGTAGGACTTAAGCATTTACCAAGGTTCTCTGCTTTACTTGGCAATGAGCAGCCAGTGTTTAGAGTTAATATGTAGCTGTGAGAATGAATAATGCTGTGTACGCCTATAATCCTAGCATTCAGTAGGCTGAGGCAGGAGAATTAAGGAGTTTGGTGCCAGTCTGAGCTACATGGAAGGACCCTGTCTCTTCCCCACATCCCACTGAATAACTAAAGAAATATTGCACGCAGCTGCCACTGTGTGGCTGACGGCAAAGCTTTGTGTTGATTGACCTGAACCTCCTAAAGGAAGGCTGTGGTTGTGGAGAGATGAAGTTCATTTCTCTCCTAAGGATGGTGCCCACCTCTTGGATGAGGCTTAGTTCACAGCAGTTCTGTTTAACAAGAAAAGGTCTAAGAAATACGTGGCTTCCTACTAGGAGAAGGATATCAAAGACAGCATGGCTAAAATATCTTAGATCTTGAAAACTGCCTTGTGCGCTCTATGTACACAAAGCTATAAGGTAGAAGAAAAGTGTGAGCATTTTTCATAAATGTGAATTTAATGAAAGCCCTTACCTACATATACCAAGGGCAAAAAGGAAGGTGGCAGTGGAGGTCTTAAAAGGGCCGTCCAAGGCCTGGGTACTTACTTCTGCAACTGGGGACTCACAAACAAGAGGATATCGTGCACTAATTTAATTATGAATGACTTCAGGAGCACTACGTAGGAAGTTTTGAAGAGTGACTTGATCAACCAGGATTTGGGAAAGTCTTTTGTGGCTCCAGACTTCTTTTTCTTCTTTTTAGTTTCTTCCTGGATACAGAATCAAGCAACAACAGTGTCCATAAGGTTGTGCGGTGGAAAACTTTGTTTCTTCTCTGAGTGGGCCTAAAGTTCTGGCAGGGCAGTGGACCATGTTGCCCTCCGTACAGTTCTCCGCAGTGAACCATGTTGCCCTCTTAGCACAGTTGTCCTCATCTCATTGTTGTCTACCTTTCAGTTCCTCTTTTCCCCTTTTCACTCATACTATAATCTGTTTTGGGGTAGAAAAATATACAGCTAAACTAGTAAGAATACCACGTAAAGCCAGCACGGTGACGTAATCCCTGTGTTCATGAGGTTTAGGCAGGAAGAGCATTCGTTCAAGGCTAGGTTGAATTACACTGAGTTCGAGGCCCAGTCTTAACTACATAGAAAGACCCTATCTCAAAAATCCAAGGCCAGGGGATATAGTTCAGTGATAACATGCAAGGCCCTGTACTGGATCTCAGGCAAATGGAGGAAAAATTTAAAAGGAAGAGGAGGTGGAGGAAGAAAAACAAAGAACTCTGAGTTGGGAGTCTGGTATAATGCTGAGAATGAAGGGATTTGCTACTCTATATTTGAGAAGTGCAGAAGGCTTTTTGGTTTTCGTGATTGTTAGAGGAAGCTACTGGTTGAATCACATCTCCCCAAGAAGATATGCTGAAATCCAAACCTTCCATATCTTAATGTGCACCCTTATTTGGAAATAAGTGTGTGTGAGTATAATCAAACTGAAGTCTTCAGGGTAGACTTTAATCCCAAAAGATGGTGTTCTTATAAGAAGAGAAAAGACAGAGAGAGGGCAGTTATAAAGTAATAAAGGAAGAGTATGGAATGATGCATGTACAAGCCAAAGAATGCTCAGGATTTCTGGGAGGGGGAAAAAAACTGAAGTAAGAATCTGGCGATACGTTGGTTTCAGACTTTCACTTCCTGAGCTGGAAGACAATACATCTGCCCTCCCTCTTCATTCTCTGGGATTATGGTGTGGAAATACAACCCAGGGCCTCACAGATGTGAAAGACGCACACCGCAGACTCAGTAGATGTCTTTGGTTTGCAGTACTGTGCTGTGGAATCCTAGCACTAATCCCGAGACATGACTCATTCACTAGCTTCGCTCCTACGTTTCTGGCCAACTCATGTCCCAGTTCTAGATTTTCAGATTTTCTGAGTTTCCCACCACTGACATCTTTTCATAGTTTTTCTCACTGGGGTCCAATCCGATCAATTTTTCTTGTCTAGCCAATCGCCAGCCTCCTCTCGGCTTTGACACACATCCCATAATAAGCAGCAGCCCTCATCTGCTTTGAAATACACAAGTCTACATATTACTCTCCTGCTGCAAACCTCCTGCAGGCTTTCTGTCAGATTCAGATAAAACCCTGATTCCCTGCTATGGCCAACAAGGAGCACACAGCTTACTGCCTGTCCACTTCCCTGACCTCAGACTCTCCGGGCTCCAGGCATCTTCAACCACTTCTGGGGAAAATGCCCGACATGGCTTGCTCTCGACTTCACATTCCTTTTGATTAGAACACACTTTCTTCTGATTGTACCTCCTTATTGGGTCTGTTTTCAAATGTCAGCTTTTTTGGAAGCCTTTCCTGTCACTCTGTCTAAAGCAGCAGTTACTTCAATCCACTAACATCTTTCCTTTTTCATTCATTTCTTTTCTCTTTCTTCTCCTCTTTCTTTTTCTTTGCCTTGCCTTCACTTTCTCACTATGACTCTTACTATGTTGTCCAGCTTGGTCTCAAAATAATGGATTCAAATGATCTGAGTGTGCCATTGCGATCTGCTTAAAAAAAAAACCTTTTCTTAATAGCATTTATTACTTTCTACATATGCACTAGCTTCTTATTTTCTATTTCTCTAGAGATGAGTGTTCAAGCAGGCTTGTTTTTTGTACCCAGTGTCCAAAAGCCTCAAATATATAGCTGTGCTCAGTAAATATTTCTAGTGAATGAATGAATAACTAGCTGCTAACTTCTACTAGAGTGTAAATTCTAATAATGTTATTATTTTAAAAAGTTTACATTATAGAAAATTACATACCTACTCAAGGAAAAACAATAGAATTATACATTCATGTATATAGCTAGCATCAGTAGTACTAGTAATAATAATAATATAAAAATACAGTGAAAATCAGAATCACAATGACACTGCTTCTTGCCTGAGACAGTAGCACATTAACATAGACACTTATGGAAAAGTTACCAGCATAAGGACATCTTGGCTTTGACTTTGATTCTTGCTCAAGCCATGCAGTGTGGCTCCAGGATTCTGCTGAAAGTTCTTCTGCTGCCGCTTCTGGAAGGCACGCTTGGCTTTCTGCAAGTCTCTTGCCATGTGTGTTTCAAACTTGCTCACTAGTGATTTTGTTTTAACCTCTTCTTCGACGTCCCATACGTCGTCTAGTGTCAGAGGTTGCTTGTAACCTTTGACAACAATTCTGGAACAAGAATGACCCACAGGCTGAGACCCCAGGTGCTGTGCCAGAGGCTTCCTCTGTCAAAACCTGTGTTTCAGATTTGGAGTAGTGGAATAAAGCTTTGGACGCCTCCATTGTTCCACCATCCCCAGTTCTCCTGGTCCTTTACACATGTCAGGAGAAGGGAGGCATGGAGGCCACAGAGTAGTTAGAAGACAACAGGAAAAGGAGAAGGGGGTGGTTGAATTAAGAGTCAAAGGCATCATCCCCTGCCCCTTCTCATGTTCCTTCCTCCTCATACACTGGCTGCCTCTCTGTGCTCTGCCATCTCCTTTTAGTATCTCTATGATACCCTGAAGAAACGGAGCAGGTCTCATAACTACCTCCTTATCATCTCTGTAAATCAAGTCTCGCCACAACCTGGAATTTAAAAACATGAATAGAAAACAAACCTGCTTCTTTATTGTTTTACAACGACTTTTAACTGAAATTTAGCCTTTCTTCTTAATGTGCGTGTAATAGGGTGTTTTCCTTGCCAGGAGAAATTACATGTATTTACATAGCTGGCTCATGCTCCTTACTACTTTAAAACTATGATCATTATTAGAGCTACTGTTATATTTTTTCTTATTTAAAAGTACATGCATTGCTATATCATGAATTTGCTTTTAAAATAGTGTGATAACTATATTTCAAAACACTTTATTTTCTTTATAGCCTTGTGTCCTTTATTCACTTAAAACATTATCCGAGAACAGATTTCCAAGTTTTACTAGCCTGCCAAAGGATACCACAAAACTTGAAGGCCAAAGATACCTGTTCCAGATACCCTGGTAACCCAGACTCCTGTTTCTTCTCTTCCATCCAAGCATGTACCACCCTGTCTGTCTCCATATTGCCCCACATTCTTGTTGCTGTCTCCTTCCTTTTCTCCCCTGTAATGTCCAGGGGACATTACATCCTTCCTTCACCGTCCTAATCTGCCCAATGAAGGTGCTGAATGAAACTGACATTTACGTTTCAACACTCTCTGATGCCAAAAAGAAGAGAAATGAAGGCCGCAGGAGGATTTTTTTTTAACGTTTTCCTTCACTTTCAGAGAAGTGAGGATGTAGGAATGTAGAAAACTCATAATCCAGGCACTGCCTACCTGTCGTACCAACTATACGTAATGCTACTCAGAAATGAAGCCGTGGATGATGGATTCTGAAAAATATAAGAAATTGAAGAGTAAATCAATTGGAAATAGGAACTTCATGGGACTCTGAAACTTCAAAAATTGATCTTTCTAGATATTAATCTAGAAACTAGATATGATGCTGAAGTTGGTTGGTCAACATGTTTCTTTGGATGACCATGTTATCGAAATAGATCTGGCATAACTCCATGAATTAACTAGCACATATCTAACTAGCACCGTCTCTGTTGAAGGTTTACAGGTAGACATGAAAGTCAGTGTTTCAATAGGTTTACCACTCTGCATCTTCATGTCTAAAACATTCCGTACTATGGCTTGGATATACCTTATCTGAAATACTTGGGGTTAGAAGTGTTTCAGATTTTGAACTATTCCAAATTTATAAAACATTTGGTACTATGGCTTGAATGTTTCAGATTTTGAACTATTCTAAATTTTTAAAGGTGTCAGATTTGGATAATTTTTGGATGTCAGAGTTTTGGTTCAATGATGTTCAATCTCTACCTTACGACGGAATCATAGGACTTTCACGAAGTCCAGACAACTCAAAGTTAGACCTGTTAAGATATCTTCCAGTTAAGCAATTTATGAAATGAACACATAGAATCTCACATGTGATGAGTCGCTTGTTTCTGAAAAGGCTGAAAGGATGAGGATGAGGATCTGGAACCCATAGGAGATGAAGAACATACAGGAATAGGCCAGATTAGACTTGCTGTCCTATTGGGGGAAAGTCAAGCAAATGAGCCTTTAATCCCAAATCTAAATAATTCATGTAAACTATTGCTCATGATTATAGATAATTATCAAACCCTTTGCTATCATTCTCTCCTAGAAATCAACTTACTTAAAGCCATTTCCTCTGACTTAGAATCTGCCCAGAAGTACCTCTTAATGTCACCTTCTCTTTTCTCCTTACCTGTAAGAGTGCCCGGATCAGAGTTTGAAACTGGAAAGTACTACAGAGTATTGAGAGAATCCAGAATATGGACAGGTACCAAGAGTTTTTCTGCATACACCATTGTCTGCCATGTTGGACCAGCAAAACCAGGAGCTAGAGAGAAATACATGAAATTCTGAAGAATAGTTTCAACAACCAAGGACAGGAGGGAAGAAGGATATCAGAGGACCTGGAAAGCAAGACATGTTGAAGGAAGGGATTGCTGAAACTTCTGTAATGGGTAGAGAACATGAAAGTATCAAATTTACATTTCTTCTCTGATGCCATTTAAGTTCTTCCAGTGCCTTATCTCTCTATTCACTACACTTAGGAAATCACTGGATCACTATGACATTTTAGTGGAGTTACTCTGAGAGTTATGAAAACTTTTCCAGATCCAAGGAAATTAATGTCAGGGAGTGGTATGGTTGTAGAGGCAGATTCTAACCAATAGGTCTTAGTTATCTGTGTCTAGTTGTCTAATATTGGACTAAGAAATTAATTTTTAAAACTCCAAACCTTGCTTCATATCATTTCTTATAGATGTATTGATTCCTAGACCTAGTTCTGTGCTAGAAAACCAGTATTTTGGAGGGAAAAAAGTCATGTTTTGTAGTATTTACTAATTGTCATGGTATAGATACTCTTGTGGTAGATACCAATTTCCAATAATTTCAATGTCATTAAATACACATATATCCAATCTATTCTATGCTAGTCAGTTCAAGTACACAGCTGTCTAGAACTTTCTTTTCTTTTTTTATTTTTTTTATTTTATTTTTTTTTAACGTGGGACCTGGGATCCGAACTCAGAACCTTCTGCTTGTGAGACAGAGTCACAACCCCTGAGCCATCTCTCCAGCCCCTAGAACTTTCTTTTCTTGCTTTATTACAGTGGTAGCAAACAAAAATTCTTAGAGATGCCTGGGCAGATCATGTTACTGAATGAATGCCTACAGGAAAGATAATTTCCTTCCTTCCTTCCTTCCTTCCTTCCTTCCTTCCTTCCTTCCTTCCTTCCTTCCTTCCTTCCTTCCTCCTTCCTTTCCTCCCTCCCTCCTTCCTTTCCTCCCTCCCTCCCTCCCTCCTTCCTTCTTTCCTTCCTTCCTTCCTTCCTTCCTTCCTTCCTTCCTTCCTTCCTTCCTTTCCTCCCTCCCCCTCCCCCGTCCCTCCTCCCTCTCTCCCTCCCCTCTCCCTCCCTCCCCCCTCCCCTCCCTCCCTTCTCCTCCTTCCTTCCTTCCTTCCTTCTCCCCTCTCTCTCTTTCCTATGTCTATATTTTTTAATGGATTGGAACTCATTTCCTGGGATTACAGATGTGCATCACCAAGTCTAATGAGATATCAGTTTCTGATATCAAATCGATGCAATTTCTGATAAAAATCTCTAGACTCATCCCCAATTTAAAGTAACACATACAACATTAAAAAACTACTTTACATTGTGAAATTTAAATCTCATCTGTGGGCTTAGATGACAAGATATGAAAGACTAAGGTTGGATATGGTTTTATAAATTAAAATTTAAAACAAGAGGGCTGGTGAGATAGCTAAGCAGGTAAGGTACTTGTTCACACATCTGGTTACCTGAGTTCAATTCCTGGAAGCCCATATGGTTCTCTCTCTCTCTCTCTCTCTCTCTCTCTCTCTCTTCTCTCTCTCTCTCTCTCTCCCCTCTCCCTCTTTCTCTTTCTCTGTCATAAATAAATTATAATAAAAAAGAATTACATAAAAATTAAAAATAAAAAGAAAAGCTAAATTTTATTTCATTCATCCTCTTACAACCAAGCTTTATTTCTCTGCAAACCTTCAGTAAAGCACATGAAATTGGACTTAATCTAATCCATAAAAAGAATGTTTCAGCTATTTGTCTATGGGTTGAAAGAAGATAAATAGGATAGAAGCTGTTTTGGGTCTTACCCATGTGCATAGGTAGAGGATTGGATTAGTATATCTAACAGGAGGGATTTCATCTTCTCCATAATCTTCTGTTAATACGAGGGCCAGCTCTACAACTGCTAAAATAAAAAGACAACCAACGAGCACCTGAGAAGAGAAAAGGAACTGTTAGGAACATGTTTACGAGGTTCTTAGAACAGAATGGCTTCTAGTAATTTAGAAAAAAAAAGCAGTATGCAGTAATACAGATAACAGAGTTAATAAATATTTCTAAAGCAAATAGATGCACATAGTTCAAGTAAAAATAAAGTTCAAAGTATGTCATGGTAACTGCAATCCCATGTGGGAGTGTGAGGTTGAAGGATCAAGAGTTCAAGGCAGGCCCAAACTAAACAGCAAAAACTTGTTTCAAGAACAAAGGATACATGATAAACATTTTTGAGGACTGTTGTGTGTCATGGTTTTAAAAGTGTGTCTACAGAGTTTTTGATATTCCTTCATTTACCATGTAGGAGCTTAGTTCTTTCCTTGTTTGGAGGGAGACTAGATGAAATGCTCAATTCCAATGAATAGAAAATGCGAACAGTAATGTCATGTGACTATCAAGACAAAGTCGTGAAAAGAAACGTGAAAGGCTGGACTGTGACTTGATGGCATGAAGCCTAATGCTTTTGCAACCAACTTGAAATCATACACTAGCTTAATACAAAGCTTGGACATTATCAGAAGGAAGATAAAAATAATCAGCTAGCCTGTGGATGTTGCTGAGCTGTCTGGACTGTTACATATAATAATAAACTCCTTAATGATTCAATCTAACAGAGATTGCTTGCAGGAGAGCTTTAATTGATATAATCTTTGTAGTCAACCCTAATAATATATTAGTCAGTTTTCCACTGCTGTGATAAAATGCCTGAAACAAATAGCTCATAATGATTTTTCTTGACTCATAATTTCAGTTCATGGCTATCTGGTCCTATAGCAACAAAGTTCAGCATGCCAGCAACATGTGGTCGAGGAATCCTATGGCAGCCAAGGAGCAGAGAGGCAAGAGACAGGAAGTGCCAATAGCCCAGTAACTTCTTCAAGGGTATGTCCTTGATGTCTAATCCCCTTATACTAGACCCTGTTTTCTAATGGTTCTAACAGCTCCCACTAGCACTTCAAGGTGATGGCTAAAACTTCAATACATTTGGCCTTTGGAGGACTATTCAAGATCCAAACTACAGCTGAGAATAAGGATATAAACCAGACACTTAACTGGAGTTCTTGTTCAGAACTAATATAGTGATGTCATCACTTCCTTCTTTCCCTGGTATCCACCCCAGCACTGCAAACCTGTCAACAACTCTATCCATCACGTCCACTTCCAGCTCAGACTAACAAGGCAAGTAAAGAATGCGAACGTTCTCCCGAGGAGAACTGGGCAGGAAGTGTGGTCTCTGCCCCTCAGAGTTAGTTCATCTTCATTTCACACACAGAGTAGAGAGCAGGTGAGGCATCTATTTCTGAGTGGAGCAGGTAAGTCTGTATAGATAGCTGTCCAAGAGTCAGAATTTGATGTCAGGCTTCATGTCAGAGAAAGGCCAGTGTGGAAGCCAAGTTAAACAATGGGAGAGGTAGTTCCTCCAGTCAATTAAGACCTTTTAAAAGATTTTTATTGTTCTTTTAGTGTCTCATCCATTGATGTAGTGAACTTAAAATATTTTCACATTTTAAGCCCCTATCCCATCCCCCCCTTCAAAGATTTTTATTTACAAGTGCAAGCAGAACTAAAAACTGTTAAGCAACTGAGAAAAACCAATGCTAGCAAAGAAGACAAACAACGCAATTAAATAAAACAGTTGACTCTGGGATTAAACAAGTAGAAATTGGTAAGTGAATGGAAGAAAATTGTAAATTATTTTAAAATTGATGTTCTAGGACAGATTTGAAAAGACATTGTATCTTTTCAATAGGCTTTTTAAAAGGTATGTTCAGAAAGTAAAAAGATTCTTATTAATTGGTGATAGCTGAAATAAAGCTATCTAAGAGCCTTTAGGATGACTAGACGAGAACATTGGGGGAATCTAGAACATCAGGGAAAAGAGAAAAAGTATTTTTTAAAAAGAAAGAAGGGAAAAGAAACTAAGTAGGGAAACCATCCAGGTAATTCAACATCTATCTTTAAAAAATTCTGGAAAGACAGAATTTCAGAATTGGAAGAAAGGAAATGAAGGAATGATATATGAAAATTTCTCAGAGATAAGAAAGGCATGATCGAATATACCTATGAAGTCAGACTCTTACGAACTTTCAAGATGTAAAGAGCACCTAAGTGAGGTTAGAGAATGACTCAGCAGTTAAAGTGTTTTTGCACCAACAAAATAACTGTAGTTTGAACCCACAGATTCCTTGTAAGATGCCAACTTAGATACGGCGACCCATCTATAATTCCAGCCTTGGAAGGTTGTACTGGAAATCTCCAGAAAAGCTGATGAGTCCAACTAATCCTACTTGTGAGTTCTGGGTTTGCTTACAGATCCAGATTCACAAGAATAAGAGAGATGAGTGATTAAGGATGATTTCCAATATCAATCTTAGGCCTCTATAGCCTAATATTAAGACCATGCATTATGTATACATACCTGAAAATGTAAACTACCTAATAAGGATAACAGAATAAGAATTCTTAGTACAAGATGCTGGGAACAATGTACAATGAACAATGAACAAAAACTTCAGGTTAAAAATATTGTTTTGAAACTAGAATTCTATAAGCAGATGAACATTTTTAGAATGCAAGGATTTAGAAACTTATTTCTTGCTACACTTTCTAGAAATATGATCTGAAGATGTTCTCCAATATTCACAGAGGTGCACCATAAAGTGGAATTTAAAGTTGATGGTGGAGTATGCTTAGTATAAAAGTAACAAGTAGATTAAATTTAAAAAATTCAAAATAAAAAGACTAAAGAAATGAGCCAGAGGAGAATCTGGAAACAGGACAGACTGCGGAGGCCTAGCTGAAGGTCTACACTCAAAACCAGTGGAGTTATGTTAGTCATTTCCTTCTCTCCCCACCTTCCTTCCCCATTACCTTATCTATTTCCCTGTCAGAAATAGATCAGGTTTTGAACTTGATCAAAAAATACATATAAATATGATATTTTCAGAAACAGAAGAAATCATCAAAATAATTAATATTGAAGGCTTCATAGATGGGACTGAGAGGAAGAAACTTCTGCTTTTGATTTGTTATCTTCTTCTTTTTTAATATAATGAAGAAAACATATCAAAATGTTGATAGGAGTATATCAAAGTGATATAATTAGCAGTGTGATTAATTTTCTTCCAATTTCTCCAGAGCCTCCAAATGTTCTATAGTAAACATATTTGATTGATTGATTGATTGATTTTGTGTGTGTGTATGTGTGTTTGTGTATGTGTGTGTGTGTGTGTGTGTGAGAGAGAGAGAGAGAGAGAGAGAGAGAGAGAGGGGGCACTGTGTGTCCCTATTGGGCTGGAGAGATGACTTAGGGGTTGAGATGTTTTATTTTTTATAACTAGAAAAATGCATGCAGTTTTATCAATTAGAAACAGGGAGATAAACGTTGCTTAATAATTTACTAAGTCCTTAATACACTTTGACTTTGATCTTGAGTGAATAGAGTTCATACAAAGACCTTACTAAACTCAACTTTCTCATTGGTACTAAAGAAAGGGGAAATATTATTTAATCATATTTACCACCTCTCCACCTCTGCAAAACCCTCCTTTTCCTGGAGTGTTACAGGATGACAGAGCACTCTGGTTAACCCATTAAGGATGTCTGCTTTCCCACTTTCTTAGCAGACAGTATGCTTACCTTCAACTTCAATATTTTCAAGGACTATATCCCCAGAAGTCCTGTGTATCGGTCTTTTTTTTTTTTTAATAGAAATGTCTTCTGTGTATTTTGTTAAAACCTGCTACCTGGAATAACCCCCATTCTCTTATCTTGCCTTGAACAGTTAGGCAATCGTCTGTTATACCTTTGCAAAAATTTCCGGAGTTCAATGTCTCAGTGTCCCTGCCTCATTCTGACTCCAGGACTTTCACAATAAATATTATTCATTTTTCTTTATTTATTATTCATTTTGCATGTGTGTGTGTATGTGTGTGTGTGTGTGTGTGTGTGTGTGTGTGTGTATCAGAGGGCACTGTGTGTCCCTGTGGAAGACCAAAGGTGTCTTTGGGAATCATCTTGGATTTTGCTTCTACCTCCTTTTTGCTTCGCTGGGATTTCCCAGGCTTTGCCCACCGTTTCCACCTGGTGTTTTTACGTGGGACCTGAGATCTGAACTCAGGACCTTCTGCTTGCAAGGCAAGTCTTAACCTCTGAGCTATCTCTCCAGCTCAACTATTATTCATTTTTAATTAACTTAATTACTTGCTGTGCTCTGTGTACTTTGTTTAAAATGAACCTGGTAAATCAGTTACATCTTGGTCAAGTCTGAATGAGATTAAACTGGATAGCGATGACCAAACACCAGCAATGCCAATTCAGGATGAGCAAGGAAAACAGCCCAAACACAGGCAGAAGAAGATAAGAAATAAAAGCAAGTTGAAGACTGAGCTGAGATAAAGGTTCTCATAGAAGAAACAAAGTTTTACTTTGCAATGAATTGTGCTCCTTTTATTTCAGAGGAGAAGCTAATTATTTTGAATATTTTAAGAAGCAGCTAAATTGATGCTCGCCATCCTCAAAGTAGAGCCCCCAAATAAAATTTAAATTACAAATTCTCAGATGCTGGATTAGCATAGGTAGATTATTCATTTTAGTAGGGAAGGGTTAACACATTAGTCTCTCTCTGTCTCTCTCTCGATTCATGCTTTCAAGTTAAGCATCATGTTTAAACAGAATCTTTAGAGATAGCAAGTAGAGATATCAAGTGGTAGCTTAGGGGTAAGGAAGAAAGAGGTTAGAAGATTTATTTTCAAATGGCGGAAAGTGTTTTACAATTGACTGTGACGATGGTTGCTCGTGTCTGTCAATGTACTAAAAGCCTAAACTGTATTTAAATGGGAGAGTTACATGGTATGTGAATTCTATTTCAGAATTGTCTACAAAAAGTTACACATTAGAATGAGACACTGATTTGCTCACTGCTCGGTCTTGTTATTTATTTATTAATTTATTTATTCATTCATTCATTTGAGAGAAAGGGGAGAAAGAAAGACAGAGATAGAGAGAAAATAGGCACATGTGTATTACAATATGCACATAGAAGTCAAAGGACAACATTCAGAATTCAGTTCTGTCTTTCTACCAAATTGAACTCAGGTTGCCGCATAGGCATTTACCTACTGAGTCATCTTATCAGCCCCCAGTTTCTTCTTGGAAACTCAAGAAAGACGAAAAGCCCTCCTAAGTTGACTGACTATAACAAGCTTAAGACTAACCAGCAAGAATATTGAAGCGCAAATGACGAACGTTCAAAATGCTGAGAATTTGACTTGCTTGACTCAAATTATGCCAGGGTACATTTGATATCAACGTTAAACTCAACCGGTGTGTTTGATAGAACCTGTATTCTGTGCTAGGCATTTAGTCTAACAAGGGAAGTAGTAACTGCCTCAGGCCTGGGGAGACTACTCTTTCCCTTTACAAAGTCTGATGACACCCACTCCCAGAGCATTCATGTGAATCCCACTTTCTGTGGCCAAGCTCTTTATGTAGATCATAGGTTTGCAAGTTCACTCAGCAAGGGAGGCTAATAAAACATACTTGATGATTAAGACAAATGGAAAAAAAATTGGAGAATGAGAAAAAAGAGGAGGTAGAAAAAGCAACAGTAGCAGCAGAAGTTCCTCTTCTCTTGCCTCCTGGTCTCTGTTATAATCCAAGTCCTTTCCATTGCTTCCTACACAGGTTTGTCACCATGCACACTTCCCTACGCTTTGAGTCTCATCTTGACTCATGAAATACTTTGGGAAAAATGAGAAAACCTATTTCAGATCCAAGTTTTGGGAGGTAAGTGATAGCATTATGGTTCAGAAAATACATTACATGGGTCATTTTCTTGTGGAAGTTGCCAGCCTAATTATAATATCCTGATTTATTAGAACAGTTAAAGACAGGGGATCCATACTCACTTCTCAAAAACAGAAAACAAAATAACAATTTGACTCATCATTAGTGATTAGGGATCCCATATCCGTAGGAATTAAGAATCACTATCCTTAATTAAAAACCAAGCTACTTTGACTAAGAAATATGCTGGAAGTCAGCAAGACATAGACAGCAGTTTCTGGCAAAGCTGATTAGAGACTGGGACAAAGACTCCCACCACCAAAAAAGCATCGCTATTGTGCACTCAGGAATTAAGTGTTTGAGTATAGTGGGTTTACTGTACCTGTTTGGCGAGGTAGAATTTAGTTATAGATGATCTCTTGATACTAGTTTTATATATATGGAAAAGCTGCAAAGGAGCCAAGAACCAAAGAAAGCCCAAAGGAATCCACACAAGAACAGTTTGTTCAAAACAAAGTGGCAGATCTGCCTCTGGTGTAGCCAGGAATGAGTAATTCTGGAAAAACAAAACAAAACAAAACAAAACAAAAGATTATTGAATGCATGAATTCCTCAACACATTTCAGATGCTTCTAAACAATTTTTCTAATTTTTCTTTACTGACAAATTTCATTCTTTGATCATTTTGATTCAGTTCCATATATATACTTACTCCCATCTTTTAATTATCTGTTTTTTCTCCATCCTTTATCATTAACACAAATTCATCTGGTCTTTTTAGCCACTCTAATCTCCAAAATCTTATCTTCTTGTTGTAGGAAGAAGACCATTCCTCATCTCAAAGAGGAAATAGCTTCTCTATATAAAAGGTTGTTTTGAATTTCTACCACTAGTTGAGTTCAGTGACAGAGGTGCTACTATCATCAGCAGAAAGGCAGAATGCTTAGTCATACTAGGACGTTTAGCTAACTATGCCTAGGACACATATATATATATACACACACACACATATATATATACATATATATGTATATATATATATATATACAAGGGGACCTGCTAAATTTCAACACAGGAGTAACAATAGCATTGTTGGACAAAAAATTTACTCCCAGCAGTTCTATATGAGCATTTGTATACTGTAATAAGTGAGTCGTGAGTATGGAATTAACAGTTCCTATATCTGAGTCATGTGAGGGTAGTTTTTTTTCTGTTTTCATAAATAACTTAAAATTGTTCTATCCTCTATTGATACAAATTCCTTAAAGAAAATGTTAAAATGCACAACAAAATGATTTGTCAAATCATTCTCGAGATGCCTACCAAGACATTAACCCCCTCTTCTAGGCTTGTCCCGGAGGACCTTAGGACTCAGGTTCTTCCTGACTCAACATTAAAAAGGACTGATGATATGCGGTGTTATTTCATTCTTGCTCCTCTCATCACTGTATAAACATTACCACACTTCGGGAATCAAAAGACTCGCCTACTATATTTGAACTTCATTCATCAGCCTAGGTGATGCTGAGTTTACAGACAATAAAACAAGGTAAGTATAAAGTCTGGTATCATTTCCCCTTCCACTGAGCTATGGTAATGCTGATTGCCCGTCTTAAATTCTCTGCTCTTGTGGCTCCATGATGTTGTACTATTCTTGCTAAACATCCAAATACCTGATCCTTCCTTCAATTATGCTTCTTTTAAAACATCTAATTGTAAAAAAAAAAAAAAAAAAACAGTGCTCATAATGCCCAACTTTGCATATGTATCTCACAATCCATACATCAGTTGCTAGAGCATATTATCATTTCTTTTTTTTAACATTTTTATTATTATTTCTGCTCATACAAACTTAATAGGTACACCGGTTCATATTATCATTTCAACACTAACACAACTCAACAAGACTCAGTCATGAGCCGTCTCCTCTTCCTCCTGCCCTACAAAGTTATAAATAACAATTTCCCACATTAAGGAAATTGCATTTTTCTACATTTCTCTGATAGAAGGCAATTTTTCAACCAGTTAGTCTGAGCAAATAGTCTGGGATACAATAAACATACATGAAAGCATAACCCAGGCTATTTTTTCCCAAATGGTATTTTCTGCAAGGAATTGCTTTTTCTTACAAAGGTCTAAGTTTCTAAATTTTTTGACTCTTACGGGCAGAGGACACTTTAATATAGTCTGTCTTTGACTGAGTAATTGGTAAACAATTTAGAATAAATATAATTTCTCACCCAAAAAGTAGAGTTGCAGTACTTCTCCATAGTGATTTCTAAAGCACTTCTGGAATGGAGACTTTTCTTTTCTTCTTTACTCTTTTCTTCAGAGCCGGTAAATGCTGAGCAGGAATGCACCAGTCCCCATTCTGACGTTCCACTTAAAGGCAGGGCTTCTGACCTTTCATCCCAATTACTTAATAGTTAACCTTGCTGGATGCATGTTTACATCATCCCAGTGGATAGACATGTGACTGAAACTTAACAGTTCCCAAAGTCGTTAGAATCTCTGTAGTTGATCTGAAGAAAAGGGACCAAAGAATGTAGTATGCTCTCATTCTCCTGAGTAAAATGACCTACAATGCATCAGTGCATCGCTAAACATTTGTTCAAATTCCGTTAAGAGTTTATAAAAATGTGAAATATCCATTTTACTGGATTGTTAACTAAGAACATTAAAGCATGGTTAAAAATTGTGTAAACATTGAGCTGGAAAGATGGCTTAGGGCTTAAGACTCACCTCTGCAAACAGATGGATCCCAGCTCCCATATAAAACCCGCCAGCAGCCTGTTCTTCTGGTTTTGGAGAGCAAAGCCTGCAAAATTCCAGAGCAAAGTAAGAAGGAGGTAGAAGCAATCCAAGATGATTCCCAAAGTCACCCTTAGTCCTCCACAGGGACATACAGTGCCCTCTGATACACACACACACACACACACACACACACACACACACAGAGTAAATAAATAAAATATAAAAATAGTGTAAACATTATTTGAAAAGATCAAGTTACAAAATAACATGGGCAATATGAAAACATGTAATTTATACAATAAATTTTTAATCTTACCTGGTAAATTTTAAGTCAATTTTATTTTCCATTCTACTTGTCTGTATTTTCTGATTTTTGCATAATTATTAGGCATTTGTATAATATTTAAAAGTATTTAGCATAAATTTACCATTCTAGCCATTTCTAAGCAGATATTTCAGCAGTGCTAAGTATAATCATACTGTTTTTTTCCAATCTATGAACCTTTTCATCAAAAAAAATATGCAATTCCGTGCCAATTCTTCACTGTTCCCTCTCCCCAGGAAAGCACATGTCATTTTAGTACAAGGCATTTTAAATTAGTAACAGCAAGACGTGTATTGACAGATTAAGCGCATAACTTGGAGGACCATGTAGAACCATGTGGTTACCAACACAAAATCAAACATCGTTCTAAAGTTGTGTGACAGAATTCATTTATAATGTCATTTCTTTTTTATTTTAAGAGTTTTCTTTTTTTATTTTATACAATTGCGCGCGCGTGTGTGTGTGTGTATGTGTGTGTGTGTGTGTGTGTGTGTGTGTGTGTGTGTGTAGAAACACGGGTGAATTTGAGAACCACCATAGACCACCTCCACCTCCTTGTTTACTCTGCCCCGGGATTCACAGGCTCCGCCCTACCAGAACCGGAAACGCAGGCCGCCCCCCCCCTTCCGCCTGGCGTCTATACGTGGGGTCTGGGATCCGAACTCAGGACCTTCTGCCTGCAAGGCAGAGGCTTAACCCCTGAGCCACCTCTCCAGCCCCCTATAATGTCTTATTTCAATGAACAAGAATATATTAATTTGTTGATGTTATCATCAAAATGATTGTCTCCCCCTTCCTCTCTTCCAAAAAAAATTGTGTAAAAAAACTCAGCTGAAGCAGAGGATACAAAAAGAAACCAGTTTAATTCTTGTACTAAAGTGCGATGCTTATTTTTTCATGGCTTTTCTAATAATACTTAAACACATGGATTAAACACATTGTTTGGAAATTACTAAAATGGAAGATAGGTAGACAAAGTATAACTTTATATTAACTAACATAGGCTTCTGGCACTAGTGCTCAGTGGTAGTCCTGGGTTCAAGTAAGTGAATAAATGAGCAAACAAATGTGAATAACCTCAAAAGTATAAAATCTCAATTATTCAGACAACTATGAATAATTTTGGAAAATGCCAAGAAATAAAGTATAGTTACTCTTAAAATTTTTTTTAAAAAGATAAGATCAAGGTTGTAGCTCAAGACATATTTAGCCTGCTGCTACCTGTATCCAAAACAATGAGAAAGGTAAGTGATGGAGTTGTGCCCCATGAAGCAACACCTGTAACCCCAGAACAGGGAGAGTTCAAAATCAACCTTAGTTACAAATGGGGTTCAAGGCCAGGCTGTACTACGGAGACTGTCTCAAAAACACAAAGGCAAACAAACAAGGCAAGGACGTAAAGAAAAGGGAACTCTGTGAGTCAGCAAAGCCATGACAGAAAGCAACATAGATGATCAATAACTGAACCTCATCAATAATATGACCCTGAGGCACCACTTCTGGCTATTTGTCCAAAGGAATTGAATTAGGGTCTTTTTAAATTTCTTTTTTTTAATTATTTGACAGTTTTGTATATGTATACAATGAATTTTAGTCATTTTCACCCTCTATTGCCTCATCCCCTTCCTGCTCTCACTGAGAACCTTTTCCCGGTGAGTTCCTCGTGTGCGTGCCTGTGTGTGTGTATGTGTGTGTGTGTGTTTCTCGCTGAGTTTAATAAGGGCTGCTGCATTAGCATGTGTGGACCTGGGCACTTACTGAGCGTGGTGGGTAGATCAGTGTTACGCCACTGAAGAAAGCGGCCAGCATTAATCAACAGTCCTTCAGAGGGTTGGGACTTATAAGCTTTTCCCCTTCTGTGATGACCTCTCCCCCTACAAACAGCTATGGAGGTATCCCACACCTGATACGGGAGTTTTGCTTTATGACCGATGGGAAAATCGTCTCAAAGCAGTTTCTACTATCACTTCTCTTCCCTTTCCTATGTTACCCCTGTGGGTATCTCCACTCATGCCCATTTTACTGTTTTTTTTTTTTAAATAAGTCTATAAACAAAGTTTTTTAAAAAATGTTAATTAGCTCATCACTATTTCCTCTTCTATCCTATCCTGTCACTCTTTCCCCTTTTAAACTCTAATTTTTTCCTTATCTCCTCTTTTTGCCTTCTTATCATCTTCTTTCTTCTGTCTCCCTTCCCTTCTCCTGCTCCACTACATAGCCTCTTTCTTGTTTCCTGGCTTTTACAGGTATCCCAAATTAAGCATCCACATCTGAAAGCTCAAACCTAGGATTCACATGTAAGAAAGAATATGCGGCATTTGTCCTTCTGGATGTGGGTTACTTCATTCATTATGTATTTTTCCACTTCCAGCCATTTAACTTCAGATTTAATTTTTCTTAATAGCTGGATAATATTCTATTGTGTATGTGTGTCACATTTTCATTGCCTATTCATTAGTTGATGGACTTCTAGACTCATTCTATTTTCTTGTTATTGTGAATAGAGCCACAATGAACATCTATATACAATTGTTTTTGTAGCAGGATATAGAATTGTTTGGGAATATGCTTAGGAGAATAGTACTAGATCATATGGTAGTTCTTTTCCAGCAACCTCCACACTGATTTCCGTAGTGGTCCCACCAGTTTATATTCCATCAGTTTTATTCTGTGAATAAAAGTTCCTCTTTCCCCACATCCTTGCCATCATTTTCTATTTGTTTTCCTGATATTATCTATTCTTACTGGAGTAAAATAAAACGAGAAAGTAGTTTTAATTTGCAATTACCTGATGGCTCAGGATGCCAAACAATTTTTCAGATTTTTCAGAGGAGTTTTTTCTTTGGAGAACTCTTTACATAGTTCCAAAGCCCATTTTTAAATTGGGTTGTTTGCTTTCCCGATGTTCAGCTTTTTGAGTTCTTTGTAATTATAGACACTAACCCACTTTCCTCCCATTTTGTAGGCTACCCTCCATTAGCAGTTTCTTTTGTGGAACGGAAGCTTTTTAAGTTTCACTACTTGCTGCTTGTTGATTATTGGCCTTACTTCTATGCGAAGGGAATCTATTGAGAAAGCCCTTACCTAAGCCTGTCTTTTGAAGTGTACATGGTTGCTGATAAATGACCATCAAACGGCTTAAGGGAATAAGGGGTTTGATCTCAGTCCAGCTTGACAGGGGAGCAGGCACCAACACCAAGGCCGAGGGAACTGGCCACATCATCTCTACATAATGTCTGAGAGAGGGACAATCCTTACTTGCCAGACCAGCATGTCTGGCCAAGTGTATAAAACAATGCCAACTCTCTCAACTAGCTGTCTGTATTTCATTCCAGGGCTTAATCCCACCCACCATGGGCTGGACCTTCCCCATCAGCTAGACAATCTCCTGCAGGTCTGCTCTGGGCCTAACTCAACCACTAATTCTCTACAAATGTGCCCAGAGCTCAAACCCTCAACTGTCAAGTTGACATCTGTGCCCAACTATGACATTCCATCCCTTGTCAACTTGACACAAAGACATAGCACTTTTAAATTGACCTTCAATCCTTGTCTCCACAGCTGTTAAAAGTTATCTTAAAAATATAAATACATTTTGGGGCTGGAGAGGTGGCTCAGGGGTTAAGCCTCTGCCTTGCAGGCAGAAGGTCCTGAGTTCGGATCCCAGACCCCATGTATAGACGCCGGGCAGCCTGTGTTTCTGGTCCTGGTAGGGTGGAGCTTGTGAATCCCGGGGCAGAGTAAACAAGGAGGAGGTGGAGGCGGTCCATGGTGATTCCCAAATTCGCCTGTGGTTCTACACACACACACATACACACACACATACACACACACACAACTGAATAAATAATAAAAAAAATTTTTAAAAAAGAAATCAGGTATTATAAGTGATAAATACCTCTAGCAGTGTTTGTATTGTTGAAGATACGAATTTTAAAATTGTTTTCTCATTTTGTAAAGAGTTGCATTGGAATTTACATTAAAATTGCATTGATTTTGCAGATCCTACCAATTTGTGAACATAGGCGATCTCTCCGTCTTCTGGCATCTTCTTCATTTCTTTCTTCAGTGTTTTAAGGTTTTTATTTATGTAAGTCTTTCACTTCCTTAGTTAAGTTTATTACAAGTTACTATTTTATAATTTATTTCTATCTTTTGACAATTTCATACTTAATACAATGAATTTATCATTTTCACCCCTTACTACCTGATCTCAGCCTCCTCCTTTTCCCACTACAAACATTCTTCCTCCCAACAGGTCACCTCCTTTTGTACCTTCTTGTGTTGTGTTCCAGTGAGTTTCATCTGTGTCACCTGTCCTGTCAAGTGCCTGGACCCCTGTGAAGCATGGATGTACCAAGGCGTTGTTGGGTTTTTGTTGTTTTGTTTTGGTTTTTGAGGCTATGGTGAACGGGATTGTTTTCCTTTTGTTATCTTGTTTGAATCTTCAAGAGACCTGAAACTCTATAATATGATCATTGCAGTGTTATTTCCAAAAGCCGAGATACAAAGATAACCTAAATATTCATTGATGGATAGAAAAATATGGAATTATACATATAAGTTCAGCCCTAATGAAAAAGGAAATTTTTAAATCTTAAAAATGTCATTTATGACAACATAGGTATATCTAAAGGATACTGTGTTAAATGACATAAGCCAAACACAGAAAGACGTCATATGATCTCTTTTTTATATGAAATCTTAAGTGGTTAAATTCACAGAAGCAGAGAGTAGAATGTTATTTACTAAAGACTATAAGAGAGAGATATGGAAGAGCACTATCTAAGGAGCACAAAATTTCAATTATGCAGAATGAATAAGTTTTGGAGCTCTAACACATAATATAATGACTACAGCTAACAAGTCTGTACTATATATTAGAAATTACTAAGAGGATAAAGACCAAGTGTTCTTACATACAGACAGTTGATATAAAATGATAAATATACTAATAATCTTAAATATGAAAACTACCACACAATGTGTAAATTTTACTAAGTTTATATATGTATAAACTTAATAAATTTTATCTTAACTGCATGTAATCAAAATATCTGAAATTACACATATATTCATGTAACTATACATACGAAGTCGGATACATCTGGGGCTTACTAAGGATGTAGCTCAGTGATAGAGTACTTACCTAGCATATACAAAATCTTAGAATTGATACTCAGCACTATAAAAATTCAGAATTAACAACTGGATCTTTCACACTAAAGAAATAATATTATTATTTTAGGTGTGACAATATTGTGGTTGTGTTTTAATGAATACTTATCCCTTAGAAATATATAATAAAGCATTTACATATGAAATAACATTTACAATTTGTTTCAGAATAAGATGGTGTTGAAGCAGCAAAATAAGATTGTCTATATGTTGATAATTGTTGAAACCAATTGTAGAACTAATTGTTCTATATATTGTAGTTCATTTTATTCTTCTTATTTTTATATATAGTAAATGTTTACAGAACAAAAAGTCTAAATTATAAAGCATAAGTTATATACTTTGGTTTTCCTTCAGGAAACTGCAATACAAAAGTGAAAAGTTTTCCAAATTGAGGATTACACTAGTCTGATCATAATCCTTAGACAGAAGCAACCATATTACTCAACAAAGTTATTCTTGCTAGACATTGTAAAATCCTACAAAAAAAATCCAAATGGGTGCTCAAACAGGGGTTCCTTTGAGAATAGAACAATGACTATTAGCCTTAGAAATGTATAAATTTTTACTGAAAATGGTGGCATCTTGAAAAACCAGAGTGCTGAGAAATAACCTGAAATAGTTGTGATAAATTACAGCCATGGAGCTTTTTGCATCTCTTCCCAGCAAACAAATTTGAATCAGGAGAATGTGGTAGAAATGATGTTGGCCTATGATAAATGACCATCAAACGACTTAAGGGAACAAGGAGTTTATTTTCTTACTGATAGTTCGATTACATTCTGTAGTCCAGCCTGACGGGAGAGCATGCCCCAACACCAGGCCAAGGGAACTAGCCACACCATCTCTACATAATGGCTGAGAAAGGGACAATCGTTACTTGCCAGACCAGCATGGCCAAGTGTACACAAGGATGCCAATTTCGTCAACTGGCTCTCAGTATTTTATTTATTTGTTCAGGACCTAGTTCCCACCCACCATAGGCTGAGCCTTCCCTATCAGTTAAACAATCTCCTGCAGGTTTTCTCTGGGCTTAACCCAACCACTAATTCTCCATAAATGTGCCCAGAGCTCAAACCCTTAACAGTCAAGCTGACACCTGTGCCTAACTATGACACTCTGGAATGGTCCATCATGATGAAGACTTAGCTAACTATCGAAGGTAATGAGTTTGTTTTGCTTTCCCCCCCTTTTCCACTTTGTAGCTATAAGTATTGGATCCCGGACTTTGTTCATGCTATATAAGTGCTCTACTACTGAGTTATATCCCCATTAAGTTCCAAATTTTAGTAGAGCAATAGGTAGCTGGAACAAAATAGAAAGGTCTTTGATGCTATATCGCATGAATGAATGAACTAATGAAAATAGTAACAGTGGAAATTAGATTTTGCTTATGTGTTTGTTAGCAGAGACACCTATCTATCCACACACAACCACAATATTGTCACACCTGAAATACTAATATTATTTCTTTAGTGTAAAAGAGCCAGTCGTTAATTCAGAATTTTTATAGTGCTGGGTATCAATTCTAAGACTTTGTATATGCCAGGTGAGTACTCTACCACTGAGCTACATCCTCGGTGAGCCCCAGATGTATCTGATTTTGTATGTATATACATCCTTTCTTTTAAGGATGGTATTATATCTAAAAAACAAAACAGTACCATACAGGGAAAAAAAAATCTTACTTCAGAGGCAAATATATAGTCTCATATAGTCTCCTGTGACACTAGGCAAATTTTAGATGTGGAATTAGGTTTCAAGTTCACGATCAAACCAAATATGGTTAATACCCCTCCACTAACATTTAGCTCCCTTTAGTGGTGTATTAGACTCTATCTAATAGTTGTGACAAATAGATACTTTTAAAATTGAATTCTTATCCTAGCTATAGAGAAAGGCTAACTTAGCCTTCAGAACTGTGAAAGGGATGTCCTAACAGAACCAGGCTTTATCCATCATTTCTCTGCTTCTGAGAAAATACTTTGATATCTTTGTGGTGGACAAGCTCACACACAGTGTACATTCCCAGCTCAATCACCTGCGTAACCACATGTGTGCTCAAATTCGTTCTGATATTCAAGCTGTGACGTTAAGACGGTCAATACCATTAGGATGAGTGATCTGGTTTTCTAAGAAGTGGGAGAAGAAGTCAGGAGACCTTCAGCATTCAATGCTGAGTCTAACTATTGTTTAAATCATTGTCAGTTCACATGAGCATTGCCAAGGTGTGTCAGGACTAAGTTAATCAGTAAAAAAGAAACAATTATACAGATTAAGAATGCTATTAGTCACTATAGCATGATATATTATGTGGCAACTTCTAATGTCCTGGAGCATGTCTGAGACATCCGAATCTTTTAAGTTAATCAAAATGTTTTTAAATTGCAAGATAAAGAGTGGCAGGAAAATCCAGCTCTTTGCCCGTAGGATAGGCAAAATCTTTGGAAAATCTTAAGCCCTCACATTAGGGTCCAGCGACCAACGTTTGCATTTAGGATAAAGTTAATATAATAAAGTTGTATTACCTGACATGGTCTGGCAATATTTCAATTCTTCTTAAATAAAAACATGTCTATATCTTTAAGAAAAAATAAGCTGCTTTATGGTTGAAATTTTTGGATGGAAATGGGAAGGAAAAGAGTTTGGCACCATTCTGGGCCCATGTGACTTCTAAGATAGAGGATTCAGTCTTTACATATAAAAAAACACTCAATTTAATGTCTGTTATAAAACTTAATAGTTAAGGCAAGTGAGGTTATCATATAGAACCTTATTTCATTTTGGTATTTGACAATTTCAATAAACATTTTTCTTCTCTGTTTTAATCAAGTACCAGTCAAAGTTTAAAAGGTGTAGAAGCATTTTAAAGGAACACTAAGGGAATCTGCAATCTGGGATCTGGAAGGCAAAATACAAGAATTACAAGACTACAGTAATTTTTAAATATTGCCTGTAATGCAGTCTTTCTCAGGAAAGGATGTAATATAGTGATACAGGGTCAATAAAATCTATTGGCATAAATAAGAAATTTCATATCCTATCAGTAGAAGAAAAGTATGAATGAAGTTAGTTTTATGATTTATCAGACTCTGACCTTTGGCTTGAAAAATACACACACACACACACACACACACACACACACACACATCACAAGATACTGCTGTTCTCATCATAACAAAAAATGAAAAGCTGGAAGAGTGATCTAATCTTAGATTCTCAAAAATCTGTCAGGGAAGATAAATGAACCCCAAAGTAAAGTAAAGAGCTGAGTTGTCAAACTATGACCCATGGAAGTTTGACATGCACACTAAAGGATGCTCCAGGGATGGGGGGGGGACAATGGGAGAAAGGGAGGGGGGGGAAGGAAGGGGATAAAGGGAGAGGGAGCAAGGGGATTCAGGGAGGGGTGAAAGGAGGGAGGGGAATAGGGTACCTATCAAGTTTGTATGAGTGGAAAAAATAAATAAATTAATAAAAAAAAAACTATGACCCATGGGCTAAATCCGATTTTTTTTTTTTTAATCTGAAGCTTAGAGTCTTCCTTTTCTTTTCTTTTCTTTCAATGAGGACAGTTGCTTAATTTTGACTCTCATCCTACAAATATCTATGTGGCCCTTTAGGGGAAAAAATAGCTTTCCAATTCCTGAACTAAACTCCAGAAATGACATGACAGGAGACAACTGCAACAGCTTTGATTTTTGCTTGAAACAATGTGGAAAGGAAGAGAAGTCTCCAACAGACTGAATTCTGGAAAAAACAGACTAATATTTAATAAACTTCCAAGCCATGTATGAGGCAGGCATTCGCATAATAGCAAACTCTACAAAAACTACAAAAAAAATATTTAAACCACACTTCCTACAATGTTTTACCAAATAAGTGCTAAGAATGGTGTCACAAAAGGTGAGTAACAGTGTTAGGAGAGTTGAAAGAACCCTCCCCCTTCCCTCTACCTCTGCCCCAGCCTTCTGCATTCACAGGGGTAGAGGACTAACCAGTCAGAGAAATGAAAACAACCCCAAACAATTCCACCTCTACAGAGAGAACAGTGGCTCCAACTGTCCTCAGAATGGCCCTGCAGGCAGCAGGTGGCAGGCAATGTCTCCCAAAATGTAGAAAGCAGGAGCTTTGGTGGAGTTTTAAATAGAAAGAGCTCTCCCATGGTGAGGAAAGCAGTTCATTTGACTATGAAGCAAAGGCAGATCTATATATAATCTTTCAGATGCTGCGATCCTAGACAGTTTATGAATATAGAAGGTTGTCTGAGTATATACCTCAGACAGAAATTAAATAATGAAAGGGTTCTGGTGAGGGGTGCTGAAATTGATATTGCTCCTATTCTATCAGATGAGGCTATTTATTTCATGAATTCTTTCCTTTTAAATGCTACCATTCATATTGAAAGCCTGTACTATAAAGGAGTGTAAGACATAAAGGAATAGAAAAGCTTGTCTTATGTAAAACCACTTCTCTCAAATCTATTTTCTCCTTCGGTACTGGAGACCCAACCTGAGACTTTTGTTTATGCTAGGCAAGCTCCTCTACCACTGAACTATGTCCCCAGCCTCCAAATTTTCTCTCAAAAGAAGTCTCCAAAATAAAAAATGTTTTTAATGTCTCAATATGTGAACACTCTAAATAAACTCCTATACTGCATGATGGTGTCAACACAAATGCTTGAAAGAACAGGGGGGGGGTACGGTGGGAAATAAGTGAGGAGGAAATCAGGAGGCAGGAGGGTAGGGAAGGTAAAGACACATAAACTCATTTTATTTGTGTATGAAAGGTTCGAAGAATAAGGGGAAAAATTAAAAGAAAAACACAGTGATATATATGATAACAATGGCCCATAAGGTTCTATTGCTTATGAACACAGCTGTGCTAATTTGTGTGACAGTCACACAATGCAACTTCCTCATAATACATTTGTCATCACTGTTGTTTAATGATGCACCATTGTAATTAATTACCTAGATATAATTCAGTTTAATCAGAATGACTCAGGAGAAGCAACGCGCCATATCACTGCTACTTAGCAAACAAAAAAGTTTGATTAATAAGTTACTAATTAAATAAAATTCAAATCTATTGAAATTCAATGCTTAAGATACTCAGACAGCTTCATACTTTTGGCTAATGATTAGAGACATTTTTAAAGAAGGCTTTCTTTCTTGTGTAACACTTAAATAGATGTCCAGATTGAAATGGTAACATAAAAAAGATTGTTTTTCTCTTTGTATTTTTAAATTCGGCATAGTAATTCGTACACCTGGAGAAAAATTGAAAATGTTCAACTGTGAAATAACAAAATAATTTCCCCCAACAAAAGTAATCTTTATATTTTTGTACTGTGAAAACAAAACCCCAAAAAATCTTTTATGAATATTTAGGGACAAAGTATTGCCTGACATGTATGAAGCCTGGGTTTTAAGCCCAGCACTTAAAACAACAGGCAGATATAGGGATGAAAAAATCCAATTAGATTAATGTTATCATATTCTTTCTTCCTGTGAAAGTACTTCCCTATCAATTATGAAGCCTCTTCTGAAGAAATAAATGGCAAAGAAAAAAATTTAAATAATGAATTAACTCATTGAAATGACTTAAAGCCTACCCCCCAAAAATTAACTGGGCTAGACGGATGGCTCAGGGGTTAAGATTCCATCTCAAAAGCAGAAGGGCCTGAGTTCAAATCCCAGGTCCTATGTAAAAATACCAGGCGGAAACAGCTACTGCCTGCACAGCTGGTCCTAATGAGTGGAGTCTGGTAAATCACAGAGCAAAGCATGAAGGAGGTAGAAACAATCCAGGAGTCACCCTTGAGTCACCCTTGGTCCTCCACAGGGACATACAGGGAATAAAGTGCCTGCTGATACACACACACACACACACACACACACACACACACACACTCACACACACACACACACACACACACACACATAAATAAAATAGCTTTTGTTTTGCTTTTGTATTCTTGTTTGCTTGTTTGTTTGAGACAGGATCTTCAACCAAGTAACCTAGGTTTGGCTCAGAACTCAAGATCTTTCTGCTTCAGAGTTTAGAGAATACTGGTATTACAAGTAACTTTTAACCTTTGACAAATTAGAGAGAATGGAATGTACTATTCTGTGTTCTTTGGACAGAAAGATATCAACATAGAGAGAAGTAGTAATTAATTCATTATATCTTTACGTCATGTCATCCCATAAAACATATTTTTGATAGGTGTCATAGTTAAGCACAGGTGTCAACTTGACTTTTGAGGGTTTCAGCTCTGGGCACAGTTGTAGAGAGTTGATGGTTGAGTTAAGCCCAGAACAAACCTGAAAGAGATTGTCTAGCTGATGGGGAAGACCCAGCACATGGTGGGTGGGATTAGGCCCTGGATAAATCACAGAGAGCTGATTGAGAGAGTTGGCATCCTTCTGTTCACTTGGCCAGACATGCTGGTCTGGCAAGTAAGGATTGTCCATCTCTCAGCCATTATGCGGTGACGGTACGGCCAGTTCCCTCGGCCCTGGTGTTGGTGCATGCTCTCCCTTCAAGTTGGACTGAGAACTGTAACCAGACTGCCGTAAGAAATAAACCCCTTGTTCCCTTAAGCTGTGTGATGGTCATTTATCAGCAACCATGCAGGCGGACAGCAACAATAGGTCATGACACAATAGCACATAAACTAGCATTAACTGATGTATCAGAAGGTGACTTGAAGAGAGGCAACTTGGTATGCCACAAGAGGCTTGAACCCCCACAAGAGTAGACAAGCCATAGAGAACCCTGGGGTCTATAGAAGCATGCAGGCAGGAGGGTGGGAGGTAGTGGAATGGATTGACGAAGGGAAGGAAGAGGGGTGAAAGGAAGAAGAGATAGAGGAAAGCAGGGATAAGTACTCGATATGTTTATATAACTAGAAAAATTAAATAATAATAACAAATAAAACAAGGTTACTTCACCAGAATAAAAAGATGTACTAGAAGGAAAAAAACTTTTCTGAGTCCTAAAAAAAATTAAAAATGAAAAGCACTTTTATAAAATGGTACAATATACTTATACAATTTAATTAATTTTTCAAAAGTATATTTATAAAACAAACATTAATATGAAGTAGCCAGATTGAAAATTTATTTGACACAAATGATATAGGTGCCAATATAAGCAGAAAAGTATCTTGGAGGACATGTGAGTTCACTAGCAAGTAAATCACATCCTTACGTTTGCCTGGGTTGGTCTTCAATGCTTAAGTTCAAGCAACCTTCTTGCCTCAGCCTCCAAGTATGTAAAGTACAGATATGAGTCACTATGTCTAGTGAGATATTAACAGCAACTGCTTTCAGAACCAAGCAATTGAAGAAAATAGCATAACCTCACATGTAAGGTTTGAATAGTGTAGAATATTAACTCTTCCACCTGATGATCCAAACAAGTACTTGCAAGACAATGCTGAATCATGGTTAAAAAAAAAAAAAGCACATCCTTGACAGATGTTAGTTTGTACTATGATCTTGCTTAGTCTCAAATAACTAATGCATTCTTGTAGCTTATGATTAGGCAATTATTATAGACAGTAACATGAACCAACAACATGAAAATGGCCAAATTAGTGAATCCAAGAAAACTTGCTGGATGTGTATCTTTAAGCCTGCTGCCAGTCCTGTGAAATATTTGGATTACTGTACTAACACCTGTCTTTCACTTCTGTTTGGATACATATTTGAGGTATTATCAAGTGGTAATTTAAAAATGACTGAATTTTAAGATGCCCATAATTTGTTTAAATATCTTAAAATCTATTCCAATCTTAAAATTTCGTACCGTGTAGGTTATATCCATAAAACAGCAAGTTCAGTGCGAGCATATGAATATGGGCTAAATAAAACATGCTGTTCTCATAATCATAACTTTTGCATGACAGAGAACTGTGTTATGTCTTTTATTTAAAAGACTATGTTTCTCTGTGGCCTAAAAAGAGAAAGACCACTGCTTTACTATTTTAAGACTGGACGCCTGAGGATGAAATGCAAGAAGGCTAAACAGATGACTCACTAAAGGGTGACCTATCTTCACAGAGACAATGATTGACTTGTAAGCAACCACAGATACAAAGTGCTATTCTCTAACTAGGAGACTGAATCTTGGAGTGGCTTAAGCAAACCAGAAGGACTCTAGAGGCCTCTGAACTAAGCCAAAAGAATTGCCAATAAGATTGTTCTTCCAAAGATAAGCTATCTCTTAGGAATGGTTAATATATATATAGCCTTGGACATTCTCACATCTTTGCAACAGCTAGACTGGAAGCTGACTCATTCTCCAGTTAGTATAGGGCCCTATGAAGATTATGACCAAATCAAAGGGACTTGAATAAAAATATTTGTTAGGAGTCTGGAGAAATGGCTCAATGGTTGAAGCACTTATCATATAAGCAAAAGGTCCAGAGTTCAGATCTCTAGATCCTACATAAAATACCAGGCAGGTGTGGCAGCCCACCTATAATTCCAGCCCTAGAAGGTGGAGCCTGGGAATTCCCAGAGAAAGGGGGCTCGCCAGACTAGCACCATAGATGAGCTTTGCATTTAATTAGAGATTCAACCTCAAAAAAAGAAGGCAGAAAAGTGATTGAGAGTGACTTCCAATATGAATCTCAGACCTCCACATGCATCCAACTGCACATCCATGTGTCCACAGACACACATTACCTCAGGTCATTCATTTGCATGGGAAAAAGAAGAAAATCTATTATTTACTATAAATTATAAAAAATTTGAAATGGTTTATAAAATATGTCAAATAATAAGGTAAAATGCAAATGAAAGTAGAAAAGATGACACAAAGAATAGCTCGATTATGCAAGCTCATGGTATCTGTTAGTGTCTATATATGTGCTGCTAATATGATTTGAACTTTTTTCCCCTTGGAAACTGGCTTTACCTTATTAGTTAGTTCCCACTGGTGCCCAACCAGTTGCTCCTGGGTCCATGTGGGGCTAGATATCTAGTCGTTTGTTGGATGTGGAGAGCTCATCTCCATAATCCTTTCACAAGGAAGTTGGCCATCCTATCTTTGGAAGGATTGGGAGGATTGGAGTCTGTTCCTCAGCAGGGGTGTTCCTAGCAGTGTGGGGGGTTGGCCTTTTGGAATTTCGAAGATTTTTAGAGACCCATCCCAGCATAGCTGTTCTAATCCTGCCTTATTCCCCCATAAACCTATTTGAGGACTCAGACTGCTCAGGGGAGGAAGGGCGAAGACTGCTCTGGCTACTTCCTGCTGAATTGGAGAGAAGGAAGTGAGAGCAGTCTGACTTCTTCATTTATGAAATGCTGGGATAGTCTAGAGGTCTTTGATAGATGGCTTTATTACTTCAAGGTCCATCTAAAATAGACAAAACAGATAAATTAAGCCTACAACATCTACACAAGGATTAAAACATTTTAACTGGGAAGGCAGATGGGACAAACCAAATAAGCTTAGCAGTTTTACTGTGGATTAGGGCAAGAGTTAGTAAAGAAAACCTGTTATCTTGCTTGGAATGGTCACTTCTTTTGTCTGGTGTAAAAGCAAAGAGCTGTAAGTAAGTAATTTCCATATTGGAAGACACCTTTCTCCTCTGGCTATTGTAAATCTCTAAGGTCACATTCTAAAACCTTTCTAAAAAAATGTGAGCTGTCTGAATCTTTGGACAGAACAACCTAAATTAATTTTCCTCTCCTTTCTGGGTTCTTAAAAGCAAAGCAACACAAGTCTTTAAAAAAAAAAGTAGGGATTTCCACACATGGAAAGTTCTGTAGGTCTCTAAGCATTATCCTCTGATCTAAATGAAAAGCCAGCATTGATTTGCTAATGGAGCTAGTCAGTTTAATTTTGGCAATTTTATTCTTTGCTTCTTCTGCCAAGCACTGAGTTTAACTTTAGCCAAGCTTTCAGGACAAAGGCAAAACTTTAGTAAACTTTCCATCAATACAGGTATGATTTTAATTCTACAGCATAAACTGTCTTTCCTTGGGCCTCTAAATTGTAAGCTTTCTGTTACATGCTGTCTGGATTACACCATTTTCTGAAATCTATGATCTCCTCTTAGTGTCTTTGGTGTCTAAAACCAGAACCACTAGACTGACTTTATAACAGCGCTAAAATATTTCATTACTAGGATATTTGGGCATTCAGGCATGTAAATAAAGGAGTACTTAAAAACAATACCATTATGCATGTAAGGAATCTCAGTAGTTACTTTGTGAGTGACTGGTGAACCTGTCACTCCCCTGGTCCAGAGTACTCTAGTTAAATAAACCTAGGAAGGAAGTCGAGCACTAAAAATCTATGCTCGCTTATCTATTAACAGAGGCTCCCCATTTGCATGTTAAACCCAAGGTTCTCATGAAATGCTCAAGACATGGCATTTTGGGCTTTCAGCAGCAAACTCGGCAAATTCCTTTTCCCATGGAAGAGAAGCTAAGAGCCTCAAGCCATTTCATTGATCCCCAGAAGAGGGCTCCCAGGGTTCAGGGGGCCATCCTTCTTTCAGTGGAGATTCCCACAGTTGTGACACGGGCCACATGGAAGCTTTTTGCACTTGGGACAGTTTCGAGGTGTCCAGGCTGGTCGTATTTGAAGCGTCTTTTTCCTCTTTTCCCCTGTCAGAAGGAGTCCTGAGTTGGTCTGCTTGGGCCTGCCTATTAGTATTCTATCTATCCCCTTAGGCAAATGTCAAGTTTTGATTTCTTTGTTTCCTGGTTCTTTTTCTTTCCTTCCTTTATGTTTGAAAAGTGAATTTAATCTGGATCCTCAGAGAAACTCCCTAAGTAACTGAAAAGTTCTGACCCACAGAAGACCGAAGCAGACCAGATTATAATAAGTCAAAAGCCAGCTCTAATGGGTGAGGTTCTGTGGTCCAAACAGGCTTGGGCCAGAGAAGTCGGCTCAGGGCAGGGCATGTGGCTTTTTGTAGGTCAGGGGGTCTGATAAGGATCGGAAAGGGCCAGAGAGGGGTCCCAGTGAGAGACTGGAGACATCTGCTGAGAAGGTTGCAACAGTCACCCTGCAGGTCTTTTGGATTTCTGGGAATTTTCCAGGCAGGGAGTGTTAGAAACAAGAGAAATAGGTAACTGATCCAACCTAACATCCCAAACTCTTTGGTTATATGGTCGTCATTTTGATCTGGCTGCTTCCTGATGAACAGGGGTGTTGTGGAGATGGGGGTCCAGGGATTAGGGGATCAGTGTGAAGAGGCGTATATGGATAAAGAAGCATCTGGTTTACCGCCACTTGTGGCATCTCTCAAAAATGTTCCTGGAAGAATTGTATAAGGCAGGGAGCAAACATGTAAAAGAGGCAGAAGATCAGCAGTGGGGTTATGAGGGGTGTGTTCCTCCAAGGTAATCCCAGCAGTGGGGGATGACCTTCCAAGACCTTCAGAGACTGTCCCAGTTTGGACTGCTCTAGATCTGCCTACTGTATCTCTTAACCTTCTGAGGATCCAAACTGCTCAAGGGATGAGGGGCATCGACTGCTCTGGCTACTTCCTGCTGAGTTGAGATATAGGAAGTGTGAGCAGTCAATGATTCTTATCTGTGACATGCTGGGATGATCCAGAGGTCCCCATATTTGAAGCTTTATGGATATCAGTCTGGAAGCGACAAAGCAGATAAATTAAGGATACAAGATCTAAGCATAAGGATTAAACCATTGTAATTGGGAAGGCAGATGGGATGAGCCAAAGGGTTTAGCAATCTTATTATGGGTACAGCAAGAGTTAGAAACCTTGTTATCTTGCTGGAATAGTCACTACCTTTGTCTGGGGTAAAAGCAAAAAGCAGCAGGTAATCTACATACTGGAGAAGACCTTTCTCCTCTGGCAGCTGTAAATACGTAAGGTCACATCCTAAAACCTATCCAAAAATATGTGGACTGTCTCTGAATCCTTGGACAGAACAATCTGAGTTAGTTTTCCCTCTGGGTCCTTAAAAGCAAGGAGATATCATGGACCAGAGGCATGTAAAAGAATTTTAAATTTCAAATTGTTGAGAAACTGAATCAGTTCTGTTCTAGTTTCTGATTACAGGGGACACTGTTTCCTGACATGGAAAGTTCTTCAGGTCTCTGAGCATTATCTTCCCAGCTTAACTCTAAGTTTTCCATTGCATTTTTCCTCTGTCAAGCACTAAGCTTAACTTCAGGCAAGCTTTTAGGATGAGAGCAAAACTTTATTAAACTTTTTGTGAACACATGTCTCAGACTTTAATTCCAAAGCCCAAATTGTCTTTCTTGGGCCTCCAAACTGCAAGCTTTTGAGGCAGGATTAGAGCAGCTATGCTGGCATGGGTCTCTCAAGTCTTTGAAGGTCTTTGGAATTCCTGAAGGTCATCCCCCACTGCTGGAATCACCCTGAAGGAACACTCCTGCTGAGGAACTGACTCCAATCCTCCCAGAGATAAGACAGCCAACTTCCTTACGGAAATGAGCTCTCCATATCAAACAACTTGACCTCTAGCCCACATGGGCCCAGGAACAACTGGGTTGGGCCCCAGTGGGAATAACCAATAGGAAAAAGCCAGTTTCCCTGGCTTGTCTAGGTGTATAAATATGCCTGGCCCTGGCAGCCATCTTTGGCTCCCTAGCCCCTCATGGCACTTTAGTGCCATAAACTCTGTTTCATGTCTGCTTGTCATGGTGCCATGAGTTCCTTTTCCAGCTGCCTGCTTCTCTTGGAGGTGTCCTAGCCCCTCATGGCACTCCACATCTGGAGTCCATGAGTTCTAACCTTTCTCTCCTCTAATAAACTCTACCTTAATCCTCTACACTGTGTTCTGGTTTCAATCTTCGACTCTGGAACACAAGGACCCTACAACATTAGGACGGTCCTGTCCCTGCAACATTTGGCACCCCAGATGGGACAGCCGAAAAGACCGTTTCCCTGCAACGCTTTCTGCTATATGCTGTCTGGATTCCTTCACTCTCAGGAATCTATGATTTTTCTCCCTCTAGCATCTTTGATGCTTCTAAAACCAGGATCACGTGAATGACTTTATAACAGCATTAAAATATTCCATTAAGTCTAAAGTTCAGGACATTCAGGCATGAAAACAAAGGAATACCAAAAGACACTGCCATTGAGTATATAAAGAACTTCAGTATATAAAGTATACATTGAGTATATAAAGTATATAATAGTTGCTTTGCTAAACATGTCATTTTCCTGATCTTAACAGTTCTAGTTAAACTGATGATTGACAGAAGCCCAGAAAGGAGGCTGAGCACCGAAAATCTGTGCTCGCTTGTCTCTTAACAGAGGAACAAAACGGCTTCCCATTTGCATGTTAAACCCAAGGTTCTCATGAGATGCTTTTATCAACCTGGCATTTTTGGGCTTTCTTTCACTGGGTATCAGCGGCAAACTCCTTTTCCCACTGGAGAAAGCTAAGAGCCTCAGGCCTCCTTATTGGTCCCCAGCAGAGAGGCTTTTGACCTCTGGGCCCTGGGGTTCACGGGGCAATACTTCCTCCAGTGGAGATTCCCACAGTCAGGACATGGGCCACATGAAGGCTTTTTTACTCTCAGGACAGTTTCTTTGAAGGTGCTGGTAGCATTTAAAGAAACTTTTTCCTCTTTTCCTCTGTGGGAAGGAGCCCCCTGGTTGGTCTGTTTGGACGTGTCTGTTAGTATTTTATCTATCCTCCTTAGGCAAATATCATTCTTTTTGTTTCCTGGTTCTTTCCTCCTTTTTAGTTTAGAAAAATATCTATAAATTTATCTGACTTGTTAATTCCCCTTTAAAAAAAAAAAAAAAAAAACTTGAGCCAGAATCTTGCAAGGAAAAAAAAAAAAGAAACATGAACTCAAGTTGACCCAAATGCACTTAGAAACTCTTGAGGACGGACTAATGTTGAGTCCAGATTACATTGATCCTGTTTAGTTTCAAGGGAATGGGGTCTGGCTAAAATGGAAGCTTGAAATTCCTGTTCTGCCTTGGGCTTGAGGGCATCTCTATTCTGAAACAAAGTTTTGCTTTGTTTTTTTCCAAGCACAGAGGTGTTGCAGGTCTTCCACCTCAGGCGGACACTCACTTCTACATTCACACGGAGAAACATTTCTTCCTCCATTTCAAATATGTTCTCCTCCTCCCTCTCCCCAAGAAGCCTGCTGGGAAAGGTGAGCAGCGATAGGCTTTTCTGAGGCTCAATGCCTTTTCTTCTATTACCCATCATATCTAATTTTCAACCTTCTCATAAACCTAATATCCCACAAACCTCCTGCACATACTCCATTTTCTAAGAAACATATATATTTCCTTCATATTTTCTTCCTTCTACTTGATGGCTCCCTGCTGTGTTCACATTAGATAGCCCTCAAGAAATGTCCTTTAAAGGAGGTGATAACAGTAGACCTCATCTTTAAAAGAAATTAAGAGTTGAGTCTGATTTGGCAATTTTGAAAGAAAAGTTAATATGAACTTCTAAGTAAACATCAAGACACTAGTAAATGTGGAATGAACGAGTAGCACAAGGTTCTTAGAACTCTGTAAGCACAGTATAGCATCTATATTTGGCAATAGAAACATTTACAAATCATTATATCTGAATTAAGCTAGCAGAACACAGGAGTACACATGGGAACATGGAATTAGAAGGCAGATTTGTCTCCATGAAAGAAAGCTCATACCTATTAGGAGAATGAAGAGATTCCAATGAATTTCTCAGCAATCAGTTACATTTTTTTCTTTCTGGCTGCTAGATATGTTGGTATAAGATTCCATAAAAGAAGTTGGAGGAATGAGTATAGTGGCTTTATTATTCTGGGAACACATGGGAAAAAATCATTAAAGGAATTGTGAAAGTGATGTTATCAGATTTTCGGTAAGAAACAATTATCACCTTTTGTGAAACTTTGTCATAGTTAGGCCCAGGTGTCAACTTGATTGTTGAGGGTTTTAGCTCTGGGCACATTTGTGGAGAATTAGTGGTTGGGTTAAGCCCAGAGCAAACCTGCAGGAGATTGTCTAGCTGATGGGGAAGGCCCAGCCTATAGTGGGTGAGACTAGGCCCTGAACGGAGGAGTAAAATACTGAGAGCTGGTTGAGGAAGGTGGCATCCTTCCATATGCTGGTCTGGCAAAGAAGGATTGTCCCTCTCTCGGCCATTATGTGATGATGGTGTGGCAAGTTCCCTCGGCCCTGGCATTGGTGCGTGTTTTCCCGTCAAGCTGGACTAAAAACTGTAAACAGTAATCATAAGAGAAAATAAATCCCTTGTTCCCTTAAGCCATTTGATGGTGATTTATCAGCACCCGCGCAGGTGGACTGCAACAAGCTTAATCAAAATCAGGATCAAACAAGATAGAGTATTTAAGTCAGTATGTTCTTAAGCTTTTCAGTGTTATCAAAATGGTTCATGTTAAATGAGCACATGTATTTTAATTGAGCATGCCAAATAGTAAACAGAGTCAAAAACCAAAGAAAATATAAGCGCCCATAACTTTGTTATTTTGAAACATAAAACACATATATTACATGAAATCCAGGTAACCAAGCAAGCCAAAACACTTTTTAAAGTAACCGTTAAAATGAGTTCATCACAGGGGCTGGAGAGGTGGCTCAGGGGTTAAGCCTCTGCCTTGCAGGCAGAAGGTCCTGAGTTTGGATCCTAGACCCCACATATAGCCTGCATTTCTGGTCCTGGTAGGGCGGAGCCTATGAATCCAGGGGCAGAGTAAACAAGGAGGAGGTGGAGGCGTCCATGGTGGTTCCCGAATTTGCCCGTGGTTCTACACACACACACACACACACACACACACATATATACCTACACAGGCACACACGCACAATTGACTAAAAATAATAAAAAAAAAACTAAAAAAAAAATGAGTTCATCACAGACAAAACGCAAAGAACAGCAGACGGTTCTTCTGGTCCCTCCATACAGGGTGGGGAAGAGGTTTTTTCTTGGGTTGCTATTGGGGGAAATTAAGTAAGAGAGAGGTTGAGACTTCTGCTAGCCAGTCTACCTTAAATGGATAAATTTTAACTTTTTCATTACCGGAGTTCAAGCTAAACAAGACCAGTGAGGCCCAGGAGTTTCTACTGGGTCCTCCAGCTGCTTCAAGCTCCGGGAGCTGTGCTGCGTCCAGCTTCTCCCCCTTGAGCTTACCAAGTGTGTGCACACCCAAGTGTGAGGGCTGAGATTCGCTGTGCCACAGGTTCTCTGGGAAGATCTCAGCCTCCAAGCCCTGAAATTTTCAGGTGGTGCCCCTCCTAAGGGTGAGTCCTTCCCCTCACCTGCCCTTTGCCAGATCAACAAGTCTCACACCAAGTTTGAACAAAGACAACAAATGGCTTACCTCTTCCTCAGAAGTCTAAGCGTTGGGAGGCTGCAGTTGAGCTGCAGGACTGAACATCTGCAGTCCCCCAAGGCTGGTCAGAAGGGGCAGTTAATTGGTCTGAACCCCCTCATCCTGGGCAAGCCCCCAGAATGTTCTGGATTTGGGGGTCATCCAGAGATTCACCATAGACCAAAAGTGTTAAAAATTAATAACTGAGAGGCTTTATTAGAGAGAGAGAGACTGGTACCAGGGCTTACACACACGGGCAGGGTGATGTGTGTGCAGCAGTGTCTTTTTCTTTGACAGTGGAGGGGGTTAAGCCAAGTGAGAGACTGAGTTGGAGGGAACAGTTCTTGGGAGGAAGACTTGGGCGGTAGAACGTTGGCTACAGAAGGAGGTAAGAGTGCAAGTCCCAGAAAGCTTGGACATAGGGAATCTCAGACTATCTGCTTGACTGCAGCAGAAATTATCTAAGTCACGGAGGGTGCTGTAATCGAAAGTGCCCTCCGGAGGCCAGCGCGACTGGTGGAGCAGGTCCTGAGGCAGGCCACCATGGAGAAAAAGACCAGGTGCTTTTTGGTCTGAGATGGTCCCAATTTGGAAAAATTTTGGATCAGAACCCCTAGTGCGGTCTGTGGGTCAAATTTTGACTCTGAAGTTCCCGTATCGAAATCCCGAGTCAGAGACCAGAGGCTAGAGAGGGGTGTCCCTCGGTAGCGACTAAGGTCGGGAAGAAGGGAACCTCAGGGAGGGACATTGCCCGATCGGATGAGGAGCCCTCGGCCAGCAGGGACAGACAGGAGCTCTCAGAAAGCAGGCTAGATTGGCAGGGGCTTACCTGAGCCAAAAATCGCTGGCACACAATCAGAGGAGAGGAGCTGCCCCTCCGTCAGGCGACGGCTGGTTGGAGAGGGGCACCAGATGAAAAGTTCCTATGCAAAAGACTGAATCAAACCAGATTATAATAAGTCAAAAGCCAGCTTTAATGAATGGGAAGGCCCTGGGGCGAGGTCTGAGGTCCAAACAGGCTTGGACAAGTCGTACGCAGGGCAGGATCGTGTGGCTTTTTATAGGTCAGGGGGTCCGATAAGGATGGGGAAGTGGCAGGAAGGGGTCCCAGTGAGAGATTAGAGACATCTGCTGAGGAGGTTGCAACAGCCATCCTGTGGGTCTTCTGGATTTCTGGGGACCTTCCAGATAAGGCAGGGGAGCGGTAGAAACAAGAGAAATATGTAACCAATCCAATCTAATAGTAACTTAGGCCAAAATCTTGTACGAAAAAGGAAATATGAACCTGAGTTGATCTAAATGTACTTTAGTTTATCTTCTTTAGAATTCCAATGTTGGATCTGAACTACATTGACCCTGATTACTTTTAAGGTTGGGGGGTTTTGGCTGAGGTGGAAGCTAGATGAAATTTTGTTCTATCTTAGTCTTGAGGGCATTTCTATTGGAAGACAAAGCTTTTTCTGAATTACTAGTTGGTACTTTTGGTAGAGATCTCTAGTATCTAAATGCCAGTTGTTTGCCATTTAGCAAAACAAATCCAGTTAGAGGATGGTATTATCATTTGAATATCCTCCTGGGGGGATCATCTCTCATCTCTATCTGAGAATACCTCTTTTTTAGGTTAGTAGGACTACACATTCTCCTGTTAATCTCTGGACACAGGATGGTGCACTCTCTCTTTGGTTTCAGTCTAGTGGACCTGGATTTGGGGAAAGGACGCATGGCTCAGCAAAGCTCTACGAAGCACTATAAAAACCCAGTGACTGACCCTGAGGCCAGTGCCATACTGTGGCGTGGTCAGCAGGGATGCCCACTAAGGCTGTAAAAACATGGCATGGTCAGCAGAGATGTCCAATGACGCTGTAGAAATGTGGCGTGGTCAGCGGATGTCCATTGATGCCATACTTAAAGGGGTATAGGGTCTATGGTCCACCCATGCCTGAATCATTTCCTGAATTCCCTGTTATTTAAACAGATGTATGGTCACTATCTCAGACATGAAACGCTTTTCCTTTAGATTGAACATTTCTAGAAATTTCCCTTCATTGACTAACAAGACCTAAAGTCACATTGATTCCCACGAGGAGAGATCATTTACATGCCAGTCTGGCCACACTCTTTGCAGAGTCATGGGTGACAACTTAGCCATAGTGGGTTCAACTGTTTCGTGACTTGCGATCCAATTCTAATCCGATCCCACCCTAGACTGTATGTTATCACCATGGAACCGCAGAACTGGCCCAATTGAATCCTGAGGCTTTAAGAGATCTTAGGGGTCTCCCCATAAATTCGAGCGCTGAGGTGTTGCAGGTCTTCACTCACATTCCCTCCTCCATTTTAAAAGTGTCCTTCTCCAGATTTTCACTACCTTAGCTGGTGGAATCTGCCTCTCCTGTTGGGGTCCAGCCACCGTCGCCAAATGTTGCAGGAACAGTCTTTCCTTTCTGTTGGCCGAATATTCCTTCCGGGTACCAAATGTTACAGGTCCCTGTTCAGGTGCCAAATGTTGCAGGAATGATTGTCCCGATGTTGCAGGCTTCTTGTGTTTGGGAGTTGAAGATTGAAACCAGAGCACGTGTAGAGAATTAAGGTTTTATTAGAGGAGAGAAAGGCTGGAACTCATGGACTCCATGAGGGGAAGGCACCCCGGAGAACTCATGGACTCCGGGCACGGAACCCATGGGACAGGAGGAACGGGAAAAGAACACATGGCAATCCCATGCCATGAGGGGTGGGCGCCTGACTTGAACTTAAGGGGCAATGAAAGAAGGGAACAGGAGAGTGGGAAGGACATGGATGGATTGGTGAAGGGAGGGGAAGGTGAAAGAGGAAAGGGATGGGAGGGAGAGGAGACAAGGACATAAACTCATTTTGTTTGTATATCAAAAATTCTTAATAAAAAATGTTAAGTGGAAAAGTGATCAAGGACAATTTCTGATACAATACTTGTACTTGTATACCTGTGTACATATGTGTCCACCCACATGCAAATGTAAAACACATGTAAAACATGCACACACATACACAGCCTGATATATACATATGAAAAATAGGGGAAAAGTAGGAAGAAATATTTCAATTTTTAAAATAATTCTTTCATTATGTTTATTCCAAAGCATATGACATTATATAGAGATTATATATACATTTTATCTAGACACACCACTTAAAATTACTTATAGATCTATTTACATACAATAAACTGAACATATTTACAATGTTCTTTATTTGTATATGCAATTTAAATTTTTCCATTTCTGACTTTTTGCAATCCTTCTACATACGCCTCCTGAGATTTCAGGTATGAGCTACCATACCTGGCTCTAAGAACTTTTAAATCCTGCTTCCCAGGTCTAGAGAAGTATGGTGGTACAAATATTTTAATATTTCCACTGTTGTTGCTGTTGCGGATACACCGAACAATCATGACCCTACCTGCACAGAATGCAATTCTGGATCACAGATAAATCTGCACACTCCTTTGCTATTGGGTCCCCTGGCAGCAGAACCTTCTGTTTCATCTTTATTGCTCACTATTATCCTTCCATTATCTCCAAAATAAATTAGCATGCTGGCACATGCCATTAAAGGCAATCCAAATGAAAATCAGTGGGCCACATATGCAGAAAGAAACAAAATTGGGAGTGAGACTGGGAGGGAAGAAGATTGACGGTGGGAAAGGTGGGGAATGGGATTGGGTAATAATCGAGTAAAATTACATAAGTTCATCATGTTCATGTATAAAACTCTAAAAGAAAAAAAAATTATTTACAAAATTAACTTGCCACACTTTCCTCAGCATGAATGTCACTATCAAATTACTACTGTCAGATGCACCCGTTTTCTGAGCCCTGGTTTGCCTTTCTGAGCTAGAGCCACCACCATGCCCTCAATCCCTCTCACAGAGGTGCCACACAGATGTAGGTTTCTGTGCTGTCAGCACCATTTTCCATGACTGCTCTGGAAAATCCAAAGAAATCGACCATTTCAAACCAGAGGACACACTATGTCCTTGCTTCAGCATCCTGCGTGACAGAACGTATGAGGAACAAAACCCCAAACTCACATCTAGCAGTGTGTGGATTAGCAGAGGCCCAAGGGATGGTCAGGTGTTGTCTGGTATTGCTCTGCTTTATTAGCTTGAGATAAGGTCTGTCGCTGAGCCAGCAGCTGTTTTGGCAAGAATGGCTGGTCAGCAAGTTCTCATGATCCACCCACTTCTTTACCCCAATGCTGGGGTTACAGGCATGAGTAGCCATGGCAGCTTTCACATGAGCTGGGGATTCAAACTCAGGTCTTCATGCTTGCATAGCAAGCACTCTTAGCTCCGTTTCCCAACCCCGAGGAATTGTTATGTACTACCATCTCACTATACCCTCTGTGTCATGCGCAAAACAACGTATCCAACAAGTATGCAATGAAAAGAAAAACTAAAAAACAGAAAAACAAAACATGGAGCTGGACAAAAGCACTTGTGCAAGCTTGACCTGAGTTTGATTACTGGAATCCACATAAAAACCACATGTGGGGGGTTCATCTGTATTCTCAGTATGTCCACAGTAAAAGGACAGGCAAGAAATTCTCCTGGGCCAGCCAGCCTAGATTATAATGAGCAGCAGGAACAAGAGAAATCTTGCCTTAACAAAGCAAAAAGCAGTTGGTACTCCTGAAAGTTGTCTTTTCTCTCTCTCTCTCTCACACACACACACATACACACAAACACGCACACCCCACACAAATTTAAAAAGAAAATTTCAATACAATCTTCTGTTTCATACTGAGCTACAGACTACATTCAATGAAGAAATAAGAGACTAAAACAACTGAATAAGAATTTTTATTTTACAAATAAAAAGGAAAAAAGAAACTGGTTGTGAATTGACTTTAAAGCCATACTCTGATTTAATACCTTGCAGATGAATTTTCCTAGTTAATTAGTTCCACTGAAAACGAGTACAGACCAAATTTAACCATGATGATGGCAATGACTAAGCAAAGGAGGTGACTGCATTACTGTTTTGATTTCTTTTTCTTTCTTCATAGAAAGAACTTCATACTCCAATGGCCATATGAAGCTTAAAGACTTCCTGGCCAGCGAAGAAAGCTAAAGAGGTGTCGCAAGAAACTGTAGCTTATACTTTTACCTTCATATACTTCATATTGTGATATCCATGTCTCTCAGAGAGGTTTAATTAAACCAGGATATTCTTGGCAATAGCATTCAAAGTTCTTACTTTTGTCACATCTGTTATTTTCAGAGAATATTCTGAATGAGCAAGTGAGGCTCCCATTGCAACAGAGGAATTTCTGCAATCAATAAAGAACAGATAATGTTATCGGCTGCTAAAATAAGCCCTCCTATTGGCCCTTTGCTTTATAGGCTATCTCATGGCTTAGGAATAAGCAAAGCCAAGGACCCTGGCTTCATGTATCAACCAACTGAAACATTTAGGAGCTAAATCTGCCAGACAGTATGTTTGATTTTATGTATCTGAAAATGCAAGTTCTAAGGTTCTTTTTTTTTTTTTTTAACTTTGCGTTTCCCCAACTAGTAAATGGGAAGATTATGCTATTAAGTTATAGGAATCCTCTCAAGTACATAAAAAAGCATAATAGCTTAAATTCCATAGTGATGATATAATTTCAAAATAACTGCAAGTAGAGAACAAAGGTAAAGGAAGGCTAAGTATTCACAGCAGAAGAGAAAAAAATGGTTATGAGTCTTCTATGTTTACACCAATTATTAAGTTTGTAGAAGAATAGCATAGGGGAACAGACATATGTAAGCATGTGACTCATTTGAAGTTTCAGTGTGCCAAATTCATTTATTATTAACTGCCCTAAGTTCAGTGATGCTTTAATTAGACAATCATCTCCACTGAATTAACAGACCACCTCTCTCTTTCAATAGAAAAAGCAGATTAGATTAAACCACAATGGAAGCAATAGGAAACAAGACTAAGCAAACGCTGTATAGAGGTCCTGAAGATCCCATAATCTGAATATCTTACAGATTTGTTGCAAAAAAACAACAAAAATACTTACTAATCACAATATCTCATTATTTAATAATGGCATTAACTAAAGTTTTCTCATTTGAGCAAATATTAATTCCAACCTTTCTTGTATAAACCAAAGGATCTATTTTTACCGAAACTTCATTCCTGAGTCTCTAGAAGACCGAGCAGAACAATGGAATTCTGTAGCACCCGAACCTTCCAGGATTCTTTGTAGATTTTTGTCTGTTATGCCGCCTCCTGTTGAAAAGAACAAATAATACATTATGTGGAATAGAATCTTACATAAAATTTAAAGAACTACTTGAAAATTCCAATCTGAAATTTTTTATTGATTCAAGAATTATTCTCTCTGAGCTAGAATGAGATCAGAAAATAAATAAGACCTATGCTATAGATTCTGGAGTACGAGTAAGGAGATAGTCTATACTATATCTTTTCTCTATATAACAATGCTATACATTGCTATATTTAAATTTTAAATAAAAGGACTATTTTGGGACAAGAAAAATAATCCCCTTCACTTAAGTAAAATCAAAGTAGAGCATAAGGTAAAGACAGGCTTGAGATAATTTTTTTAAAAAAATAAGCTTGAGGAAAGGGCTATAAAATTATCTCCAGCAATGTACCTGAAAGAGAGAACCTACAGTTTTTTCTGTGGCCCAGGATTTGAAGAGCATGACTCTATAGGAAATGGGAACAAGCAAACTGTTCATGGTTGCTCATTATAATAAGCTTTTTTTTTTTTTCATTTTACAGAAGAATCTAATTTTACTTTATTAAAACTCCACAACCAAGTGCTTTACTCATGACATTTGTTTTGATCATCTTTAACATATTTATAAGTCATATTTAGAATACCAGAATTATACATGTGAAATTAGTTTATTCATCTTTCTGTTCTTAACTCTAAATATAGAAGATATTTTCAGTAAGTATTTTAAGATAGCATTAGTTAGGTATGTTGTATCTTATGCTACCAGTTTGTAATATACTATTTCAGGCTCATTAATCTGATTTTTTGCTGTTGTTAGGGCTACAGGTATCTTGCTAAATCCTTAAGAAATAGAAAGAACAAGTCAATCAGATCCATGTTTGTAATCTCAGCAGTTGAGACTGAATCATGAAGATCTCAGGTTTGGACTCAACCTGAGCTGTATAGCAAGATAAGACTCTCAAAAAAAAAAAAGGTAGGAAGACCATAAAGCCAAGAAGTCAGATTTGGATTGAATCCTGGCCTCATCATTTGTGGCTTCATATAGCAGTATGATATTAACATAAATTGTTTGAATTTACTGAGCCTCAAACCTTTTCACCAATAGAATAGCAGTAATACTGCTTACTTCATTGACAAGATTAAATGAGTAAAAGACAAATGTTATTGTTTCCTTCTAACAAATAAAACACCTGGTAGTGAAAGACATTGATCAATTATGAACTTTAAGTACATAAGTAAACATTTATTTTCTCAATTATGACTAACATAGAGTGACAGTTAAAAGGAATTTCAAAGTTCAATATTTCTCTATTTTCTTTATTTACTTTCTTGAGATAATCTTGCTATGATGCCAAGGGTATCCTTGAAATTGTGATTCTCCTGCCTCAGTTCCTTAAGTAGCTGGTTCCCTTGATTGCTTTTGTCTTTTTCTGCACCCGTCAACAAGTACAGGGGACTGACCTGAAGTCTTGTGCTATATCTCCAACACCTTCTCAAACAGCTGGGATTATAGGTTTGTGCCATCTCATCTGGTTCTATTATTAATATTTTTCTGTCTTTATACAAACTGGAGCCTAAATATATTATGTTTCATTGTGAAAAGACCTTGTATGGCAATTAATATGTTCTATTTATCTTTATAAATACTTCCCAATGATGAATATTCATTAGAAATTCATATTGATTTAACAAAGCATTATTTCATGAAATCATAATAATCTGTATTTTATTCTGTGAGTTTCTCAGGCAGAACTGCATCCTTATGATGTAATCTAATGTGAAATATACAGAATCATTCACTTATTCAAATATATAACCAGAATCCTTACAACCTATCAGTTTATATAAAGTATAGAGCTTAGAGGAGCAAACTAAACAAGATAAAAAAGGAACAAACTGTCAAACTTAGAAAATATGACATTCCACAAGGCAAAGGTACAAATTTTTTTTCAAGCTTTCACTAACTTTATTTTTTTTTAATTGTGCATGTTTGTGTGTGTGTGTATCAGAGGGTACTGTGTGTCCCTGTGGAGGACCAAGGGTAACTTTGGGAATCATCCTGGATTGTTTCTACCTCCTTTTTGCTTCATCCACCAGGGCAGGAAGTGCAGGTTGCCACCATTTCTGCCTGATGTTTTTACATGGGACCTGGAATCAAAACTCAGAACCTTCTGATTTCGAGGCAGAGTCTTAAACCCTGAGCCATCTTTCCAGCCCAGGTACAAACTTTTTAACTGTCATTTTTAAGCAAAAAAACCTTCTTTATTAAGAGATGTTAACAATACAAGTCTAAAAATTCAAAGCAGGATCTGCATTTGAGAGAAAATATGCAATATTTGCTTTTCTAAATTTGAGTTATCTCACTTGGCATATTTTCCAATTCAGTCCATTTTCATGAAACTTTTATTTCATTTTTCATTATAGCTGAGTATAAACTGTATTTTACTATTTATGGACATCTAGACTAATTTTATGCCACAGTTATTGTAGATAGACCTTCCCCAGTGGCTGTACCCGTTCACATTCCCACCAATAGTGAACAGGCTTTCCCTTCACTTGTCTCCATGGCAGCATGTTTTCCTTATGATGTCAGTCTAGTTGGCGTAATAAGGAATCTCCAAGTAGTTTTGCTTTGCATTTCCCTGATGGCCGAGGATGTTGAACACTTTTTTAAAAATTTCTTAAATGCTGTCCAGTTTCACAGCCTATTTTTAACTGGGTTGTGCTTGTTTCTTTGGTACTTAGCTCCTTCAGTTCTAGACCTTAATCCTTTTTTAGACAAATATTTACATAACAAAGATTTTCTCCCATTCTCTTGGCTGCTTCTTCACTCAATTTGTTTCATTTTCTGTACAGAAATTTTTAATTTCATTAGGCCCCATTAGTCGATAGTTGGTTTTATTTCCTGAGTAACTGGAATCTTACTCAGAAAATCCTTACCTATGCACATATTTTGAAATGCTGTTCCTACTTTCTTCTCTAGCAGTTTCAGGTCTACATTAAAGTCTCTGAACCAGTTAGAGTTGATTCTTATTCAGGATGAGATAAGGATCGAGTTTCATTCTTCTACATATAGGTATTCAGTTTCCCAACACAATTTGTTGAAGAGGTGTCTTTTCTCTAGTATTTTTGACATTTTTGTCAAAAATCATATAGCTTGCAACTGCATGGATTTATGTCTAGACCTTCTATTCTTTTCCATTGAGCTATATGTCTATTTTGTGCCAGTAATGCTGTTTTGTTTCTATGGTTTTGTAATAAACCTTAAAATCAAGTATATGGTTATACTTCAAGCTCCTGCCCACCCTGGCACAGGACTGCTTTGGCTAGCCAAGATCCTTTGTGATTCCAAATGACTTGTAAAATTGTTTTTTCTAGTTCTTGGAAGAATGGTATTGGGATTCTGATGGGCATTACGTTTAGTCTGTATATTATTTTCAGTAAGATAGCCATTCTCACGATACTGATTCTTCTAGTCCATGAGTATGGGAGGTCTTTCCATCTTGTGTCTTCCTCGATTTCTCTCTTGAGTGTTTTAAAGTTTTCATTGTGGAGGTGTTTCACTTCCTTCCAGAGAGACAATTATTAAAGGATGCTGAGGTGGACCTGCCAGAGGAAGGACTTAAGGCCTATCAAGCTGACGGCTGCCCGAATCTCTGCGGGAAGCACCCAGGACAGAGGTTCATACTGAGGCTTTGGGATTGCCTTTGTGGAGGACAAGGGAGCTTGGCATGTTTGTCCTCATCTCTTGGAGGAACGCAGAAAAGAGAATGTTACCTCCTGGACTGCCCTAGGCTAGCTAGGTGGCTTGAAGGCAAAATGCAAGGGAAGGACCACCTAAGGGCAGAAGAGGGGCTGGGACTAAAAGTTTGGAACCTGGCCACAAGAGCCAAAGACGGTCTCTTTTTCTGTTCTTATTCGGTAAAACCAGTGGATCAATTTCAGGTATTTATCTTTTTAAACTCACATTATAACAACTGAAGGAGTGGGGTAAGAGAAAAAAGTCAATTGGCAGATATTTAAAATTCATGATTTACTTGTTGGATTTATAACATGCTACCACAATAAATACAGTAAAATTCTTATTGGAAGAAATAAGTCTTTTTAGTCTATTGAGATGATCATGTAATTTCTGTCCTTGGGCCCACTTATACAATGCGTTTACCAATTTGTGTGGAGTGAATCATCACTGCCCTTCTGGAATAAAGTCAATATCATGATCATAGTGACTAATCTTTTTGATGTGCTTCTGCATTCAATTTGCAGGTATTTTGTTAAGTTTTTGGATCTATATTCATCAGGAAGATTGGGCAATATTTGTGTATGTGTGTGTGTGTGTGTGTGTGTGTGTGTGTGTGTGTCTTTATTTGTATGTTTAAGATGGAATGAAAGTGAGCTGAGGAACCTAGAAAAGGGCCGTCTTGAGGAGAAGAGGGATTAAATGAAGGGACAGTGGAATACATGTGATATGAAAGTAATGGAGATAATACCGGGTGTGGAAAGGTTTAAGTGGAAAAGTTTGAGTTAATTCCAGATTTCAGATCTCCTCATCTTACACACTTGTCATAGGTAGATGCCTTCATCAACTTGACAACTGAGGACTAGAGCTGTGGCACAGTTGTAAAAATGGCAGTTGAGTCGAGGCCTAGGCAAGCCTGCAGGATGTCTGATTGATGGGGAGGGCCCAGCCCATGATGCGTGGGACGAGGCCCTGGGCAGGTGGATAAGACAGAGAAACCGGCATTCTTTGTACTTGGACAGACGCTGGTCTAACGAATGAGGACTGGCTCTCAGTGGTCCTGTAGACGTGGTGTGGCCAGTTCCTTCAGCTCCTAGTGTTGACAAGAACTCTCCTGCCAAGTTGGACAAGGAACCGTAACCAAGAGTCATAAGCCAAAAGAAAACCTCTTCGAAGGGGGGAGGAAGGGAAGCTGGGGTAAAACTCAATATCCTTGTAAAGGTAGAAAAAAATTGAAAAATAAAACAAAAGAAACCTCTTGTTCCTGTGAGCCATTTGGTTATGAATTTATCAGGTACAATGCAAAGTAACTATGACAACATATATATATTCTTGTCTCTAAACATCATGTTCTAATACTTTCTCCTTCATTTTCTTGGCACTTGCACTATATTTCAGTGTTATGCTAAGAAATGGAAAGATAAATACCTGGCATTACCACAATCCTGCCTTTTGCCTGAAAAAAAAGAAAAGAAAAGTGAATTTTAAGTTTCCTACTCTTAATTGGGATAGGTGTATTAAAAGTTTTTAGTTACTGCTAAAGCCTAATTTTTGCTTTATCCTTAGGTTATAGTTTGAATGTGAAATGTTCACCATAGGTTTGGCTGTCAGCTGACTGACTTGAGGAATGACTGGATAAGGACTGTAAGAATGAAATAACCAAATCTGAATAGACTACTGGGAGGTGGTACAACTGTGTGGAAGGTGAGGCCTTGAGAGAGGAGACAGTTCACTAGGGCATATCCTTGAGAGCTATGCCTTGCCCTTGAATCTTGTTACTGCTGTCTCTGCTTCCTGTCCACCATGAAATAAACAGCTTCTGCCACCATAACAAACAACAAAGTCAGAGGCTATGGACTGAAACCTTAGAATCAAGATCAAAATAAGTAATTCCTTTCTTTAAGTTGTTTATGTTAAGTATTTTGTCACAGAAATGAAAGTCTAACTAACAGACCTTGCAACTATTTTGGGAAGTAGGTATTAATAGCATTCCAATATTATAGATGAGGAAACTGAGCTGTAGAGTTCTCAGGTCATTTGCCCAAGGACACTGTCAATAAGTAGAAAAATCAAGATTTAAGCCAGGATTTGTCTCTAAAAGTCCACGCTTTTTAACTATTATGTTATAGTGCTAGGTAGTTACTAAAGAGGTAAAGTTAGTACATGAACATATTTGATTTAGTTTTTCTTGCTAATCAATTGATTAATATACATAGCAATCACTTGAGAGAGAGAGAGAAAGAATTGAGAGACTGATTTTACATGACTTACTTCTTCTCCTAATCTTTCAAACTGAAAAACCGTTTAAAACTCCTTTCAAAATATTTTAGGCTTTCCCAGTGAGCCAAGGATTAAATATAAATGCTATTTAGTACAGTTTTCAAGGTTTTGGGTATCATTCTTTTCTTCACTTTCAAATTCACTTATTCTTCAGTTTCTTAGATATTTTTTTCTTTTGTTTCGAAGCCTTTAAGCATAATGTTTCTTTTGTAGAAACAACTACTACACTTTTTTTTTTTTACTCTCCACTTTAATAAGATAAAAAGTATCCTTAAAATAAGTAAGAAGTTTATCTTGGAAGCTTTTTCTTCTACGTAGTTTTCCCCAACTATTGCCAAATTCTATTCTCCCAAACCTGGAATTAATCCCTCTCCATAGTGTCCCCAAGGCATCTTTTTAAAAATACTACTATTGGGTACAAGTAAAAAGTGTCTGAAAACAGGTCAACCGTAATCAGGACATCTAACCCGTCCCATCAAGGGAACACTGTGAAAGAGGGTGCTGTAAAAATGTTAGAGTCAGAGGACTGGCATGGTGATGTCAGGCTGTAGCCCCTGTCCTCACCGGGGCTGTCAATAGAAGTCAGTACAACACTCTCTGCTTTCACTAGGCCTCTAGCGACACCTTGTCATGGAACTCAGAAGATCAATATGAGACAGGACCGTAGCCTGAAGACTGTATGGGGCTGGGGTCGGACTACAGAAAAGAGAATTCTATATACTCGTCAGGTTACCCACTGGTAGACCACTCCACACCCAGTTCCTAGCAAATGCAGAAGTCCTAGATAGGACCAAGTGGATTAAGCATGCAGAGAGATGGAAGAGAGGGGAATGGGATGGAGGGGAGAAAAGGGAGAAAATGGGGGATGGGAAATGGAGAGAGGAATATGTAGCAGTTGATGAAAATACACAAACCAAACCCATTGTTAACATAAATTAAAATAAATAAAGTTAAAAAATAACTATTGGGCTAGGGAGAATGCTCAGTGATTAAAGTCTTTGCCTCCTAAGCAAAAAGACCTGAGTTCAGATCCTCAAATCCCACATAATATGATGGTGACAGGTAATTCTGGCCCTGGAAGGAGAACCTGGAAGATCCCATAGTAAAGAATAAGGTGGAAGAACAATCCAAGGTCACTCCCAGTATCATCGCTAGGCCTCCGCGGGCACACATACAAGTGCTCTCTTGTACACATACTACCTGAATACACAAGTACAACCACTCACATGCAAATATGCAAACACATACACACACACACAAGTTGCTCATACCTCATCTATGAGTTGTTTTATCAGAGGTAGCCCTTCTAGTGCTGAACTATCACATCCACTGGTCAATACTCGTTCAAATCCCAAAGTTAAGAGCGTTTCTAGAGCTGCCATTGGATCATGGACCATGTCAAAGGCTGAAATAAATAAAACTGACTTGAATTTTGAAAAGACAGTCCTCTAATAAAACATTTCCCAAAATGTAGATTATATATATAGAGTAGTATGCTAGATTTATCTTACATTGACTTACAAGACCAATTATGAAATATTCAGAATTCTGCAAGTTGAATTGCTCATTCACTGACATCTTGAAATGAGAAACTGCTTTGAAATTAGAAAGAGAACACTAAAATCCGGGTTTTTTTTTCCCTAAGAGCCAGAGTTTGCCAACAAAACAGTTTGCATGTCACTGATAATAATCATGATTACTTTATTAGCACATACTTTAGTGGGTACAGTTACTTAAATGCAGATATGTCAAAAGTTTTAAATTTTCAATAAACATAAAAGTTTCTCTTTAAAAGGAACTTACTTAAATTTTTAAAGAAAATTATTAAATAAATTTTCCCAGATAACATTAGATATAACAACACCGCAAATATGACAGGTAAATGAGCCCATTTGGAAACCCACTCATGGCTTAAGACAAACCTACATGAAATGCAACAATATACTCACCTGTCCTAGAATAAGCCTTGCTTCACATTCTCATTTATTGACTATTATTTCATATTAAGCTATATTTACCCAATATACTCAAGTCTCACAGTGTAAGTTTCAATTCCATTACACTAGAACACTTCCTTTCTCTCTTTTTTTTTTATTATTTATTCAATTGTGTGTGTGTGTGTGTGTGTGTGTGTGTGTGTAGAACCACGGGCAAATTCGGGAACCACCATGGACCAACTCCACTTCCTCCTTGTTTACTCTGCCCCGGGATTCACAGGCTCTGCCCCGGGATTCACAGGCTCCGCCCTACCAGGGCCAGAAACGCAGGCCGCCCCCGCTTCTGCCTGGCATCTATATGTGGGGTCTAATATCCGAACTCACGACCTTCCGCCTGCAAGGCAGAGGCTTAACCCCTGAGCCACCTCTCCAGCCCCAACACTTCCTTTCTCAAGCCTGGCATGGAGGCATGGCTTGTAATCCCAGCACTCAGGAGGATGAGGCAGGAGCATTCTAAGTTCAGGGAATGGAGGAGAAGGGAAGGGACAGGGAAGAAAAAAGTTCCAGGAGAGGACTTTTCTTTTCAGAACAATAAGAGGACAGCAACCCAAGAACTTCATACAAAGACAACTGCTCTGGTTCTCAGCACCGACACACGATACGAAGTCCATTGGTGGTGTACTAAGTGCTAGAGTTCCCCGAGGCCGACCTTTTTCCTCCCTTCTAGTGCGTGCAGGCAAGCTAGAGGGACTAGTGAGATTCCCGTTTTAGTGGCAGCACTTTCCTAACCGTGATTATATTCTTGCACCATGACATTAAATGAGTAGAAAATGAGGAACTCAGAACAACGTAAAATTTATGCAAAATGTAAAAATATTCTTGTTAAACTTATTGGATAAAAAAAAAGAATGGAAATTTGAAATCCTATTTTTAGTTTAGGAACTGAAAAATAGATTCTATGTGGCCAGCTTGTTTTTTAAATGACTTAGTATGACAATACTTTAAACTATTTTTTACCTTTATTTACTTAGTGTGATCACGCACTATATGTCTCTGTGGAGGACCAAGGATGACTTCAGAAATTATCCTGGATTGCTTCTACCTCCTTTTTGCTTCGCTCCGGGATTTCCCAGGCTCTGCCCACTAGGGCCAGAAGTCCAGGCCACTGTTGTTTCCACCTGGCGTTTTTTACATGCAACCTGGGATCCAAACTCAGGACCTTCTGTTTGCAAAGCAGAATCTTAACCCCTGGGCTATCTTTCCAGCCCATTTTAAACCTTTTTTGGGATGTTCACTAATTTAAAATACTTATCATGTTTAAAAACTTTTTTGTGGAGACTAGCTTTGAGAGGCTGACCACCTAAAATCTTTTAGTTATTGCTAGTCTATAAGAAGCACTGCTAACATCAGTTTTCTGGTAGTCCCAAGCATTTCAAAAAGAAATGTCGCTAACAAATACTTTATCTCTGATGTCTATAAATAGTCAGATTTTGGTAATTCACCCTTAGCCTATTTAAAAAGGAAAACATCCAACAACTTTTCAAGTATATAATCATTTGACCAAAGACTTCTGTTTTCTCTTGTGTAATGATTCTACAGTGCAACTATTATCCTCTATCTCTTCCCCTTTCTAAAAAAAATTTGATTCTTCTTTAGGTATCTACTTTCTTTCCCCATACAAAGCCTCTATCTGAGAAAGCTAATGTCACTGTTAGCTCTAGGGATGGTTTTGTTTGGCACAAGCCAGGCAGTACATTTCATTTACTGGCCCCAGTGATTTCTTAAGGCTAACTATGATCCAGGGTAATCTAACCAAAATAAATTGCAGGGACTGTTACTGCAGGTGCACTTATGGGGAATGTTTACACTCTTCCTCTTCATTATATTCTACCACCACCTTCTTTTTTTAAATTTTATTATTTTTGAGTGTGTATCTATGTATGTTTTCTGTGGGGGGGGGTGCGCGTGCACGTGTGTGCACTCTGTGTCCCTGTGGAAGACCAAGGATGACTTCGAGAATCACTCTGGATTGCTTCTACCTCCTATTTGCTTTGCTCTGGTGTTTCCCAGGCTCCACATTCTAGAGCCAGAAGTGCACGCTGCCACCTTTTCCACTAGAGTTTTTATGTGAGATCCAGGATCCCAACTCAGCACCTTCTGTTTGTGAGGCAGAGACCTTAACCCTGAGCCCCTCTCCACCACCTTCTTTTAACAACTTTTCATACCTGAACTTTCAAGTTTTCTACACACTGTAAAAAAGTCACTAAATTTACAATTTTTCATCCCACAATCTAAGAGACCAATTGGTAACAATGCAACACTACAGAACAGTGTTCCTTAGAGAGGTAGTGATATTTGGGAAGATTAGAAAGCTGACACCACTTAACAGACCTTCTGAAATGGAAATGACTCACCTCGGTGGAAAGTGACTGGCAGAGGACGGCAAAGAGCTATAAAAAGAAATAATGTAATGTGAAGAGTTTGATAACTATATATGGAATTTTCCATGTTAGGTGAAACTTTTATGCTTTCTTCTCCTAAGAAGATAGTGAACTAAAATAATAATGTCAGTCTACAAATTCGAAAGTCCTAGTTTTCTAATTATAAAAAAATAGGGTTAGCTACACACCTTAAAAGCCCTCCATAAAAATTATATGAGCTGACAATTGTAAGGACAGCATTACATGCACTGTTTGGCCCTCTTAGAACCTTTTCTTTTTGCGTGTGCGTGTGCGTATGTGTGTGTGTGTGTACACAAGAGGGCATTTGAAGTGTGTGTCTGTGGGCTCAAGGGACATCAGGAATCATCCTGGACCATCACCTCCTTATTGCTTTGTTTCTGGAGCGTCTTGGTCTCTACTATCCAGCCCGGGTCTCTCTGCTTATGAGGCAAAGGCTTTACCCCCTGCGTTATCTCCCCACCCCCTGCTTTTAGGATTTTTTTTTAAAGGTCTTATGGATATAATTTTTAAATTTTTATTTATTAGACAGACAGAGAGAGAGAGAGAGCGAGAGAGAGAAAAGGTAGAGGCCAGAAGACAACTCTCAGAAGTCAGTTCTGTCCTTCCACTACGTGGGCTTCCGGAGATCGAACTCGGTTCATCAGGTTTGGCAGCAGGCGCCTTACCTGCTGAGCCATCTCGCTGGCCCTGCTTTTAGGATTTTTAAGAAATACTTTGGTCAAGTAATAAGGTAGCTTGTTTTTATACTCTCCACCACTGTTAAGTTTTGGTACAGTGGTTAAAGCAGCAAGATGAATTTCCCTCAAAAACTGCAAGAGCAATACTAGAATCTGATCTACAGCAGCATGTACCTTCCACCCCAAACAGCTAAACACTACTTTCTAAAACAGGTTAGCATAAGCACCTCTATGTATGACTGAAAAGTGCATTTCATAACGTTTTTGGCACTGGGAACAGATGCATCATCAGAGGCCTCACATCTCAGACATCAATTCTTACCCACAAGGGACATGCACAGCTCTTTGTCAATGTGTCCATCTTCAGTCAACGCCCCAAATACCAAGCCATCGGCACCATAGAGCTTGGCCAGTCTAATGTCAGTCTTCATTACCTCAACCTCACGATCCGAATATAAAAAATCACCCCCTCGTGGCCGAATCATCACAAAAACTGGAATCTGGACACTCTGTTTCACCACCTGGAGGATACCTGTAAGAATAGCAGCAGACCAAAATCCAAATGTAAACTAAAAAGTTCTAGGGCAATTGATAAATTATGATTGGTCACATATAGTTGTTTTCATATGTTACATACAAAAGAGAAGAAAAGACAGAAGTCAGAGAAAGATGATAAAAAGGAGATCAGTAAGAAAAAAATGATGCTTATAGTAAAAGGTAAGTAACAGGAAAGTCAAGGACTTAAAAGCACTTATCAGTTAATTTAACAAAATTCCTTATAACTCCAAAATTGGCATATGCATGTGAAAATGTATTAACTATCAGGCTTAAAATGTCTATGAGTATATTTCTAAGATCTTGCATTCATACGCACTTGTATGTTCAGGTACATATATACGCATATGTACATGTGTGCATGTAAACTAGAAGTCAATGTTGATTGTCTCGATCACTCTCCACTTTATTTTTTTTTGAGGATTAAGGTAGAGTTTATTAGAAAAGAGGAAGGTTGGAACTTACGGACTCCAGACGTGGAGTGCCATGAGGAGCTAGGGCGCCTCCATGAGAAGCAGAAATAAAACAGAGTTCATGCCACTAGAGTGCCATGAGGGGCTAGGGAGCCCATGAGAACTCACAGTGCCTAGGCATGGAATTCATGAGGAGCAAGGAACAAGAAACAGACTCATGGCACTAGAGGGCCATGAGGGGCTAGATCGCCTCCACTTTATTTTTTGAGACAGAATTTCTCGCTGAACCTGGAGCTTGCTGAGTAAGCTAGCCTGGCTCACCAGAAAGCCGTAGGGATTCTCCTCTCCACCTCCCTGGTGCTGGAATTACAAGCACTCGCCTCCACGTTCAGATATTTTTACTTGAGCGCTGGAGGTTGAGCTCGGGCTCTCCCGCTCCCACAGCAAGCGCCTCACTGATGAAACTGTCTCCCAGCAACGACAGGCCTTCCTATTTTTTTCCCAGAAGTGAAGAAGGAACCTTTCTATTTTTTTAAGACTTTTTTGAGATTGGGTCAGTCCCTATGAAACACAGGGTGACCTTGAACTCTTGTCTCAACCTCCTGAGTGCGGGCATTACCAATCTACACACCATGCTCAGTTCTTTCTAGCCGACTGAGACTCCGTTGGAAATTACCACAGAAGTGGTTAAATAGTTCCAAAGTGTGTGTCCTGCATTCGCCAAAACCTTTTTCAAAGAGACACGTGAAAGGGACAACGCTCTGCTTATTTGTGATATTATACAAACATATGCGAACTACGAGGATCTCCATATGTTCTAACGTGCAGTTAGCTCAGAAACTCGCAAAAGTGTAAGATCTGTGATAAACACTGTTATTTACTCAATATGAATTTCTATTTTTTCCTTTGCTAAAAAGAACTCCAACTTTGCACAGAATAGCAATGTGGTCAGTATCAAAGACTGAATCATGGTTGGTGTGCTCTAAAAAAAGAGGTTGCACTCAAATCTTTGTTGTAGGGGCTTTAGAATGGATAAGGCTTCCTAAAAGATTTGATATATAAATCTTCTATACTAAACACTACATTGATGCTTACAGCAGAAGACAATAGGAAAGTCAAGGGCCACAGACGTCAGTTTTCTTATCAGAAACAACAGAAGGAAAGACAGTAAGAAAAAGTTTAAACCCCCCCCCAAAACCCTAGAATTATATACCAAACAAAATATCTTCCAAATATAAAAGAGAAAGATAGTTTATGACACACAAAAGCTGAAAGATTTTGCCAGTACATATGTACACAGGACATGTTAAAGCACTGTACGTGATGGTTTACACCTGTAATACAACACTAAGGAGACTAAGGCAGGAGGATTCTCAGTTTAAAGGCAGTCTGAAGACAAATATTGAGATGCTATCTGGAAATCAACTAATTAAATAATAGAAATACTTGAGGCAGAAGGACAATGAAAATAGCCAGAAATATAAATCTATACAAAGGAATGAAAAATAGAAATGGCAATTTCACATGGTATATGTATGATGGTTTTTCTATTTAATTGTCTCTAAAGTTGGGCTGGAAAGATGGCCTCAAAAGCAGAAGGTTCTGAGTTCAGATCCCATGTAAAAATGCCAGCTGGAAATAGTGGTGGCCTGTACTTTTGGTCCTAGTGGGCAGCGCCTGGGAAATCCCAGAACAAAACAATAAGGAGGTAGAAGGAATCCAGGATGATTCCCAAAGTCACCTTTGGGCTTCCATGGGGACACATACTGCCCTCTGATACACACACACACACACACACACACACACACACACACACGCACGCACATGCACAAACGCAAACTAAATAATTTTTTTAAAAGTTAATTGATGCTTAAGCAAAATTAACACTAGAACATGGAATTTTTGATACACATAAAAGGAAATTTATGACAACACAAAGGCCAGGAGGAAAAAAAACAGTATACTGAAGATACCATTAGAGAAAGGCTTTTTTAAATGCCTGATCTTTCTCTCATTTTTTCATGTGTATTTGGTGGGAGGGTGCATGTATGTGTAATCATGTTTGCACGTGTGTGAGTGCACATATGAACATGAGCATAGGTGCAGTTCATGTGTGGGTGTGCATGTGGAAGCTTAAGGTTGGTAACATGGTCTTTCATCTAATCAAACTCAGAGTCATGACAGGGCTAGTGTGGCCTGCCAGCTTGTCCTGGGGCTTTCCAGTCCCCACCTTCAGAAACTGGAATTACAGATAAGCCGCCACACACACCTGGCACTCTACAAGAGAGCAGGGGTCTGAACTCTCTGCTTTAATCACGAGACGCGTCTACTGCACTCCTCTTTCTTTTAGATCACTGATGGCACTGCAGAACAGCAGCTATCCACCTTCCAACTTTTTTGAAGACAAAAGTTTGATCAAATCTCTGATGATACTATTTAGAACCATAAGTATTTTTGCTGGTATAATCTCCACAACATACATAGTATGACATTACTCACTTGTCTCTAGACTCCATAAACTTTTATGAGAAAATCTGTGATACTTACCCATGCTAGGTGTAGTTCCTCCTTCTAATAAACCAGAACATAATTCGATCCGACCAGCACCTGTAACAAAATATGCAATTTGTTTTTCAAAAAGCTCTTATGCTACAACTGTATTTTTTCCTAAAAACAGAAGAACCTGAGAACTTTGCTAAGTCAAATTATAAAATTAAATTAAAAATATTTTAATCTCAATTATATTCTGCAACCCATATTGTGTTACTGATAGTCAAATTAAGAGTTAATTCAAGTTAAGCTATTTATCTGAAAATGTTGTATTATATGACTTCTATGCACAAGGAAGTGGTTTAGAATAAGGATATTTCTGGATAGATAACAGTGGAATATTAGTTCTTCATTGGTAAGAAAATAACATAATATTTTCCAAAACAGTCCTTGTATTACCTTAAGCTTTAAAAAAAAAGTTACTTTAGGGTAGAAAAGTGAGATAATTTCAAGAACAAGGGGATACAAAAATCGAAAGAACTATCAAACTACTAAGATCATGTCAAAAGGTCTCAAATCAAATTTGAAGAGTCTCTTAAGCAAAAGACAGAATAATTTAAACATCAAAATACTGGGTTCCTTAGTAGCAGAAATAAAAATTATCATATAGGAGGTATGAATACTTCATTTATTTGAATTGAAAAGAGAGTTTACATTTTCAGATTTTTTTTAAAGCAGAGTGACAAACAACCAAATATATCCAGTCAAACTGAAATATACACTTCTCCTTACCAAAAGTTTGAAAACCCCTGATATAGCCGAAAGAAGACATGTTATAGTTGAAGCTTATGATAGTTATTCTTCATTGTCAACTTGATTGGATTTGGATTCACATAGGAAACACACCTCTGAGTGTGTTTCCAAGAGTTTCTATAAAGGTTAAACTGAGGAGGAAAGGCCCACCCTGAATGTGGGTGGCACTATTTCGTGGATTGGGAAAAAGAAGGATGCCAATGAGCATGTCTTCAATGTCGTGATGGACTGTGACCCTCAAGCCTTCCTGAAGATGCTTTTGTTGGGCATTTTGTCACAGCAACAAGAAAAGAAACTAATACAGGGGCTGAATGATGAGTAAATGGAATTCACTAATTTCTCTATTTTTATGCTTGAAATTTTACATAACAAAAATTAAAGACTAAGGATGTAGCTCTGGGTAGACTGTTTGCCTAGTATTATGAGGTTCTTGGGTTTGAATCCCAGCACTGCTAAAAATGAATAAATAAATAAATTTGTCCTTAGATAATGGAGATATCTATTCTTCTCATTAAAACAAGTTCAGAATACAAAACAACAACAAAATCCAAAGGGTAAAAGCAGGTATCTCTGAAGCCATCTTTATTTTTTCCCCAGTTTGGGGCTGAGGATATAATTTAGAGGTCTGCACATGCAAAGCAAGTGCTCCCCTACAGAGCTACATCCTCAGTCCCCTAAGACACCATTACCAAACCAGTAGTTCAACATTTTAAATTTTTTTCCTAAGTCAATAAAATAACTCAGTAAGCAGTATTATAGACTCTTGGCTCAAAACGTGACCTGCTATTGGAGGGGAGAGATCAGATCATAATTTTCCATGATGTCTTCTTTCTTTTCTGAGGCAGGGTCTGTGTATCACAAACTAGCCTCAACTTTCATCTTCCTGCCTTGGGCTCCCCAGTGCTTGGATTAAAAGCTCTTCAGTAGATCTTCCAGTTGGTTGTTTCTGAAAAGATTATTGCTATCATAGAAATGATAGGGGTGTTTCTTTTCTTTTGTTTTTTAAATAACATCTTACTGTGTAGCTCAGCAAGGATATAGCTGAGTCGGTTCTTAGAATTCATTTTCAGACTCTAGAGTAGTCAACTTTCCCTCATTGTCTATTTTCTCTTACCTCCTCTTTCTGCATTCATAGCTGACTCCACTGAATCTACACACACTTCCATGAGAAATCCATTTGCTGCTCCTACAGAGAACAGAGATTCTGTTTACACTTAATCATATGCAATTGTTTATTAAAAATGATTTTCCAAGTCTTCCAATGATTTAAGAGTCTTGGCTTTACCCTCTTCTTAGTTATAAAGCAACAACATACTTTTTGTATTTTAAACACAGTGTATGTATGCTATTTTAATATTTTATTAGTATCAGAGTCAAATGTTGAGCCAGTTAGTACAATTTTTTAAACTAGATCCTTGAGAGCTACAGTGTTAGTAACAGATTTATCTGATGCTGGGTGTTATTTTGGGTTCTAATTCCAACTAGCTACAATGACTTAAGCAAAACATGCCAGCACTCTAGCCTCATTTTCTCAATTGAAAAATAAAGGCCTAAAATGAAATTTAAAAGTTTTTATCTATATACAAAATTCCATGATGATAGTCCCCATTACTTTTAGATACTTGGGGTTTTTTTTACAATAGAAATGCTTGAAGGGACTATCTATTCATGTCAATCTCCCCTAAATACTTCACATTTTGTTGCCTGAATCCAAATGTGCAATAATAGAAAAAAAGTAATACACTAAAACCCATAATGTAAGATACCACAATAATTATTAACCTGATACCCTTAGACTGTGAAACAGATTCAAATTCATATGCACAAGATGTCGAATTGAGGGAAATACACACTAAATGTGAAATCCTTCTTCCTAGAACACAGACCTTATCACTGTGTGCAGGTCAGATTCTTAGAATGTTTTTCAACTCTAGCAGAATGTTTAAATGTTTTCATTAGAAGTATACATTTACATGGAAGAATAGATTTCAAGTACTGGTCCTACCCATTAAATTCACTGTGTGACTGTAAACAAGGTATTTCTAGAAAAAAAGGATAGGTTTAGTTACCGCATGGTAGTAGAGACTGAGGTAACTGATAATTCAAAAAGCTTCATTATTATTGATAAACTATACATTATTTCTTCTATGACTCCACTCTCTATAATCTACATCTTTGCTATTGCTTATAATATCTCCTTCACCTACTGGGTGAAGTGGCACATACTAAAATTTTCAAGCCTCAATGTCCTTACAATTCCATGTTTTTTTTTCTCTCCCTTGAATACCTATAAGTCATGTTTCTCTTTAAAATACAGCTTCTCACTAGAATCTTAATTGTTTTCTACCCTTATTTATGGAGATAAGTGTCTGGTTACTATTGGTTGACAGGAAGTTCCTAAGTAAGGTCTTCATGTGAGCCAGTTTTATCCCTCAACAAGCACAGCACCTCCCATTCTACACAAGTCACTCAAATCTGAATCACAAATCTTATTTTGATAATGAAAGATGTGGTGTAAACAACTTTGTAGTTTTTCCCTGTAAAGTATTAATTTACTTTCATCTAAAAGCATTGAAAGCTTTTCTCATGCAGTTATCCCTGGAAGAATGGTCACCACATGTTGGTAATGGTTACTACTGAGTGGTGGAATTTGGGATTATTTTTTATTTACTTTTACTTTTCTATACTGCTTGAATGTTTTACTACAGGATTTTTGCAATGTTTTATTTTGAAAGAAATCTATTACCTGCTAATATCAAATACCAATGATCCATTCATCTGAGAAATTCTCAGGTGCCACTCTGCACTCTTAAAACATTGCATTAGTTATAAATCTGATGAACTACAGCAACAGTCACGTCAGTAGAAACGGGACAGGACTGCAGGATGGTCGCTAGGACCCTGGAGCGAATGATGCACAGAAAAGGCCGCAATAGGAGTCAGGGTGACACAGAGCTACTTCCTGTTGTTTTGGGGATCAGAAAAGCCAGGAGGAGGCGCAGTGCTCCGTGTAAGGCATCCAGGCGGCTGGAGCTATGCAGATCCTACGAGTGCGCAGAGTGCAAACCATGTTTCTAGTACCAAGACTCGTGTGCTGTTTTGCACTCATTCTTTTGTGCACGGAACGGAGCTTTTTTGGGAAACTACTGGACACGTCGAACTGAGCGTTGGTGTAGGAATGACAACCCAGTTGTTTTCCATTCACTCAGATGTTCAAGAGACTGGCAAAGAAAAATAAACCTGTAAAACACCGCCACTCTCACTGTTTTGTTAAGGAGTATTTATTCTTAAAGTTATTCGCGTTAACAGGTGATCACTTTCTAATCCGTCAATGCTGATCAATGTCGTTAGAACCTCTAGTGTGGATAAAACCGATAAAAGAAGTTCTGAGGTTCTAGATCTTTTTTTTGGGGGGGAAACAAATCATCCACCCTGAGAAGAAAACCCGCAGAGCTCCCCGAGTGGGCGGAGGAGGACTCTGCCGCAGCCGGTTCTCCGCGCGCAGCGCGGGGCTGCGGATGGACCCGGCCCCGGCCCCCACGTCCCACCTGCGCGGATGCGTCGCGGGAGGCCCGAGCTGTCACCTCGGGCGCATTAACTACGCCGGGCGAGGGCGAATGGGCACCGGCGTCCTCGCGCGACCGCGGGACGCGTCACCCCACTTGCACCCGGCGGCTCCAGGACCCGCCCGCACTTGCCGCGCCCGGAAACGCCCCACGGAGGGGACGCGCGGCCGAGGCGCGGGGGAAACGCCCCCGCGGGACCCCGCCAAGCGTCAGGCCCGCCCCGGGAGCCGAGCGGCCGACCGCCCCCGGCCCCGCCACCGTCCGCACCCGCCTTCCCGGACGGTGTCCACGCCGATTTCCGCTCCGAGCAGATCCCCTTCTTCATGCTTCCCGCGTTCCTCCCTTGCGCGCCTTCGGTTTCCGCTCGGACTTCCGGCGGCGACGCGCGCCGCCAGGCAAGCGCGTCCTCGGCGGCGGCGCGCGTTCTCGACGCCCGCGCCCCGACAGCTCCCGCGAGGCTGGGTCGCACGCGCAAGCGCAGTCGGCAGCCTCCCACGCGGGGGCGCGCCGGCGCCGCCTGACCCGGAAGTGCTCCCCCCCCAAGCTCGGGAGAGAGGAGGCGTCTGGTTGCGGGGCTGTGCGGGCGGCGGCCGTGACCCGTGTCAGTATGCAGCGCTTGCTCCTACCGCCCCTGAAGGCCCTGATGGGAAACCGGGGTGTCGGACTCCTGGTCCCTAGGGCGGCACCTAGAGCACAGGTATCACACCGCAGCGGGCTCGGATCGCCGGAGCGGGGCTGGGGCGCAGAGGTCTGGACGACGACGACGAAGCCCCCTTGTTTCACACTTGTCCTCGTATCCAGACTTCTTCCTAAAATCGGATCCAGAAGTACTGCTGCTGATGTGAACCAACTGCCCAAGTTACTTAATTTTTGTTTCAATTTCCTTATCTGTAAAAGTGGGAATAACAATATTTCACAAAGTGGTTGTGATGATTAATTTAGTATCACACACACGGTTAAAAACTCAGAAATTATCTTCATATGTGGTTTTTGCTAAATCCCCCAAGAATCAGGAGCTACTGTATAATCCCATTCTGCAGAGAAGGAAATTCAGGCTTAACTTAGGTTGCTTTTCCAGTTATTTAATTAGAAGTAGGAAATTGAACTTTTTTTTTTATTTTTTAAGATGGAGCCAAAAAAGGATGTGTGCTAGCTTATCTAATAATCATTGGGTGATTATTATGTGTTGGACTGAGGAAAAGAAAGATAATTGTTAATGAGGCTCCCTGCTAGCAGAAGCCACAGTTTATTTAGTAGTTAGTTCACTTGCTAAATCCTTATTAAGGTCTTGGTTCGTAAGGCACCAGTGTAGAAACAGAGATACCAGGATGGAAAGAGCAAGACTGGTCAGATCTTGCCACCCAAACGCATACGATGAGATATGCAGAGAGATGACCTGAAGATACAGGACAATGTGTTAAGTGTGTTAGGGGAGGTTCTAGTTGCCGTGAGGGTGACCTGTTGTATTTGAAGAGTACGGGATGACTTTGCAGAGGAAGTGATGCAAGTCAAGATTTGCAGCAGTATTATCAGTCAATAGACTGTATGTGTGTGTTTGTGTGCAAGAGAGAGGATCTCATTTAAAAGGCATAGAGAAGAAGAAAAACAATCTGTATCTTGGTGTAAAGTCTGAATTGGGACTATGTGGAGACTAGAAAATTGATATAGTGTGTGGACTGATTTGGACTGATGAGGCAGAAACCAGTTGGAAAATGGCTGCAGTAGTTCAGATAGGAAGAAATGACTTAGCTGGGCTGTAGCTGTGGCGATGCAGCCTTATGGAGTGTGGGAGAGAGCCTTTCTCTGTTTCTACCATTGTCGTTTTCTCTCTTGATCCTCAGTGTGGTTGCAGCTATGGCCGCAGGCTCCGATTGCGGCCAGGACAGTACAGCACTATCACGCAAGTGTCTTTGCAACCTGGAGGGAGCACAGTGTCCCTTCCTTCGAAGGCGGCCGAGCGGGCAGTGGGCCGCTGGCTCCTAGTATGCAGCGGAACAGTGGCGGGAGCAGTTATTCTTGGTGGAGTAACTAGGTGAGTGATGTGTTCTTGGTGAGTTAGGTGCTCACTGTTTTCCTAAAGGTAAAGGGGCCTTAGGGATTTGTAGTCTGGCTTTCTCATTTTACAGGAGGAGAAACTAGGCCTGAAAGAAGAAGCATGTTTGGATGACTTGCACTGAGAACAGGTTGATGTTTTATTAGCAGGAACCTATGATAAAGACTTATTTAAGTCTTAATTGATAGCTGTGTATTGTTTATGTATATTTTACCTCTTAGATAAGTGGTTAAGTTAATCTCAAGACATTCTTCAGTTTGTTTGCTTAAGTTGAATAGATAGACAGACAGACAGACAGATAGATAGATATATAGACAGATGATACATAGAGAGACATAGATATAGATATCTATACAAGACTTTACAGATTTAGGCTGTCCTCCTTCCCTCACTTTCACTTTATTTGTTTGTCTTGTTGAAGAGACACAAGTCGTTTGTCCTGTGGTTACCCATAGTCTGTATTTTCCCAACTGCATATCTGGTCATCCTTAACATGTCCCTTTCCCCTGTATGTCCTGTAAATGAATTGTTGCCTATTCAGATTCAGATTGGGGATGAGGAGACAAAACATTATTAGAGTATCCACAAATATCCAGTTTCTACTAAAGATTTCAACTGTCATTTATTATATTCCCTAGATCTATTCTTTTGATTATAATATTTTCATGAGCTCAGCTCTAAAAGAGAAATTTTCATTCCTCAGAAATTTCATTATCCCACAATATCATTTTTACAAGAATGGCAAGATACTTAATTCTCTATCAATTTTCAAAATAAAATTAAATTTTTTCCACGATACTCTGATAGTTACAAGTATTTCAGTTTCTAAACTTTATTATGATAGATCTCATAGGTTAAAATACAGTTGCTATGTCTTAGTTCACTGTAATTATCACGTTAATGGTTTGCTTAAATATTTGCTTCTTAATGATTGGGAATCTCTTGGAATTGGTTCCAATATCCTTCTGACAAGGCCCTTTGATAGCTCTTTTACTTTCTGACATGACAACATGTTCCAGGCTTATCTTGGGCATTTCTCACATCATACTTGATGGCAACCGTTTTGTATATAAATTTAAGCATTAAGAGAAAAAGGCAATCAAAAGTAGAAACAATGAAATGATATATTTACCGTTCATCATATAAATTCAGAGCTACTTGTTAATGTAAACTATTTATGAATAATGTAGAATCAGACTTACAAGCTTATTTTCTATCCTAAGATTGACAGAGTCTGGCCTCTCAATGGTAGACTGGCATTTAATAAAGGAAATGAAACCACCCACAAGCCAGGAGGAATGGGAAGCTGAATTTCAGAAGTACCAGCAGTTCCCAGAATTTAAAATGTAAGTGTTAGAAAAAAAATTAGATAAGCATCATATTTGATATTCTGCCTCTTTAAACCCTTTACAGCAGTATGGTTTCTACCTATTCCTCTTTGGGTCACTAATGTTTAGTGAGCTGCCTGCTCTCTGAGTCCCGAGTCATCTTGTGGTTGCTGATGAGGAAGAGGGCAGACCTCAAGCTGCAGAACTATTCCTGCATTCCACGGGGAAATAAAAAGCTGATGGAGGTTTCCTTTCTTCATTTTTGTCTTCTGATTTCATCCAGCTTGAATCATGACATGACCTTGGCAGAATTCAAGTTCATCTGGTACATGGAATATTCACACCGAATGTGGGGTCGCATCGTAGGCCTCGCATACATCCTGCCTGCTGCCTACTTCTGGAAAAAAGGGTGGCTCAGTCGTGGCATGAAAGGGCGGGTTCTTGCCCTCTGTGGCTTAGTCTGTTTCCAGGTAAGATTATTTCAAACTTGGGAAATTAGAAATTATCCAAGGAGCTTCGTATTTGGAATTTTTTTTGAAGGAAATTATCTTTGAAGCACTATAGAATGCTTAAGAGGAAGTAATTGAGAACAATAGGCTTTAACCCCAGCTCTACCACTTAGTAAGGCAAGCTACTACCTGATTCTAAGCTATGATTTTCTTACCGACAAGTGGAGATAGTAATAGTGCCTATCATCAAAGGTTGTGTGGATAGTAAATGAGGTCATACACATCTATATTTTATATCTATATCTATAGAATCAATGAGCATCAAGTATACTTTATTATGTCACAAGAAAATTTATCATGGTTCTCCTGAATTACCTATCTTTTTTCTAACTTGCCTGCTGTTTAAGAATCTTCCCCTATTCTAAAACGGCTACTATAGAGGCAAATAAAAACAAATCTAAAAGAGAGAGAGATTTGTGAAATGAAAGACTCAGGATATAGACTGTAGCTGACGTTTTAGTATAAGTAGTATTTAAAATTGCATGAGCTGAATTTTCTTAAGGCAAGAGCTTTGAAGTTTTCACACAGTTCAAAGGTAAAACCTTAAGATTCAAGAAATGGAATTGTAAGAGAACACATCTAGAAGTATTTAGGTCAAAATGTAAAGATCCTCAGTTGTGACAAATATCAAAAAAACATCAAAATTTGGTCAGGAAGAAGCTGGGTGGTTAATTTAACTCAGAAGAGCTAATTAAGTGATTAAAGAGGCAATAGAAAAGTTAAGTGAAGAACTAAGCACTAATTAAAGTCCAGTAGTAAGTAGGGAAAGTTAGGTGGAACAAATGTAAGTTAACATTTTAGAATTAAATACTGAAAATCGACTCCCTGGTAGGTAGAAATTTAAGATAGTAGGTAGAATATTTAAGATATCAGAGGAAGTAAATTAGGCTGATGATGAGTTCACACTGTACATACCTTCATTTTCCCATGTCTTATGCACATGAAATCAAGGTAATTAGAATAGCCAGGCTAATGGTGAAAAAGGAAGAAAATGCCCAGAAAGATTAACTGAGGAATATAAGTAAAAGAATAGAAGGAGATACAGGAATTACAAAAGTTTTGGAGCAAGTCATACAAATATAGACTGTTTTGCAAAAATATCTAAGTTTTCACCCTTTAAGGAAAATGAAACTGGAAATCATAAGTAAAGTAAAGTAAAAGAATGTCACCTCTTTGATCTGATTCTACTGAGTGTGATGAAAGAGCTATATTTTATCTGATATGATTCGAATTGACTAACTGGAAAAGTGAGTTAATAGCAGTGCATTACAGACAGTGAACTTCTAAACTTAAGCACATTTGGAGAGGAAGGGTAGATTTTTTTTTTTTTCAATATTTCGTTGGTTTGTTTTGTTTTTTTCAGACAGGGTCTCAAAAAGCCCACACTGGCCTTGAACCTGCTGCTTGCAGAGGGTGCTCCTGAGCTCCGTCTCCCCCTCCACAGCCCTGAGATTATAGGTGTATTACCACCGGGCCTGGTAAACATGTAAATTACTTTTGTTTTTTAGTTAAGAGCTGAGGTCTTTCCTTTGACTGTGAGCTTGAAGTTGAACTTCAGATCTCTTATAAATCCCTACAAATTATGATTTCCAGTTTCATTTTCCTTAAAGGGTGAAAACTTAAGGTATTTTTGCAAAAGTCTATATTTGTATGACTTGCTCCAAAACTTTTGTAATTCCTGTATCTCCTTCTATCTTGACAGTAATTTTTTTTTAAAGTGGTTAGCTTCAGCTTCTGATTTTTTTTAACTTTTATTTATTCATTGATTTTAGTGTGTGTGTGTGTATCAGAGGGCACATGCATCCCTATGGAGGACCAAGGATGACTTTGGGAATCATCCTGGATTGCTTCTACCTCCTCCTTACTTCACTTGGGGATTTCCCAGGCTCCTCCCACCAGGGCCGGAAGTGCAGCCCTGCGCTGGTTCCATCTGGCTTTTTTTTTTTTCTTCTACTCATACAAAGTTGATAAATACCCCATTCCCCTCCCTCCCTCCATCCCTCCCTGGATCCCTTTGCTCCCTCCCCCCTTTTCTCTTTCCTTTCCTCCCCTCCCTCCCTTTCTTCCCAGTGTTCCCCCCATCCCCATTCCTGGAGCATCCTTTAGTGTGCATGTCAAACTTTCCTCTGGGTCCTCTTCTCTGATGAGGTGTGAGGACTCAGTAGCATTGCCTAGAGCTTTTTTTTTTGTGTTCCCATTTAGTAGGAACTCTATTGTGGCTGTTAATCCCTTGCCTTTAAGAATCTTATAGCCTGGAGAGGTGGCTCAGGGGTTAAGCCTCTGCCTTGCAGGTGGAAGGTCCCGAGTTCTGATCCTAGGCCCACGTATAGACACTGGGCGGAAGTGGGGGCGGCCTGCGTTTCTGGTCCTGGTAGGGCGGAGCCTGTGAATCCCGGGGCAGAGTAAACAAGGAGGTGGAGGCGGCCATGGTGGTTCCCGAATTCGTCCGTGGTTCTACATACACACATACATACACACGCATACACGCACAATTGAATAAATAAAAAAATTTTTTTAATTAAAAAAAAAAAAGAATCCTAGTGCTTATGATCCATGCTAGACTTTGGGGGTTCAATGATATGTTGGTAATTGTGCAGGTCATGCAAAGTCCTATTACGATTACTTCGGCCCTAAATTGTATGGAGTATCTTGCATATCGTTGCTCCTCCCCATCTTTAGGCTCTTACAATCTCACTGCCCCTCTTCCACAAATTTCCCTGAGCTTTAGGATGGGGAGAGATTAGGCTGGCCTGGTTCTAGGTGGTTTATGTAGAGTCTCTGATTTTCTGAATATCCACCTGGCATTTTTTAAGTGGGACCTAGGATCCAAACTTAGGACCTTCTGCTTTCAAGGCAGAGTCTTAACCCCTGAGTCATCTTTCCAGCCCACAGTAATTTTTTTAAACAGTTGATATTTATTAAGATTTTTTAAAGTTGGGCTGGAGAGGTGGCTCAGGGGTTAAGCCTCCGCCTTGCAGGCGAAAGGTCCTGAGTTGGGATCCCAGATCCCACGTATAGACGCCAGGCGGAAGCGGGGGCGGCCTGCGCTTCTGGTCCTGGTAGGGTGGAGCCTGTGAATCCCGGGGCAGAAGGAGGTGGAGGCGTCCATGGTGGTTTGCGAATTCGTCCGTGGTTCTACACATACATAGACACACACACACACACAGACACACACACGCGCGCGCACATACACACGCACATGCACACAGTTGAATAAATAATAATAAAAAAAATTTTTAAAAAAGTTTAAAAATGTTGAAACACATCTTGTTGAAAAAAAAAGATTTTTTAAAGCATATAATCTCATTTTCATAAAATAAACATTTTTAGTCTATTTCACTGGTTTACATGTTAAATTATATCACATATTTGTAAGAGGTGAAAGATTTATACCACCTGAAAAGAAACCAGTGTGTATAGTGTAGACTTGTGTATGTGTATAGACTTGATAGTCTTCGTAAAGTTTTGCATGCAGACAAACTTCCGCACTTTTCTATATTTGGGCTACATTCAACAAAACATGAATCTAAATAGTGATAAAATACTAATGGTTTTAATGTAGAATTACAGACAGATCATGACTCTTGAGCACTGGTTACATGAAAGGGTTTGGAGAAATGAGTCAGGTAAGACTTATCCTGGTAGTGCACGTCTTCAGTAGAACCAGTTGGAGCCTTGTTTGACTTGACTCTTTCTGTCTGGATCCCAGGGTCTGTTGGGTTGGTATATGGTGAAAAGTGGACTAGAAGAAAAGCCAGAGTCCTATGACATCCCTCGGGTCAGTCAGTACCGCCTCGCTGCCCACCTGGGATCAGCTCTTGTCCTTTATTGTGCCAGCCTGTGGACGTCTCTCTCACTGCTACTCCCTCAGCACAAGGTAAAGTCAGATTGTTAGCACATCTGCACAGATGCACAGAGGGAAATGTGCTCTCGTGTGAACTTGTAAGTCAAAATTTAGATTCCCTTAAAGTAACATCTGTCCATTTTCCAGAAACTACATATTACTAAGGTTGAACTTTGGGACTTTGAATGATTTGGACTACAAAGTCAAAGGTACAATTATTTTGTTTATGTAGCTGAACTAATTCATTCAAAAAATTAGCATGCAAGGTGAAATTTTTAAAATTATGCTAAAATATATCTTAATCTGTTTTATTTATTTATTCTTCTGTACTGGGGATAAAATTCAGGGCCCCTGAACATGTTAAATAAGCACTCTACCCTAAGCCGTATCTCCAGCCCTGTCTTAACATTATTAAATAACCAATTCAGTAATGCTAATTCAGAGCATTGTGCAAACAATCTCTGGAATTTTTTCATACAACTTTCTGTTTTGTACTATCACCAGCCTAGTTCCTGTCCCTATAAATTTGATTGTTGTAAATACTTCATATAAATGGAATGATCCAGTATTTGTCTTTTTGTACCTGATTTATTTTATGTACCTTAATGTCCTCCGCATGCATAGTGACATAAGCCAGAATTTTATTCCTTTTTAAGGTTGAGTAGTATTCTGTCACATAATGTGTCCCATGTGGTTGCTTCCCCTTCTGGGCTAGAGCAGGTAATTCTGTGAACATGAGGATACAGGATCTCTTCTGATACCCTGGTTTTTAACTTATATATGTACGAATTCACTTCGTGTGTCTATATAGCTATAGTATTGCTGATCACGTAGGAGCTGAATGTCTTGCCAACATTTCTGATTAGAAGGATGAAAGCATAGATCTGGGGGTAAAAGTGAAGAGCTCCAACAATGAGAGCCGTCTCACCCACTGTGACTCAGGTTCCAGAATACATGTCGAATGGAAGGCAGAGAAGACGAAGCAAGAGCTGCATCTGAGCTTCTGCAGGTGTTCAAGAGCCCTGTTGTGTTACCTTCACTGGGCCTCTGGGTTCAAGGCTAACGCTGCATTACACAATAGTGATTTCTAGCTGAAAGGATTTTTTTTTCTGTATGGTGATTTTCCTCTTTGGAAAACAAGTTTTTATATTTTATGCTTTCATTTAAAAGCAAGATAAGATTTTGCTTTTTCAGGGTCCTTACTTATAATAGATGTCTCAAGATCCTACACCTCTTAAGATACTTGTTTCTAATACTTAAAAATATCGATTACTACATTAAATATTTACATCATGGGTTTGGCTTAGGCAAGCTGTTCTGGAGAGAATTTTGATTTCTCAGTAAAGCCATCCACAGGTATTTGGAGCCAGAGGCTGGAGATGTCACCTTAGCTATGATCCCCACTGGGAAGCCAATGTTGAAAAATTTTCATGGTAGAGTTTCTGAATGATTCCTGGTTTTCAGATTTTCAAGCCAAATTTCTAAAGAGAGTTGCCAGCATCCATAACGATTTCAAGAGCCATTCTTCCTTTTCAATCCTTGTAATCTTTCCAGCACTACATACAAATACACCCAGCATAATGTTCTTAGTAAATATTTGAAATGTCTATATTAAAAAGAAAAACAAAATTTGATTTTACTAAAAACACTAAATATGAGGGTTCCCTTCTAGGCATTTTATATAACTGATCCTAATTGTATTTGCTAAGCAGTCAATTTCAAATATGAGATTCCAACTCCTTTGTCTTAGCCATATCATTGTAAACATGCTTAAGCATTTTCCTCAAGCTCAGTACCTGCGTGCCGGGCGTTTGGCCAGGAAACAGTAATCAGCAGGACAGGTGGAGCCTTCATGAAGCCTGCAGGAGAGAGGCAGGCACGAGCTTAAGATGTTTGGGTTTGACTGGAAATCTTGCTGCCTCTTCCTGCAGAGCAGCGTATCTGAACAGTTTTCTTTTTATTTAGTTGCCTGAAACCCGACAGCTCCTGTGGTTGAGACGATTTGCTGGTGGAACAGCAGGTCTGGTGTTCTTGACAGCTCTCTCAGGTAGGGCCATGAGAGAGCTCGTGGTTTCATCTTGCTTTCAAGTGGGAATCTTTTGTCTGGTGCTTTGCCTCTTCTTCCTGTCTCTTAATGTTTCCCCGTCACACTTGTCCCCCCACCCACCGTCTTCAATCATTGATTTTCTATTCCTACTTTCTGTTCACTTGAACAAAACATCTGCATAGCTCCAGACTGCCCAGGTTCAAATCTGGGTTTGCCTAAAATTTGCAAGCAGTGATCTTGTGTATGAAGTAGAGGTGATAACTTGTATCAAAAGCTACATAAGTATTAGCTTGTTAGCTGTCAATATTATGTGAACATTATTATATTATACCAGGACGGGTCAGACAAAGATTTGTCATCAGTGATGATCAGAGATGGACAGTTAGTTGAAATAGACAAACTGGTATGGTCTTTTTTCTTTTTTTCTTTTTCCATCTCATGTTTATATGTGTATGTGGTTGAGAGGTGTGTGTATATATGCTTGCATGTATGTGGCCACACACATATACAGGTATGTGTGTGTGTGTGTGTGCGCGCATCCATGGGTAAGCCAAAGGATGATATCAGACATAACCTCAATTGCTTCTCCATTTTATTCTTTTTAAGACAGAGTCTCTAATTAAATCCAGAGCTCACAATAAGGTTAATCTGGCTAGTCAGCTTCCTCTGAGAATTCCCAGTCTCTGCCTTCTGAGACTGGAGTGCAGGTTGCCACATCTTCTATATTACTGAGATCCGAAGAGCCAAACACTGGTCTCTTTTCTTTTGGACATCTCCACAGCCTTGGACTAATGCACAGTAAAATCATGCCTTTACCGCTCTGACTCTCAGAGTGTACCATCTAATACAGGGCTGAAGATCCATGAGGTTAAATTTAAGATTAAATAAAATTTAGAATTTTGTTTGGTCACAATAGCCACTTCCTGAGTGCTCCAGATACGACACACGGCTTGGCTTGTGGATGATGTGCTGCAGGGAACAGATATAGAGCACTTGCATTATCTTTTTTTAAAATATTTTATTTATTTACAGTGTGTGTGTGTGTGTGTGTGTGTGTGTGTGTGTGTGTGTGTGTGTTAGAGGGCACTGTGTTTCCCTGTGGAGGACCAAGGATGACTTTGGGAATTATTCTGGATTGCTTCTACCTCCTTCTTGCTTCACTCTGGGATTTCCCAGGCTCCGCCCACCACAGCTGGAAGTGTAGGCCACTGCATTTTTATGTGGGGACTAGGATCCGAACTCAGGACCTCCTTTTGCGAGACAGAGTCTTAACCCCTGGTCTATCTCTCTAGCCCCATTTCCATTATCTTGGAAAGTGCTCTTGATTGGCACTGCTCAGGAATGAAAATATTGATTCTAACCAGTAGTCTACTGTACTCTTCTGATTTCTTTTGAATTTTGACTTTATAAATGGCATTTATAAAAACAATGTGATACAAATGTCTTTGAATCTTCTTTGATAGTAATGGATTAGTCATTCATTAATTCATACATGTGTATTCATGATTTATCTAATACATTTTCCCCTTATTTTTTTGCTTGTTCAAAAGTAATTATTGAGTACTTTGAGAAGACAGATAATGCACAGTAAAACCATAATGTGTTCACTAGTATTCAGTGCCAGTAAGAAAAATAAAGTAGGGAGAGGGTAGACGATGAGTGGAAGAGCCATTTCATGTCGGATCACCAGGGAATACCCCTCTAGGACAACAGCGCTGAGCAGAGACCTCAGGAAGGGCATAAATTCTGCAGTGCCAGAGAGCAGCAGCACTCGGTGAGGAGTGAGGTGGGTGTAGACCAGCCTCCCTCTACCTCTAGGGAGTCTAGTTTCCTGAGTGACATGAATGGAGTGGGAGCGATAGAGGACTCGGACGTGCTGCCGCTGATGTGTATTCTCTGCTTGAGAACCCCTGTTGTTGATCTCTCGTCCTCTGATAGTCCCTTTGTGTGACTCTAGGATGGTAAACTATCTGTGCTCAGAGTATTTGCTCTTTTCATTTTAAAGTCGCATTTATTTTGGCATGCAGGGGCTTTTGTGGCAGGACTGGATGCTGGGCTTGTTTACAACTCCTTCCCCAAAATGGGAGACTCCTGGATCCCAGAGGACCTCCTTACCTTCTCCCCTGTCCTGAGGAATGTTTTTGAGAATCCCACCATGGTGCAGTTTGATCACCGAGTTCTGGTAAGTGGCTGGTGGCTTTCTGCTTTCTGCTGGGCACAGGGAATCTCACACAGGTGTTGGGACTGTCAGTGAGGCATTGATGGTGGAAGAATCTCTTGGAAGAATCTCTAGAACCAGTTCTCTTTTTGTCATCATTACACCCAATTCTAGCTGAAAGTTCAGATTTGCCATTCACAGTGTGGCAGTGATAACCTCTGTCGGTGATGAATACAGCAGAAGAGTCGAGTAGAGAAGGGAGCGCGAGAGAGCTGGCTGCTGAGCACACGCTGTCAGAGAGCCCCCTATACGCTCTGGCTCTGCATTCGCTGCTCAGTTGGCTTAAGTGGTAGGTGGGCATCAGCGGTAAGTGGCCGTATGCAGAGTGGCTTGGCGCCTGGGTGCGATGAAGTGGCACAGCAAGGGGTCTTTGAGAAGCAACAATACTGCTGCCTTGAGCAGTGCGGAGCTTCATGGTGAGAGAGGGACTTGACGACTAGTGAGTCTGAGAGAGGGTTTAAGATTAGCTGCACAAGAATCGTCATATCAACATCCCACATGCAAGGGGAAAGATCTCAAGAAGCTCCATACGTCCTGAGAGATGGTGAGGACATGCTGACAGGGCAGGAAGGCATACTCAGTGATCCGATGTGTGCTGGAGCGTGAATCATGTCAGGCACATATCAGCAAAGCAAAACATATGAAGCACAGTGGGCCCGATAAGTGGAAAGACTTGAAAATGGAGGAGTCTGGCAGGGGAGAAAATTTTCTTTTGCAACATGCTTAAAACATGACCAGTAGAGTGTGAAAAGATGGTAAGAAAATGGGTAGAGGAAGAGAATCCAAAGGACTGGGACTGTCATTGCCTAGAGTAAGCTCAGCCCCTTTCCGCACACAGTACTTTAGCATAATAATGTGTCGTTGTGGACACTTCTGAAAAAGAAGTGAAATAGATTAAAAAATATATATATATAATATTATTATTGGGGAAACAGAAACTTATTGCCAGTCTTAGGTCTTTGTTCTAAAAGGGTAGAAATGAAAGTAACATTAGATTGTGAAAAATTAGCAACACTACCCCCTCCCACCTCCTCCATTCACAGCTCAGGAAAAGCATAGCCCTCATGTGCTAAGGTCACCCCTGTTTTAAGAATATAGGGTAGAGTAGATACTAAATAGGGCTAAAGATGTAAGGAATGATCTAAAAAGAGACTCCTACCTGGGGGAAGCTCATATTGGAAGGAGTATAAGATCACTAAGAAACTGAATATAAAGTAATATACACAAAGTTAGGTAGAACCCTGGGTAATAATTGCAACAAGAGGACTGTGGACAGTTTAGCAACTAGGGTGGCTGTGTTCTCTGTGACTAGTATAGAAAAGCTCATGACTGCTCAGTGGTCCCTGAGGGTAGCTCCTGACAGTTGACGCGGCTGGAACCCTCACAGGTGTGACAAGACTCTCTCTTCCCCATAGGGAATCACTTCGGTCACCGCCATTACACTGCTCTATTTTCTCTCCCGGAAAATCCCCCTTCCTCAGAGGACCAAGATGGCAGCAGTGACCCTGCTGGCTTTGGCATACACACAGGTATAAAGTCCTTCTTGGTCGATGTATCCTCCCAAACTAAGTTGATATCAATAGATTTAAAAAGTGACATAAAACTGAAGGTTATCAGTATACTGGTCTTACAAGATGTAAGGAATGATGGATATCCAAGAGCAGATTTTAGTATTTGAGAGGAGCAAATGAAAGTAGTGAGTCCACTTTATGCCCAATACAAGTTTGGAGAAAAAAGGGAAAAGACAGTCATGCTGTCTTCACATGGGTGTAGGAAAATGGATATGGCCAGGTATTAGTGAGAGTGCAAGTCTAAAATAGCTTTGAATATCACTTAAAATGTTAAGTGTATAATGCTTTGCCCCAGAAAACTGACTCTGTGTCTGCTTTAGAAATGTTCTGAAACACTAAAAGCTTCACGTAGAGAAACTCAGAATTATGATGGTAAAAAGCTAGAAACAATCTAAGCAGCTAAACAGCCTTGGCACAGCTATACTGTGGAACACTGTACAGCAACTTAAGAAAAAGCCAGTGACAGAATAGTGTATCTTTCACAGCGCAAAACTGTTTTCCTATAGTTTCACATGTACGAAAGTACAAGTGCATAGAAACTGAGAACAGAAGCTACCTATGGGAACTAGGAATCCAGAAGTCAGGGATGGTAGCACATGCCTATAACTGCTGCACTAAGTCAGAATCAGCATGAGTTCTAGTAGCCCACACTAGAGTAAGACAATCTCAAGGAAAGAAAAAAGTAATACTAGATTTGCCTGTTCTGTTTGAGTTTCATTCCTTTTAAGTATACTTGCCTACAAAATCAAATGCATAATTTTCGTAATGTTCTGATGGGAGAATGTGGCGATTCTTTATAACTACCTATTTGTCGTCTTTTTCAGTCCACTTCCTTTTGCTTCTTTCCTCTCCACAGGTGGTCTTGGGCATCAGCACCCTGCTTATGTACGTTCCAACTCCTCTGGCTGCCACACACCAGTCAGGCTCCTTGGCGCTGCTCAGTGGTGCCCTTTGGCTCATGAATGAACTCCGGAGAGTCCCCAAATAATTTTCAGATTACTTACTTCCTAGGCTCGAAACTGCTTTGGGAACTTAGAAGCAAACATAAGAACTTGGCCTTTCCTAGGAGGATGATCTAAGACATGCCACGTGCTTTTCGACTTGGTCAAGTAACTTAAACCTCTGAGAAGGCCCTGGATCAGGAGTGCCATTAAGGTGTGGCCACCCCAAAGGTTCCTTTCAGAATGTGTTTCAGGAGTGTCTGTTGCTTACTGCCTCTTTTTTAAACTTATAAAAAGTATGTTTATTTATTCATTTGAGAGCAAGAGCAGGCACCTGTGTGCCATGGCCTGTGTGTGGAGATCAGAGGAAACCACGTGGGTTCAGAGTCAGGTCAGCAAGTTTGCACACAGGTGCCTTTACCCAGAGCCCCTCGCTGCCCCACGCATTGCTTATTCCTCTGTGTTAGTAAGACAACCAGTCTAGATAGAACTCTAAAAGGAAACTGTACTCACCACAGATGGGGCAAGGCAGACTCCCATGGTCATCTCTCCCCAAACCCACATTGTACACACAGCAGAGGGCAGTAAGAGCCACTCAGAACCATATTCTAACAGTTTTATAGTCTACTCCAAGAATAAGTTCAATTTTGAGTTGTTTTCATATTTCTTTTATTACGGCTGATGAAAAGTTTGGAAAACAGATCTAGTATTTAGCTGTATAATGGTATTATACCATCCATGAACACTGTTGAACAGAGATCATTTTAATTATTTTTGTATTTGTGTAATTCACAGCATCACTAGACACATACCAAGTACTGAATGAAGGCAAGCGTGAATCAATGGAAAATAGACAATTACTGATTGATATTCCAAGTTTTATTTTAAAAAAACCACTGCCTAAAGGATTAAATGACTTTCCCTTAATATTAATAAAATAATTATCAATTGTTTTTAACCATGAAGGATAGTAAAATTCTGTTTCAATCAGTTACCCCAGAATGTTTTGTCTTCAACCTATGTGACTTGTGTCCACTGGGGCAAGGGGTTGGTGGCCACCTAAAGTGAAGTTGTTGCCAAGACCAATTCTGATGGGCATGGCTTTAGGTAGAGTGTACTTTCAGCTCCCCTCCTAGTTCTGGGGCCAGTGTTACAGTTTATGTGGGCATTCGTAACAAATATCCCATGTCCCCTGGGGTAGATTTCATATGGGCATGTACAACACATATCCATGTCCCTGAAAAAAAATGACTGTATCACCACTGTTTGACAAGATAAAACTCGGGCTAATATATACTACACATTTTCTAGAATTTTAAGAACTGTTCCACAAAATGATTATTTAAAACGTGAAGCATTAAAAAAATAGTCTTCACAGCCACTTAAAGCAATGCAATATACACAGCTTTTTTTTTTTAGGGTGTAGAACATCTAGTTGTGGGTCATAAGAAAAGGATGGCTTTCAGCACACTGCAGAGGCCATTGCTCCGGGTAGGAATGATGTAGGTAACATGGTGTACACTTCAGAGCTTCACTTAAATGGAAATTGTGTAATGAGAATTTCAAACACCACATAACAACAAAAATATTAGCAATCAGTATTTTGTGGCAGAATTCAAGGGCGTACGTCATAGGAAGGGTTGCTTAGGAAATTAACCATTAATGAGACACTCTAATTGGATCTGGAAAGTCTCCCAAGAGTCTGTGTCTTACAGGTTTGTTTCCTAGGGTGATATATTGGAGGTGGTGGGGCCTTTATAGATGCAGCTTCATGGAAGGTCAATAGGTCTTCAGGTCAGAGGGGACACGCCCTTCCCAAGGATCTGGGATTCTAACACCATCTTCTTCCCTTCCTGGCCATGAGGTGAGCAGTTCTGTTCCCCACACACTCCGGCCTTGACCACAGGCTCAAAGCAACAGGACCACCTGACCATGGACTCAACCTCCAAAACTCAGTCCAAGTACATGTTTGCACTGTGCAACTTACTAGCTCGGGTGTCTTTACAGTGATGGACGGCTCACCCCAGTGGGAAAAGAAGAGTGGCAAGCACATCCACAGGGGAGGCTCAGGAGCAGACACGTCTCCTTCAGGCTTGTCTGGGTCATGCACGCATGGCTATGTGCATCCTGTGATTCAGATCATTTTCAACTTTGGTTTTTACAAAAATGGCAAGCAGTCATTTGTTGTATTTGAAAAATGAAAGCCCTTATAGTATGAGCAACAATTCCAATTTACAATACAAAAAGATCTCCCCCCTCCACCCATAACAGAAAGATCTCTATTGCTCAGATTTACAAAAACAAAATGGCTAGCTAATAACATGATTCTTCCTCTGTCTTCATCATGGCATAGGCAAACTGGAAATAATGAAATAACAAGGGCAAAGAGAAAATGTAAACTACTGTTGGTTATAAAACAAAACAGAGAAATAGACAAAGTAGGCTTGAAATGGAACCAGCTTTAAGCTACTTGCTGAAACAGAAATAACCTTAACAGGAACCTAAACTGGGGATCTATAGCTTTTCAATTTAAATCAGATCCACAGGTCAAGGACAGCCTTAAAGAACATAAAACATTGCTTAAAAGCATTTGATTTCAGGTATTTTCACTATTTACAACAATGTTTTAATATTGTTAATCAAAGGAGGCAGAGCTTGGTTTGAGTCCTCATTTTTAAAATAGTAATAATTTTTATAACAGCAACAAGATCTTCACAAGTTTGACAGAAGCGTATTGTTCTAACAGCAAGACTGAGACTAAGCTATGAAACTACTTTGGGAAAATCTGGAACAGCCTTTGCTACTCTAATCTTAATTCCTATTTCTAACTAAAATGAAGTCACACCCAAGTACCAATCTAGAAACTGCCCAAGAATTATAACCAAGTTCTGTGATGAGGTAGATACCACAAATAAGCATTTTTACCTTCATTTGGATAGCAACTATTAGATGGTGTGGTTTAAAAGTAGAATCTAAAGTATTAGAAAGAAACAGATGAAGTGAAAACTCGGTGCAATTAATAAGACTTTCTTTCAATGTATGTTGTGTAAGTCTCAAGACCAGAACCCATTAGAAAGGTTGAACACAGGTAGTTGCTGCCGCTGTGTTATAAAAGAATAGATCCCACTGAAATATACACCTGCAGAAAGACTCCCATCAGTGAGCACTGCTTTGTACCTATCAGATCAGTCAGTGTGTGTATTACGGTGAAGCTGGGTAGATCCACACAACTTTACACATTGAAACTGCTTTGGGCCTCAACTTCATAACCTACAAAACCAAAGAGAGTCAGCCAGAAGACCCCAATCCCAGCTTCAAAACTGATCCTGTCTCATTATGTCACTTTTGCCATGCTGTGATGGAGCAAGAAGTCCCACCAGATGCCAACCAGACACTGTTACCATGCTCTTGAACTTGCCAAGCATGAGCTAAATGATCTCTATTTTTATAAAGATAAGAAATCTTTTGTCTTCTGAAATTTGCTTATAATAATTCCTGTTGGAAATTCCACTTTTCATCTATCTTAAAGGCAGAAGTTACGGATAAAAGTTCAGACTGCCTGGTCTTTTAAGCTACGGTCCAAACTTCCCTTCCTGAAACTTTTATTTTTTCTCCTACCTTTAGTTCTTTATCCTACCTAACTGCTTTGTATTAGAGGAGAACTAAACCAGAGGATTCGTAGTGTTCATGAGAAAGGAAATTCTTATTCAAACTAAGGAAATTCAAGAAGATGAGGTACATCTAGAAAAAAAGCATAATTTGGCTAAGGTTTAACTACAACGTAAGTAGACACAACCAAGTGGGCATTAAACATGCTTTCATTGTGTCTTAGTGACAAGAATTCGGGGAAAATGACGGATGTACCATCATTAGACAAAACATCACTGTGATGACAACCTACCAGCTCTAATGTTTACACTCGTGCAGCTCTCAGCAATAACAAAGCACTGACGCAGTCCAGGTTCATGGTTGCTGCCATTCAAAGTGGTTGATAAGACTCAGGAACCAGAGGAGTGGATTTTATTACACCATGACTGCTTTCACAGGGCAGCCATGCAGGATGCGAAAACGGAAGGCAGGGGATAAATTGTCTGTATGACTCTATGCAAGAATATTTCACTCTCAATAAGCAATATACATGTATATGTCTGCATATATACACACACGTATATATTTAATTGGCCTTCAGCAAAGAACAAATAACTTTCTAATGGGATTTCACTTAAAATCTAATTGTGAGCAATGGAAGAAGCCCAGGAACTAATACCAAGATACACTCAGCTCTTTTCAGAGGCATAATAAAATGTTTCCTTATTTTTAAGCTACAGAACTTTAGGAAGTCTTATACTAATAAAGACAAATCTAGATCTCATCAAAACATTAAGCAATATAGCACACTAAACAAAAACTCAAAGTCAAAATAAATAATACATTTACATTGAAAAATGATAAGAGTAGATATCCTGAGACCTTAATTATAAAAAGGATGTAGGATTGGTGAAATGGTTCTGTAGGTAAAGTGCTTGCTACAGAAACCTGAGGACCTAAGTTCAAATCCCCAGAGCCACACAAAAGCTGGATGCAGTATTGTGCTATAATCTCAGTGCTCTTACTGAGAGATGGGAGGCAGAGACAGGAGAATCTCAGAAAGTTGCAGGCCAGCCAGCCTAGCACACACAGCGACAAATAGCAAAGAGACCCTCTCTCACTCAAAAAGGCGGATGGTGAGGACCAACACCCAGCGTCCCAAGCACAGGTGTACCATGGCGTGCACACACCCACACACTCATACACAGAACGTGTGCATGCACACACTTAACATACACAAAAAAATTAAGAAAAATATTAATCTGAAAGTCAATAATAGTGATTGGAACACAGTAAGAATTTAAGAAATGGTATAATTTCATAATAAAAGCTTTAAAATTGGCCTAGTTACTATCTTCATCCTTTAACTTCAGTTTGAACACATGAATATTATCCTTGTTAACTAACCAAGTAACTTTAGTTAGCCCAAGAACACACAAACTACTACTTGGAAACAAAGATGAAATACAAAGTTACCTGAGTAGAAAAATGACTACCAAAAACATTTTGACAGCAAAATTCATAAAGCAAGGACTTATAGTGCACAGAAATAAGAATTAGAAGAAAATCAAGACAATTAAATTACAAGGATATAAGTCCTTAAGAAAAGTTACAGATATTTCCAAAGGAAACTCTGAGAGTCTTTGCTGGATATATATTTATCTAGCATATCTAATATGGACATATGGCAGTGCACACCTGCAAATTTAACACCCAGGAGACGGAGACAGGAGGATCATGAGTGTCAGTCCAACCTGGGCTACACAGCAAGACTCTGACTCCAATGAAATCAATGATGATTGCCACCCTTCTACCTACAGTGAAGAGTCAATCACTTTTCGCCATTTCACTCCATCTCAGGACCATCCTAGCCTCTTTTTCTCCATTTCATAAAGCTCTTGATTCCTTTCTCTTCGAGATGGAATGCTTTAAAAAAAAATCCACTTTACTCAAGTAAGAAAGGTCTATTCATCTTATCTTAGACATTAAAGGCTTTGGCAAAAGAACGGGAAGTGAGCTGGAAACTGGCAGCACATACCTGTAATCCCAGCACTTGGAGAGATGGAAGGAGTTTGAGGCCAGCCTCACCTACACTGCAAGTTTGAAGCTGGATTGAGGTCATGACAACCTGCTGAAGCTCCCAAAAGATGGAAGCCGCTCTAGCCCCGGGCACATAATCATGGCTGTATGTGGAAGATAAAGCATAGAAAAGACTCCAAGGAGGAAGACAGGAGCCAATGAGCAACAACTGCACGGCCGAGAGCCCAGCTGCAGAGAAGCAAGGTTTCTGAAAGGCGGTGAATGAAAGGAGAGTTACTGTCTATGGCTTTTCCTCTCCTCGTTGCTGGAAGTGCTATTTGTTTCTAAGCGACCTCTTAACAGATGTTCTGAAAGCTGCCAGGTAGTTCCAAAGTTTAGAATTGCTATCTTTTAAAAATTCCAAGTGTTGGTATTGAGATTTCTAATTCTCTAAAAAAAAAAAAAAAAGAACTTTGATTTTATTGCCTTTGTCTTGATACTATTTGTCTCCTGATACTATTCTTTTTTAAAAAATAATATATACATTATACATAACATAATTATATATAAATTATATATATATATCCCTTCCCAAAATACATATACTAATTTTAGAAGTGAAATGAAAGATCTGCCTAAAGGATAGTGACCTGCAACCAGATAAACAGGTCTCTAATCCACATCACAGTTTCTCCACCGTGGCACATTTAAGGCTTACAAAGCAACGTTAATGCCCAAGCAATCTGTCAGGCACACAGACAAGGAAAAATTTCTATACTGGTCAGACCAGGTATCAGATAAAAATATTGTCAAATCTTCAGTGGACCATGCACTCAGAAGAGGCCCTAACCTTTTAAATTGACATAGCAACATCAATAACAGTGTCAGGGATCTTGGATCACACCCACAGTGACTTGTCAAGTAAGCAAGGAAATTGTATCATTTTGTTTGCCTGGAAACATCTGGTCCGCTGAACTGCAAAGATCTTAGATCCCTATTAAAGGCTGTGGATCTCCACATAAATGATATCTCTGTTACAGAGAAAGTAGGGGCTGCTGCACCTGTGGAATGTCTCTGGCTTTGTATCGGATACCCCGAGCTTGGTTTCAACCAGGCTTCCAGGGTGCCCAATGCCAAACTTCATGCTTCAGCAAGGAGAAAAATACCAGATCTCAAGAACGTGCCAGGTTCTGAAATAAGCAGAAGCAGCTGTGACTGGACTAAGCTTGGTCAGCACCGTCACTCACCGCTTAGTTCCTCAGCCTAAACTGCAGCCTCTCTGAGAAGAGGTCCTGGGTACCCACAAGGAATTAAAGCAGAAATTCCCAAGGCAAGGCAGCATCTGAGGCCCATACAAGAAAGTGGAGGAATTCGGTAAGCAGCAACTCAGGGGTACTAGTTTCTCCAATCCTGGTCCACCTCATGGCCCCACCTGCACCCCAATCATGGGCACCACCTGTTCAAACCACAGCAAGTCCAGTGGAGCTGAGGCTCGAGTTTGTCGGCGGTGAATTCTGCGGATTCGCAGGAGGTACAGGATGATGGCCAGTAGCACCACCAAGATACAGGCAAAGAAGAGATAGTGGTTGTAGACAAAGGAGAGCCGGAACCAGCTGCCGTGGGCTTGTCGGACACCTTCCTGCCGGAGATCCCTAGGGAAGGAGGGAAGAACTGTCAGTTCCAGAGGGGAGCGTTGCTGTCACATGAAGGACCCAGTGGTGTCATCCCACCCATCCACCGCACACACGTGACTCCTCTCACGCCTGCCTTTCCTTCTATAGGTTTTCTGGGATCTACAGAGGGAGCCCTGCATCTCAGACCTTGCCAATGTGAACACAAACAAGATCTTAAAATGCAGTGTCTAAAGAAGGTGCCTAAGAACAGGACATCCCTTCACTCTACCCAAGAAATCTGAATGTGTCTAGACCTTTTTTTAAAAAAAGTTGAAGCATGTCCTTAGGCTGTAACATGTGCGTGTACACACACACATAGACAATGCACATGCACACAATTATGGCCTAGTAATTGCATTGTAAATTGGAAAATACTATTAGAGAGTTATGTAACTGGAAATGCAGTGGTGTAGTGGCCTGGCAAGAACAAGAGCCACTCCAGTTATCCAGGTGCTGGATCCGTTTTTGTTTTGTTTGATTTGCAGTGTTTTCTCAAATCATGAATCTCCAAAAAAAAAAAAGACTTCATATATAATATAGATTCTGGGACTGGCAAGATAGCTCAGGGTGTAAGGTACCTGCTCACAAACCTGGTGACCCTAGTTTAATTTCCTGAAGCCTACACGGTGGAAGGAGGGAACTGACTTCCAAAAGTTGTCCTCTGACTTCATCCATGCAGCATAGAAAGCATGTACTCTCTCTCTCTCTCTCTCTCAATAATTAAAACTAAAAATTAAAAAAAGAAAACAAAAATATGGAGATTTCTGGTTTGTCTGGACAAATGAGAACAGCACTTCTACGTGACAAGCAATGAACACTTTAGGTGGTATACACTCTGGTTCCCAGCATCCCACACAGCCCACTTCCCTCACTTCTGTTTCCTGTCTGGCTCCCGATGACACCAAGTTTAAAACAGGCTCCAAAGTATAAGAATTCATCTTACTTTTCTGAACCAGTCCAAGAAAAGAGGACCTATAAATTGTCTCAGATATCTTCCAGAACACAAAGATGGGGCATTGGTCTGCCACGACTTGATGAAAACACCTTCCATAAGAAACTGCGTGTCCTTTGTTCTAATGCTAGACCACCAAAAGCTGTTCCAGGCCAATGGCACAGTTTCGGGAGTGAATCTATCCACTGGGAAAATTTGCTCTCCCCAGAGAGCCTCCCTTCCGCTCCTAATCAAATGTTTTCCAAGCCAACGTGACTGTGGCATTGTAGTTCACCAGCTGACATCTTGGAGGTGTTTGGCACGAGCCCAATCCTAGAGACTGTGCTGAGAGGGGGAAATGAACGAAGCTGACTTTCTGAACTGGCAAAATGGGAACTGATTCCAGACCAATCGCTCTCAGCCTCTCTGACTGGAATAGCAGCTCGAGAGGCAGGAGTAACGGGTCCTTGGGATGCAAGCGTAGAGAAGCCTATTCTGAGATATCCCCTGACTTCAAAGTGCCAGGCTGCTAGTCTCACTTTACCTGAGTGGCAAGAATCGGGTTTTATAGAGAATCGCTCCCAGTGTCCACTGGACCTCTCGGTCGTACACCAGCTGGGCTGTCTGCAGATTTGAGTAGTCGTAGGGAAAGTGGAATCCTTCATGTAGGACCTGGTACATCCATGCTGACTTAAAACACTGATATCTATGTGTGACATAAAAAGATCATTAAATGAAAAAATAAAGAAAAAATTCTCATGCTTTCCTTTGAAGAAAGTCATGTTATTCCAGTGAGATGTCCCAAGATCTGCCTCGCCCTGTTTCATCTTCTCACCTCTAGGTGGAGTCAAATTCAAGGAGTTTTACCTCAAACGTGAAGACTATCTTTGCTAACAGAGACACTGTGGTGATGGCTTTGGCTTTTTTTTTTTTCTTTTTTCTTTTTTTTTTGCTTTGCTTTTGCTTTTCCTTTTCTGAATATCTGTCTTCACAGATTATTTCGTGAAATAATCACTAGTGTAATCGTAAGATGTCTGAGATTTCCTTCAAACTGACCCAGTTGTGGTCAGAGGCCCCTCAGTGCATGGGAAAATAAAGACAAGACAGGAACTGTTAGCAGGGAACCTGAGTGACAGGGAACAGGAGTTCATGATACTTACTATTCTATTTGGTTCATAACTTTGATTTCAGATTTTCAAACCAAAATGTTTACAAATGGAAAGCTCGATTAACCAGCAGCAAAATGCCAATAGTTGTTGAAGCTAGAAACATTTTCATTACTATTATTCCTATTTTTCTGTTTACTTGGTATTTTCTACAATAAAAAGCTTAAAATAAAGTTAAAAAAGATCATTGCTGTTTATGCCAAATGATTTGGAGAGAACTCTAGTTACTTTTGGTCTCCCTTGGCTTCATGAAACCTGACTCACTCTTTTGGCCCCTACCCTCCTGGCAACCAAATCTGAAATAAACAAATCCTCCTTCAACATAAATTCCCATCTGTACCTGTTCAGTCACTCTCTCTTATAACCACATCAAAAGTGGGGGAGAAAAATGCACTTACTTGAGTCGATGCTCATCTGCATGTGAAGAAAAGAGGCCATTCTTGAATCTCTGAGTTAGCACTGACCAAGCCATGCCGCAGTAATCCTGCAACAACCACAGAGCAACAGTGAAACACAAAGTTGCAGGCAAGTTCTGCAAGTTCCCCACAGTCATGGCACGACATGGGTTATCTAACCACAGAAAACAGAAAGGGCACATTCGTTCACTCAGCATTGCCATTTGCGTCTGATACAAAGGCAGCTCGAGCTGGTTCCAGAGCCTCTTGGGCTTCAGAGAGCATCAAAAGTCAGGAGTGGGGGGCTGGAGAAGTGGCTCAGGGGTTAAGCCTCTGCCTTGCAGGCAGAAGGTCCTGAGTTCGGATCCTAGACCCCACATATAGACGCTGGGCGGAAAGACGCCAGGCGGAAGCGGGGGTGGCCTGCGTTTCTGGTCCTGGTGGGCGGAGCCTGTGAATCCCAGGGCAGAATAAACAAGGAGGTAAAGGAGGTCCATGGTGGTTCCCGAATTCGCCCGTGGTTCTACACACAAACACACACACACAAGCGCACACACGTGCACACATGCACAATTGAATAAAATTTTTTTAAAAATTAAAAAAAAAAAGGAGTGGGAGCAGTAACATCGAAAGCCAGAGCTCCAGTCTGCTCTGTAGAACTCACATGGGCAAGGAGAACAACCTGGGATCAGTCTGCTTAGAAGCTGAAATTCTTACCTAAAAAATCATTCCTTTTGGTTAGTTCAGGAAACTATCATTTGCTAAACCTCTACAGTGTGCATGGTACCAGGAGACCAAGCAGGGGCAAAATAGACAAATTCTGTCTTGTTGAAGCTTAAGTTCTGCTATTAGGAGACTACACACACACACACACACACACACACACACACACACACACACACAAGTATGCAAGATGACATAATTGTTCTGTGGGAAAATAAAGCAGGTCCAACTCAGGTAATATAGGAAGGATTGCAATTTCAGACAGGGTGTCTAGAAATGGTGGAAGGGAAAACCTTTTTGAGCAAGGGTTTTTAAAAGTTTAGAGACCAAAATCATCCCTTTTACCTCAGGAAGGTAACTTAAGTCACTAGCAACTCTAGCAACCCAAATGAGAATCGTTTGAGCCTTTTGTGGAGTCAGGAGAACAGAATCTGAAGGTCATAGACAGTCACTGAGTGAGGCTCTGGAGAGGAAAGGGAGGAAGAGGACATTCCTGGAAGGGGAGAAGAAAGAGCAATACAAAGCAGGTGCTCCACAATTCGCCTAGGGGCTGTTTTTGGGGGAACAAGTAGACACTGCAGACTTTATTCTGTTGGAAGTCCATTTCCAAGAGAATGTTAGAGAGTTGAAAGAAAGCAGAAAGAACAAAAGATACACAAGAGGACAGATTCTTCCCATATCATTTCTTATGACAGGTACAGATCATGAAGTTACACAAAAATCAAAGAGAGAATTTTGCTGAATCTGGATGCTCTCTACGGTCCATGCGTTGAAGACTTGGTTCCCCAGGGTGGCACTACAGGGAGGTGATGGAGCCTCAGGAGATGGGGCAGAGGACTTTCAATCATCACACACATCCCTACAGGATGTTTCTAGGTTCCTTCATACTCTCTTAGCCCCAGACTCATGATGTAAACAGTTTTGCTCTGCCCCACATTACCACCATGATGTGCTGGGGGTCAACTGACATCACGGACTGGAAACTATAAAAATCATGGACCAAAATAAACCTTGTCCCTTTTGAAGTTACTATTTCAAGTATTTTGTTATAATGATGGAAAACTGATTAGGACTGACTCTAAATTAATACCTGTCCACATAACTATGAATTTAAGCTTATAAAATGTTTAATTTCTACATATATGCAATATGGATTTTCACTTCTTTTTAAATTTAAATAATATTTCTACCATCATTGCTTTTCAAAACATATTATGCTAATGACCTCATACCACTCTGGCTTCTTAATAGCTCAAGCCAAGAGAAGGAAAATGAACTTTTCCACCAACATCATCTTACAAGTAATATGCCCAACAAAGGGAAAAATAAATGAGATGATGATTTGGCCACAGATATCAAAGGACTACTAAGAAGGTGAAGGAAAAACATATTCACCACTATAACAACTTTATGTATAGGTGGCAAAATACCTAAGAAAACCAAAACTTACTTAATCAGCAAGCTCTTTAGTAGAACGGATTCCTTAATTTCTGAGTCCACCTGATTTCTCTTCTATAAAATAAAGGCTTCTAAGGCCTCAGATGTAATTCTGGGCATGAAGCCCTTTGTAGAGGACTTGGCACAAAGGCAAGCATCCAATAAGAGCTGCTGCCAGATAAGTCATCATTATTAAAGCGTTACCTGAGCAGCCTTGGCAAACGTTGGCGCGTGGTAGCGGCCTCCGATGCGCAACACGTCCTCTGTACAATAGAAGAACTCAGAGAAGCCATAGAACTCGCTGTTGTTGAAGTCAATGGGCGACTGGTAAATGCCATTCAAGGAGGCCTGGCTGGTGTTGGGGCGAGCCAGCAGGGGGCTGAGCATTGCCCCGCAAGCAGTCCAGTCTCCCTTTCCTCGAACATGCAGGACCTGGTTGGTCCGCTCCACCACATCTGTGAGTCCCACAGGCAGGCAGGGGTCCAGAAACGGATTGTCAGGACTCAGGCCCGTCTTCTGGCCCAGCAATCTGTCACGATGACAAAAACAGACAAGCATGAGGCTGCTGAAGTCAACCTCATCTGAGAACCTCGCCGGCACTGGGCCACCGTTTTCCACGACATCCCTGGCAACAAGGGCAGAGTAGAAGACACTATGCAGCAGCACCACGTGCACATTTAACACAAACAAACCGAGCTTTGGAAACAGGAGAGGGAAATATGCCACCGATCAACTTCATTCAACCCACCATCGACACAGACGGGTGTGGTTCCTACTTAAGAGTGAAATGGGATGAGAACCTGCTGTTCTTTATCTGGGTCTCTTTCTCACAGGCTTTTGCATAGTGTGATGCGGAGTATGGTTCTCCTGACCAAGAACACAACTGGAGGAGGCCAAATGGGAGGGCTCAGGGTGGGCTCTGGAAGAGGGAACCATGGCCGTGGCGCGGTGGCACTGCGTGGCTCTGAATGAGCGGCACTGGGACAGAGTAAAGCACAAATCTCAGGGTCGCTGAGCAGGCAGGGGAGGGGCAGGATGGCTCTGTGGCCATCTCGCAGTTCTACTTCTTCGGTTACACTTGTCCAGCAACCATATTCTCATGACCAGAGAGATTGATATGCAGATCTGGCCAACAAGAGAGATTATGCAGAGGCCATATAAACTAAAACTACAGCTAGTTATCAGTTCCTAACCAGGCAGATGTGAAATACCAGAGTGGACCTCATGGGATAAAAGTAGAAACCGAGGGAGGGAACGGGAAGCGGGCGCCACTTTCCAGAATACCTGGACTCTCACTAGTGTGAGGACATGTTGCCAACTACAAGGAAAAGTCGACAGAAGACAGAACCATGGCGCTTGCCATCCCCGGAGGCACAGGGCTCCCCGAAGAATGGCAGCTCCCCAAGACATACTCTTTGCTCCTGGATCTCCTCCAGCGGGTGACATCGACATTGGTCAGAAAACACCAGTGCAAGGGATAAGGATGTAGCTTGGCCAGAAGAGAGACAGAAAAAAGGGCAGATCAGCGAAGAAAGAAAACGGAAAAGGAAGTGCAAGCAGTTACTGAAGAAGCAGCAAAGCAAAACCAGTGTGCAGCTGTCAGAGCAAATGCTCTTCAGACCCCGCAGCACCCGCAGGCGCAATAACCACCGCCATGACCCAGGCTACTCTGTAAAGACGTAAAGATTCTTCCAGAACGCAGACATGCAGCTTGAATTCCCCAGCACCTTGAACGCTTAGTGTTGGAGACTCAGAAATATTTAAAAGACTAATAAGACAATGTTTTCTTCAACATTCCTTAAAAAAGGTAACTGACTACCATGGAGAAATTACTCCAGGTGGGAGACGCTAGTACCTGTCTTCAAGCCAATGCCTCTAACTAAATAAATGAATGCAAATAATTTTATAAAAGAAAAGAACTGTGTTGTTTATTATGCTTTCCTTCAATGTACATAATATAAATAATTTTAAACAATCAAAATAATCATTTACTACTGAACAGCATGGCCAAAAGGCTTCATCAGGTACTCAATTTTAACGGAAGTTTTAACTATCTATGCTCTTTATGGTTAATGCACGCTAGAAACCTAACTCTCATATAAGATGACTTATTCCTGTGAGTCAACAGATGTGTTTTAGCCCTGGCACACAGAAGGCGTTGCTAGAAAGTACGTAACGCTGCGCATTTAAAATCGGACATTTATTAGCCTTGGGTATCCCATGATGTCACGTCTGGCTGTGGGATACTGAGAGAGATCACAGTAAGCTGCTGAGCCTCTTGTCAGTCTTAATAATTAACAGCAAGGAACATCCTTGCATGGGCAGGTGCTTTGGCAGGAGTGGTCGAAAGGAGGTGGAAGAACACGTATCCACCTCAGCTGGAAGTGACCGCTTCTTCTTAATATCCACAGATGAGTGTCATTCAGCTTTAGAAATGTGGATCCTACATCAAATGTACCTGTTTCTGTTAAGCGTTTCATTTAGCACAAGGTCTTCATAGCGCTGCCGGGCAAAATTTCCTCCAAAACCCAGGAAAGTTGTGACGTAAACCCTGTACACATGCTCCGTGTGCTGCGCATCACAGCCCAAGTTGAACTCAGCCAGCAAAATCTTGGCAGCTTCTTCCTGTGATACGATGACAAGAGAAAAAGCAGGAAGGAGTCTGCAGTTCAGCCCATTTCTAGAAAGCTGTGGCAATGCTAAAACACGGGCTTCGTTTCCTGGGACTATTCTCTAAAATGTCTAGAGGTATCCTGTTGTCACAGCATTACTTCAGACATAGATATGAAAAGACGAGGCCGTACCACAAAATACAAACAAAAGATCAAGTTGAGCCAAATGCTTAGCGTATATCCTATAACCCCAGCACTTGGGGAGCTGAGGCAGGAGCATCATAGTCCAAGGACAACCTGGACTACATAGCAAGATCCTCCTCCCTGCAAAGACGGTCACATAGAGACTAAATGTTAAATTCCATCTGAAGTCACAGGACATGATGACTGATCTTCACTGTCACCTGACAAGATTTATGATCATCACAGAAACACACTTCTGGGTGTATGTGTCTCTCCTTTTTCATGAAGCACTAGCGTCCGCCCTTGGGAGCTGCCATACTGCTAGGTCTACATTCAATTTGTGACTTGCAAGCATACTTTCTGTACCAGTATTGAATTTTAGATCTGCACACACCAGTCACTTTAGACTCTACGCCCTAGTGCCCCTTGTCAACTATTCCTTAGAATCACGCAGCCACGTCACCTATGGAATGCGTCCTAACAATGTCCCTCACAAGTCTCACAAACAAGCTAGTTCCCCAAATCTCCAACCCTAGCATGGGCAGTTTTGCTGACCGCCAAACTCCTTTCCAACCGTGCCATGGAAACCCACATCCACGTGTCCCACAGCTAGCTAACATTCAGTGAATCCACACTTGAACTGATTGGCCTGAGGACTTCAGCGCTGGAAGACCAGACAGATGCTCCAGCTCACACTCTCAAGACCACGCTGTTTGGATCCGCCTGTTGTCCTCCTCTCATTGGCTGGGTTCCTCACTCTCCTGCCAGCCATTCCCCACCCTGGGCCCTGATCATCCTACCAAAAGCAGTCACCCAATTCCATTTGTTTTTCACTCCAAAATCTTCTTGAAATGTGTATCCTCCCAAGTCTATTTCCTTTATCTAGTTCAGTCCTTAAAACTTCTCACTCAAGGCTTCCCTGACCTACATTTCTACACTGAAATTATTTTCCTAAAATAAAAACGCCAGAAACTATCAACATGATGACTATAAAACTTAAGAGCTCAGCAGGATGTTTGAGTTTGTTTCATGATGCAACTGAGGCTCATCTGGCTGCCTTGCTCAAAACTTCTAGGTCCCCGTGACCCACAGAAATAAACACCGAGTCTCCCAGGAAAACACCCTGTTCATCTTATCTTCCCAGAACTGCCCTGGAAATCACCCACGGAAACAGGCTTTTCATCACTCCTCAGGAATTCTGGACTTTGCTGCTATCTCTGTGCTTCGTATACACTGTACGAGGAAGCAGATAGACTTCCCTCAAATTCTGATCTGCGCCTGCGTCTAGGCCCAGATAAGCAGCTCACCTTCTATGAAGCCAACAGGGCTCCGTAGCAAACCTTTGCAAGTGGGCTGAGCCTCCCTGACTCATGAAACTATGTCTATTTAAAACAAAGTGTCTCAGGCTGGAGAAATGGCTCAGGAGTTAAGACTCTGCCTTGTAAGCAAAAGGTCCTAAGTTTGGATCCCAGGTCCCATGTAAAAAATGCCAAGTGGAAACAGCAGTGGCCTGCACTTCCAGCCCTGGTGGGTGGAGCCTGGGAAATCCCACAGCGAAGCAAGAAGGAAAAGTAATCCAGGATGATTCCTGACGTCACCCTTAGTCCTCTACAGGGACACACATCTACCTCTGTCTGTCTGTCTCTCTCTCTCTTACACACACACACAGAGTAAATAAATAAATAAAATATTTTTTAAAAAAGGGTGTCAACATGGGGCAATTTCAAGCCCTTCTCAAGTGGATGCTGGCAATGTCTGGAGAGCCTTTTGACTGTCCTGAATGGAAGAAAACAGGATGATGCTAAACTTCCCTATGATATGCAGCCACCCACAACTATCCAGCCCCAAATTATTAATATTTGCCAAAGGGGAAAAGCCCTAGTTCAGATCACCTTACGGCACTGTCATGTTCTGTCAGGTCACTGGGTGACTCTGCTGGCAGACTGGGAAGTTCTGGAGCCAGTGTCACTGATATGCCCTACTTCCTGTACCTGCCAGATGCTTAGAAGGAGAAACCATGTTTCTCTTCTCTCCCTACGATGACCTCCTCTCCCTCAAAATACATTCTAGGCTGGATGCAGCTCAGTCTTACAGCACCTTTCTAGCACAGACAAAACCCTGGATTAATTCCACAGCACCACGAAAAGAAAAACAATATATACCATCAAATGATTTACTTTAAGAGCTGGACAGATGGCTTAGTTGGTAAAGAGCTTGCTTGCACAAGCACGGGAGGCTGGAGTTCAATCTCCAGCACCTAGGTAAAAAATCCAGGACCCACAGCACACATCTGAATCCCGGCCGAGGAGGAGACAGGAGGGCTCCTGGGGCTTGCTGACCAGTCGGTCTAGCTAATCAGTAAACCCCAAATTCAGTGAGAGACCTTATCTCAAAAAATAAGGTGTAAGCAATCCAGGAATGTACTGGACGCAGGCCTCCAGCCTCTACATGCATGCACATGCATGTAATATGCGCCCCCACCTGAACCTAGAAATCTACTAAATAAATAAATACATAAGTAAATAAAATACATTCTTCACATTCTCATATTCAAAAAGTATTTGAAGCAGGGCTGGAGAAATGGTTCAGGTGTTAAGACTCTGTCTCTCAAGTAGAAGCTCCTGAATTCGGATCCCAGGTCCTATTAAAAATGCCAGTCTGCACTTCAGGCCCTAATGGGCACAGCCGGGGAAATCCCAGAGGGAAGCAAAAAAGAGGGAGAAGCATCAGGATGATTCCCAAAGTCACCCTTGATGCTCTACACAGTGTCCTCTGATACACATACACACACACACAATAAATAGATTAAATGTTAAAAAAGAAAAGACTAGAAGCAGAAGAAAGGAAGGTGAAGGAGAAGGTTATGTAACAAATAGTATCCAGGATTTACTATTTGTATTACTCTTCAAACAATCCTAGGAGATACTTAGTATTGATTATAACTGTTAAAGTATATCAAACACTTGTCATAAACTGGGTCATTTGCTAAGTGCTTAGCAATGCAGTATCATTTCATTCTTACAAATTGATGAGGTAGATACTATAATTATGCCCTTCTGACTAAGGCTCGGGAAGGAAACCTACTCAAGATAATCCAAGCTAGCAGCTAACTGAACGAATAACAGGACTGTGGCACCAGGTTAGTCTAAATCCAAAAACAGTGATCTTCCATCTCAAAACCTGGCATTTCTAATCTAATTTTCATGCAAAACAAAATACCTGTTTTGGAGGAAGGACAGAGGTTGAGGTAGGAACTTCATAAGCAATTTGGAGAGAGGCTCCTCCCATATCCAGTATCCCTACTGTCCTCCTTCGTCCTGCTGCTGATGCCGGGGAGGCCAGAGCATCTGATTCTGAAATAAATTATACAGGAACAAAAGGGTGAGCGGCTGAAAACTAAAAGGAAGCTCAAAAGGAAGAACCTCCCTCAAACAAACAAACAAGCAAGCAAGCAAGCAAATAAAAAAATGGGTTGTCTTAACAAGTTGAAAGCCCAATGAAAATAGTCTAACTACTATCTGTCTATTATGCTTACAATTATTATTTCAAATGATTTAAACATATTTCAGCTATGTATCCACAGTGAGATATGCCCAAAGAACAAAAGAAACAAATATCTTAAAGTGAATTCTAGTAATCTTGTTATTATTAGTATCATTGGTATTACTATTTTAGAACTTGTAAACGTGTTAGATATATTATATTATTTTTTTAAGGAATAAAGATTTAACATAAGAGAAACAAAGTACAAGTATAATAATAATACTATAAATTTTAAAGGAGTGAAAATATTACTATGAAATCATGATTTATTTTAGCATGTGTATGTATGGGTGCATGTTCAAGTGCGTGTGTGTGTGTGTGTGTGTGTGTGTGTGTGTGCACTTGCACATGTGAACTAATGCATGTGCCTGCAGAGCCCGATCCTGGGTATCTTCCTTTATTGCTCATCACCTTATTTTCAAGCCACGTCTCTTACTGAATCTGGGACTTGCTGTTTCAGCTAGGTTGGTGGTTACTGAGTTCTGAGGGTCCTACTGGCCACATACAATAATAATCCTAGTGCGCCACTATGACTGGCTGGCTATTTGGGAAGAAGGGATAACGTTTGTTTTTCCATAAATGATTTGTAGAAAGGTGGGAGAATGGTGTCATAAGGTTAACAGATATCAACTGAAAGACACTAAACAGGCACACAAATCAAATGTAACATGTGATCCTTCAAATCCTGACTTAACCCAGCTACAAACATTCCTGAGAACATCTGTAAAAGTTCTAGATGAATATTACGTCAAGAATTGTTAATTCTATTACATGTTAAAATGGAATTATGGGGCTAAAGATTTACAGTTGGTACAATATTTGCCTAGCATGCCCAAGGCCCTGGGTTCAATTCCCAACACTGCATAAACTGGGTGTGGTGGCATACACCTGTATACTCAGCACTGGGGAGGTTGAGGCAGAAAGACCCAGATAAGTCATATTAGATATACACAGTTCCAAGGTCAGCCTGGAATAATGAGACATCTCAAAAAAAAAAAAAGACACTGTGGACTTTTATTTTACAACTTTCTCTGTTAGAGACACACACTGGTGTATACAAAATAATATATGTGGGGTTTGCTTTTAAAAGCTCAATAGGAGCCAGGTATGATGGTATTAACTATAATCCCAGCACTTGGGAGAGTAAGACAGGAAAATCTTAAATCTGAGTCCAACTCAGACTACATGTGCAACCCTATCTCAAAAACAGAAAGTAAAACAAAATGAAAATCCAAAGTGGAGGAAGAAAGGAGGAGTATGGACATAGCAAAATAACAAAAGCTTGTTGAGTCTGGATCATGGGTTCATACAGTGCATCTTAGTACTTTATTCCATTTTTATTTTTTTATGGATGCTTGAAGCTTTCTGTATTAAAAAGGGAAAAAGGAATAAAATAAATTAGATCTAGAAATGAAGCAGATGAAAGGTTTAAAAGGAAAAACTGAAGAATAAAAATACTAAAAAAGAATTAAAAAAATGAAGAAAACCAATTCAAAGCTAACACATATAGACTACTGATAAGTTACAGTTTAAACTGCAGTCCACAAAGAATTATCACAAGAAGACAGCATTACTCACCATCTTCATGGTCGAATCTTCCCAAAACAAAGTTAATTCCAATCCATGCATAAACTCCTAAGAAAGAAGTACAAAAGGCCTCTTTTAATCCTCTACTGCTGTTCCATGGTTATGTCTCCCTAATGCTGTTTCTTTTCTCCTTTTCTTGGGGAAAAAAGAAAAGAACCATGGTATTCTATTTCATACTCTCAGGGTAAAGGTTTGAGTTCGCTCTATCTATCTATCTATCTATCTATCTATCTATCTATCTATCTATCTATCATCTATCCATCCATCTATCTATCTATTATCTATCCATCCATCTATCTATCTATTATCTATCATCTACCAATTTCTCCCTCTTAGTTACTCACTCACTCAGTACTGATTGAAACCAGCATTCATGAGGTCAGGCACTGAATTACATTCTTAGCCCCCTAAATCTTCTACTTTGTGATTTTCCTCCCTTTTAAAATTATTCATTATCTTCAAATTTTCCTACAGTAAATAGGAACCAATTGTGAAGAACAATTTTACTAATTTTCTAAGGGTGGGGATACAGTTCAGTGGCACAGCTCTTGCTTATCATGAATGAATATCTGGGTGCAATCTCAGCACTGGGGAGAAAAGTAACTCTAGGACTTGGACTTCTGGGCAAAGTGGGAGGAACTCACCCACCCGACATCCCCCCAAGGTGCAGTATAAACTCGAGGTCAGAGGCACAGAGCAATTTTGTGACAACTCTGGAAGTAAAATGGTAAATACACTGAGAAAAAGATGAGAATTTAAAATGTCCACAAACCATTGCTTTTCCCTTATTTATTTCTTGGCCAAGATTCAAAATCAGTTTGAAACATGAAGTATGCACCAGAGGTGGACAGAAAGAACTTTCTGACTTTGCTTCCTGGCCTAAGAAGCAGAAAAGTGAATTCAAAAAGTTCAAAAAACAGTAAGAAAGAATCCCCACTTTTTTGTTTTTTCTTTCCTTTCATGTATGTGTGTGTAGGGTGTGTGTGTGTTTCCATGGGGGTGGGTATACATGTGTGCGATGCTGTATGTACACGAGTGAACTCAAGTGTACGGAGGCCCAAAGGCAGTATCAGGAATCATCCTCCACCTGTCTTCCACCTTATGCTGTGGGCCTGAGTCTCTCATGAAGCCCACATGCGTTAGGGTTAGTCTGGCTATCAGCTTGCTCTGGGGATTCCCAGTCTCCGAGGCTTGCGTGTTTCTTTCCTATGTTTGTTCCTTCCCACCCAGGTGGTACTGCAGCAGCCAAGGTGCAGATGGGGAGCTACCCAAAATGCAAAGGAGATGAGTTCCAATGTACAGTACGGGTGCAGTTGGCGGAGTAGAGACATCGAAAGTACTTTTTTGATCAAAGGACTGTGAAAGTGAGCTCCAAAGACCAGAAGTGTCAGGAATGTCGAGAGAACAGGAGTGAAGGGTCAAATGGCTCCCGAGCTCACCTCCCAACACACTGTGCATGAGTGTGACCCTAAACCACACACCCACAGCTTTCAGAACTGGACTATACTGCTGGTTCATGTGCATGGAACAAATTCACACAGGAATGTCAAGGTTTTGATTAAAAACTGATTAGAATCTGCAGAAGGCAGGTGCAAAGCTGGGCTTGAATTTAGCCGGGTTAACCACCTACTTGAAAAACAAAACTCAGGCTGGAAATGTGGCTCGTTGAGAGAGTGTTTCTCTCACATGTACAAAACCCTGGGTTTGAATTCCAGAACTGGGTTAACCCAGACATTGTGACGTCACAAATCACAGCGTTTGGTAGTTAGAAGCAGGGGAATCAGGAGTTCAAGCTCAGCCTTAGCTATATAGTGAGTCTGAGGCCAGTCTGGACTTTATGAGACCCTATTCGGCCTCTCCAACCATCCCAAAAAACAGCATGTTCCTTATGACTTACACAGGACCCAAAATATTTTAAACGTCTCAAATATGGACACAAAATTATTTGGTATATAGAGAACCAGGAAAATCTCAACTTTGAAGGGAAAACAGAGATCAAAGATGCCAACTCTCAGCTGATACAGACATTGAAGTTATCAAAGAAATTAAAGCAACTATGTAAACAAGAAACATGAGCAGTCTCACAATGAACAGAAGTAAAATGTCAGCAAGAAACAGAGCATTAAGGAAAAAAATGGAAATTTTAGGACTGAAAAATATAACATTCTGATTTTAAAAGCTTAACCTCCCTTTGATGGACTGCACCTCCTTTTAAGAAATGGGAATAGACAGGTGTAGTGTTGTGTACCTCTAATCCCAGCACTACAGAGGCAAAGAGGAGAATCACTGCAAGGTCAAAGTCAGTCTGGTCTACATAGAGAATTCCAGGACAGTCAGGGCTACATAGCAAGACTTGAAATTACAAAAAGGGAAATGGAAGTAATTTATCATAGTATCCACATGTGGGCCACATGAGAACATATACTGAACTATTTCCCAAAGTCATACCCAATGGTCAACCTAGGGAAAGACCAAAACTGCATGGTGATTATCATACACAAAGAGCCTATAATGAGACAAAAGCAACGCACCCTTATTGTAATCTAAAAACCTACTTTCCAGTTAAAGTTGGCAAACTCTATGCAATTCCTAGAACTATATGCTTTAAAAGTACAGTTACTAATTAAAGATCCAGTTGGACCAACCATTAAATACTATAAATTCTAAACATAGAGTTTAGTATTGTTAAAACTAAATATAAACCTATTATTTTCAAACAGACTACCAGTGCAGAATATAAAAAAAAAAAAAAGGACAGAAAAAATTATAGCAGAACCAAAAAAATGTTTGACAGAAAAATAAAATCAGATGTTACCCGGTGGTACTAAAAGTTGCTAAGGGGACTGAGCCTTAGCTGGCCCAGACGGCCCCGGTTCTACTCGACCCCGCCCAGACCCAGTACCCACCTTCCTGCTTCCCAGAGATCACTTCTGCCTGAGACTGTGAAAAGAGGAAGTCGAACTCCAGCGGCAAGTCTTTCACTAGGTCAGCCAAAATAGCCAACTGCTTCCTGCAAATAAAGTCAAAAAAGAAGCAAAAATCCAGTTAATCATCAACCATCTTCTCACCTGGCACCAAAGTGGCCCAGGAGGAGGACTGCCTGAAGTCAGGAGCTGGGAGCCAGCCTGGCCAACACAGTAGACCTGTCTCCTTACCAGCTGTCCTAACCTGCCCTCCTGTTTGGTCTTGTTGTGACGCCATCTACCTCATCCCCCTGTCTGGTTCTGCTTCATTTTAGTACTTCCTCTGACCGGGGATTTATACGGCCTCTGGTGTTCATCCTCCTATATAAAAATCAATACCCCTTACATAACGTGATAACATCGTAATATTATAACAGTGTTCAAAGAGGACAATATGGTTTCATGCCTCACTGAGGGTATGAATAAACTATAGGAAATGACAGCTCAGAGTCATAATCTATAAAACACTCATAACTACATTCCTGACTACTATGAAAGGAAGATATAAATTACAGAATGAAATTGTACACTCAGATCTTATACAATACAGAATGAAGACACAAGATATACTGTGAGTTTCCTAAGTTTTTATATGACCCTTTACATAAGCTAACAATTAACTTTTTAATCTCCTTTTCCACATTTCAAGCATTGATTTTTTTTTTCTTTATAAGAATCTTATCATTTAAAAAGTCCATATTAGATTTAAAACTCAAAGTTCAGGAGAACATTGCCACTTTGAGGAAGATACTTGAAACATAGAATCTTAGGAGATTGTTTTTCTTCTGAGGACTTTTGTATGCATTTCATCATGATTGTCAAAGTAAAGCAAAGAACAACACAGAAAGTTACAATAACATGGAATTAGATATTAGTTAAAAATGAATCCAACTTCAGAGACTCTATATCAACCACCTAGAACTAGGCCAGCTTAATCTCTCCCCATCCTGAAGCTCAGGGAAATTTGCGGAAGAGGGGGCGATAAGAGTGTAAGAGCAAAAGGATGGGAGGAGCAATGATATGTAAGATACTCCATACAAGTTAGGGCTGAAGCAATCATAATTGGACTTTACATGCCCTGCACATTGTCCAACACACTATTGACCCCACAAAGTCTAGCATCTGCTAAAGGCACCAAGATCTTTGGAGGCAAGGGATTGGCAGCCACAGCAGTGTTCCTATACCTAAGGGGAACACAGGAAAGGGTTCGGGAAAGGCCACTGGGTCCTTGTACGTCATCGGAGAGGAGGGCCCAGAAGAAAATCAGGCATGCACAAGAAATGACTCTCTGGGAATTGGGGCGGGAGGCACTGGGGGATGGGAAGGGAGGGGGGCGGGGAGGAGGAGCAAGGGATACGGGGGGGGGGGGGGGGGGGAGGGAGGGAACTGGTGTACCTATTAAGTTTGTATGAGCTGAAATAATAATAAAAAATGTATTAATAAAAAAAATGAATCCAGTAAAGTTACTTGTTACAAAAATATTCTACTGGTCCAGATAGTTGTGAGTGTGGCTTAATGAAGAATGTTACCCCTTGAAAGTACAGAATTATACTGGAGGCAAAAATTTTCCAATACGATGGCATGAAAGGCATTTTAAAGAGTTCACTGTCATATATCCCATGGTCCTCAGGGGGAACAAGGGGGACTCTTCTTTCCCCAAGATAGATATGCTTCTAAACGACCCTTCTGGAAGTTCTGGGGAGCTGGAGGCAACAGGGCAGCAGCCTTCATCACTGCTTGAGTGTAAATTGCGACCACCTTGTTCAAGAGCAGTCCCAGAACCCCTTCAAAAGCTTAAATGTGCTTCACCTTTGGCCCAGCTACCACACTTTTAGAGAGTCCACCGTAGGACTGAAGAAAGGATGGTCGCAGCATTATTACTATAAAAATGAAAAAGAAAAAAACAGAATAACATAATAACAGGAATAGCTTAAATAATTAACTTATAGCCACATGATGTAATGCTACACAGGTGTTAAAAGAGATAAGGCCAATTTATATATCTGTATGTATTGACATGAAAAGATGCTTAATATAAGTTTTTGAATACTGACAGTCTACAAAATAGCATGCACAAAATGTGAACATACTTATGCTAACTTACACACTCCTCGTGGACTGCACAGGAACGACACACAGCTTTCATTTCCTAAAATTCAGTTTCTTCGTTTTAGAAAAAGTTTTTAAATTTTAATTCTGTGTGTGTGAGTATGTGTGTGTTGTTTATTTGTGTTGTGTGTGTGCACGTCCCCATGTGCACCTTCAGAGGCGTGGGGAGAATATCAGGTGTTCTGCTCTACTGCTCTTGGCCTTGTTCCCTTGAGACAGGAGATAGGCTGGCAGCCAGCTGGCACCAGCAATCCTCCTTTCTCTGCCCCTCACCCCAGCACTTGGGTTATAGACACACGTGCCAACTTTGTACTTGGGTGCTGGGGATTCAAACTCAGGTCACCACGCTTTACTCACTGAGCCATCTCCCCACCCAATTTTGAAAGCTTTTAATGGCAAAATGTTGAAAACTGACGAGTGGGTTAAAAAGAGGACTCACCGCAGCACCTTCTCTACTTACATCAACATTTGAAGTTAACTATAATAAAAAATTTTAATGAAATACTACTCCACATATGTAATTTTTAGGGCATTTCCATCGTAAAATAAAAGGGAAGTAGGAAAAGAATACCACTAACTTGTTGGCAAAGTAATAAAATCATGCACTAATAAATTTGAAATAGTCTATTCAACAGCAAGAAAATGGAATCAGCCAACATGTCTATTAACAGAGGAATAGATAATGAAAATGTGGTATACATACACAATGGAATATTACTCAGCCATCATAAAGGATGAGATTATGGAATTTGCTGAATAGAACTGGAAACTTTAATATTTTGAATTAATAAATTGAACGAGGTATCTCAGACACAGAAAGTTAAATACTGCATGTTCTCTCTTGTATGTGGATGCTAGCACTGATATCCTTGTCAATGTATTTGGATTGGAATCATTGAAAGAGCCAGAAAATTCAATGAGTGGGAAAGGATGGTTAGGGTGAAAACTTTTGAAAGGGAGATTTAGGGTACCATCACAAGTAGGGTGAGGAAGGGAATGGTTGGGAAAAATACATAGTAGAGAATGAGAGGATGAGAGATAGGAGGGACAGCGGACTTATAAAAAAATAAAACAAACTAAGAATGTGAGATGTAACTGCAAAGGAATCTCCTATGCTAGTAATATGTAAAAAAAAAAAAAAAAATGTCTTTTAAAGAAAGGAACAAGAATGAGCAGTCCCTATGCAGAGGAGCATGGAGTGAAGAAAACGGGGTGGGGGGAACACACCCTGAGCTGATCCACTTAGAACCCAGTGCCAAAAATTTACTAGAAGTTAACAGAAACGTGATACTTCCTGATAAAATGTTGCTTATAGAGGTCTCAAAGACCCCCAAACATTATAGGCTTTTGCCATTGTTCTTGGTTGCTCTTCAAAAAACTATCAGTAAGACCCTATTACTGAAGATGCAACACATATGGATCATAGAATATGGGCAAAATATATCAACTAGAACTGGTCTGAGAACTTCCTCCTTGCTGGATAGCTTACACAGTGCCAAGGAATATACTCTAGAAGCTACTGGGGGAGAAATAATCACAGGCTTCATCAACTCATGAGATCAACAAGTTGCAATAAAAATCACCATGGCATCAGGTAGCCACCAGTGTAACAGTGGCATGAGTATCAAGGAGACAACCAACAGCTTTCTGATTGGATTCAAGACCCATTTGTCAGAATGGTACACATTCCTGTTACTATAAACTAGAACAAGAACCTAAAAAGGGAAAGAAATAGGACAATAGGGAAAAGCAGTCAATGAACCTATACATAGTAAGACAGCACACCAAACTCCTCTGTAAATAGCTGTTATTACACCCATAGATTGGAAAGAACACTCAGCCTAGAAGTCTTCTACAGCAGAGGTAGAGGATCTCAACATCCTGACGGGATGCAGCCTAGGGCAGCAGAAGAGCAGTGATGTGAACAGCAACAGCCAGACACAACGCAGAGTACCAGTCACCTAACAAAGCTCACCCAGAATCAGCCTAATCTCTCTCTATTCCAAAACTGTGGGGACCTCGCAGAAGAGAGGGAGGTGAGATTATAAGAATCTAAAGATGGGAAGGTTCACCATTGAACAAGACATTCCATGCAAAGCAGGACTGCTACATCTAGGAACTCGCTGTCCTTACCAGACCTGCATAATGACTGACACACCAACATGCCCCCAGAGACTACTGAAGACCTCAAGAGAGATAAGAACATAGAGTGGAAATCTTGGGGACTAAAGCTGGATGAGTGAAGGGAAATGCTCCTATCCGTGGGATGACCCAAAGAGAGGCAACTTGGCATACCACAAGAGCCTGAACCCCCACAAGAGTAGACAGGCCAAAGGGAAACCTGGAGTCCATAGAAGCAGACAGACAGGAAGGTAGGAGGGAGTGGGAAGGATTGATGAAGGAAAGGGAAGGTGTGGGAGGGAGGGAGGATTGAGGGAAACAGGGATGAGTACTCAATATGCTTGTAAAACCAGAAAAATAAAAAAATTAAATTAAATTAAATTTGAAATAGTCTAGATGATTCATGAATACTAATAGCACAAATACTAATAAAGTAAGAAAACATTAATCATATGAAACAGGTTCTTGCTGTGAGAATTATACTCATGTCAACAACTAACTTGCCCTAGAGGTGGCAATGAATTCATTAAGCCCAGCACGGATGTATGCGTGCATTTTGAGAGGTGACCATAAAATAAGTAAAAGAGAAAACGCGTTCTTTAAAACTTACAGTAAAGTATTAATGTTTAGACACTAACTGACAGCTAATATCACAGAAAAAAAAAAAAAGAGCAGAGCAACACAGTGGGTTTTCTTTCTATGGAAACTTCTTTGACACACAGAAGCAATATTGAGACATGCCAGGAGATGAAATGCCTAATTGCTCCAGACACACAAGCAGTGGACAAACCACTAACCGAGCTCTTTTCCCCAGGCCTCCTGGCGGCTCTTCCTTCTGATCTCTAAGCTTTCCCCTGGCTTTCCTTCCCCTTTCCTGGTGGTGTAGCCTTCTGCTACTCACAGACCCATGTCAAAAGCAAAAATTCTAGGGACCAAGGATGCAGCTCTGTTGGTAGAATGCTTGCTTAGCATGTGTGAAGCTTTGAGTTTGATCCCTAGTACCACATTTAAATAAAGGAAAAAAAAAGGTAGGCATGAGCTGGAGAGATGGTTCAGTGGTTGTCATAGTTAGACACAGGCGTCAACTTGACAGATGAAGGTTTGAGCTCTGGGTGCATTTGTGGAGAATTAGTGGTTGAGTTGGGCCCAAAGCAGACCTGCAGGAGATTGTCTAGCTGATGGGGAAGACCCAATCCATGGTAGGTGGGACTAGGCCCTGAACAGGTGAATAAGTCAGAGAGAGCTTGCTGAGAAAGTTGGCATCTTTCTGTTCACTTGGCCAGACATGCTGGTCTGGCAAGTAAGGATCGTCCCTCTCTCAGCTGTTATGTGGTGATGGTGTGGCCAGTTCCCTCGGCCCTGATGTTGGTGCATGCTCTCCCGTCAAGTTGGACTGAGAACTGTAATCAGGAATCATAAGAGAGAATAAACCCTTGTTCCCTTAAGCCGTTTAATGGTCATTTATCAGCAACTATGTAGGTGGACTGCAATAGTGGTTAAAGCATTTGCAAGCAAGTAAAATGACCACAGTCAGAATCCTCAGAGACTACATAAATGGCCAGTGGGGGAAGCATCCGGCCTATAATTCCAGTTTGGGAAGGTAAAGACCGGGGATTCCTAGCAGAAGCTGGCTAGAGAGACTAGCCTTTCCAGCAAGCTCTGGGTTTGACTGATTGATCCAAGATGATCAATCTCAGGCCTCCACATGGACACTCACACACATATACCTGTGCCCACACACATGCAAACACACTTACATACACATGCATAATACATAAGGGGGAAAAAAGTTAGTCATGGTGGCCAACACCTATCTTCCCAGTACCTGGAGGATGGAGGCAGGAGGACTGGAAGTTTGGGGTCGTCTTCGCTCTACAGTGAGTTGGAGGTCGCCCTCTGTCTCAAACAGAAAATTCTGAGCTGCATGTACATTATGATCCTAACTTCGTAGAAATCACATACAGATGGACAAAGAGACAGAACTGAGCCAAACGAAAGCAGTTTTGACTGAGTAAAGTAAATATGCAGGATTTTTTTACATATTCATACTACTGTTTCTGAACAGGCAAGCCTTTCAAGGCCACCCATGACTGGCCTGCCGGCCCTCTGCCCCTGGCTCTGTTTCCCTGGCCCAGCAGCTCACCTCTCAGGGAGAAGCCTCATGCCCGCCGTGCAGAGGATGTACAAGGGGGTCTCCCTGTGCTTCTTCACAGGCACGTGGGCAGCAGCAAAGCTCAGCAGAGGACGCAGGTAATCGCTGGCGTGTTCTGGAGTGTCTGCCATTGCTGAGATTCCTTAGGGAACAATCAAATACCTTTTTACAAAGATTTGTCACATAAGACTCAGGAAACCAACACCAAACTCTGTCACGTCTAATTTTGGGGGAGAAGCAGGATGGCCACGAGCAAGACATTCCGCCCCCTGCCCAGGGTCCCACAAAAACAAGGAGACCTTTCTCCTTCCCTTCCTCTTGTGTCTAGAGTAGGTAAAAGAGATTAACAGCAAAGTGTACTCCGATTAGTACCTGGCTTGATTTTCTTCACCACAGGCTGGCTGTTGCGGTCCCTCATCTGTTTGATGTCCAGCAAGTCATGGGGGTTCCCATTATGCCTTGGCCAGAAGTAAACAAAGATCCGGGAGCCACTGCTGCCACAGTCCACCACAAGCCCATAATTGAGATTTGGGTCTTCAGTGTCAGTGGCTTCAAGGTCCCCTACCCGAGCCAAATACCTACGCAGACAAGGAGAAATGGATCAGGTCTCTGAAGGGCATCACCACTCACACCACTTGTTCAAGACTCTTCATGAACAAACTGCATGTCCCATTGCATCCTTGAAGAGCTTCTCTGTGTGTGGGCTATTGCTATTTGTAGCTAGCAAATTAAAAATAAGCAAGGAAAATTTTAATTCACATAGATGCAAGTATAAATTCATCCCACATTAACATATTTATATATACATGTATATATACATACATACACACATACATACACACACTATATTTTTAATTATTTACTTATGAAAAAGGAAGAGAGAAAGAGAATGGGCCATGCTTCTGCATGCGATGGTACACAGGTGGACGTCAGAGGACAACTTTCAGAAACCAGTTCTCTCCTTCCACTATTTGGGTTTCTGGGATCAAACTCAGGCCATCAGTTGGTGAGCAGGCACCTTCCCCGCTGAGTTATGTCACCAGCCTTCTACATACTTTATTTTCTAAAATGAAAAATAAAAGACCAGTGCTGATTTACAGTAAATGTCTTTTGTGTCTTGACTAACAGCAGACAGCCTTGACTCTCATTTGCTTCGTATTTGGCTGAAGCATTTGTAAGAAAGTCCAGCCTTTCACAGATGCTACACAAGCAGGAGAGCTGGACAGAAGGAATTGTTTGTTTGTTTGTTTGTTTGTTTGTTTGTTTGATCCCAGGGATTCCCACATGCTAGGGAACACTTTTCCACAAATTGCATCATCAGGCTAAGAAGAAATCATTTTCAACAGGCCCTCCAGATATTTGGAGATACACTGCTTTCATACTATATGGATACTTGAAAAAGCAGAGTTTCCTAGAGATTTTATGTATTTGGAATCTAAAATTTTATTTAAAATTTTTTCATATACACATAACAATATATTAATTTTTTTAAAAAAATTTAACTGGGAGCAGCAAGATAGCTAAATGTATAGAAAACACTGAAGCCTAGCAACCTGAATTTAATCTCAGAAGTCTACAGCAAGTTGTCTTCTGATCTCCCCATGTGTGGATTACAACAAGCATGTGTATGTATACACACAGAAATACATTTTTTATTCCTTCATTTTCAAGAAAATGTCTATGAGCAGAGAGTATAGATTAATGGAAGATTGCCTGCCTAATGCACGAGACCCTAACTTTAAATCTTTGCAGTGCAAAAGAATATTTTCAAAACTAAGATATCTATGCAATATTTGAATCTAAAGTTCACAATATTTCTAACCATCCTTCCAACCAAAAAATAGAGCCCCATATAAAAGCAGCTAGATTTAGGTCTTAGCTTGGATGCCTAAGCATTTCTCAAGATAAGGTTAATGTGCAGGGAACGCAGTAAACCTGCTTCTCATCTTATCACACAGCACTAAAAAGCATCAAGTGTACTAGATCTCTTTTCCCTTTGCAACTATACAACTGCAAGAGTACAGTAAGTACCAGAGTGATTTAATGCTGCTATCTTGATTTGCGCAAACTTCTGCAAGTTTTATTTGCCTTTACAACATCAAGGCAAATCAACGCGCTGAAAAAGGCAAATACAGTGAGGATAGTAAAGAGGAGGATGCAGCCCTATACCCAGTGACAGACGGATAAACAAATAAAATGTGGCACACAGAATTTGAAAGAAAAGTGCTCTGAGCAATGTTGTCTCACAGATGAATTTTCAAGATGTTATCACAGGAGGAAAAAGCCAGTCACAAGAAGATAAATAGGGTCTGACTCCATTTAAATAAAACTTGAAGGCATCAAATTTATAGGAATTGATAGAGGGGCCAGTGGCTGGCAGGAGGAAGGAAAGCAAGTTGTTCTTAAAGGGCTGCAGTTTGGGAGATGAAAACGGCTGGAGAGCTGCTTCACATTAGTGTAAATACTCTGAACTCGACTGAACTGTACACTCAAAAACAGTAGAGGTGGTAAATTTTATGATATTTACCATAATTAAAAAAAGGTACTTTGTACTACTGTAAGAATAGTTTTTGACTTCACAGCTCCGACAGAGGGTCTCAGGGACCCCCAAAGGCCAACATGAAAAACGCTGCTGTAATGCAACCTTTGTTTCTGTCTGTCCCCTCCCCTTTCCCATCTCCAGCTTGTCTATTTGCTTGTTGAGTCAGGACCTCGTGGATCCTAGGGTGGTCTAGAACTCATCATAAGGATGATCTTGAACTTCCAATCTTCTTGCCTTCACTTCCAAATTACTAGAATTACAGGTATGTGCCAACATACCCAGTTTATGTGATGCTAGAGATCAAACCCAGGGTGGCCTGCATGTTAAGCAAGTGCTCTTTTTTTTTCCGTATGTGCATATGGTGCATGCATGTATGTGTATGCATGTTTTACATGTGTGCAGGCACATGTGTGTATTTGGGTGCATGTGTGTGGGCATGCATGTGGAGGCCCAGTTGGGAATCATCATGAGTTGCTCTTCCCCCTTATTCCTTGGGGATGGCAGAGCTGGCCGATAGGGCTAGTCTCACTAGAGATCTCACTAGAGATCCCCAGTCTCCACCTAACAAGGCTGGAATTACAAGTGTGCCACCATGTCCACACAAGAAGTTATGTGGATTCTGGTGGGCTGGATTTGATCTTCTCTGAACCACTGAGCTTAGTTTCCCAGTTCTTAAGAAGTATCTATGCAAGAGTGCTATGATAATATCCACCATGACGTGAATGAAAAGCTCTTCCTTCTGTTCTGAAAGGTGGCGTGCTACTGCCCTTTAAGGGGTTCATTTATCAGGAGCCAGTACTTACCTGCAGCACCTTTATGCTATCAGTGTTCCTCACATTCTTATGCTCAAAACAAAGGTGGATCAACACTCTCTGGTTTGGTCCGAGAACTCCAAATGAAGCTACTGGTTTGTTAATAACTCATCTATGGCTTCCTTCTGCTACACCGCACATCAACTCTCTTAGAAAGTTTCAATGACTTTCTAAAATATCCTGCTGTTCTATTCTGATTCTTGCTGAAATACGCAACTTCACAGCTCTAATTCTGGTGCAACTCAGCTTTTTCATTCCTCAGACCTCTTCATGTGCGCAATGGCAAAAAAAAAAAAAGTCAGCTGGCTTTAGATCACACGCCAGAAAGAAAGAACCAGATGGCATTTATGTTACACTCCCTAGTTGAGTCTTTGATCAGTCACTGGAGGCAGCAGGAAGTCTCCACTTTTCTTATTTTGCCTAGAAATGAATCCCTGAAGAACAGTTTTCTGTCTGAAAGTAACAGAACCATCCAGTTTCTGGAATTCTAACCACTTAGGACTTTGTCGGGCTTCTTAGACTTTGGGACCACCTGAGATAAAGCCTTCTCCTCTCCAAGTCTCTGACATAAGTGGATCACCTGTCGCCTTCTGGATGTCCACATGCATGCCTCGGTATCACTGTCAATTCCTTACAACACTGACCCCTCCTGCTTGGCTGAGGCCACACAGAGCAGTTTCTAGAAAGGGCTCAAAGCCCAAGAAAAAAGTCCCAAAAGCTTTGGAATCCCTTATCCAGCTTCCCAAGAGAGTCAGTTCTCCATCACACATCCTCCTCACTCACCTTCCCACATCTGCTTCAGGTTTTCATTCTCTCGCCATCTCTCTTTCTCTCTCTGGTTTCTCCTCTCTCTCCCTCCTGTTTCTCTCCCTCTCTCTAATACTCTAACATGATTTCCCTCTAGTCACTGCTGAGTCAGTAAAAGTTACCCACAGATACATCACCCCAAGCAGAATTGGAAGACAAAGGCTTTTTGCTGCCATTATCCTAAAAATATTAACAGCATTAGAGCTGTAACTGACCAAATCATTACCTAGCTTGCAAAATCAACACCAATGACACCACTTTTGAGTTCAAACAGAGCTCTGGAATGTGCCAAACGCCAATCAATGAGCGTCCAGCAGAGTGGGCCTAACCGTTCTTAGCTGAATGTTATCATATTTTTCAACACTGCTCATGACTCAAAACCAGATTTGGGGGTTGGGGATTTAGCTCAGTGGTAGAGCGCTTGCCTAGCAAGTGCGAGGCCCTGGGTTCGGTCCCCAGCACCGAAAAAAAAAAAAAACAAAAACAGATTTGTTGGTATTAAAGTAGCTGTACATGAATGAAAGTAATGCATGCACATAAAACACTTCTTACTCCTCACCTCCTAACAAGAACAATCAAAAGTCAAGCCTTCAGAACAACAGCTCAGACAGATGGAAGCTGACAATAGTGGAACAACCAAAAAATAACAATAGTGAGCATTAAGGCTGGAAAAGAAATGCACCAAACATAATAAATAAAGGGATAAAGAAAACACACTAAGTATACAGAATGTTTAGGTAAGAACCATCTATCACTTGTTTTTTGAGACACACTCTCATGTAGCCCAGAATGGCCTCCCCATTTTTCTTTTATAGGGTCCATGCATAAGCATCCCTTGCACTAGAAATGAATGAATGTTGGGCATGGAGAGATGGCTAAGCCAGTATGTGCCTGTCACGAAAGTTTGGATCCCCAGTGCTCATGTAAAAAGCCAGCAATGGTGGCAGGAAAGATGGCCCAGGGGTTAAGACTCTGCCTCACAAGCAGAAGGTCCCGAGTTTGGAATTCAGGTCCCACGTAAAAAACTGCAGGCAGAAACAGCAACACCAGGCGGAAATGGCTCTGGTGGGCGGAGCCTGGCAAATCCCAGAGCGAAGCAAGGAGGTAGAAACAATCCAGGATGATTCCTGAAGTCACCATTGGTCCTACACAGGGACACACAAGGCCCTCTGACACACACACACACACAGTAAATAAGTAAATAAAATAAAAGCCAGCCATGGTGACAAACATTCAGAATGAGCCACTGGGACAGGTGGTCCTCAGATCGCTGCTGGAGGCTTAACTCAACGGCTAAGCTCCAGGGAGATCCAGCTAGGCTGGCCAGCCAGCAGGTTTCACAATCTGCCTGCTTCTATCCCCATCAGGCACATGTGGGTTCTCAAGATCCAAACTCAGGGTCTCCAGCTGACTCGACAGACTCTTTACCAACTACGCCATCTCCCCAGCCCTACATGCTTTATTCTTAACTCAAACGATGACAGCATAAGGCGGACATTTCTCACTGCCACTTTACACATTAAAATAAATGGGATTCCAGAATATTAGGAAGCCTGCCCAAGATCACCCAGTCAGCAAATGATAAGGGGCGGTAAGCTGTGAAGCCAACCCAGGCTCCACAGCACCTCCCCGAGGGAACGGCATTGAGCTTTGCAGTGGCTCACACTGCGCGCTGGAATCCTCTGGACCTCAAAGAAACCCTGTCAATTACATTCCTTACAAATCCGCAAGTCACTTAAATGCACAGAAGACAATGGCAATTTCTCACAGTCATCATTAACATAAATTACTAGGCTGTGTGATAAAAGTTTAAACAAAATATCTAGAACTGTTTATCATTAGAGAGACTGTAGAACTTTTGAATTATTCCATTTTCTGGTTTTTTTTTTTTTTTTTTTTTCCAAGTTGAGAGAGGATCTGCTTGCAGTCCAGGCTGGCTTCAAACTCAAAATTCTCCTGCCTTATCTCCCTAGTGCTGGAATTACAGGCACACTACCACACCCAGCTTCAGTTCATTTTTTAGTGAATTTCCTCTCCCGAGCCTCACTGTCAAGATTCCAATTACTGCTTATTATTATTGCTGCTGCTGCTGCTGTTGTATTAGGGTATCGGCATCACCCTAATACCCACCATTCCAATTTAGTAGTCTTGTAAGATGATAGGGATCCATGCTTATTAAAATACTGGTATAAGAAAAGCACGGCTTGGTGGCACGTGCCTGTAATCCCAGCACTTGAGAGTCTGAGGCAGGAGGATTGCTACTGCAAAGGTTGCAGGCTAGTCTGTGCTGCATGGTAAGTTCCAGGGCAGACCGGGCTACGCAGTGAGAACAAATGAAAATCAAAAGAAAAAGAGGAGGAAATTAGGCTTTATACAGAGCCTATCTTATCAGTAAAGTACATGAACTCTCAGGACTCGGACTTAGTAACTCGGTGATAGTAAATTTGGTTACTCATGGATCTCTTCTGATTAATTTATGATTCTTAACTTTGTTCCTGTTGCTACATGACTGTACAAAAAAGAGCTATCTGAATTATTCCCTGCAGTCTGTCTCCCTAAAGAGGTTACAAACTCTTGTGGTTCAGGAGCCGGGTTTAATTCATCTTTGTACCCCAGCGTCTAACGCAGCACACAGCAAGCTCTCGGTGAGCGGCCGCCTCCTAGTGACTCACGGAGGCTGCCGTGAGCTGCCTGTGATAATATGTACGCAACCTTTCACTGAATAGCAATGAGCTGTAAGGCACAAGCTGCTGACCGCTTGACCACAGGGTCTCACGGTGTTTGGACTCGAGTAATGTTCTCACAGCGGCACAGTCCTGCTCCTGGGCTCCACAGCTAATTCGTTTCATTAACTCGGCCTAGCAAGGAGTCACTAGACCTGGTCACTTGGGTATGGTGGGTGGCAGATAAAAACTACTGGGCCACTCCGCCTCGCACAATCCACTCAAATGCTTTTATTTTGCTCTATCCTTGTTGCCACCACCCACATTCAATCTCTCCTGGTGTATTACAATTAGTCTCCCTGCTTCCTTATTTCCTGCTTCGCATTTCATTCTCCACAATGTAAATTTTCTTGAAAATGCAAATGAGACCACATCACTCTTCTAAACCTTCAGAGCCTTCTCTCTGCCCTTAGGGTGATATTTGACTCCCACCACCACCAAGAATTACCTTTCCAGCATACAGCTCATGACTTTCTAACACTGGGCTCTAACCAAGTGATATATTTGAACTATATGAAATCTCATTGTCAGACTATGTTGTCTTCCTGTGGGAAATTGCTCAGGTCTGACAAGACAATCCTATTTGGCAGGAAAGAAACTCAATTCATGAATTTAGATGTGGAAGTTATGGTTTTTAACAAGCTTCTTAGGATCAACTGTTGACATTTAAAGTCACCTAAATCCTCTCCTGGAAGGGAAGGGCTGACAACACATTCTGCCTGAGAAAACTTAAAGACAGCTCTGTGTTCTGATGCCTCACAGCACCTGCGGGTGGTGACTTTCAGTACCTTGTGTTTAATTAATAACAAAAGTACATTGTGTTTACTAATAACAAAACTGAATAGGAAGGGAGAAATAAGGAAGAAAAAAACCACTTAGCAAGAAGACTAGGCACATAGTCTCAATTCTGACCACAAAAGATTCAAGAAAATGACAGCCAGAAGCATGTGGCAAGATTCTTCTTCAATCTTACAAGAGGACCAGGAAGAGCTGCTTCTCTCACGGGATACATGTGGCTGATACTGTTGCAACAGACACGAGACCCAAAGATTCTCATCCAGCTAAGTCAGGTGAAACCTGGGGTTCCCTCCAGCACTGAATTTCTAGTTGTAGGAGCCAGTACATTTTTCTTTATTTAGTCTCCTAAGTGGTATTTATCTGAGAAGCAATAAACAGAAAAAAACTGGAGCCCAAGTTCAGAGTTACTGAACTTTCAAACATGGCGACCTGAGTTTGCTCCCCAGAAGTCCATTCTGAACAGTAGAACTGACTTCCAAACACTGTCCTCTAACCTCCAGATATATGTTATAGCATGTGGATATTTGTGCACAATATTCATTCTCTCTCTCTCCCCCCCTCCTTTTCTCCCTCCCTTCTTCTCTCCTTCCTTCCCTCCCTTCCTCTTTCTCTTTTTCTCTACTCCTCCTCTCCTAAAAAAAATTGAAAAAATTTCCCAAAATTTGAAAATTTGATTTTAAAAAACTATGAACTCAAAGATCCAAAAACCCAAAAGCCACGTCCTATTCAGCTTTGGAGCCCTGTGCTACACGTGTACACAGAAAGCTTGCTCTCAGCACGACGGCTTCTGAACAAGAACTACTAACCACGTAGCAAAGTACAAACAGTACATCATATGCGAATTGCACAACATCAAAGTGATAAGGAGAAAAGCTATAGAAGCAATCAGAGGAAAAGGACACAACATGTACAAACAGAACAAGGATAAGCATGACGGCAGATTTCTGCTCAGAAAGCATGAAGGCCAAAGGACAGTGGCACAATGAAAGAAAGGGAAAAAAGTGTTCCACAGACAACCAGAATCCTTGCAAAATGAAGATAAAATAAAGACTTCTTCTATCACATAAAAGTTGAAAGAAGGGCTGAAGAGATGGCTCAGGGGTTAAAGACTCTGCCTCCCAAGAACAAGGTCCTGAATTCGTATCCCGGATCCCACCTATCCTGATGGGTGGAGCATGGGAAACTCCAGAGCAAAGCAAATAATAGGTAGAAGCAATCCAGGGTGATTCCCAAAGTCACCCCTAGGCCTCCACAGGTGCACACAGTGCCCTCTGATACATACATAGAGGCACATGCAAAAATAATAAAATAAGCTTAAAAAAAAGTTGACAGAATTCAACACTACAGACTCATAGTACCAGGCATATGAAAGAAAAATTTTTAAACAACAGGAAATGACATCAGGAAGAATAAAGATCCCAGAAATGGCAAATACAAGGGTGAACATACAAGAACTTTTTTTTTTTATTTTAAATTTTATGTTGGGTTGGGAGATGGCTGAGCACTTAAAATGTTTGCCACACAAGCAAAAAGACTACTGTTCAGATCCCTGGATCCCAAGTAAAATGCCAGATGGGTGTGGCGGTCTTCCTGGAAGCCCAGCCTCAGAAAGCACACTGGAAATCCCCAGAGCGAGCGCCTCACACTAGCTCTTATCAGCACACTCTGGGTTTGATTAGTGACCCTGTCTAAAATAATAATAATAATAATAATAATATGAGGGAGAGCAATGGAGTATGATTCTCAGCATAAAACTTGAGCCTCCACATACACACACATATGCATGTGCACCTCCACACATATACACATGAAAATAAAAAGTGAAAAGCTATACACATGAAAATAAAAAGTGAAAAGCTAGTCAACTGTTCAAAATAAAGCCAATCATGATATACTGTGGCATTTCTAACATGTAGAAATAACAACAGCTTAAAAACAAGGACGCAAAGTAGGAAGGGAAGTATAATGCTGGTAGGTCCTTACGTTCTCCATGAAGAGGTGGAATACTGCTTGAAGTACAAGTGATGTGGCACCTTAAAACTGTAAAGGGAAAGCCCTAAAGCTATGAGTAAAAATACATACATACATACAAGTTTTAGCTGATAAGCCAACAAAAGAGATTAAATGAATCATTAAATAAAGGAAGGGAGAAAACTTTGAATAAATGTAACAAACATGAAACAAATGACCAACGAATAAGGGTCAACAAAACACTAATCAGCTAAAGTGTAAATGGCTTGAACATCCTACTTTAAAGGCAAAGATGGCCAGAGTAGACAAAAAGCAGGATGAAATAAATATTACCTACAAAAAGCTCACTTTAAATAAAATTTTAAAAATAGACTAAAGCTAAAAGTGTAGGAAAACAGCTTGTCACATTAACGTTAATCAAAAGAAAAGCTGACAAAGCTATATTAATTACAAACTGGTAAAGTTCAGAGCAAAGAATACAATAATAATGGACAAAGAGCAACATTTAATAATAATAGAAGGGCCAATTCATCCAGGGTCCAACAATCCTAAGCGTGCACACCCCTGTCAGCTGTCAGCCTCAGTCACCAAGACAAGAAATCAGAAGGATGTTTTCTATGGTTAAAATGCAGTTTTCAGCTTAAAACTGAACACAGCCAAAGGGGGACTTAAGATCTTCCTTCTGTAATAAATGGCATGCAAATTTACTAATAAAAGCACATCTTGGCAATACAAGGACAATGCTGAGAGAGAGCTCAGTGGGTAATAGGCCTGCTTATAAACCTGACAACTAGAAGTTCACAGGGCAGAACTATCCCATATTGGAACATGCAGGTCCACATTAAAATATAAAAATATTATGCTGGAGAGATGGCTCAGAAGTTAAGCCTCTGCCTTGAAAACGGAAGGTTCTGAGTTTGAATCCTAGATCCCACCTAAAAACCAGGCAGAAATGACAGCAGGCTTCCAGTCCTGAAAGTCTGGGAAACTCCAGAGCAAAGCAAATAGAGGGCAGAAGCAATCGGGGTTGATTACTGAAGTCACCCTTGGGCCGCCATAGGCACACACGGTGCCTAGGATACACACAGACATACACGCAGACAGACACACACGCAAAAATAAAAAGATTTTTAAAATATTAAAATATTTTTTAAAGTGTAACACTAATAAAAATCAAAGGTAGTAAGCGAAATGAGTTTATGAATTCATGACGGGCAGGCCTCTTGACACATATCTGTAATTCTAACTATTTCAGAGACTGAGACATGATGATCCGAGTTCAAGACCAGTTTAGTCTAGAGTGGTTTCTAGGTCACTCTGGGCCTGGGCATCTTGGTGAAACCCTGTCTCAGAACAAAAACAGGGGTGGGGACATAACTCCATGTACACCCAGTATGCATGAGACCCTGGGTTCAAGTCCTTAGCACTGGGGAAAAGAAAAAGTGCCAAGCTGATCACAGTGATCTGAAGTCGACTCACCTTTCATACTGTCTATCTCCTGGTAATGAAGCACCCCAGTGTCGAAAGTCCATGATTAGCACAAGTAAAAGGAGACAGGATATGAAGAAGAGTCCCAGGAATGCCACCCGCTGACGGAAAAACGGGCTCACTGTGGGCACAGTGAAATACCAGGAGGCTGGGCAGAGGTAGGAAAAACTGATCCTGAAATGAGACAAACATCCTGTTAAGTCTTAAAAATCTCTACAATCGTGCCTTCTTAATAAAGGTGAAAATTCATGCTAGGAGAATACTAAATGTTTTTGGCCTCAAATGATAGAAAAGCATCTACGAGGTGCTTCTGTTATGCAATGCAGAATAACCGTGTCTGCTCTTTTTCCAAACTTTGCACTTAGAAGTGTGACTCGAAGAATTACTCTCAAACTAAAGATCTCCAGGCTCCCAGGGTAACTTCACAGCACTGACAAATAAGGACAGCTACAACATTCCACCAGCGATGCTGTCAAGAGGCTGGATAATCAGAAAAGTTATTCGACTAAGTTTTGTTTTAAATGTTTCAATGGGCTCGTTTCAATGCATCATTCAATGCACATTTCACAGCACTGACAAATAAGGACAGCTACAACATTCCACCAGCGATGCTGTCAAGAGGCTGGATAATCAGAAAAGTTATTCGACTAAGTTTTGTTTTAAATGTTTCAATGGGCTCGTTTCAATGCATCATTCAATGCACATTTTTTAAAATTCAATTTAAAAGGATCTGTAGATTAAAAAAAAAAAATCTTTTGCCCTGATTCCATCATGTCTTCTCAGTGACAACATTGTCACTTTTTCTACCACAAAACAAGATATACAGTAGACTCGTCCCCCTTTGTTTCACACATATGGTAACTTGCCACATCTGCTGCTCTGCATTTTTCTGCCATATACCGTGTGACTTTGCAGCTCCCCCATACGGATCCACATTAATCAGAATATTATCCAATGTACGGATGGGTGCATTCAACTGTGAAGCTCACTTTGTATGCTGGTTCAAAATGACCCAAGTCTATGTGCTTTTAAAGAAAAAAACATCCTCTTTATTAATCTCTTCAAGGGGTACCTAACACCACTCATGTGGAAATCTGAAGGAACATTACAAGTCTAGTGCTCATCAGACCTGAGGACGCAGACTCCCGGCACGACCCACACTTAGGGCCTAGAGACTGTTTGATTATTGCATCTCCCTGTTCAAAGAATGCCACTTGAATGTCTGTCTTTTGCGTTCACCTGACCAGAATGCAAAGTCCAGATGCAGCATCACAGGGCAAACCTCACTTGTAACAGTCTACCCCATGTCGCCGCACCCCAACTTACCTGCCACCCTCTACTGAGCCCTCTGCCAGAGATGAAGGGTGCAAGTCTTACCTAGCCATGGGTTCCCTTCAGTGCTCTCGACGGCTGTCACCTCCTTTTCCTTTTGCCCTGAGAAGGCGGCCTCCTCGTCCCAGGCATCTCCTAAGGCTGCAGCCTGGAAAGGGTCGGTTGAGTTTCAGGCTCACCTCCAGCAGCGCCCACAAGGCTGGATGGACCTCCCCCAGAACGGCACTCTTTCCTCCCGCTGCCCGGCCTCCCACTCGGTGCTTGTGGGCTCCCCTTCCTCGGGCCCCGAGGACCCGACCCCGCACTCCGGCAGCAGGGCATGTCGGAGGTCCGCGAGGAATGTGCAGATGATGGGATCCGGAGATGGGGATCCCCTCCCCGTCCCTCCCCGACCTGCAGCTCCCCCGCGTTACCACTCACGGGATCCCGAGGCCCGCTCGTCCCCCGGCCCCGCTCCGCTGCACGCACCGCCGCTCGCGGTGACTCCCTAGACTGGCCGGAAGGAGAGCCCGGGCCGCCGGCGGCGCCACGTCCCCAAGGAAACCGCGCCGAGCCAATGACAGCCCGGGCAGCCGCGAGAGACGCCCGCCCCTGCGCAGCCCGAGCCACGGGCGAACCCGCGGCGTCGACCGCACGTCCGTCCGCCAGCGCGGCCAATCCCCAAGAGGGCCCGGCCCCGAGCGCCCGCCCCCCGGGGAGGTGCGGCGCCCAGGCTCCGCCTTAAGGGGCGGGGCAGCGGGCGCGCAGGTGAGCCTCGCGGGGGCGCGCGGTCCCCGAGCTGCTGCGGGCGGCGCGACTTCGCGGGTGGCTTCCTCGGCTGCTGCCCCCACGACCGATCGTCTCCAGCTGGGGGAGTCTCGGGGTGCTCACGACGCACGTGCACCCTTGGCCCACAATGGGCTTTTGGTGCTCTCACCACCTTCCCGCCAGAAAGGCAGCTCTCCTGCTTCAAACGTTCCCCTATGGTCCCCCAATTGATGTCACGCTTGCATTGTGTCCCCTATCCCCCGCGGATGGTGAGGGGAGGGACATTGAGGGGTTTTCATTGGCGAAGAGCGATGTCTATATCAAAGTCCAATATATTCCACATTGACTGTCTGCCAAATGTTAGGGGCATCTGAAGGCAACGACCCTTCGGTGTTTGCATTCTTTGATTGCAGCCTCTTCTCTTATTTGCAGGAAGGAGCCGCCTGAACAACAAACACAAGGTCTTAAGATTTTCGAGACGTGTGACACCCATCGCAGTCCACGGCGCACCGCGGCGGCTCCTGCCACTGTCCTCACCTCCGCTGTTACGCGCCCAGCAACGCAGCCTTGCGGGTTCCCGGACCACAAGGTTTTGCAAATTGGGCTTCTCCACCTGCCTTGATATCGACACCTGATAATCACTTACCTGTATTTGCTTAAAGGCCATGGTCCTCCAAAAGCCTTATCCTCACATACACCTTCGTTTAAACATACCTATTGTTTCACTTGCGGCTTTGGATTACAATTATACCTATGTTTGTCTGTCGCACTAGTGAAATATCTTGAGGCTACCACTATCTGCTTTTACATATTCCCAAAGCACAAAAAAAAAAACAAATAATATACAATAAGCAAATGAAGACCACCAAGATAAGAGCAACACAGTCTGTTTTATTCAAAGCTGGCTGTCACTGCTGATGGCTACTGTAACTGATTTTGGCAGACTCAGAGCTATCTATTGGGGGAGTAAGGATGCTTAATAGTGAAAGGGGCAATGGTTCGAGTATATTCTCACTTGGGGAAGCTAACAGAGGGCAGCTAAAGGCTAGGTAACTGGGAGCAGAGCACCTTAAGGGATTGGAATAGCATATTCTGCTGTCTCTGCTTGCCCTAAGTTGGAGAAGGAAGAGGAAAAAAAAAAATCGAGAAATTGACAGTCATCAGTCACATCCTCTTCATTCTGGGGTGACAGCTGCAGTTGTAGTTACGTTCCACTTGTCATTTATGCCCTGGCCATTGTCAGGTGTGTTTTTTCCTCCGTTATTCTCTCAATCTGGTTGTTTTCCAAAGTGAGTCCTTTTTCCTTCAATGTTCATTTCTCAACTTTCTTCTCTCTCTGTCACTACACTGTTTGAAATGTAACATATTTAACCTAGGACACAGAAACCACACGAATTAAAAAGCATAAAGCTGGGTATGGGGTCTGGGGATGTAGCTCATTTGGTAGAGTTCTTACCTGGAGGTGTGTGAGAGCCTGGGTTTGGTCTCCATGGCTACATTTATAAACAAAACAAATGAACAAACAAACAAAAACTGGTGTGGTGTTGCTCACCTGTAATTCCAGCACTCAAAAGGTAGAGGAAGGAGGATCAGGTCATCCTTTGCTATATAGCAAGCTCAAAGCCAACCTGGGCTGCATGGGACCATCTCAAGAAGGAAGAAGGAAGAGGAGGACAAAAAAGGAGGAGAAAAAGGAGGAAGGACCCAGAATTGATAGCTTATACCTATAAACTCAGCACATAAGGAGACTGAAATTGGAGGATTCCTGTGAATCAGCGGAGACACATTTCTGTCTTTGTCGTCACATTATCTCTGTGTCTCTATCTAACATACATACACACTGCAAAAAGTTGGTATTAACCACAAAATTGCACAAATACTAGATAATTTTATTATTCTAGAGCACAGTTCAGAGTCTAGAGAAAAGAAGACATGGAAAGAATTCAAAAGCTGTTTTGGGATATGTTGCAGTCAGCCTGCATGGTTGCTGATAAATGACCATTACACAGCTTAAAGGAACAAGGAGTTTACTTTCTTACGACAGACAGTCCATAGTCCAGCTTGACCGGAGAGCACACACCAACACAAGGGCTGAGGGAACTGGCCACAGCATCACTGCATAACGACTGAGAGATGGACAATCCTTACTTACCAGACCAGCATGTCTGGCCAAGTGAACAGAAGGATGCCAACTCTCTCAACCAGCTCTCTGTGATTTATCCAAGGCCTAATCCCACCCACCATGGGCTGGGTCTTCCCCAGCAGCTAGATAATCTCCTTCAGGTTTGCTCTGGGTTTAACTCGACCATCAACTCTCCACAACTGTGCCCAGAGCCAAACCCTCAAGAGTCAAGTTGACACCTGTGCTTAATTATGACAGGATATTTTTTAATTTCTTGAAGAAATTTCTATAAGTTCTAAGTGTAGCCTATGTATATATTAAGCTCCAGTGCTCCACAGAATAGGCGTTTTGAGGGTAAATAATATTTCTAGCTATTTTTAAATAGTGCTTAATTCAGAGAATTTATGAGCTCCATTGTCTTTACATTCAAAGATGTATTGAAATAGCCTTAAAGCTGCAAAGTGTTACATCAGAAGACAACTTTCAGAAGTCTGTTCTCTCCTCTTTCTCTTTTTTCTCCCTTTAATAAAATATAAAAAAATAGAGATTGTGAATAGCTACTGTCATAAAACAGAAAGAAAAAAACCTACATTTTAATCCAATGACTCTCATTGTACTTTTTTTTTTTTTTTTTTTTTTTGCGCAGAACTTTCTTTGACAGTTTGGGGTTTGAACAATACTCCCTTTAATAAGTCCTGGGCCCTCTGGCACTTGTTAAGCATAAGTCTTTACAAAATCCTGCCACACTTATCTGATTAACAGCTCACAGGACGGAGCACGGAGGTTTCTAGTTAACAGACCCAAAGGAAAAAAAAAAAGTTGAGATCATTTCACTGTATTCATTTGCTGTAATCAACAGCATGTTGCAACAGATTGTAGAAAGCCATATTTCAAAACGAGTTTTTAAGTGCTCCTTACAGGCCTGTCTGCAATTACATTCAATTTTTCTCAGAATGTTCTTGATGTTCAGCCCTGAGCAAAAAAAATATCAGCTAAATCTGTCCCATACTAGGTGTTCAAGATCTGTGCTGCTTGTTTGCCCCTTGTTAAGACCCTTTCTTCCACACTCCATTCTGCTCGTTCTTCCCACCTTGTTAACCTATGGAATAACCACAAGCCTATGGTTGGCTGTGCTTTTAGTATGGTAGGCTTCAGCTCCAGCCCCAGAGAGTAAGTTGTGGTTGGTCTAAGCAATCATGTCTGAGCCTTCATGGAACGCTAGGGCGAGCATGTGCCATGGAGAGATTTTAGTTAATGGTCCCAAAAGGAAATCAGCCATTGGCTGCAGTGGTGGAGAGGAGAGAAACTATTTCTAGGAAAGGTTTTCTTCATCTTAATATGAAATATAAATCCTCGGGACTAGAGAGATGGCTCAGGGGTTAAGCCTCGGCCTCACAAACAGGAGAACATGAGTGGGATCCCAGATCCTGAGGCAGGATTAGAGCAGCTATGCTGGGATAGGTCTCTCAAGGTATTTGAAGGTCTTTGGAATTCCTGAAGGTCATCCCCCACTGCTGCGATCACCTTGAAGGAACACCCCCGCTGAGGAACTGACTTCAGTCCTCCCAGGGATTAGATGGCAAACTTCCCTATTGTCTTGGTTTGAAATGTGTCCCCCGCAGTCTCATGTGCTTGGCAAGGTCATGGCACCTTGAGAGGTGGAGCCTTGCTGGAGGAAGGCAGTCACAAGGGGTGGACCTTGAGGTGGATTAGGTCCCACCCTATCTCCAGGAGAAATCTGCCTTTGCAGCAAGCAGTCTGCAGCTCTCAGCTTCCAAGATGTCTGCAGTGACTTAACCTCCTCCAGCTTTGGCCAGCCAGCCATGCTGCCTCTGCTTTGAGAGACTGTATCTCCCCTCTGGAACTATAAGCTGAATAAACCTCCCTTTCTCCCTTAAATTGATTGGCTTTGGGTGCTCTCTCAGAGCAATAGTTAGGAGTAACTGTTACACCTATAAAAGGATTATGGAGATGAGCTCTCCATATCCAACAAACGACTTGATCTCTAGCCCAAGAGGGCCCAAGAGGAACAGGGTTGGCCCTCAGTGGGAGTTAACCAATGAGAAAAAGCCAGTTTTCCAGGCTTGTCTAGGTATGTAAATATGCCTGGCCCTGGCAGCCAGCTGTGGTGCCCTAGCCCCTCATGGCATTAGTGCCATGAGTTCTGTTTTTTGCCTGTTTCTCATGCATTCCATGAGTTCTTTCTATCTGCCCACGTCTCATGAGTTCTCCGGCACCCTAGCCCCTCATGGCACACTCCACGTCTGGAGTCCATGAGTTCCAGCCTTTCTCCCCTCTAGTAAACTCTACCTTAATCCTCTACACGTGATCTGGTTTCAATCTTCAACTCCCGAATGCAAGAACTCTGTATCATTGGGACGGTCGTTTCCTGACCCCACATCATTCGGCCACCACGGAGGGACTGTCCTGTATGTATCATTTGGTGACCCCAAAGGGATTGCCAACAAACTATTCCACAACATTTGGTAACCATGAAGGGATAGCCAAAAGACTGTTCCTGCATGTCATAGTTAAGCATAAGTGTCAACTTGACTGCTGAGGGTTTGAGCTCTGGGCACAGTTGTGGAGAGTTGATGGTTGAGTTGAGCCCAGAGCCAACCTGAAGGAGATTGTCCAGCTGATGGGGAAGACCCAGCCCATGGTGGGTGGGATTAGGCCCTGGAATAAACCACAAGAAGCTGGTTGAGAGAGTCGGCATCCTTCTGTTCACTTGGCCAGACGTGCTGGTCTGGCAAGTAAGGATTGTCCATCTCTCAGCTGTTATGTGGTGATGGTGTGACCAGTTCCCTCAGCCCTGGTGTTGGTGCGTGCTCTCCCGTCAAGCTGGACTGAGAGTTGTAACCAGACTGTCATAAGGAAATAAACCCCTTGTTCCCTTAAGCTGTTCGATGGTCGTCATTTATCAGCAATGTTGCAGGCTGACTGCAACACTGCATCAATCCCACATAAAAATGGCCCAGCAGAAATGGAAAATGGCATTGGTCAACACACACACACACACACACACACACACACACACACACACACACTGAAATAAAGAAAGAAGGAAAGAAAGAAAAAATACAAATCCTTAAAAGTTTACACAATGAGAGAAAGAAGAGAAGGCCCCCTTCCTTCCTGATATAACCTTAAGGGGGAGACAAGCCTGAGAATAGCAGAATAGAAATATAGAAATAGACTATGAAAAAAAAATCTAGACCCTCGATAGCAAACAAGACAAATGTGTTTATTAATATATTATCCTGGTATACTTTTAAAATTTTAATTTTTATATTATTATTGTGTGTGTGTATGTGTGTGTGTGTGTGTCTGTGTGTCTGTGTGTCTGTGTGTGTATCCGAGGGCAATGTGTGTGCCTCACCCTGGATTGTTCTGCTTCCTCTGCTTTGCTCTATAGTTTCCCAGCCTCTACTTTCCAGGACTGAAAATACAGGCCACTCCCATTTCTGCTGGCATATTTATGTGGGATCTGGATCCGAACTCAGAACCTTCTGCTTGCAAGGCGAGACTTAATCCCTGAACTATCTCTCCAGCCCTTTTTTTTTTTTTTTTAATTTTAAAGTGTGTGTGTGTGTGTGTGTGTGTGTGTGTGTGTGTGTGTGTGTGTGTATCTTAGGATAGAACCCTGAACTTTGTCCAAGCTTGGGAAATGCAGTACCACTAAACTACACATACATACCTATTCTGGTTTTTAGGGGGTTTTTTGTTTTGTTTTGTTTTGGGGGACTGTCTCACTACCACTCAGGTTAGCCTTGAGCTTCCTGCTTAACCCGCACTGGCCTTCAACTTTGGTTCCTTCTGCCTCTGCCCTCAAAGTGCTGGGATTCCAAACTCATGACATCACGGTCACCCTACCTCCTTGTATATTTTGCAGATACTTAATTTCTGTCTTTCACACACAGTCTACATCTAGTTCATCAGCAAAGCCTTGTTAGTACTACCTTAAAATACATAAATACATATCCGGGATGCAGCTGTTTCTCACTTAACTTCACTGCTACCATCCTGCTACAAACTGTATTCATTCTGCCAGGATTACTACAGCAGCGTGAGCTGCTCTTCCTCTCTACATTCTGTTTTGAACTCTGTGATCTATGTGACTCTGAAGTCCAATATCAAGGCTTTCTTTGAAACCCTCCATCTCTCTCAGGGTAAAAGCCGTTGTTCCTCTAGCCTACAATTTACAAGTGTCTGTGCCATCTGCCCAAAACACAGCCCTCTTACCTCTCTAACCTTATTTCCCACTGTAATTTCCTTCCCTCTCTTCCTCCAATTATTCCCTATTCCTTATATAGCTAGACTTCCTTATGATATCTAGAATACAACAAGCCTTGTTGCTTTTCTACTTGTTCCCTCCCACAGAAATTTCATGTATTTTCTGATCCCACATGGTACTGCCTCCTGATCTCCCTTAGCCTTCATAAATTACCTACTTTTCAGTGAGACCTTCCTTAGCACATAGTATGTGTATGTGGGGGGGGGGGGTGTCAAACCTAGAGCCTCACACATCTGGGCAAGTACTCTACCCCTCAGCTACATCCCTAGTCCTACTTACTGATTTACTGTTGCTCTCCCTGCAAGGAGCATAACAAATTCATCTGAGCAATAAAGTGATAGTAAAAATGAAAAGAAAAGTTTGTGTGCGTATATGAGGTGTCAAAGAAATATTATAACAGTTACTCTTTACTGTTGCTGTGAGAGAACACTCAAAATCAATCAACTTAAGGGAGAAAGGGAGGTTTATTCAGCTTATAGTTCCAAAGGGGAGGTACAGTCTCTCAAAGCAGAGGTGGCATGGCTGGTTGGCCAAAGCTGGAGGAGATTAAGTCACTGCAGACATCTTGGAAGCTGAGAGCTGCAGACTGCTTGCTGCAAAGGCAGACTTCTCCTGGAGGTAGAGTGGGACTCACCCACCTCAAGGTCCACCCCTTGTGACTGCCTTCCTCCAGCAAGGCTCCACCTCTCAAGGTGCCATGACCTTGCCAAGCACATGAGGCTGTGGGGGACACATTTCAAACCAAGACAAATATTATAGTTAAATTAAAAAAAGCTGACAGCTGAAACTGGACATGGCGAACACATGCCTATAATCTCACCATTCAGTAGGCTGAGGCAGGAGGATGAAAATTGGAAGCCAGCCTAAGCTATGTGGTGGGAACTTGTCTCAAAAACTAAAAGGGAAGGGCTGGCCAGATGGCTCAGTGGGGAGGTCACCTGCTCATAAACCTGGTGACCTGAATTTCAGTCCCAGAAGCCCAAATGGAGAAAAGAAGGAACAGACTTCTGAATGTTCTCTCTCTCTCTCATATATAAAATATTTTTAAAAGGGAAAAAGGCAGGGGGGCGTGAGACTAACAGGATGGCTGAGAGGGTAGAGGCACTTGCCATGTGCAAACCTAATCGTTTGAGTTTGATCGCCAGAATTCATAAAGTGGAAAGAGAAAACCAATGCTAGAGTTGTCTTCTGACCCCTACATGCCCACACACATATGCCCCCACACACAAATAAATAAAAACACCTGAAAACTAACCAAAAACCTACCGTTGTGTATAAAAACTAATTTGAAACAAATCCTAATCATAGTTACAATGCAAAAAACTATAATAATTGAAAAAAAGAAATGAGAAAGTCCTAACTGGCCTTGAGTTAGCAAAAAAAGTCTTGACATTCAACAAAGACCCACAATAGAAAACCTTTAACAGTGAGTTTCATTAAAGTGGATCTAGATTTTAAAATGCACAACTGGAAGGGTTGAAGATAAAGCACATGACGGGGGTGAGAAATATATAGCAATCATAATATTTAGTAGAGGATTTGTGCAGAGAACATTAAAAAATTCTTAAAGAAAACAGGCTGGTGGGATAGCTTAGCTGGTAAGGAGCCTTCTTGAAAGCCTGGTGTTATGGTTGCATTTCGATGTCAACTTGACAGTTGCCGACTATTTGGGGGCAGCTCTGGAAGGTTAATGGTCGGAATGGCCCCTGAACCAGTCTGCAGGTACTTGACTGACTTGCCGTGGAGAACCCGGCCCATAGTGGGTGGTACGTTCCAGTGGTGGATGGGATAATGGGAGGTGCAAGGAGGAGGGACTTGCTCCTCCCTGATCCGGTATCGATTTGCTGTGCAGTCCACTCTGCGTGCACCTTCATCACCTTTAGAGCGTCGTGTCCTTCTTTGTTGCTGCTGCTGCTGCCTCCCTTCTTGGCTGACTTGGAGCTTCACGTTTTCCACCACTGTTGTTGCTGTCCCCGCTGCCTTTGGAGCCTGGTCTCTAGGCCTTGCTGCTGTTCGCTGTTCATTGCCGACATCAGAGCGCAGCTGTTCTTCACCGACGTGGGAACCCAGTGTCTTCAACCCTCCCGAAGACAAAGGCTTGAGACCCTCTGGGGATCTATTAGGCTTTGTGGAATGTTCCAGCTACGAAGGAGGCTGCTGCGGGCAGCTACCTTGAAGGACACTATTTTACTGTGAGTTATTTCTTAATAAACTTGTTTATGTAAAACATTCTATAGATTCTGTTTCTTTAGAGAACCCTGACCAATACACCTGGTGACCGGAGTTCAATCTCTGGAAACCCACCCGGTGTATCCACATTCTTTCTCTCTCCTTTTCTCTGAAATAAATACATTTCTAAAAATGAAAGAAAATAATCCAAATATGAATTAATAAAAATCTGAGCACTTCACCAAAATAGATTCATACATGGCAGAGAAGCATGAAAAGTCAGCTGCAACGTCATCAGTCACTGGAAAAACACAAACCCAAGCTACAGTGAACTACTACTGTATATGCTCCAGTTAACTGCAGTCCAAAAAACAAACAAACAAACAAACAAAATTACAATAAAGCAGGCATGGTAGTGACGTGCACTTAGGAGGACAGAAGCAGTTCAGGATTGACTTGGGCTCCATATGGAGTTTGAGATCAGCCTCAGGTCCATAGAAAGTCCCTAGCTCAAAACAATAATGAAACAAACAAACAAACAAAAATAATGAAACATACCCTGTGCTACCATGTCTGTCATGAAGACGCTTGAGCAGCCCTCTGGACAGGTGTACGTGGACAGGAAATGACGTTACCTGCCAGTAACTGGCATCTACTTGCCAGTCAAGTGAGTCAGCCGTCAAGGAAGTGCGCCCTCCATCTGGCAGGTTTTCAGGTATCTGTGGGCCCAGCCAGGTGCACTAGATCCTCACCCACAGGGATGATAATACATGTTGATTGCTTAAAACCACTGAGTTTTGTGGTAATTTGTCACTAAACAATACAGAACTAACAGTCAACCACACGGGCTTAAAAAGGCAGACATTGGGAGATTCATCACAAGCTCTTCCCAGGAGCTGTTAGTTATTGTGTAAAGCATGTTTTTTCTTCACCAGAGGCTGAAAGTTTCTTGAAAAGGAACTGCAACTTCTTCCTTTTTTTTTTTTCCTTTCCCAACTCTGCCTTTCTTCTTTCTTTTCAGTCCCTTTCACACATATAACGGAAATCCAACAGATAACGCTTGATTTAACTCAACTGAATCCAAGGGTAACTTTTGTCACTGTGCCACTGTGAGGATTATTTCCCACTTCCAATAATAATTATATGTTCCGGTACAGGTGAAAATGTGAAAGTCTGGATCTCCCCAGCTCCTGGATTTTTTGGGAAGGCTTTTGCGATTAGCCCAGGTTACCTTAGAACTCAGAATCTGTCCGCTTCAGCCTCCAAAGAGTTGGGATTACAGGTTTGTGCTACCTGGAGTGCCAGTCCTTCGTATGCTAGTTTGAATGAGTAAGCAGTAAAGAGTTGACTAGTTAAGAAGAGGGCAAAGAAGTGGGCATTGGATGAGAGGAAGACGAGTGAGGAGGGGCAGGGATGTGGCTCCAATGAAATGTAAAATGTCAATGGGTAGCAAGTAGCTCAACATTTGTCTGGCATGTAAACTGGCACTGGGTTTGATGAGAGAGTGAGAGAGCGAGAGCGAGAGAGGAGAGAGAGAGAGAGAGAGAGAGAGAGAGAGAGAGAGAATAAGAATAGGACCTCAAGTATAGCCAGGGGGGGAAACTCACACAAAGAGCTAGGATAGTCAAGGTTATGGGTTTGAATTCTACATATGTTGCCCTAAGCTTTAGTTAATGATGCTACTGTTAATGTTGTTTAAAAACCTGGCTAGTTGCTTGGATAATGAGTCCCATATGTCTATTTATTCTGTGTTGGGAAGATGGGGATGCATGTGTCCATGCACATGGATGACAGAGGACAACCTGCAGGAAGGAGTTGGTTCTCTTCTTCTACCATGTAGGTTCCTGCCATTGAATTTAGGTGATTAGTCTTGGTGGCAAGAGCCTTTATCCACTCAGCCATTTCACCAGGTCATGAGTCTAAAATAAGAAAAAAAAAGCATTAAAAAAGTAGAATCTTATCCCTTGCCATTAGTCTTCTTTATATGTCAAGGACAGTAGATGATTACTTTCTTTGATAATACTCCAGGAAGTTTCTTTTTAAGTTCTATTGAGACAGTTTCACATAGCCAAGGTTGACCTCCAACTAACTAGTCTGACTAAGGATGATCTTCAACTCTTGATTCACCTTCTTTCATCTTCCTGGGATTACAGGCATATACCACCATGCCTGACTAAGGAAAGCCGTTTAATCTAATCATTGTACTTGAGGATTTAATCCAGTCTTTATGATCTAATCTTCAAATGATTAAGTTCACATATGGCACGGACCTGAAGTCCATGGCTGCTACTGTGAGAAGAAAAGGAAATTCATTTTTGAGACATCTCCAATTTGGTACAGAGTCTAGCAAGATGAGAGCATAACAAGCCAAAGAAAGTGACAGTCCTGGTCATTTTGGTTGGCTGTTTAGGATTGGGGAGATGAAGCCACTGTTTTTTCTGCAATGGTAGAGCAACATTTACAAAGGTAATAAGGTAATAATAACTATAACTTATGTTGAATTCTAACTATAAGGCCTAGCAAGATACTTTTTCTAATTTGATCCAACAGTAATCCAAAGTACACGGTGTTATCATTATAGCTATTAGCACTTCAAGGAGAAGAAAGTGAAGCTGAGGTCAATTAAAGGAACTTCGGCCACCCTGTGCTATATCCTCTCTGTTCTCATTTCCTGATGGGGAGTTAGGACTCAAACTAAGAAGGGATGAGTTAGAAAAAGCTCTCCCTTCCTTCCCTTCTGTCCTCCCCAGCACCTTTTTTTTTTCTTCCTTCTTCACTGTAAGTTGGTAGTTTGTTATAAATTTGATCGAGAGAGGCAGTGGACTGTGTTTTTAAGAGTTTATAGTCTGTAATAACTAGACTTGGTGGTACAGTCTTATTGCCACAGCTCTGAAGAGACCAAGGCAGAATTGCCATTTTTTAAAAAAAAAAATTAGTGTGTGTGTGTGTGTGTGTGTTAGAGGGCATTGTATGTCCCTAAGGAAGTTCAAGGGTGACTTCCAGAATCATCCTGGATTGCTTCGATCCTTATTGTTTCACTCTGGGATTTCCCAGGCTCCACCCACCAAGGCCAGAAGTGCAGAACTCTGCTGTTTTTCCGCCTGGCATTTTTACCTGGAATCCAGGGTCCAACTCAGGATCTTCTGCTCGTGAGACTGAGTCTTAAACCCTGAACCATCTCTTCAGCCCAGGATTAACAAATGAAAGACTGCTTGGACTGACTACAAAGTGTGTTCAAGACTAGCCTGGGCAATTTAACGAAACCCTGTCTCAATCCAAAGTAAAATAAAAATAATAAAGAATAATAGAACTCAGTGGCGGAATGCTTGCCTGGCATGTACAAACTTTTAGTAATGTTCAATCTCCATTACTAAAAAAAAAAATCATAGCAAGTTTATCTTTATTGGAAAAATAAACAAGCAAAAAGAAGTACGTGATTAGAAGGATTTACAAAAAGGTATACTTATTTGGGTACTTATTTACAGCATTTGCAACATATTTTTAAGACATGAAGGACATCAGAAGTGAACAAATATGAGATTTGTGCCTAGCCAAAAAAGAACATAAATTTGCTATACTGAATTTTCTCCCTGTGTCTGTTTTAACTTGAGTATGGTTATGAAATAAACTGAAATTCCCTACTGAATACAAGCAATATAGCAAGTAATTTCCCTGGTTTGCTTGTGAGCCTGCGATAGAGCTACCTACATATGCTTTTACTCTGGCTTCCTTCATTTAGCATAAGGTTTTCAAGAATCTCTGACAATGTAGTATGTACCAATATGAACTTCTGTAACGGTTACTCTTAACTATTGCTGTGAGAGAGCACCCAAAGTCAAGCAACTTAAGGGAGATTTATTCAGTTTACGGTTCCAGAAGGGAGATACAGTCTCTCACAGTTGAGGCCGCATGGCTGGCTGGCCATAGCTGGAGAAGACTACGTCACCACAGATATTTTAGAAGCTGAGAGCTGCAGATTGCTAGCTGCAAAGGCAGACTTCTCTTGGAGGTAGGGTGGGGCTAATCCACCTGGAGGCTCACCCCTTGTGACTGCCTTCCTCCAGCAAAGCTCCACCTCTCAAGGTGCCATGACCTTGCCAAACACAAGAGACTGTAGGGGACACATTTCAAACCATGACACTCCACCCTTGGCCCCCACAGGCTCATTGCCATCTCATTATGCAAACCATACTCAGTCCAACTTTAAAAGTCTTCATAGACTATATCAGTAGTCCTAACACAGTCCAAGAGTCCAAAGTCCAAAGCTGCCTGTAAAATCAAAATACAAGTTACATACAAAATGGCACAGAATAAACATTCCCATTCCAAAAGAAAGGAATGGGGTCATATCCAGGAAAGATCGGTCCATTACAAGACCAAAAATCAGCAGGACAAACTCCAAATCTTTTTTTTTTTTTTTAACATTTTTTATTATCTCCGCTCATACAAACTTAATAGGTACACCGGTTCCCTCCCTCCCTCCTCCTTCCCCTTCCCCTCTGCTCGCCCTCCCCTCACCCCAGTGCTTCCCCTCCCCCAATCCCTGGAGAATCCTTTAATGTGCATGCCTGATTGTCCTCTGGGTCCTCCTCTCTGATGACATACAAGGACCCAGCGGCCTTTCCCTGAACCCTTTCCTTTGTTCCCCTTAAGCACAGGAACACTACTTTGGCTGTCAATCCCTTGCCTCCAAGGATCTTGGTGCTTTTAGCAAATGCTAGACTTTGTGGGGACAATAGTGTTGGACATGGCGCAGGGCATGTAAAGTCCAATTATGATTGATTCAGCCCTAACTTGTGTGGAGTATCTTGCATATCATTGCTTCTCCCATCCTTGTGCTCTTACACTCTTACCGCCCCCTCTTCCACAAATTTCCCTGAGCTTCAGGATGGGGAGAGATTAGGCTGGCCTAGTTCTAGGTGGTTGATATAGTCTCTGAAGTTCTGGATTATGGTTCGTTGATTTTCTTTTGCGCAAACTCCAAATCTTGTAGCTCCAAGTCCAACAGGTGAGCTTCCCTTTGAAGTCATCTCAGTTCTGAAGAGCTTTGGTTCCACCCCTCCAGTGCAGCTGCCCGTAGAACACATCACTGTCTTGGGCTGACTCCTTCCAGGGTACACAGCTCTCCTTGTCAGGTGTCCCACGTTGTCTCTGGCATCTCAAACATCTTTACTTCTCAATGGCAAACCAGGCTTGAACTCCACAGCACAAACTGCCCTTCTTGGGCCTCTAAACTGCAGACTTTCTGCCACATGCTGCCTGGCTTTCATCATTTTTTGAAATCTTGGAGGAGGACTCCACAATTTCCTCCCTCTTGCATCCTTGATACCTCTAAAACCAGAACCACATGGACGACTTTGCCAAGACTGGCCCCCTTGAATCACAGCTGATTCTGCGTATCTATGCTGACCATGTCTTTCACTCCTGGGCAGTTGATTTTTAAGAGAAACCAACTCTTACTTTGGAACTCCATCCTTTTGCTCTTGTCTTCTGAAAGGATTTGCATTCTTATGGGTGGGAGCCTTCTCTGAGGATCTTGCCCTCAAGGTAGAGCCTCTTCTATTATTCAAATTAAGAGCAGGCTAATCTCTTTAACAGCCATTTTGTTTTCTGCTTCTTACTGGTTCAACTCTTTAAATTTGCCATTGCATTTTTCATCATTAGACCTTACAGTTTTTGCTTCTTCCTGCCTGATTCTTTGCTCTTTTTTTATAACTCTGAAGACAACTAAAAAGTAGCCATATCACATAGTCAAAACTACATCGCTTTGAAATTTCCTCCACCAAGCACTCCAGCTTAATTTCAGACAAGCTTTCAGGATGATGGCAAAACTTCACTAAACTCTCCACCAACACCTGGCTCCATGTGTCACTCGTCCAGTTGCAAACACAGTCTCTGTTCCCCTCTGGACCATCATAACAAGCTTCCACTGCCTGCATCTCTCACAGCATTGTTCTCCTCTGAGCTCTCACAAGAAAGGCCCATTTGGCCCCCTTGCCAAGACACAAAGACTTTCCCAGCACAAAGTCCCAAAGTTCTCCATATTTCTCCTAACAAATAGTTCCAAAGGCACACTAGCCACATCACAGCATTGGCCATACTGCTGGGTACAACTTCTCTACTTCTCTCAGCTTTACAAACAACTTCACGTTGTGGTACCAGCTGTTCTTTTTTTAAATTAATTAATTAATTAATTAATTCATTAAATTGTGCTTGTGTGTGTGTGTGTGTGTGTGTGTGTGTGTGTGTGTATGTGTGTGTAGAACCACGGAAGAATTCGGGAACCACCATGGACCACCTCCACCTCCTCCTTGTTTACTCTGCCCCGGGATTCACAGGCTCCGCCCTACCAGGACTGGAAACGCAGGCTGCCCCTGCTTCTGCCTGGCGTCTATACGTGGGTCTGTGATCCAAACTCAGGACCTTCCACCTGCAAGGCAGAGGCTTAACCCCTGAGCCATCTTTCCAGCCCCGGTACCAGCTGATCTTAATCTCACAGCAATACCCCATTCCTGGTTCCAATTTCTGTAACGGTTACTCTTAACCTTTGGTTACTCTTAACCTTTGCTGTGAGAGAGCACCCAAAGTCAAGCAACTTAAGGGAGAAGGGAGATTTATTCAGCTTACGGTTCCAGAGGAGAGATACAGTCTCTCATAGCTGAGTTAGCATGGCTGGTTGGCCAAAGCTGGAGAAGGCTACGTCACCGCAGACATCTTGGAAGCTGAGAGTGGCAGACTGCTGGCTGCAAAGGCAGACTTCTCATGGAGGTAGGGTGGGGCTAATCCACCTTGAGGCCCACCCTTTGTGACTGCTTTCCTCCAGCAAGGCTCTATCTCTCAAGGTGCCATGACCTTGCCAAACACATGAGACTGTGGGGGGACACATTTCAAACCATGACAACTTCATTCCTTTTCACAGCTAAATTATGTACCCCTGAGCTTATGTATTGCATCTGTCCACCATTTTTCTGCTGATTTTTTGCACGGCTTTGCTGACATTTTTGTAGTGCTTTTACCCTTGGCCCACTTTGGAAATTCTTACTATGAGAATGTACATAAATGTACTACTTTCAAACTTTCTGGATCTGTATCTAGGAGTGAGATCTGTATCTAGGCTCATACAGAAATTTTATGTTTAACTTGCTGAGGAATTGCCAAACTATTTTCCACAGTGGCTCACACATACTCATCAGCAAAGTATTAGAGTTCTAGTTTCTCCACATGCTATGTATTTCCTGTTTTGTTTTTTGAGACAGGATGTCAGTGTGTAGCCTCAGGCTGGCCTCAAACTAGAGATCCCACTGTCTTAGCCTCATTAGTGCTGAGAACACAGATGTATGTCATGTCTGGCTTGATGGCTATTTTTTTTTTTATTGCAGCTATCCTGGTGAGTATGAAGTTGCAGAGACAATCATCTTTTGACAAGGAAAATGAAACATTTTCACTGCGAGCCTGCATAGTCAACAAAAAATATGAAGGTACTTTCAACATCTTTTCTTGAAGTCATAATTCTGATCTGTGGAATGTACTTTGGCTAGACTTCTCCCAGAAACAACACAAAGTATAAAAATGAGACCTGAGATGTTCCCCAAGTTGAGTATCATCCAGATTTCTTTTTTCCTGTTCAGAGGTGCATGTTTGTATATGTAAGTATATGTTTGTAGCATATACTTACCTTCCAGTTCCAAAAATACCTAAGTCCCAAAAGATGAGACAGACCTGTCCTAATGAAATGACACAATACCACCATATTTTATATTGTACTTTTTACTTTGATCTTATCCTTTGGAGAGATGGCTGAGTAGCTAAGAGCACCTGCTGTGCAATCATGAGGATCCACATTCAAAGCCTCGGCACTCACATAAAAACCAGACATGGCAACTCCTACATGTAAGCCCTGTTGCGGGGGTCAGAAGGTGGGTAGGCAGAGCTAGGCAGGTCCTGGGAGTTTGCTGGACAGCTGCCTAGTCAAAATGGCAAACCTCGTGTTCAGTGAGAAACCCTGGTTCAAGGAAATAAGGCAGAGCATGATATAGGAAGATACCTGATATCCTTCTTTGACCTCTGGTTGCACATACACATCTGCACATACACATGCATTCTGCACATATACACACACTGAAAATTGAGTGGTGTAATTGAATATAAAAACCCACTATTCTGTGCATAATACACATGCACAAGGATTATCCCACAAGGGGGAAAAACCTATTCCTGAGGCTGTATTTTGCTCTTAACAGGAATATATTTATGTTAGGAAAGACATGAAGTCCACAGTATACTTTGACTAAATGAGGGTAAACTTGCCAGCACTATGATTCTTTGATAACTGGGAGGTTTTTATGCACACGGGCATGAGTCAGCAAGAGGAAGGTTGGGTGAGGTCACCCCTTTCTTTTGCATGGTAGAAAGACAGATTGACAAAGTAGAAGGAATGAAGGAAAGAACTGGTTCAACTGCTTTTCCAAAAAAAAAAAAAGGCGTTTAGGGGCAAGACTAAATGCAAGGGAGGGAGAGTTCATTGACTCCCTGCCCATATCCCTTGGGAAGTTTTCCCACACACATTCTTGAGTTTGAAAGCTGCTGAAATAAACAATGACATTTCACCCCACCAGGCTTCATTGCTACCCGCTTTACCAGTTGCCCTGTGAATTCCTACAGCTCTTACAAGTCTAGCCTTGGTCTTTTAGGAACCTAGTTCTTTAAATGATAGAGAAGAAATCAGTCTTATTTTCAGGTGTGGCTTCAGGAATCAACCTCACTTTACACTTATAATTCATATCAGTACAATGACACCTCGAGGGAACAAGACAATGTTAAATTTGATCCTTTAAAATGTTCATCAAAAAAAAAAAATGAGTTCTAGAAAAGAGCATGTAGCTGTTGAAAATTCAGCCACTATAAGGAAGGTACAAAGTAACCACAGTGGCTTAATGAACAGCCTCCCAGGCCTTTCTTCCTTTCCTTAATAGATCAGGCTTGCTTTCAACATGAAGGGTTGTTATGCCAGTTTCTCTTACTAGAATGTTCTCCAGGACTCCCATCACTGACTGCTGCTTGTTATCAAGAATTCATCGCGACGTCTCCCCAGAAAGCCTTTCCAGGCTATACAAATAGAGCCACCCAATCACCTTGTATCACACTTCAATAGGGGTCTCGGGCTGCAGAGTGCTTTCCCTAGTGGGCATGCGGGTCTGGGCCTGACTACCCACACCATAAAAACACATGTAAGCACCAAGGATAAAGAAACAAGGCTCCAGCAAGAAAAATGGTTTTGGGATGGCAAAATCCTCCAAAGTAACAGACAGGAAAGAAGCATTAACACTTTAGGAATGGCTAGGGATCCAAACACTTAGAGGATTCCTGCAGGAAGAGAGGGTTTCAGTGATGTATGATGGCTTGTCTCTGTCAAGAAAACTGAGAAAAAGAAAAAGTCCCTAGAATTTAGAAAGTTCATTTTTCATGACCAGGAAAATAAAGGAGTAAAAACGTAGAGCTTACAGAGAGGAAGGACACAGGTATAGATCAGAATGAGCAATTCGGCAGTAAAAGAAATTATTGAGAGATGGCTCAGGGATTAAAAGCCTTTACCGTCCAAAGAAAAGGACCAGAGTTCAGATTCCACTTTAAAAAATGGCAGCAACTTGTAATTCAGCCCTGAGATACCCCAGAGCAAAGCAATAAGGAGATAGAATAATGCAGGATGATTCCAATTGCTACCCCCTTGGTCCTCTGCAGGCACACACACTCGTGCCCTCTTGTGTATGTGTGTACATACAATACCCACACAAGCAAAATACATACATGCATACACGCGCATGAGAGGGGCTCTTTTTTGTGTGCGTGAGATCAATTCACTTCTCACAGGAAATGAATTTCCAGAGAATGAACAAGTTGTAGGGGAGGCATTTATCGCCCCTAACATTAGGGGACCCCAGCCTTCTTCACTTTAAAACTTGGGAAGTCACGTGCAATTCTGTATAACCATGGAAGGTGAGGTTCGTGCCTTTATAGTTTTATTGTTTTCCAACATTGCAACTCAATAACCTTGTCGAAGAGCAAGAGACTAGATGCATAAAGACACACTAACACACACACACACACACACACACACACACACACACACGCATACTATCTCATAACGAAGGTGGATAGTATCTGGGAGATAACTTGAGTTCATCCCATAAGCCCACATGGCAAAAAGCA